>JAKFHU010000776.1:645000-1290000 GCA_023783475.1 Daubentonia madagascariensis
CAGAATGAGACAGGGTCTCACTCAAACAAAAAAAAAAAAAAAAAAACTCCTGTGCATAAATGTCCAGCCCTCCTCCCTCCTGCCTGTAGGAGATCTGTGGCGACACAGCAGAGGCAGCCAGGCCACTGGGCAGCCAAGAGGGGTGAGCAGGGTTTGAGCACATTATGCCTGACCAGGCCAAGGGCTTCTGCCAGAAAACCCACACCACCTGCTTTGAAATTGCCAAGCTCTTCCAAAGCGCTTTGCCTGGGAGCCTGGAGGGCTGGGAGGGACCTTGGGGCTGGGCCTGCCCAGGGCTCCTAAGCACAGAGGTAGAAACTGAGGCAGGGTGGCCAGGGATTAACCCAGTGCCACCAGGAGCCAGCGGCCAGAGAATAGGAAGCCATCTCCAGTGATCTTGCCACAACACCAGACCCTCAACAGAAAGTTCCTTTTTAATCCTCTCAACCAATATTTAAAATCATGGCCCAGTTTTAGGTACATTTCATGCAAAAGAGCCACTCCCGAGGCCCAGTAGTGACCCTGTATCAGGCACTTGTGACCTGACAGGCCCAGGTGACACATTTCTCACCTGAGGGTCACATCAGGTCATGTCCATCCTGACCTTTGGAAAAGGGACACTGAGGCAGATTAAAGATGGCTTCCAGAGAGAAGGCAGGGTCTTCTCGTCCCCCATCTGGGCTGCCCATGGCGGCTCTGACCAGTGAAGTCCCTCAGAAGTGACACACACCAGCTCCGGCCTGGCCTTAGGGGCCCAGAAGCTTCCCCGAGTGCCAGGTAAAGTCCAACTACCGCATCACCGGAGAGACCACGTGGGGAGGCAGGTCCTGGAGCTGCTGGGAGGTCTCCCTGCCCCTCCTGGGGTATTTCTCCATCATGCCTCAACAGGCCACTGTCCACCTCTCAGCATCCATGACCGGGGCAGGGGGCTTGGCGTGCGGGCTGGGTCTGCGTCCCCACCACACTTCAGCAGTCACGACCTTAGGTGACTACATGGACTGCTCAGAGCCTCGGCTTCCTGTGGGTCAGACCGCAACACCCCCACCCCCACCTCTCTGGCCAGGACCCAGGGAGGCCTGACTCAAGGCCCACCATCTCCAGCCTGGGTGTGCGACCAACTGACCTCCCCGAGCCTCAGTTTCCTCATCTGCATAATGGGACAGAAGCAAGCTCTGCCGGGGCTCAGCGAGGATCTCAAGGGACGACCCACACACAACATGCACTGTGCCTGGGGCACGCCTGGGGGCCTCAGCAGCGGGCACACTGGCACCGTGAAGTCACAGCCCTCTGTTTGAATTTGACCAAACCTCTCCCGTGCAGACACAGCTGTGGTCTTGGGGTGATCACGTTCCGATTTGAGGCTCGTGAAACGTGGCCAGCAATTGCTTGAGGGGAGCCTTCCCACCCGAGACGTTTCTGTTTTCCCAGAGCTCAAGCAGAGAAACTGTTCACCCAGAACCCTGCTGCGGTATCCTGAGGCCGAGTTTGCTGGAATCCACGTGTCTGTGTGCGGAAGGTGCAGGCTGTGGGCAGAGTCCCACACAAAGGTGAAGGGGAAGACGTGCATTTTCGCAGAACGAAAATGAGAGAGCATTTGGGGTTGAACTGTGTCTCCCAAAAAAGTACACAGGATGCTAACCCCAGGACCTCAGGGTCTTCACAGAGTGCCCAAGTTGAGATGAAGCCGCCAGGGCAGGCCCTAATCCAACACGACCGATGTCACGTTTATGAAAAGCGGAAGTTTGGACACAGAGGCAGACATGCACAGAGGGACGAAGACATGAAGACCCGGGCACAGCCTGGAACCAACCCTCCTGAGGGCCCCAGAAGGAGCCGGCCCTGGGGCCACCCCGATCTCAGACTGCTGCCTGCAGGCCTGTGGGGCAATGGATCTCAGTTGTTTAAGCCGAGGGGTTTGTGGTCCTTTGTTCTGGCAGCCCAGGCAGACTCACACAGGGACATCCTGTGCCCGGGGCAGGGAGCAGGGGCTGGGGAGACAGGTGTGCTGGCAGCACAGGCGGCCTGGAGCTCTGCTTCCAGAACATGGCTGCCAGGAGGACGCTGGAGCAGCATAGGCACCGACACAGCGGGCTGGACACAGAGCACACTCAGGGCGCCTGGCCCAGGGCCAATGCCACACCAGGGTCCCCCCACCCCCACCCCCACTGTCCTTCAGGCCCCTTCCTCTAGCCCCAGCTGGGGGGCGCTCCCAGCTCGAGGCCCCTGAGCCCACCCTGGTCGGGATCCACTCCACTCCCGCTCCCTGAGGGCCAGTCCACCTTGGCCCCAGAACCCCGTGTCAGGCTCAAAAAACAGTGTTGAACTGACAATCCCACGAGACATAATTGCCACATACACCCGGGTGTCAGGAGAGGTTTTGTTCCACCAAACCTCTTAGAAAAGATGGGGGGGCTGGATCACAAATCCCCTCCAGGGTTTTCAGGACCAGGTCTGCCGCGGCTACAGCGGCGCTGGGTCTGGTGGCTCACAGAGGCCACCTGATGGACTTGGTTTTGAAAACTAAAGTGAATTGGCTTCGCACGGATCCACTCCCGTGCCGAGGGGTCTGACCTCACAAGTGTGGACGTGGCTGAAAAACAGCCTTTGAAAAGGCTCTGGGCGGCAGCACCCTGGCAAGGAAAGGAGGCTCCGGAACCACACGCGCAAACCACGGCGGGCGTCCACACAGCCGGGGACACGGGAGGAGTGTGAAGAGACGCATTTCACAAACTGGGAATGGAAACGAGTGATTCTATAGTAACACGCTATTTTTATAATGTGTTTTTAAAGATGTAAATAAATTAGCCAATTAAATATTTAAGTAAACGTTTGACTATTTCATCGATCCCTAAAAGCTCATAAAATCATGTTGACCAAGAAACTTAAAATCCTCTTGCTGGGAAAAAGGTGGAATCAGCTTGTACTTGGCGCTTCCTCCTATGTGGGCATGTTCTGTACCCCAAGTTACAAAAAAGCAAAGGGGGCTCCAGCCCCTGCCGTGGCTGCCCGGCTCGCCCCGGTGCTGGCCTCTCCCCCGGGGCCCACATCCTAACAGGACCCCTCTGCCACGCACGGCTTTGTTCTTCTGAGCGACCCCTCTAGGGAACTGCAGAGCAAATGCTTTTTCTAGACGCTCTAAGGCCTTAAAAAGGCAGAGAACAATCTCAAGTCTTCCCTTTCAAAACCTCAACGCATCTAACGTACCCATAAGAGCAAGATCAACGCCTCATTTTCTGAGTTCATGTCCTCGGGGTCCTGTGAAATTCAAACCAGGAAGCACCTGCAATCACTCCAGACGACCGTGTGGAATTCGATGAGTGCCCACGCCAGGGGCAGCAAAGACACTTGCAGGAAGCCGGCCCCGCGACGTGCAGGAGCCAAAGCACATGCGGCGCACACTCTCCTGCTGGAATCAGGGCAACAGCTGGCCGGAGGCTCCCTGGGGCGCGTTCTAACTCCTAGGCCACTCGCCTCTCCTGCCCACCACCACAATCCACCCCCAAGGTCCGACAGTGGCTGTGGCATCGGTCCCAATAAACTCCATTCCTGCTTCCCTGCACCAAATTGCCACCATGCCCCAAAGAGGAGGTGGCACTGCCATTTCCAGGAGAGGACACAGGCAGGTTCCCTCACCTGCCTCAGGCCACACAGCTGGAGTCCAAGGCCGGGCGGACCCAGGCCCTTCACCCTCGAGATGCACCCTCCTGCATGGGGCACCGGCAGCAGGACTATGGCCAGGGCCCCCGTCCACCCGCAGGGCCCCCTCAGTGTGCCCCTGACCATGCAAGCTGCTGAGTCAGCCACTGAGAAGGACCCCGTGAAGCCCACCTCCTAAGAAGCCCCCCGAGCACTGGGGTGTGGAAGGAGGCCCTGTCTAGGCCTTGGGATTCTAAAAATCTATACATTTAAGGCACCCCAAAACACTACAGGAAATGCTGGCACACTCAGCCCTTGTCCAGCATCAGGGCTGTGACGCCAGCACCGCTGTGCTGAGCAGTCAGATGCGGGGCCTGGCACAGAGGCGGACATGATGAGTGGGTGAAGGAGTTCAGGGCAGAGGGTGCCATGTGGCCCGGGCAGCGCCACAGGCAACACCGCAGACCGGCTTCTCCTAGGCCAGCTGTGCTGTGCAGAATCTCCCACCAAGCCCCCAGCCCACACTCCATGACACCACCACAAGGACAGCAGCTCTGCTGGGGGCGGGGCCCCCTGAGGACACGATGCCATGATGCCCTCCTGAGCCCAACACGCCCATCCCCCTGCCCAGTTACAGCCCACCTGGGCCCAGCTGCCCGCCATCATTCTTCCCGCCAACCCCCTATCCCTCTCCCTCTGAAGCAGTGACAGAGACACTGAGCAGGTCCTCAGGTCCCCCTGCTGCCCTGGCAACAGCCTAGGACCACCGGCCACCTCTGCAGCGGGCTGCTCAAATGAGCTTCCTGCAGGGAAGCACCTGCCACCTGCAGCAGACACGGGTCTCCCAGAAGGGTAAGTCTGGAGGCACCAGCAATCCCTGAGGTGGTGTGAGCTCCCGAAAGCCACAGGTACTGGCCCCTCCACGGCCGGAGGCTCTGTGGGAAGGCTCAGATACCCTGCAGACCGCCAGCACTGATCTCAGTCTGCTTGCCACATCTGCCGGCGGACAGCAGCCCACGACAGAGTGCTGGGAACACAGGGCGTCCGTGCATCACAGGCGCCCACCCCGCCCGGGAGGAACGAGCCGTATGAGGATGTGAGGCACCCCATCTGCCAGCGTGCTCTGAATGCACACTCCAGGCCACCAACTTCAGAGCCTCCGTGCCACGCCCGAGGATGGCCATTCCTCCCCCAGGGCAAAAGGAAAGCTCCCGCGGGCAGCCCCATCCCAGGTGCCCGGCACGCCCCCCACGTCTCCCTCCCCACCCGTGTGCTGTCCCCCCTGCAAAGGACGGCAGGCGCCTCACAGCCTCGCCCCGCCGACCCTGCTGGCTGGCAGGTGGAGTGGGGAGAGGCTCTTCCGCCCCGCAGGCCCAGCAGAGCCAGGGGACTCACTGGTTCACCAGCCGACTACTCCGAGCTCGCCAAAGTTGGGGAGGCCGCTCGGGGCTCAGGGAATGGAAGAAGGACTCGCCAGAATCAAAGCTGATTTACAGACTCTGGAGAGGGAAGCTGACATTTCTTAGATCCCAACGCCATCCTCGTAAATCAATTCCCGTTCCCGCTCAGCCCGGGCTGTGCCAGCCTTTGTAAATGAATGCCAAGGCCAATGAGTTTTCAAACAACCAGGCTGAGGGTAACAAAGAGAATGACAGTCACAGGCAATCTGACGGCAGAGGCACAGACGGCCAGCAGGGAGGGCCTGGGGCTGCCTCCCACCCGGCCCCTCCCCCACTGCCCCCAGAGAGCAGACAGCCCTCCCCTGCTCTGCAGCACCCCTGTCCTTCCCCGGCTTGCTCAGGGCCCAGGAGATGGGCAGTGGGGGGCGAGCCTGGGCCCACAGCAGGAGAAGGCAGAGGGAAAACCCACCCTAAAAACGGGGGCTCAGCTCCCAGGACCACCACACCCCAAGCTGAAGCCCCCCAGTGAGGCCAGTGGGCACCCCGTCCTCCCCATGGCCCTTCAATCACCACCTCTGCCTATCACTCCGCAAGCCTGGGTGCGAACCCCGTACCCTCCCTGCTGGAAGCCTACCCTCACCCCTCAGACTCTCCCCCTCCCTGACACCCCCAAGATCACAAGAGGACCACCCCGCCCCGGTGTCCACCCCCAGCCCATCCTAGTCCTCATGGCACCAACCAGGACTCGAGGATGGGCCACTTAGCACATCGCTGAGTCACACAGTCCCTGGGTCACCACTGTCTGCCCCTGCTGTGAGCTCCCCAAGGGCAGGACACAGTCTCCGCTCTGGGCATCCACACACCCAACTCCTTGCCTGCCTCACAGGACACGCGGGGCAGCCACACGCTGCGGACCCAAAACCAAGGCCCAGGGAGGGGACCAGCTGGAGGGCAGATCCCTCTTCCCTTCCCTCCGTGTCAGCGGCAGCCTCCTCTGAGACCCGGTGATCACCAGAGGACCAGGCTTTCTGGAAGGGTTCCCTGCTGAAGAGGGGTGGCCAGGAGCACAGCAGGCAAAGGCGGCACGGTGGCACGTGGGAAGGAAGGGGGTCAAGAACTCCTCTCCCTTCCCACCTCAGCCGTGGGGAGCACAGGGCCAGGTGCAGTCATGGCAACAGGTCTTCACGTTCCCCCGTGAGTCACCATTTTCCTGGTCATGACTGTTTTCATTTACACGTCACCATTTCATAACCTGTATTTCTTGACAGCTGCCTCAAACCCTCTGCACGGTGAGGTGGGGCACTAATCACTGAATTAAAGTGCAGGGTCACACTTTCTTCCACGAGCCACACCTGATACGGTTTGTGACACCATTTACTGCAACACGAAGAAGCATCCTCCAGCACTTCCAAAAGACAAGGGCCGTGGGTGGTGGAGGCATCAGGCGCAGCCTGGCACTGAGCTCCCACCCCGGGTACCGGGCCAGAGACAATGAGGAAATCCCAGCGGGTGTCACCTCCCCCAGAGGGGAAGCCCAGGCTCCCAGCTCCGGGTCCGCGTGGATAACCACAGCGGGAACGGCAAATCTGCGACAGCTTCGCGGCCAGGAGAGCCACGCACCAAGACCGAAGCCTCCGCGGAAACCTGGAACCTTTGAATCTCCTGGCCCAGGAAGCCTCGGGAGATAAGGGCGGCAGCTTCCAGTTGAGCCTGAAGCCCCCAGGAGAGCAAGTCGGGAAGCCCTTTGCACTTGCTCCTCTCCTGAGGCAGACGCACCTACCAGCCGTGCGGCAGGAGCAGGCCCCACTCGGAGAGCCGCTTCCAGGGGTCGCCCGGCGGGCTCTGCGGCTCCGAAAACACCATGCAGGGCCCAGTCACCAGCAGTGCGGCCAAGGCAAGGGCTTGGTCCGCCTGGCGGGGCACGCAGGGCAGCTCCGCTTCCGGAATCCAGCGCAGATGCTTACACCTTCCACTACCAGGGAACAGATGAGAACAGGTGTGAGCCACTGAGAACCGCAGGCTCTGAGTCACACAACTGTGGGCCACGGCCCACGTCCAGGCACCTGCGGCAGCCGGCGTGAAGGACGAAGCTGACCACCCTGCCCGTGCGGAGAAAGCACTTTATGAAACGGTTATCGAATCACTCTGAGAAACCGCCTACCAGTGGACACCAGTCGGGACACCCGGAAGCCGGGTGGGGCTTTTGCGTCGCACGCGCCCTCCTAGGAGCGAGGTGGCAGAGCGGGCCGCCTCCTCCCAGTCCCCGGCTGGGAAGTCGCTCACAGAGCTGAGTCTCAGCCCCGGAGCCCAGTGGCGGGTTCAAAACTCAGTTCCTCCACTGCTGACCGTGATGACCTCTCTGCTTCGGTTCCCTCACCCACAAAACGGGTTGGCAGGCCGACCGCTTCAGCAAACAGAGCCTGGGTCTACAAACACCACCTAGTTACGGGGCCACCTCAATGAGCTACACAGGAAGTGCTGAGAGCAGCACCCAGCACAAATCCGTGCTCACTAAATGTCAGCAAGGGTGGAGGGACGTGCCGTCCACAAACCCAGCTAGTGCCACCCCATACAACACGCAGCCAGAGCTTGCAGACCAGGTGCTGCCCTGCAGAGATGCCCTGCCATGCACGTGCACGGGGCCAGAAGACACACTCAGCCCTGACCTTCCTCGCCTCTGTCTTGACACTGCACCTGAAGGTTGTATTTCTACTTATTACCATGTACTCTAGAATCCCAAAACATGTACTAACTTCAGTTTCTTTGTGTGCACCAGCAGGGATGAGCCCACAAACTCACTCTCCCTCTTCTGCTCAGCTGCTCGCAGGGCAACTCCCACCCCCCATCCTCGCCAACTGCACGGCCACGCCAGACAGCCCATGACAAGCCATGCAATCTATGTGAGGTCACGTGACTATGATCTGGCCAATAAAGAGGAAGTAAAACAGTGAGTGGAGCTTCTGAAAAGTCTGCTTAAATAAATCAGTTTTCCTCCCACCCCAGCCCTCCCTATTGCCTGGAACAGAGAAGTGATGGCTGGAGCTATTGCAGCCATTTCGGACCATGATCATGAGGGTGGAAGCTAGTGCTGAAGAGGTAGAGCAAGAAGATGGGAAGTGCCTGGGTCCCTGAGACTGCAGGACCATCACACCTGCCCTGGACTGCCTACCTTCAGGCTTCCAAGAGAGAATAAACCCTCGTGAGTTTAGGCTAATGCTGCTGTAGGTTTTTGTCATAAGCAGTCAAGTCTATTCTAATTGGTGCAGGCTACAAGTTCAGGTCTTCCAGGTGAAGACATAGGACTCAAAGGATCCCCGTGCCTCAGGCTCTCTCATATACCCTGTACTGACCGAGGTTCCATGAATCACCTCCCCAGAGTCCCATTGCTAGAAAATCGGGGAAGGAAGTGGAACTAGAGCTGTCTGACAGGAGCAACCAGGAGTACAGAAGAGGAAGTCCAGGCCGGGGTGGTGGCAGCTCTCGCCTGTGATCCCAGCACTCTGGGAGACCGAGGTGGGAGGATCACTTGAGCTCAGGAGTTCAAGACCAGCCTGAGAAGGAGCGAGACCCCATCTCTACTGAAAATAGAAAAAATTAGCCAGGCATCATGGCACGCGCCTGTGGTCCCAGCTACTCGGGCGGCTGAGGCAGGAGGATGGCTTGAGCCCAGGAGACGCAGGCTGCAGTGAGCTGTGATGACACCACTGCACTCCAGCCGGGTGACAGAGCGAGACTCTGTCTCAGAAAAAAAAAACAAGAGGGCGTGGGAGTCTAACAAACTCCTGTGACGAGCGAGGCCACCAAGACGCACCTGTGTTTATCTACAGGTCACTGCAGCGACTGACAGAGCCAGAGACGAAGGTGCCGCTGGGAGGGCCCTGGTCTCCTGACTGCCCAAACCCCGGCAAGGCTACACGGGCTGTGGGACGTCAGGCTGGGCACGCCACTTCTCTGCAGCATGGGTCTCATCTCTACCGTGTCAATGTTTAACAAAAGGAATATATTCATGCATTCACTGTGTGACTGGAAGTACATTTTTAATAAGGAGAAACAAAAACAGAAAGAGCATGCCTCACTCTCAAGGCAGGTCCCACCTGGGACCACCTGTTCCCTGGCCTTGCCCCAGAGCAGCACTGTCCCAGAGAACCTTCTGTGATGATGGAAATGCTGCGTCTGCACTGCCCAGTGTGTGAGCCACCAGCCACACGCAGCCACTGCACACTTGAAATGTGGCTGGTGCAACTAAAGAAGTGAATGTTTAATTGTATTTAATTTTTTAACAGCTCTATTGAGGTATGATTGACATACAATAAACTGCACACACTTCAAAGTGTGTAACGTGATTGTTTTTACATACATGTGCACCCATGAAACCATCAACACAATCAAGATGAACAGTCACTGGCCCCAAAATGTTTTCTCGTGTCCATTGGCTATCCCCACCCCCAAAAGCATGGCCAGGGTCACCCTGAGGGTCCCCAAGGCCCAGTCTGGGCCGGCAGGTACTTTAGCTGAGCATCCAAGAAAGAGCTCTCCCTGGCCAACCCCCAACCTCTCTGTCACTCACACATTAAAGACACCACGTTGAAAAGGAAGCATGTTAAGCAATGTCCACCTGGGCAGGGAGGGCTGCTTGCGGACATAGGCCTTGAGCAGAAGCCCCGAGGGGCCCAGTTGCCGGCCACACCGAATGTTCCCAAGCCCACCCGCACGTGGCCCAGAGCCCCACAGGTCAGGACTGCCAGGCCAATGGAAGAAGTCTGGTCTTCAAAGATGGGGTGTCAGCCGAGATCAGGACGGCCACCAGCTCCTGTTGGTGAATGTGGACCAGCTACAGCCGTCGTCCGGGGCTGCCAGGCCCAGCCTCCAACGCACACGGAAGCAGTGCTGGCAATCAGGAAAGTTTTCACCCAGGACACAGACAAAGCAGAATCTGGAGACATCAGGACACGGTCACCTGAGGATCATCAGAGAAGGGGGGAAGGTGCTCCATGCTGGGGAAGACAAGACTTGGGCCAGACACCAGGCTGTGTCTGAACACACTCACAGTCTTCCTGTACAGATGTGCAGGACTCTTCCGGAGGTCCGTGTGCCCCGCAGGACAGAACCAGCATGGGGGTGGCACTTTTCAACCTGTACCCCAACATTTCAGGACACGTCACCCCCAATATTTCAGCAGTGCTGGGCCCGGAAGCTATAGCCAACACTGCAGGGTGGGGAGCAGGAAGGGAGGACTGTGCTTTTCTAACCTTTGCCCATTTCAACCAGGGAGAGCAAAGGACACAGGAGACGGCGTTCTCAGCTGCAAGTGTGTGGACAGCACTCCCAGGGAGACTCACCGACGCTGCCTCCTGCAGGGACCACAGTCACTGTGGCTAAATATTGGGGGGGTGTCCTTTTATTTCTGCATTAAAGCTAATAAGCATGTTTAGTTCCTACAAAAACACAGCCGTCCTGCAAGCTGGGGACACTCATCCCAGATGGAGCCTCTATTCATCAGAATCAGGACTTGCTACTGTCCTTGGTGATTTTAAGGAAGAAAATCCAACTGCAGCCACCAAAGTCCACAGGGGGCCATTTGGAACAGGGTTTGGGAGGAGGACACTGTCCTTGGAAGGTCAGCCTGAGCCACACTGCCCAGGCTGTCTGCAGAATGCCCAAACCCCACCTTGGCTCCAAGACAAACTTTACCTTCGGGGTGGCAGCCCCCTGCCCATTCCCTCTCCAGAGAGCTCAACACTGTACCTGGGGCTCCCCCAACACCCACCCCTGGTGATAAAATGCCCCAAAGCCCAACATTTCGGTGACTCTACAAACAGTGGGACGGGTGCCGGGCTGGGACTCTATCCTCTATTCTCCATGCATCCCTGTGCTCCAGACAGCAGCTCACATGGGGGGTCTCAGACTCTACACCTGGGGCACCAAGACCATGTCACTGAGCTACAGGGTCCAGCTGGACAGTCACGGAGACCTGGGCGCAGAGATTGCCACGGGGATGGCCACAGTGAGATTTCGGGGGAACAGGTGGGGCCCACAGCAGCGAGAGGTGCCAAGCAGAACCACAGGGATGCCAGCCTGGCTCTCTCCAGCCAGGTCTGCTCTCCCTCCTGCAAACCCTGTGAGGGGTTTCTGTTCAGTCCCCAACAAAGCCACAAAGGTCCCTGCTCAAACAGCAGTTGGCTATAACTTGACATTAACCGTGAAACAGAAACCAACACCCAACCAAAGATGGCAACAGCTCAGCTTGGACCCGAAACCCAAGGGGTGACCTGGACAGTCCTATGGAGTCAGAAATGAGCTTTTGTACAGACGTGTCTCACGATGGGAAAGGCAAACTTTAGGAAGAGGCCAGTGCTCACTAAGGTAGACACAGAATTACCATGCAGCCCAGCAAGTCCGCTCCTAGGTATGTAGCCAAAAGAACAGGAACAGGTGTTAGAACAGAACACCTGTAAACGAATGTTCCCAGCAGCACCGTTCACGGTAGCCAAAAGGTGCAAACACCCCAAACGTCCATCAGTAGATGGACGGATGAACACAATGTGGTCCATCCGCACAAGGGAATACTGTTCAGCCACAGAAAGGGTGAGGCACCGACACACCACGCTGAGGGGAACAGGCCAGACACAAAAACCACACATCGAACGACTCTATTCACATGAAGTGTCCAGAAGAGGCAAATCCACAGGGTCAAAGAGCAGATTAGTGGTTACCAGGGCCTGGGGGAGGGAGCGTGGCTGCCGAGGGGTACGGATTTCCTTTAAGGGTGACAAAAAAGTTCTAGAACTAGATAGTGATGACGGTTGCATAACACTGTGGATATATTTAATGCCACAGAATTGTATACTTTAAAGTAGTTTAAATGGTAAACTTTATGTTATGTGCGTTCCACCACCAAAAAGAGCCCGGGGGCGGGGGCGGCACTCACCTCTCCATCTCTGTTGCTGTCCAACAACTCAGCACAGCGGAGGAGGTTTGGGGCTCCCGAGCAGCTGAACATGACGCCTGCCCTCGGCCAAGCGGCATCGACGTCCTTCCAGGGCAGCAACGTCCTTCCCAATTTGCACGTGGGAAGGAGACACAGGAATTGTGGAATACAAGGGTTGTGTGTGCAAATCGTGAAAACACCAAAGAGTGTTTTTAAATGGGCGGCTTGGCTGGAAGAGCCCCGAACCCTCCACTCTCAGTCTCTGCCTGTTCCTGGCTCAGGGAAGCTCGTGTGTGCATCCCAAGGCCCCGGCTGTAGTCCCCACTGGCTCTGCTGACACCGGACGCTGCTCCCCGTGGGGGGCAGAGGGAGCGTCACAGCTGGAAGCCACAGCCAGGGCCACCCCACCATCCCTCCCTCTTTGCGACTGGGTGGTTTAATTACTGACTTCTCCTGTTCCCTGCAGCCACCATCCCCACCCCTCAATCTGATATTTCCAAGGGGATTCCACAGGCCACAGCTGCCAATATCCAGCGGAATTTCTCCCGAGGAGGGGCCCTTGCTGGCTCCACAAAGCACCCAAGAACATGAGCCTACCATGAGCCCCTTGTCTCCATGGAGAAGCTCACTGGAAAAACTGAGGATGCAAAGCTCGCACGCACGCACACGATGCACACGTGTGCACACACACCCCTCCCCTTCCCTTCTAGAAGCCTGGCAGGAAATGGGCACAGGCCACAGCCACCCCCACGGGGAGAATGGAGGGAAGGAGGGGTGTTTGCTCAAACGTGGCCCTCCACTCCTAACTGCTGGTGAGCCACGGCTCCTTGGAGGAGGCCCAGAGGCAACTCGGAGCTGGGCTTGGTCTCGCTCAGATAAGATGGAATAAAGGAGCAGATGAATTGCCAGCCCGAGCCCCTGGCTCGTGCTGAATGCCACTGACAGTGATTCATTTGGAAAGTTTCTCTCCTCAGGATAAAGCCCTCTTTGTAGAAAGGGAAGGCGGTGGGCACTGACAAAGACCCAAGCAGAGGCCACGCCAGCCCACGCCCAGAACAAACAAAAGCGCTGGCTTCGCCCTCCCAGAGCCAGTGATCCGAGACACTGACTGGGGTCGCCCTGGGAAGTGGGCGACTCTCACCGGGAGTTTGGCGCTTTGAGGACGTGGGGTGGGTGCGCGGGAGTCTCCCTGGAGAGACGGGGAGGGCAGGGGAGGGGTGGGCAGAGAGGAGCAGCGGAGAGCAGCAGAGGCTGAGCTGGAGGGAGCCGGGGGCCACAGTCAGGATTTGCCTCCTCGGCCACAGCCCAAGCCCTGGCTGTCAGACCACAGCTGCCCCCTGGACCAGCCGCAGCTTTGTCCGTTCCCCTGCAAAGCACGGCTCGGATGCCTCCAGTCATGCTAAAAGCACATATTAAGTGCCTTCTGTATGCAGACCCTGGAACAAGCTGGGTCAGGGGGTGGAAAGGAAGACGCTGACATGACACAGCCTGGCACGCTAAGGCCCGCCCCAGCTCTGGCTGTGGCTGTGTCACCTGGACTCTCTGAGCCTCGACGCCCTCGCCTATCAAACGCCTATCAAACACGAGGATTAAACAAGACACGCATACAAAGAAGCCAGAGCTTCGTAAATACTCAGCAAAGATTAACAGGAAGGATGAGGCTGCTGCTCTTCACAGGGCCTGTGCCCTGCAATCCCACCCTGGGCAAGTCCCTCTGCACAAAAGCCCCCCCAGGGGCCTGTGGCAGCCCAGCCCTAGAGCTCTTAAATTACCTGTACTCTGCATCTCTTCCCGAAGAGGCCCCCAGCCCCATCCTCCCCCTTGAGGTGCCCAAGTTCTTTACCTGTTCCTGATCAGAACCCACTCTCAGCTCCTCGGGGCGGGGCTGAGAAGTGAATGACAAAGCCTAATGGATTACCTACATCAATAGCCACAAACTCTCAAGTCAAAGGAAAGATTCTCTAATGGTGGAATGTCAAGTTGAGTATTTTTTATGACTTATCAGAGAGCTGGGAACCCACCATGAGACAAACAGAAAACTCATGGGTTTTTTTTTTTTTTGCTAGAAGGGCTTTTTTATGTTTACAAGAGATAGACCTATCATTTTTACTAAGCTGCAAAGACATATAATCTCCAAAGTACCATTAGCAGCTCAAAAACAAAACACTTATCCCATTGAAAATGTAAACACAGCACGGAGGGGACAGATCTATTCCCATTGAACAGACCCAGACTGGGCCTCTGGGCCTCACTCGCTCTCTAAGCCCAACTGGAGTGGGTGTCACCCTCCCTTCTACTGATGGGGAAACCAAGGCTTAGGGAGGGCAGCAATCTGCCCTGGTCGGGCATGTGGTTAAAGGATTGATATGGTTCTGTCTGACATTGGCCTGTCCTTGCCCCCAAGAACAGAACCCAAAAGATCCTAAAGAGAGAACCCTGGGGACAAAAAAAAACTGGCTGGACCCACACCCTCCCGAGAGAGACCAGGAGAGGGGGAGACAGAATTTGCACGACCCTGTGCGATGCGGGGCTCTGTCCAGCTGCCTGTCCACCCCCCAGCTGAGCCCCAGTGACCCAGCCCTTGTCCAGCCAGCCCCACCCCCCTAGCTGGGCGGCACCCTCCGCCCCCATCCACCCTCCGCCCCCATCGCTGGCCCAGGGCCACTCCCACTGCTAGATTCTCCTCCCTGACCTCCCTGCGCAGGACAGCAATTCCCGTTTCCCTGCCTCACCAACTCCATTTTCAAAGTGGTTGAGACTCTAACACCATTAAACATGATTTAATTTGCTTTTCTTAATGATATGCCCACAGTATTAGGACATCTCTCCCTTTCCACTTGAAAGATATCTCGGGGTGATTTCCTCCAGCCAAATTAATAGGGAAACCATTAGAAATGTTAAAGAGGAGGGAGTGCATCCCAGTTCGGCTACAGAGGAGCGTGGCATTAGCTGCAGAGAAAACAGAACAGGGAGTAGAAAGCTAGTGCTTGCTCAGTGCCTCAGTCTGCGTTTTCAAGGGCTTCTATCTGTTGATCCCGGGCCGTGCCTGGCTGCTGCCCGGCTACCACTACCCCCAGGAAACATTTAGAAATCCAGGCATGGCCCCTTGAAAAACCGTGCATTCCTCCTCCGTGGCACCTGCTGTGAAAGTTGGCCTGGAATTGCTGAGCTGTCACCAGTGCCAGGACAGTGCTGGGTCCTTTGCAGCTCACGTCACTTCTGCCTCGCAACTCCACGCGGCTGACATCATTATCGTGCCCATTCTGTAGGTAAGAAAACTGAAGCCTACACAGTCATGTTGCATGCCCAAGGTCACACATTTAATAAACACGGGGCAGATCTCAAATCCTGGCCCATCTGAGACCAAAGTCTCAACTCCCAGGACCCACAGCCTTCCGCTGTGCAGCGGCCGTCCCTTCAAGTCATTTGCAGCACACCATGTCCCCACACACTCCCCCCGCCGGCCTCACTCTGACCCACCACTCCGTCCACAGCCTCCCCACAGACCCCCTCACCACGTCTTGACATTTCTAATGCTCCCACTGAAGGGTAAAAACACAACTGTGTGCTGTTCTGGAATCTTCCACCTGAGTTCTCACAGCAGCCCTGAGGAGCTGGTACTAATGGGACCATGAAGGCTGGTAAAAGCTGAGACTCCTAGGGCCTCACCACCACGGAGGGCCCCGCTGGGCTCTGAAACCACATCCTGAGAGCTGCATGGAGCCGCCTCTCACACCCACCCTAAGCAGCACGGCCCTGGGTGAGGGGTTCCTGGGACCCAGGGCTGGCTGCCCCCAGTGGCTGGGCAGCCGGCCAGTTTCCCTGCCTTTCTGAGCCACGGGTCAAGGGTTGCCCGCTCGGCGAGGGAAGACACCAGGACACCGGATGTGTCTTGAACATTCCTCCCATCCTGGGGGAAGAAAGGGCGCTCAGCCATTTTTGCCACCAGCTAAAGTATTTCAGTCTCAGATCAGAGAGGAATTCAAGCCGGAAAGAGCACAGAACCCCAGGACCAGATGGATGTGATCTGTCTCAGGGAAGCAAAGGGGCGGAGAAGCGAAGGCCCCCACCCTGCCCGCCGCCCAACCCTCCCGTCCGTCATGGAGCCTGCATCTGCTTCTGCCGGCTGTACCCTGGCCAGGCCCCTGGGTGGCTTCCTGCTGTCCCCAGCCCTGCTCTGCCCAGGCCCTAGGCGTCAGTCAGCACCACGTTCTCTCCACCAAGCCCTGTGCCAGGAGGCCAGAGAAGCCACCCTGCAGGCCCAGCCAAGAACCTCGACACACAAGGGAACTAATATGTACCCACTCCCACTGCACGCCTCCCACTTCTGCACACGCAGCCTCACAGACACGCACCTGGCACTCAACAGGTAAAAGGAGACACCGCCAGAGGCAGAGCCAAGAGCCTCATTCCAGTTGGCCCAACAAAGGCCTAGACCTGAGGCCAGGGGCCAGAAGAGAGAGCCCAGGCTCTGCCTCCAGCCCACAGAGGGCCACGAAGCTGGCCTGGCCCTCACCAGGTCCCAGTGTCCCGTCGGCATAAGGATGGACCAGGCTGGAGGATTACCAGGGGCTCTTTCCACCAGCCATTCCGAGCAGGCTGGAGCAACCCAAGCTGGCTTCACAGAGGAGGAGGCAGGTGCTGGACTTGGCCTAGAACCACATGGGTAGGTCAGGCAGTGCAAGAAAGACCCTGGTCACTGGGCAGAAATGCCAGTGCCCCACCACCTGCCCAGCTGGCCTGGGAGGCCCAGGCACCAAGGTCCATGCAGCCACCTGGAGAAGGCTGGCTGACACCAGCCCCCTCAGGGCACCCAGCCGATCGTCCCAGGAGCAGGCCCCGCCTACCCAGCGACCCCACAGCAAAAGAGCCTTGGCTTGGCTTGGGTTTGGGGTGCTGCCTGCCCCCCACCCTGCTGTGGCTGCCTCCTGCCAGTGGGCTGTGCCTTCACTAGGGAAAGGAGCCCAAACTGGGGTCCCTGAAGGTCATCGTCCCTGGAGTCTCCAAGTACCGCAGAGCCTAACTCATACCTTACTGTTCACCCGCTTCCTGGCTGGCCGCAAGTGCCCTCCGTGTGGGACACGGCTATCAGCTGTGGATCAGAAACTCTAATTGGAGCTGTAACTCATAATTAGTCTTTGATTAATTAAAAATGAGAAAACTAATTACTTAATACATGTCATTGGTTTAATATGTATAATCTTTGGAAACGTGTAGCCTTAAGAGGAGGGGGGAGGGTACTCAAAAGAGTCCTTGGAGGGGACAAAGCTGGGGATGCTCACTCAGCACGTTCCCCGAAAGACTCAGCCCTCAGCCTCTTGTGTCAGACACTTGGGAGCGATTCCCCCCAACCAGGCAGCAGCTCCATCCTCTCACCACGCTATCCCCTGCACTTGGCCACGGGCAGGCACTCTGTAAACGTTTGTTGAATGAATGAACAAATGAATGGCTTCTTCAGACCACTGAATGGCCAGAAGGAAAGCTGTGTCTCTAAGAAACCTGAGGCCTCCCAGTCAGGAGCCCAGACGCAGCACAGGACCCCTCCCCTGACCACGTGCTCTCAGCAGCCCCACCCTTCAACCAGGGGCTACAGCCGGGGACGCTGGCAAGTACCAAACTCACTGGAGCCGCAATCCCTCAGGTCTAAGAAGGAACCAAAGATGCTCACTGTCCCTGCACCTTCCAGCACTAATGAGGTGGCAGAGGGGCCCGCACTGGGAACCTGCACACAGAATGAGAACAGCCTCAGAGGTGCCAATACCCTTGATGAGGCAGCAGGTGGCTGCAGGGGGGTGTTGCCAGGGCCCAGGATCACAGCGCCTCACTCCAGGGAAGGACCCGGGATGGCCACTGTGGTTACGAGGCTGTGTTGAGCCCAGCATAGTCAGAGTCCAGGCCAAGGGCTAAGAATGGTCCAGTCCCCACCGCCCTCGGCCTCCCCACACTAGTGTTTCTCACCCATAAAATCAGCCCTGCATCAGCCGTGCCAGTGTGTTTGCAGCAGGTGCCACGCCACTCCTGCTCGTTGGCCCTCATCACAGGCTCTCCCTGGAGAAGCATCTTTACCTTCAGGCCCTCCCAGACCCCAGTTTCATCTGGGAGCCCCTCAGCCTCCCAGGAGGCCACCCTGAGCAGCGGCCCTGACTTCAAAGTTGGCCTCATCATGCTCACCTCGAGCTCCTCCGCTACACCTGGTTCTGTGGCACGGCCACCAGGAAGCCTCGGGCCTGAGCAGGTACAAGAAGTCACCTACTGATTAACCGAGTCTCAGCAGAGCCCGTCTGCAGAGACATTCATCCTTCATGGAAGTGCAGCCACGAGGACTGGACGTGAGGGGTGTTCTGACCATGTTGGCAGGTAGTGGCAACCTCGTGCAGCAGCGCTGTAGGCTGGGTAATGGTGCACAGGTGCACGTGGCTGCACAGACCAGCCATAGAATGGGCCCTGAGCCCTGAGCCACAGGGGGCCAGGCTCCCTCTGGTTTCTGTTTGCTCTGCAACAATGGGAAGCTTCTCCACCCCATTCCTGGGAGATAGTGGGGCAGCACCCACCTGCTCTGCCTGACGGGGCGGAGGATGGAATGCCGCCCTGCAGAAGCATCCTTACCCTGGCTCTGTCACAGCCACGACTTGCAGTATCTACCTAGGGAAGGGGCCTGACACTCCCAGGGAAGCAGATGTGCCTAGTGGACCAGGGGCCTGGCGGTGACAGCACAGGGGGAGGGGGGCTTTTAAATGTGGGGATCTGGGGGCAGAGAAGAACTGGGCTGACTGGGCAGACTTGGCAGTGAACCAGCTGGTCTGGTCGCTTGGTGAACATTCATCTTCCTGCCATCACCAGGCGGCTGAGAGGGCCACTCCTCTGGACACCTGTCCTTGCCTCCATGATCAGGTCATTTCTGACAAAGGTGTCAGACCATTTGACAAAGAAAAAAACTT
This sequence comes from Daubentonia madagascariensis, assembly GCA_023783475.1. Lineage (NCBI taxonomy): Eukaryota > Metazoa > Chordata > Mammalia > Primates > Daubentoniidae > Daubentonia > Daubentonia madagascariensis. The sequence continues at coordinate 663,903 of JAKFHU010000776.1, forward strand.
TCTATCTGAGGAATGTGAGCTCCTTTAAATTATCAGGCCCAGAGAGGCATTTAAAATATAACTCACTCCCCCCTAACTAAATAATCACCTCCTGAAGCACCTGCTATGCAGGCTCCAGGGTGACTGATGCCAAGTAGACACAAGATGCCACACCCTGTGGTTCAACAAGGCACAGCCAATCGCTCACCAGTGTTGTTTCTGTAACCAACGAGAATTCCTGACAGGCAACTTTTGTAATCGCCCCCTCTCCCGATTTGCCCTTTTTTTCTTTAAAAACCTGAGCCTCTCCCTTGTTCCCCAGAGCACTCCTGAAGGCAACCTAGAAGTGTGTCCTGGGCTGTTGTCCTCAACCTCGGCCCAAATAAAGTCTGTACTATTCCAGGTTCTTCCTTTTAGGTCAACACCTTCAATGGGAAAAGAACAGTCTTTCCAACAAACAGTGTTGGGAAAATGATATCTACATGCAAAAGAATGAATCTGGACCCTTACCTTACACTGTATATAAAAATTCATTCAAATGGATCAAAGGTCTAAACATAAGAGCTAAAACTACAAAACTCTTGGAAGAAAACATAGGGATAAAGTTTCATGACATGGGACATGGCAATGATTTCTCAGATATGCCACCAAAAGCACAGGCAACAGAAGCAAAACTAGACAAATGGGGCTACGTCAAACTTAACTTCTGCACAGCGAAAGAAACAATCCACAAAGTGAAAAGGCAACCTAAGGAACAGGATAAAATATTTGCAAACCATGTATCTCATAAGGGGTTCATATCCACGATATATAAAAAACTCTTACAACTCAACAATAAAAAATCTGATTAAAAAACGAGCAGGCCAGGCACAGTGGCTCCTGCCTGTAATCCCAGCACTTTGGGAGGCTGAGGCAGGAGGACTGCTTGAGCTCAGGAGTTTCAGACCAGCCTGAGCAAGAGTGAGAACCATCTCTACTAAAAATAGAAAAATTAGCCAGGCGTGGTGATGCACACCTGTAGTCCCAGCTACTCGGGAGGTTGAGGCAGGAGGATCCCTTGAGCCCAGGAGTTGGAGGTTGCAATGAGCTGTGATGACACCACTGCACTCCAGCCTGGGCCACAGAGAAAGACCCTATCTCAAAAAAAAAAAAAAAAAGGGCTAAAGACTTGAAAAGCTATTTCTCCAAAGATGACATGAAAATGGCCAACAAGCACATGAAAAGATGCTCCACGTTACTAATCACTAGGAAAATGCAAATCAAAACCACAGTGAAATAAACACCACCTCACATCTGCTAGGAGAGAAGCAGCGCAGGTTTGGACGGGGAAAGAGGAGCCCTGTGCTGCGCGGGGTGCGCGACAGGTGCGGCCACTGTGGGAAGCGTGGCGGTTCCTCAGAACACTGAACACAGAACCACCCTGTGGCCCAGCAACTCCACTTCTGCGCGTAGCCAAAAGAACCGACAGCACAGTCGTGAAGAGATCACCCGTATCCTCACGGTCACCGCGGCACCGGTCACTACGGTCCCCGCCTGGCCAAGAGAGCCAATCCGCAAAGCACCCCCAGCGCGGCAGGCCCGCCCGTGAGCCCGCAAAGGAACGCGACAGTCCGGGGCCCGCGCCGCCAGCTCTTCCCCTAGACACAAGAGCGCTCAGGGCCCCAGGGGCAGCACCCCTCCTTGGACCGACCGTGGGCTTCACTCCACAGTGAGGGGCCCTGAGCCCTGGGAGGGGAGGGGCTGGGGGCCGGAGGTTCAGGACTAAAACGTGACTAAACTTCGTGCATGAATGTTCAGAGCAGCACCGTCCACGACAGCCAAAATGTGGAAACAGCCCAAGGTCCATCGATGGGTGACGGATGAACAAACTGTGGTAGAGCTGAACAATGGAATACTATTTGGCCATAAAAAGGAATGACATACTGACACACGCTGTAACACGGATGAACCTTGGGAACACCACACACAGCGAAAGGAGCCAGACACAGAAGGCCACGGGCTGTCTGATTCCATTTATACGAAATGTCCACAACAGGCGAATCCATAGAGACAGAAAATACATCTGTGGCTGCTTAGGGATGGGGCTAAGGGAGGAGGCAACAGGGTTTTGAGGGTGATGAAAAAATTCTAGAAAAAGATAGTGGTGATAGTTGCACAACACTGTGAATATATTTAATGCCATTGAATTGTACACTTTAAAATGGTTACAAGAGTAAATTTTACGTTTTGCTATTTTATCGCAATAAATTTTTTTTAAGATGGAGAATCAAAAGGACTTCCCAGGGTGAGTGTTGCAGGCTCCAGCCCTGAACTCCCCAGGGCTCTGCACGCTCCCCCATCACCCCTGCTGTGCGGCATCTGGGAGCAGCTTTCTGAACCACAGCGGGGCCTCTGCTCCCCAGTTCCCACCGCAACTGTACTTCCCCAGGGGCCGCCTCCCCCAGCCAGGGCCACCCCCACAGCTGATGCCTATCTACCCTTGGAAAATCCAGTGTCCTTCAGAAAGGTCTTCCAGGAGGGTGCCAAGACGTGACGCGTTGTCACAAATAATTTTATGCTTTGCTATTTTTTTTCTTTTCTCCTTCTAAGCCTCATTCAGCTTTTTTGCTGCAAACATCAAATTGTCAGGCTTCAACAGACACAATTAATGTCTTGGGGCACTGGGAAGAAACAATTAGCCAATTAAAACTTAATTAACTTTGGGCATGGACCAAAGAAATTTTTGAAAAAGGGCACGCACCAGTTGCACCAGGACTAGCTCGGAAAAGTCAAGCTCTCAGCCACCTGGGTGGGGACCCACAGGGCAGAAAGAGACACCGGAGACATGTGTGGCCTAAATGACACCCAGGGGACAAGAGGGCACCCCTGAAGACCACCACCCAAGAGGTCATCCAGTCAGTCCAACCCTCTATTCCCAGATGGGGAAACTGAGGCCCTAGGAGGTGAGCAGCAGCCAGCCCTGTTCAGGAACACACAAGGGCCAAAGCAGGGCTTGAGCACATCTCCTCTGTCCCTGGTTTCTCCATCGGCATGGACTGCTGCCACCACAGGCACCCAGAGTCCCCTCTCCCCAGAGCCGAATCCTAAGCAAGAAGGGGTCACCAGGTACGGATCGTTCGCCAGGGTGCCAGCGCTGCACAAAGCCTCGGCAGATGAGTTCTAAGTTACTGTTACCGGTGCTAGCAGCCCTGGCTTGCAGATCACAGATCTCCCTTCTGAAAACCCCAGGATAACGCCCCAAATCTCTCGTCAGGCTCCCTGGCCCTGCCCGCCTCCTGCCCCTCCCTGCCTTGCACTCTGAGCTGACCTGCCCTCCAGACCTGAACATGCCAGGCCACCACCACCAGCCTCCAATCAGGAGTAACCAATATTCTTGACTGAAGCCCGGGGAGGAGATGGGGGGCCACCCAAGGTCATGTGGCACAGCAGGGACTCAGCCCAGAGGCTCTCGCCCCAGTCAATGGGGAAAGGACAGTCTTTTCAATAAACGGTGCTGGAAAAACCGGGTGTCCACAAGCTAGGCTGCCCGTGGAGCCTGGTGCTCACGGAAATGCTGTCCTTGGAGTCACCACACGCCAGCACCCCAGCACCCTGTGTCGCCCACTGTACCCTTGCCCTTCCATCTAGAGTCAGCCCCCACCTCAACCAGATCACAGACCTCCCTTTCCTCTGCATCGACCCCTCGGGTTTGTAGTCCTTCAACCACCCCCACCCCCACAAAAGGCCAACAGGAATGACCCCCAGGCAGGTACCAGTGCCCGACCTGGCACCGCAGTCTCTAAAACAGGAGTAAGAGTCCCTACCTCACACCACTGACACAGGGATCAGGGGATGGACTCCTCGGCCAAGGGTACCTCCGAGGGCTTGAACTCAGGCCTGGGAATTGCTGCCTCCCTGGAACCTTATGAGGGCTGCGAGGCAAAGACCCAGGGGCTGCCTGGCTGGGCACAAGGCTTGGCCATCTCACACAAGGCACAGGTGCTGGGCCCAGATCCCAGGCACACAGCTTGTCAGACCTCTGAGGACTTGGCACCGAAACCAATCGCCCTCCACCCCTGCCCCGTAGGAAGGTAGCGATGGGAAAGGCTCCTGCCTGGAAAGGGGGGCAGGGAGGAAGCCTCTCCCATCGCCAGTTAACAACGGCAGGTCAGCATCTGATGGGCTTACTGGACGCTGTGTGCAAGAACATGCGCACGCCTGTGGGTTTGTCTGTGCACACATGTGTGGTGTGTCTGGTTGTCAAGTTCTTCGGAAAGTGGGTGGGCTAACAATGTCCTGAAGTGACACAACTAGCAGACAATGTTTTCATGCAGATACTCAGGAAGCCTTTGCCAACAGCTCCTGTGCTGCTCCCGCTCTCCATGCGTGAAGCAACTGCATCTGAAGAAGCAGTTAGCGCAGACTGGAAGCTGCCAAAGACTAGAGCTCTCACCGCCAGCACCAAGACAGGCGTGCAGATGAACTCACCACAGCATCCGCACCTGAGCGTCACCAGGCCAGCAGCAGAAACGCCTCGAGTGAGCACAAAGTCTTCTGCACTCAGCACATTAATGGACAAATATCAAGGGGAACAAGCAGACACACAGAGGCTCGGGCCTGGCTGTGGAGATAAGCAGTGTACGATCGATACCCCAAGGTTACTGCTGTGTCTTCCGGGACCAGGCAAGGCCTGGGGGTACATTCAACGATACAGCTGCAAACGGAGAAATCAATGATGTTGCTGAGATGACATCTCAACACGCTGTCGAGCCCCTGACGCAGGACAGGTGGACGGCGGGGTGCGGGGCAGCATGCAGTGGTTGGGTGAGGCTGACGCTCCAGGCAGCCAGAATAGGCCGTCACCTACCTATTGGGGCGGGGGTTCAATCACAGCCTATTCCTGAGAGCTGCCACACACGCAGGCGTGGTGCTGTCACGTCTTGAATCTCCCTGCAGCAGCCCCCGAGGTGGGCCAGTCTTCAGGCCCATGTCACAGATGGGGAAACTACAGCTGCCAGACCTGAGGCAACCTGTGGTGCAAGCCCAGTGCTGCTGGGTCCTGATTCTGTCCCCAGGCCTCAGTGGTCTCCAGACTGGTCCACTCTTCCCTGGCTCCAGAAGCACCAGCAATCTCCAACCTAAGCCCTTGAAGTCAGGAAGTGCAGAAGACAGTGGCGGGTGGGTGTTTGTGGGGGCCCAGGGCAATGCAGGGGTTACGGCCTAACGGGGAGCAGATGGGACGTCTGGGTAGGCAAACTGGCATCCCCACTTGTGCCAGCCCCAGCTGACTGTGGGGTGTGGTGTCTATGCTGCTAGACTCACCGGGGAAGTGCTGGGATCCACTGGTGATACCTGGCAGGTGTCCAGGCAGGTGCTTCCATGGGGGGCCCCGCCCCCTCTGTGTCCTCCCGGCCCCCTCTATGCTCCCCTAGTCCCCTCTCTGCCCTCCCAGCCCCCTGTCTGCTCCCCTAGTCCCCTCTCTGCCCTCCTGGCCCCCTCTCTGCCCTCCCAGCCTCCACACCGGCTTCCAGCCCAGCTTTCCAACTCCCCTGCAGATGATGGGAGAATTCACACGGTCGACTGCACCCTGTTCCTGCAAACAGCTGCCTCACTTGGCAGAAGGAAAGGGGCACAGCAGAGCAGATACAATCCAGGCCTCCGCCAGCAGCAGGACCAGACTATGACCGCACCCCATCGTACTGAGGAGCACAAGCAAGACACAGTTCTCTGTGCCTCAGTTTCCTTCCTCACTTCTTCAGGGCCCTGCAGGAAGGATGCAGTGCTATAGGACATAAAGGACTCAGCCCGTGGGGCACGATGTTCAATAAACACAAGCAGTTACCACCGGGGAAGGGGAGGGCAGGGGGCAGGGCTGACAATGACCAGGCTATGCGTGCCCGCGGTTGCAAGCCGGCACTCGTGAATTCATAAGCAGCCAGTCAATCTGCCCCGGACCTTGCTGAGAGCCAGGTTTAACTGCTTAGAAGCTTCTGAGCCTAGCAAAATGTTTTAATGAATAATAAGCAGAAAAATTAAAGCCGTTTATTAGAAGATGTACACTGCTCTGCAACTTGAACGAGAGAAACAGCCTAGCATTGTCCTCGTGGATGGTTAATTCTGCCCAAATTGAGGCTGAAGTAAAATGCAGGTTCCTGGGGTGGGACAGGGCGACCTGGGTGGGGCATTTGGACTAGCAGCATCAGAACGTCATTCTAAGGACCTATGCCCACTCCTGGGCAAGGCAGGTCTGCATCAGGGCAGGCCCCGCTGAGGCAGGGGGAGGAGGCAGGCACTTACAGGGAGAACCTTCCAGGCAGAAGGGCAGCCGCAGGAGCCTGGTGGGAGGAGGGAACAAGCGAGGCAGAGGCAGCGGGCAGGGGACAAGAAGGTCAGGCTTTTCCCCGACAACCAGAGCCACCTGCGCCCAAGCACCCCTGGGGTCCCTCCTGCACACCGGGATCCCCCCTGTGCTGCTTAGGAGAAAACCCTTCCTTCCGGCTTCCTCCCTCCTGCCTTCGTTCCTCCTTCCCTCCCTTCCCTCTTTTCCTTTCCTCTCTGCCTCCAGCCACCTGCCTTCCAGGTCCTCTGCCCTGAAGCACAGCCCTCAGCTCCTGAAAGACTCTGTCACTTTAGCCCCTGACTCAAGGGGATGGGTGAACACTGTCTACAGCAGCTATTACCAGAGGGAAATACTAGGTCACTAAATATGAAATGTCCGATTTCGAATCAAAAGTGTAGGTTATTACATCTCAAACAAGAAGCAGTACAATTAATCAAAGTATGTGCTTAAACTAGCGACACGGTTTTGCCATCTTAAGGGTAGCTTGTTGATGCCAGCAGCAAAGAAGCCTGGAGAGCGAGTGGCGATGAAATCGTGAAAGGCATTTTCCACAGCTTGTTGAGAATCAACTATTTTTCCTTGCAAGAAGTGGTCCAAAGCCTGGAAGAAGTGCTAGTCAGTTGGTGCAAGGTCTGGTGAATACGGCGGGTGACAGAGAGTTTCCAAGTCCAGGCTTCTGTAGTTTGAGCAGCATTGTTTGTGCGACACATGGTCGAGCGTTGTCTTGCAAGAGGATTGGCCTGTCTCTGTTGACCAATCTCGGCTGCTTAATCACAAGCATCTTCATCATTTCATCCAGTTGGTTGCAGTAAGACACCTGCTGTAATCGACTGACCAGGTTTCATGAAGCTGTGGTGGATAATACCAGTGCTGGACCACCAAACAGACACCATTGGCTTTTTTTGATGAATATTTGGGTTGAAGTGTTTCAGCACTTCATCTTTATCCAACCATTGTGCCGAACACTTGCGATTGTCAAAAACAATCCATTTCTCATCACATGTGACAATACAGTATAAAAATGGTTCGCCTTTATGTTGTGACAGCAAAGAAAAGCAGCTTCAAGAGGATTTCTCTTCTGATGCTCGTGTAATTCATGCGGAACCATCTATCCAGCTTCTTTACCTTGCCAATTTGTTTCCAATGGTCCAATATTGTTGGAGTAGTAACGTCAGACCTTGCTACTGATTCACGTGCAGGTTGAGATGGATTCGCTTCCACTACAGTTTTCAGCTCATCTTGATACACGTTGGTATCTGGTCACCCATGTGGCTCATTTTCAAGATAAAATCACCAGAACGGAACTTCTCAAACCATCGATGTACTGTGCATTCATTAGCCACATCCTTCCCCAGCACTTCGTTGATATTTCGAGCTGTCCACACAGCACTGGTTCCACGACAGAACTCATATTTGAAAATAACACAAGTTTTTGACATATCCATGGGCTTCACAAAAATTGCTCTAAAAAAATGTGAAAGATAATCACCGGCCAAGCCGTGTGTCTGAAAGACTGAGGATGTCCCTTCACAATAAACATAAAACAAGAAGTGTCAAAGTGAAATGTCAGAGATGTCAACTGTCCAACTTAGCACTTAAGGAAATCAGATGTTTCATACTTAATAACCTAATACCAGTAACAACAACAGCGGCCGAGTCCCTGTCGCTCGCTGCTCACCCTGTGTCAGCCCCACACTAAGGACAGTCCCTGCCCCACACAACGGGCTGTCCCTATCACGCCACCGTGAGCCTCCTACAGCAGGGGAAAGCTGGTGCAGGTGTTCTCATTTACAGATGAAGAAACTGAGGCTTGGGGTCCTGTGAAGGAGCTGGACTGACCCCAATGCTAAGGCCACATCCCGGCACCTGGGAGAGGTGGGGAGGGTGAAGAGGGTGTGGAGACCCAAGAAACTCAAAGCTTCGTGATCTCGAGCAAGCTGCCTACCCCTCCGTGAGCCGCCACCTCCTGGTGAATATGGGACAAGTGCCATCGTCACAGGGCACAGAATGGTGAGGGAGCAGACTACAGCACCTGATCACAGTAAGGAGACGGGGGCTGTTACTGGCATACTTATTATCATCTGCAGTCTCCCGGGTCCAAAACCTCAGAAGAAGCCACAGAAACCCTGCCACTTTGCCACAGTCCTCTCTCCAAATTTCCAACTAGATTCCAAGCTGGGCAAGCAAGTTCCCGGAAGAAGCAGCCAGGGCCGGCCGCCCATCAAGCCCTCCCACACCCCTTCCCACCCATCCCTGTGTGACTGGACAAACCGCCCAGAAACAGGGCACACAGGGAAAGGAGACTGGATCTGCCGGCCAGCAGGGAGGGAGCAGAGCCAACCGGATTCCACCAGCCATAACCTGGCCCCCAGCACACCCGCCCCGGGCAGCACAGGAAGCCAGACACGACTTAATTTGACCCGAAACCTAATATCCTTAGTGCAACCCTTCGGAAAAATACCAGGGAGGGCGGCCAAAAAAGAAAAACTTCTGGAATCAACTTTCTGGACCCTTCAGGTCCTGCTGGAGCTCACGGGGTGAGTTAACAAGAAGAGGAAAGAAAACACTAATAAAAATGACCAGGACTTGCATGTTCATTCTCCTGCTGCGTCCTGACAGCGATGCCTCCACTGGGACAGCCACAGGCTTTGGTCCCTGCAGAAATAACGGCTCAAGAGACCCGGTACTTGCAGAGTCCCACTCACAGCCAGGTCTGACCGGCAGGAGGCCCTGCTCTCTCCCGCCTGCCTCCATTGCCCACCTGGCTCCGCAGAACCCGGAGGAGAGAAGGCACCAGAATGCAGGCACAGTGGACCGCCTGGTGGGCTTCCAGGGCTCCCGCAGCCCTTGAGGGGCTCAAGGGGTCCACCCGCTGCTGCCCAGGTCTTGTGGCCGACTCACGGGGGGTCTGTTCCCAGAGCTCCTCCTGGGTCAAGGAAACCCTGTGCACCTGCCCCAGGGGAAGGCAGAAGGAAAAGCCCAAAGGCCAGGGGTGGAGGCTGCCCATAAACAGCACATGAGAGCCCTTGTCCGGCCCTGAGAACAGGAAAAGCACCGGCCTGACCTCCCCACGGTGGCTGTCCCCAGGGACAGGGAGAAAGTCGCATCCACTGCATCACTTCCTTTAACCCATGGAGCCGTGGCAGTCATCCTCTTGCAAGGGCATGGTCCTCCGCACAACAAATCACAAAGGAAAGACTCCAGTGTCACGGGCTGAAGGGGGGCCAGAGCCACCAGCCCGGGCATGAAAGTTCTCGAGTTTTCACCTCCCTCTGCTTTTCTACCATTACTACATGGTGGATAAGCCCAGTGTCCCTCTGAAGGCAAAGACCACTTTATCTCTAGTACAGTAAGTGCTTAATAAAGACTCAGCAAAGGAGGGATGGAGTGAGGGAGGGATGGAGGGATGGAGAGAGGGAGGGATGAAGGATGGAGGGAGGGAGGGAGGGATGGAGGGAGGGAGGGAGGGAGGGATGGAGGGAGGGAGGGATGACTTGTCTTCCCAAGAAACGACACCAGCGACATGAGAGATGTGGGAGTTGGGAGGCTGCTGTTTGGAAAACAAAGGACAACCAAACCCAGAGCCTGGACAAGACATAAAATTCTACAAATCTTCCTAAATACTAGGAAAAAACGGTGCTTTCTTTACCACCCTGAGACTTACCGACCAGCTGCGATGGCTATTTCAGGCGTCAACTTGGCTGCACGAAGGGACGCCTGGAGAGCAGGGCAGCAGCACTCGCGGACACGGCCTGCGAGTCGGGCGCTGCGCAGGGAAGGCCCACCCCAGTGCCGGCTCCGTCCAGTCGCCAGGGCCCAGATGAACAGGAGGCAGAGAAAGTATTCTGCCCCCCCCCCCGTACCTCTCTCTGTCTCTCTTTCTCTGTGTCTGTCTCTCTGTCTCTGTCTCTCTATCTCTGTCTGTCTCCCTGTCTCTGTCTGTCTCTGTCTCTCTGTCTCTCCCCGCCCCCGCCTTGAGCTGGGACGTGCTCCTCTCCTGCCCTTGGACATTGGAACTCCAGGATCTCTGGCCGCTGGACTCCAGGACTTGCACCAGTGGCCCCAGGTTCAGGCCTCGGGCCTTGAACTGGGAGTCACACCACTGGCTTTTCCGGCCCTGAGGCCTCCGGGCTTGGCCTGAGCCACGCCAGCAAACCCCCGCACGCCGGGTAAGCCCTTCTCATCTACCCACATCCTACTGCTCTGCGTCTCTGGGGAACCCGGCTCACACACCAGCCACCCTGTAAGGATCCTGTCGCGCTCTGAACCCCGGGAGTATGAGCAGGAGACGACCAGGCAAGGAGCGAGGCCCCAAAGCCCTGGCCCCACACAGCCCCGTGGCAGACCCCGAACACAGCCAGTCGACCCCGAGCCCTTTCCCTCCCATCCTAGACAACACGGGCCCGGCCATGCTGAGCGGCCGCAAGCGGAGCCGGCCCTGGACAGGAAACTTCTGCCACCACTGGCCTCACCACCCAGGGCCACAGCTCAACTGACTGCAGAGCTTCAGGTTCAGGAGAGGGACAGACGCCACCTTCCTCCTGGCTGGGACTCTGGTCACTCCTCAGGGCCGGGGTGGGGTTGGGGGAAGGGCAGGGCAGCCCACCAGTCACCGTGGTCTGACATGGCTAAAGGCCACTGGGCTCATCTGGAACGGCTAAGGGTGCCCCCCAGGCTGAGCTCATGAACGACAAAAGATGAATTTGGACACATGGGAGACGCTCAGTAAGTGCCCCAGAAGAGATGAAAGGGCCACTTGCTCTTCATCTCTGCGGCCAGAGGGAGCAACGCACAGACCTGAGGATGACCCCCAAGCGAGGCCCAGACAGCCCTGCCTCCCCGGCTGCTCCCCATCACCCACAGCTGGGACACTCGGGGCCAGAGCCCAGCGGCCTCAGCAAATCCCGTCCCAGCTCTGGCCCTCCCTCCTCCCCAGACCGCCACGGGGGCTGGACCCAAATGCCTCCACTGGCCCAGGTCAAACTCCACTTGGAAGTGCTAACCGCAGGTTTACCACGGTAACGAAAATATACAGGGAAGGAAGAAAGCGATAACACGGGAACTCGGCCAGACCCACACGGCAAGCAGGGCCCAGGCCAGGCCACCACGGCGGGTGGGCGTGGACTCTGCCTCCACTGCTTCCACGGGCACCAGTGCCCAGCACACGGTCCCAGGTGGCCCAGGCCCCAGCCAGCCACACACCACACGTACACACCACACAGTGCCAGCACGCAGCTCAGGTGGGGACCAAGGAGCAGCACAGACACAGAGCAACAGTACCCTTGGGGGGCACAGGACAGGTGCTAAGAACTTTAGAAATACGATTTTATAAATGGGACTTGGCAAACACTCACTTGGGCAAAGCCGCACCCTGGTGACAGCAGAGCTGGGACTCAAACCCAGCCTATGGGGCCCAGGACCCACGAGCTCAGCTACCCAGCTCTGCCTCCCAAAGGTGCAGGTATTGCACCTTTACAAATAAAATAATGGACAAAAAAGTAACAGAGACAGCTGCCATCTCTCTGTGAAAGCCTGGATTTGTTTCGATTGCCACTGGAAACAGCTCCACTCAGCAAACATCAACTGCGGGCCAGGCGCCAGCCCCAGCCCAGCCCGGGACCTCAGCAGTGTCACCTCCATTCCAGCACCCCACACCACAACCCCTGGTCCAAACCCACCGTCCACTCCCAGCTTCCCACAGCAGACGCCACGGCTTGGCAAAGCACTGCCGCTGACCGTCACAGTGAGACGTGGGCAGACCAGAGGCCAGCGCGAGAACCAGGCCCTGAGGCGGCCCCTCTGTGTGCAGCCGGCACAGCGCACCCCAGAGCCAAAGCCGCCTCGCTGGAAACCACGGACGATCACAAGGGCGCCCCTCTGCAAACTCCTGGCCACACAGCTGGCAGGTCAAATGAAGAGTTTAACCCAAATTTGTGTACATCTTACATCACTGCATTCCTCTGTAGCAAATTAAAAGCAAAATGAAATTATATACTGAATACTCTGCATTTTAACTTTTGGCCAAGAATGGGTTTGGCCAGGGTTTTCCTGTCTTTTTCTCTACACAATTGTTTTAAATACACTGTGTGTATGAGCGTGTTTGTGAACACTGTGAGAGCACATGTGCGTGGTGTGTCCATACGTGTGTGTGTGTGAGAGTATGTGTGGTGTGTCTAATGGGCGTGTGTGTGAATATTCGTGAGTGTATGGCTATGTGTGCGAACGTGTGTATGACTGTGAGTGTGAGTGTGTGTGGTTGTGTGAATGTAAGTTGTGTGTAGGTGCAAGTGTGTGTACATGTGAATGTGCGAGTTGTGTGAATGAGTTGTGTGTGTGTGTACACGTGTATTCCAAAGGCCCATCTACAGAGTCCAGAACCATCCACCTCTCCCTCGCCCAGGGCCCTGCCGGCAAATTCATCTCTGCTGTTCTCAAACAGAAAGAACAGAAGTGAGTTTCAAACCATGTTAAAACAAATCTGTGGGAACTGAGAAGCCACTTCAGGAAAGGAAACCAGCACAAGCCACTCTTCCATCGCTCCGGCCCAGCAGACACGCCCTGGCAGAGGGACGCGTGACCCTGGACAGGGCACGAAACCCCCAGACAGGCGCATCGCAGCAGAGGGGCGTGGGTGAGGCACTCAAGAGACAGATAAAAACTTCTAAGAACTGGGTGATCACACAGAGACGGACCTTGAAGAGGTCTCCGAATCTCATGTCTGGAGAATTCCAGGACTGAGGGAGAGAACCGCCAGGCCCAGGTGCCTCATGGGAAAATCCTAGTTATCCATGCTGAACTGACACTTTGTAGCATTTCCAAAAAGGGCTCCTCTCAGGACTGACCCAGCACTTGCAACTGCAAATACAAAATTCCATTTGCATTTCATAAATCATGTATTCACAGAATATTTCCTTAAACACCAAGTCCCTGATAATGGTCCTCAAATAAATCAGGCAATAAATATCTGCTATTTCCCATCAGCAGGTGGAAATCCGCTCTCCTGGTAGTCCAGGAAGCAGTGTCTCGCAGAGCCCATGCCAGCGCCGAGGGAAGGCCGAGAGCAGGCGGGGACCTGGGCCTCCTCAGTAACGGTCAGCGCCTCCAGCTCCCAGCCCCAACCCATCAGGAAGATATCACGGCACCAATCCCATCAGTTTAGAAGGAGTAGCCAGGGACCTGCTGGGCTTCAGAGGCACGTGACAGATACCTGCATCACTCTGTACCCAGGCTTGCCAGGAAGCCACCAAGGGGCCTATACCTGCAAGCCTCAGGTTCCCCTCACCTGTGCCAGCCATGCTTCTGCAGGGCAGCTGCCATGTGACGCTTCCTGGGAACACAGGGACACTTCCCAGGGTTGTCTGCCACGGACCTGGGGGGTCACCTCTACAGAATCACCCCCTCCTTGCCCAACACCTGCCCAGGTCAGAGACAGCTATGCTTACTTCAGGTGTAACCAAGAAGGCTCCATTCAGGGAGCACCACGATAAACACTGTAGCTGCCACATCTCACCAACCCCTCAGGTGGCGGCGCTGACGGCAGCCCGTCCTCTGATGAAGAACTGGGGATATGGGGTTCCCTGGCTAAAAAGGCAGGGCCAGGGTCACCCAGCTCTGCTCTCCCACATCTGCCCAGACCTCGCCCCAGCTGGAGGGAGGGAAGGGCTGTCCCACTGCCCCCAGCCCCAAATGCACAAATCTGGCTCATGCACTCCCCCGTTTGTGACACGGCCCAGCCTGACCTGCCAGACATGAGGACGGGAAATCCCCTCCGCCCCATGTTGGGGGGTGCTGGCCCGCTCTGTCCACCCAGCCATGCAGCCACCACGCCTGGGTGGTGTGACTAAGGCCAGGGAAGTGACCACTCACCTTTCCGAAGTCTCGGACATCAAAGAGGTCAAAGGGGTCGAACAGTTCACTGTTTCTTAGTCCAAATTTATCGTGGCAGACTTTAAGGAAGGTGCGTATATTCTTCAAACACAGGAACTAGAGACGAGAAAGGAGAAATTATTAAACCTGTAGGGCCTGTAAAAATCACAACAACAACAACAGCGAGAGCTTTTGCTCCTGTGTGCCAGCACATTCCTGCTCTGCCGATGAGGAAATGGGCTCAGAGAGCTGAAGACACCCCCAGTCCCAAGGCGGGGGTTGCGGGGGAAGGCCTGGGTTGAAGCAGGCAGCTGGCTCCACGACCTGCGTTTTTAACCACCACAGGCCTCTGGCAGCATCACAGAGCTGCAAAACTCATCGAGGCCTTCACACTCAGGAGATGGCCCTTCCCCATCCCGACTGGCCCCCACAGCACAGACGGCACCCCGCCCTTCGTGACTGTCCAACCCACCCACCCCTCTAGGTGTATCCAGCACGTTTCAAGGCTAACAATCACGGCTGGAGCAAAACATGCCGCACTGGCCTGGCATCACCAAGGATGCTGAAGCACATGCACGTGTGCACACGCACACATGCACACCCACCCTAATTACAGGTGACAAAGCCCACAGCCAGGAACCACCCCATGGCACGCCCAGGGAGCAGCAGGTGCCAGCGACAGGGGCAGGGTGGTGGGAGCACAAAAGCCAGGATTCCCCAATCAACATGGAGGGCAGCTCCTCTCTACCTGCTATCCCTCCAGCCCAACTGAACTCCCGGCCTGCACCGGGCTTGCCATGCAACTGGGACGGGAGGCATGGCGGGAGGAGGCGGGTGGTGGCTGCCTTTCCAGTCCTCCTGAGGAAATACCTGGTAAAGAAACTTTCAGGGCAGCAGGTGAGGTTGCCCAGAACACAGGCTTGGGAGTCACTCAGTCCCCAGGTTTGAATCCTGCTGCCGATTGAACACGAGAGACCAGGGAGAGTGGCTTATGCTCGGCCTGGTTTCTTACCATGACCTGCTTCACCAGGTTAATCACGTGCCCTGACGGCACAGAGTAGGCGCTGGTAGGCAGAAGCCTCCAGCTCAGCACAGCACTCTCCAGGTAAGGACCTCGGCACACACTGCCCAAGGATACCCCAGGATTTCAGACCACTCTTTGTCATCAATGACCATCCCATAAAGTAAGGACAAACTGCCCGATTTTAAGAGAAATGCAGAGAGCCTGCCCCTGCTCACCAGAAATTTAGACAAACAGATTTAGATGGAGAACAGAGCAGAATCAGAGCCTAAGGGCACAAACATGAGCATACACTCACTGCACAATCAGGCTGCACTGAGCATGCTGCGCCCCTTCTCCACTGGACACACACCTGCCTGCCCCACCTGGGCTCCCTCTGGCCCTGCCGTCCCTCCCATCCTGGCTGGGGTTGGTCCCTCTGTGTGTGTGTGTGTGTGTCTGTGTGTGCGCGATTATGTGTATAATTTTTTCTGAACATTTGAGATAAACTGCAGACATGATTACTCTTTTATCCCTAAATATCCAACTGTGTATTTCCTAAGAACAAGGATATCCTCTTCCATAATCACAGTACCAATGTCAACATCAGGAAATTAACATGGACACCACACAGTTATCTTCTCTGTAGACCTTACTTACATTTCTTCAATATACAAAGATAAAGGACAACCCAAATGTTCTTTATAGCAAAAAGGAAAAAAAAAACCTTGCCCGGGGTCCAATCCAGGATCACACATGACTTTAGCTGTCACGTCTCCTTAGTGTCTGTTCACCTAGCACAATATTCTCCAGCAGAGCTTCCTGGAATGATGACAGTTGCTATCCTGTGGGACATCCAGTAGGATGCCATGTGTGGGCATTTCAAGTGCCCACTAGGCACATGTGTCCAATGGGCACAAGAAGTGTGGCTAGTCCAACTGAAAAACTGAGTTTCTAATTTAATTTATTAATTAAGTTAAATTTTAAAGCTACATGGAGCTAGTAGCTGCTGGTTTAGACAACGGGATCTGAAACAACCCACAATCTGTCTTTAATGATCTGATAACTGTGAAGAAGAAGACATAAAAGGCCAAATACTGTGTGTGATTTATAAACAAACACATGTGTGAGGCCACTCCTGCAAGGTCCGCGGAGTCCTCAGATCCACAGAGACAGGACGTAGAAAGGTGGTGCCCGGGGTTGGGGGAGGAGATCGGGGGTCAGTGTTTCATGGGGACAGAGTGACAGTTTGGGAAAATGGAAAGTTCTGGAGACGGAGGGTGGTGATGGTGGCCCAACAATGTGAATGTGCTTAATGCCACTGAACTGTGCACTTAGAAACGGTTAAGAGGGTTTATTTTATGTTATGTGTATTTTAATTAATAAAAGAGATTAATTAGAGAGAAAGACACAGAGACACAACCGCAGGGAGCGCATGTGACGATGGAGGCAGAGACTGGACCACAGCCCAGCACCAGCAGGGACGGCCAGTAGCCCCAGAAGCCGGCAGGGCGTGTGGACAGCTTCTCCCCCAGAGGCCCCAAGAAAGCACGTGCGGCCGACCCCTGATTTGGACACCTGGCCGCCGGTGCCGTGAGACAACAGGTTTCTGCTGCATTAAGCCCCCAGGTCTGTGGCACTCTGTCAAGCAGCCCAGGACATCAAACTCGGCCCTGGCCTGATAACCGGGGCGTAGGGGGCTCTGAACGGTGGAGCCCCCGCCCGCCCCTGCCACCCAACCGCACTGCGGGACACGAGCGGCTTTCAGCCTGGCTCGGCGATCTTTTACACATGGCTCATCTCTAATTTCCACTGAACTTTTTTTTAAATTCCTCCTCAGCCTCCCAATTTTGGAGTTAATTACACAGGTCCCAACCACAATCACAGCCCGCGAGGCTCAGGCTTCCTTTCGGGCTCAGAACAGGCCGGGGCCCTCGCCCGGGCCCAGCGTCTGCCCTGCCTGGCCCAGCCCCCCAGGCCACTCCGGCCAAGCTAACCTTCCAGAACCCTCCGGGGTGGCCCTGGGCCCACACCAGGCACACGGCAGCCTCTAGAGGACCGAGACACACAGGCGGATGCAGACCTCAGGGACAGGGATGTGAAGAGCCTGGACACTGCCCCAGGCCACAGCCTGAAAGGAGGCAACACACACGGCCGGCCTCCCTTTGGGGTCACTTCCTGTGCTTTGCCCACTGATGCGTTTATTCTCACCTTTCTACAATTCGTCCCATTTTACACACGGGGAAACTGAGGCACTGAGAGTTAAGGACATCAGCACCTGACCAGAAAGCGGCAGAGCCCGGAATAAACCGTCATCAGCTTCAGGGCGGAGCGATGAGAGGACGGGTCTGTGTCCAGGGCTGCCCCTCCTGCTGTGCCTGTGCACTTGGACACAGCGCCCTTTACTGTCCTGAGTGGCCCGCTTAGGATAAGGTATGTGGTCATCAGAGCGTATCAGAGCCTCTCGGTCCCACACAGCAGGGACGGGGTCAGAGTCCAGGAGAAGACCCCTGAAGATCTGAGGGTGAGAGGACACAGGGCCAAAGCTGCTGCAGGCACTTCTCAGCCAGGTGGGACCCGTCGAGGACACAGGCTGAGGGAGGCCCCGACAGCAGTCAGTGCAAGGCCAGAAGTTCCCTGTCCTTGCCCAAGCCAGCGGTGCTGGGCTCGGCTGTCGCCTGTGGCCGGGGGAGGCCTGGCCAGCACCCTGAAGCAAACACTCGTCCTCAGGAGTAAGTCCAGCCGAGTGGCCACAGGAAGGGGCTCGTCCCTGGAACAGGGCTGGGTCGGTGCTCCCCAGCTGGTGGGCTCAGGACCCACACTGTGTTTGCTCAGGGCACTCGGGGGGCGGGGGGCTCCCCACCTTCCCACTGCCTGCAGGCCCCACTGCGTCAGCAGGCAGGGGCATAGAGCAGCCCGCCAGCCTCTCCTCTCCCACCCGTTCATCAGCCGCCTGCAATCTCATCAGGCCGAAACCAGATTAGTGTGAGGACAGGCTCCACACCCAGCCGCCCATCTCCCCAGGCTCTGGGCCCACCACGCCACGGTCACTTCTCTCTGGCAGCTTTGACACAACGTTCGGTGTTGGGGAAGTAGTGCCAGGGACAGCACCTCCCCGCCCTGCATAGGAGCCCCACCAGGCAGGGGCAGCCTGCAGGCCATGGGACCCTCCCACTACCCCTCCCTGGGCTCCCCCGGCAGTGCAGGGATGGCGCACAGGACAGGCCCACCTGCCTCCAGAGCTGACACCACCCCGGGATGCTCACACACCTCAGCATTGACAGGTGCATACAGAAGGGGAAACCGAGGCCTAGGGCAGTAAACCCACTTGCCTGAGGTCACAAGTTAGCAGGCTTCAGCCAAGGATTTGCAATTTGAACACAGGCGTCCAAGGCACCGACCACTGGGCCACGGGGGAGCAGCAACAAGGGAGCTAAGCACTAACCACATGCCAGATGGATGCTGCCATGCTCCAGTGACCAACCCATCTAAGGCCTGCAGGGCCCCAGGAGGGGTGCAGTGTCGTTGCCCCATTCCACAGACAGACAAACCGAGGCTCAGAGCAGTTAGATCATGAACAGGCCCAGGGCTCCCAGGGTAAATGTGTGGCCAGGAGGATAATGGGCCACAGCCCCTGCCCAAAGCGTGAGGAGAAGGACAGCAGCAAACAGCCTGCATCATGCAGGCAGGCTGCGCACTGCACCTCTGGGTGGCAGACCCCTCGCCCCAGGTGGGCCAGGTGGGAGGGGCATGGTGCCCCGGGCTGCCCTCTGTGGGGTGTGACTCACCCCCTCTGGTACAGACCTGGCTCGGTTTCCATCTCCCCTCCCTGTGCGAGTTCGGCCAAGTCTCCTCCCAGAGCCCCAGGGGCCGCTCCAGCTCAGACTGTCTGGGTGTCTCAGGACTGACTCATAATCACAAAAGCTCCACCGTCGGAGGGTTTTCCAGAAGGCCTGGGCTAAGAGCCTTGCTACACTGCTCACAGCAACCCTGAGTCACCACAGCAACTCCTAATTTACAGATGAGGGAGCTGAGGTCCCAAGCTTACCTGGCCTGCCCAAGGTCACTAGCAAGGACATGACAGAGTTGGCAACAGATCTGGGATGGTCTGACCTCCAAGGCCAGACCACTGACCTTTAAGCTATCCTGTCTATAAGTTCCTGAGCAGGGAATAACATGATTTTTTCTTTTTTAAGAAGAAAATAGTACTTTGAGAAGGAAAATCAGGTCTGGTCAGAGGTGATAGAGTGACACTGGGAGCCGTAGCCCAGCCCAGGGCTTGAGGAGCAGGCCCCACCCACAGGGGCTGGCTCCGAAATCCGGCAGGAGGTGGGCGGTGGGCGCCAAACTAATTTCTATGCATATAGTAACTAGCGGGCACAGGTGCACCATTTCATAGTCTATGAAGACCTTCCGCTTTTATAGCCACATTTGAGGCATCCTTACAATGTACTTTTATTTTGAGCCCAGTTTGCAGATGTGGAAACTGAGGCATGAGAAGGGGGGTGGCCTGCAATCTGAACTCTGGCCTAGCCCCTTTCAGGGTGCCCCCTGGCCTCTTGCAGGCCCATCTTTGTCTGCCGTCCAGCTACGTCAGGAGGCCGACACCCCCCCCTTCCCAGGAGTGGTGCTCAGTGAGGGCAGGGGCCCTGCAGGGACTGCCCCTGGCAGGGCTCTCAAGATCCCCTGCCCTAACCTTTGCAGCCCATGTAGACTGTCACCCACACTCAAAGCTCCTCACAGAACTCTGGCTGGCACCCCCAACCACCCACTCCCACCTCCCTGCAACCACACTCCAGCCCAGACCCCGCAGCAGGTGCATGACAGCCCTGGCCTGACCGGTGAGCTGTGCTCCAAGCCTGCTCCTACTCAACAGCCACATGGCCTCCCTGTGCCTCAGCTTCTCAATCTGTAAAGTGGGCAGAGAGAACCCTGCCCTCTGACTTCCAGGATGCTGGGCCCCTCGCTGGAGACAAGAAGAGACAGTGCACGGGGACCATCTCCCTGGGAGGTCCAGAGGTCCCCCGAGACACCTTCCCTGCAAAAGCAGAGGCAGGCAGTGGCCCCACAGCCCACTGGGACCCTGTGATCCGCGCACGGTTAGCTGGAGCTGAGGGGTGGCTACAGCCCACGCAGACATGGGCCCTTTGTCGCCCGGACTCGTGAGCCTGTTACTGCCGGCAGTTAGTTACCAGCAAAATGCCTCAAAGCTGCCACCAGAGGCTGGGGAAGGGAGACTGCAGGCCAGAGACCTCCAGGGACCTGCCTCAGGCTCTATGCTCCTGGCCAAACCAGGCCAGACAGCCGGGAGGTGACAAGCCCCACCCCACATGCCCTCTGCTGCAAGAGGGGTACCTGGACACCACACCCCCAAAAGACACGGGCTCAGCAGTTTCTGGGCCCTTGAGAGAATAGGAACTTTCTTTTAAAACCTCTGGATCTTTCTGAGAGAGGTGAGGTCTCCAAACCCAACTTTCATGCTCTACAACAAAGGCTCCAAAAAGTGCTGTGGTCACAGTGAGTTTTCTTGGAACATTCCAACAAGTGGCACTAAAACTTCGCCTGAGGACGACCGACCACAGGTGGCTCTGCTTCCGGCTGCAGTGGCATTAACTCCCTGGGGCCACGCTGCCAAGTCATGCAGAAATGCAAATCAGAAGCTCCGACTGGCCATCGAGGATGCCTTCAATCAATAAAAAATGGGAAAGTGAATTAATTTCTTGTTTTATTTATGCCATGCTTATTCCCAAAACCATTCAGAATGGCTTCATTACTATTTAATAGATGCAGCTTGCTGGACTGGATCAAATTTGGGGCCATCAGGTGGATGAACGGGTGACAGGCTGGCTAGATGCTCCACGGGGGCAGATGCTGAGGCCACTTGCTCCTGCTGGGTCCCAAAGACCCTGGACAATGCCTAGCCCACAGCAAGGGCTCGCTATCTGGCCAGTGCGTGAACGAATACACAAATGCACGAGTGGAAGAATGGCTATGAAGCGTTCCTGGGTGTCCCCTGACTGCGACACCTCCCAGTGACCCTACAATGCCCCCAAGCAGCACTGCTTCCATGACACCTTCAGAGGCATCCCTGGGTGCAACCCTCACGTCCAGAAGCATCTCTTCCAAAAACAAGCAGACAGGTGGGATTTGGGGTCTGGCCATGACCACTTATTCCTGCACACATCAATATTGTCTCATGCCTCTACGCACCCGCCCATCAGGGGCCCATTAGCTGGACACTCTGAATGGGAAGGACCCTTTGTCACCCATTTTACAAATGAGAAAACTGAGACTCGGGGAGGCCCAGGTCTGGACTGGCACTGTCACCATCAACACTGCAAGGCTCCCCATGCTGTCACCAGGGCCCCCCCCCCCACTGAGCCTGTAAGGACATCTATGATGGCGATCCCATGGTGGTGGCAGGGCTCCCAGGGAGAACCCCACGCCACTCCCTCATCCCCTGCGCCAGGCATGGAAAGTGTGACTCAGCCAGGGATTGATTGAGGAGTGTCGGGATTCGATTATATCTGGAGGATTTACCACGAGCACGTCCTCCACTCGGGCCCATCTCCTAGATTGCACGTGCACGGGGACGAGGTGCCCCCGCCAGCATGCTGAGTGATGAACCCGACCCACTCTGTGCCAGCCTCACGCAAGTTTCTCCCTGCGCCTGGCTGGGAGCCGGAAGAGCAGAGCAGTGTTCTCTTTGTGCGCTCCGAGGTCTCCCAGGGGCCAGCCTCCCCAAGATCGGGCAGGCAACGGTCCAAGGCAGGGGGGCCTGTGTGCGCCCTCGGGAGGGGGACCTGCCCACCAAGAGCAGGCAGTTTAACCCACAGTGGCTAGATCTGTCCACTAAAGTGACAAAAAGGACCACATCAAAAAGGTGTCCATTGCACCATTTGGTAAAGGTTTCCAGCACCACGAGTCACAGTAACATTCGTGCTAGAACATCAGGTGGCACTTTCACCTTCTCCAATAACAAACAGCACCCGCTGAGCACTGAGTCCATACCAGGCACTGCACTAAGTCCTTGACATTCCTGTCTGGTTTATCCCACGAATGTGATTCATGAGCTATCACATATCCCTGGTCTACAGGTGGAGAAGGGGCTCAGGTACTGCCCCACTCACCAGCTAGTGAGGGGAGGGCCCAGGTCTAACCCGGGTGGTCTGGTCCAATACCCGTGGGAGCCCCAGAGCCACAGGCAAAAGGAAGCCCCCTCTGGGAATGACTTCAGAAGAGGAAGGGGCTGAGCTGTCCAGGCTGGAGGCAGAGCTGCAGGGTGAGCTCTCTGGGTGCTGCCTCTCTGCTCCCTCTGACCCCAGCTCTCCTGGGCCCTCCTCCTTCCCCAGGGTGCCCTGACCCATTTCCATGCCCTCTGGCCACCTATGAGGACTCCAGGCCACTGCCATCCCCGGCTTACCCCTTTGGTCCATCCAAGGGGGCCGGGGGGATATGGACCATGTAGACACACAGCTGACACTATGGCACCCTCTGGGGCTCCAAGCCTTTGACTGTGCTGTTCCCATGGCCTCAACACTGTTCCCTATCCCCACTTCCCGACCTCATCTCTCAACTCTCTGAGGCCTGGCTCCTGAAAGGACAAGTGGCCTTTCCCCTCTCTCACCCACCCCCCTCCCACTGATGGTCACGGTTACCTGGGGCCACCTGCTCACCACACTCGACAGGTGGTGTGAAATGGGGAAGGGGCTTCCCAGAGAAAATGGGGGTGCTCAGCTAGCTGTTTGGAAACAGAGCCCTGGTGACGCGGATTTGAGATCAGAGCCAAGACCCCACACTCCCTGCAGCAAGCAGCCTGCCTCGGGCCTTGAATCCCAAGATCTCCCCAGAAAAAGACTAGGGCAAGGGTGCTTTGTGGCTCTCAGTCCTGGAAGATCCTGGCTGTGACAGAGCACGTGCCCTCATACCCAGGCGTCTCCTGCCAACTGGGGGCTTCGTTCTCTGCTTTTCTTGGGGTCCATTCCTGCGCAGGCCTGGTTTCCAGACCTCAAGCTCCCAGCAAGCACCAGTCAGAACCAGCAAGAACAAGCAAGAATGAAGTCCAGGGCTCAGTGCAGTGGCGCATACCTGTAATCCCAGCACCTTGGGAGGCCGAGGCGGGAGGATCGCTTGAGCCTAGGAGTTCACGGTTACAGTGAGCTATGATCACACCACTGCACTCCAGCCTCTAGCCTGGGTGACAGAGCGAGACCCTGTGTCTAAAAAAAAAAAAGTCCAAGAAACCCAGTGCCTGGAGTTCCCCACCAATGGCCAGGGTCAGTCTGTCCGTCTGTCTGCAGGCCCTGAGCCCTGGGAAGTGGGTTCTGAAAGGTGAGGTCAAGCTCTCAAGCAAACAGGAGACACGCTGGCGGCCAGCAAACCCGAGCACACGCGCACAGGGCTGTGCCAAGCTGCAAAACGATTCCTCTCCATCCTGACTTTAAGGTACTTCCTTGTCAACACTCGAGGGGAAATCCACCGAGGAAAACAATTCCGGAAAAGGGTTTGTTTGGAAGTCTGGGCAGAGCAGGTAGCCAGCAGGGAGACCGCCTCCTCAACTCTGCATCCCTTGCAGTCCTGTCACCAGACGCTTAGTAGGCACCTACTGTGAGCCAGGCCCTGCCCCAGGGCTCTGTCGAGACTGCGCTGGGCCAGCAGCCATGAGTAGGAAGCTGCGCTCTCCCCCCCAACGCCTGCCCCGAGCAGCCTCAGAAGACCTGCCGCCGCCGCTGCTGCAAGCAGCCTATGTGAGCCGGGGGATGAAGAGTGGCCCAGGTTATCAGGACTTCAAGGTCAGGGTCAGACCAAAGATTTTCTCCAAGGCTAGCAGGACATTGCTTTTCCAATATTTCTGTATAACCATCTTCTGTGAGCCAGCTGCTGAACGCCAGAGGGTTCAAATCCCACTCTCCAGCTCCCCGGCTGTCAGGCAGGCCTGGCTCTGAGAGATTAGCCCCGACGCGGCCCCCACGCCGCAGCCCCCCACCCTGTCCTCACTAGGCCCCTCCTCTCCGCTGCAGCCCAGTGGCTGGACCACCAGCACCGGCCCCGCCGCCTGTGGGGGCTCCTGGCCTCTGCCACTCCACGCTGTCCATCTCAGTATCCCCCAGAAAGCGGCCCCCAAGGTCAACCTCAGGGTCTTCACACGCCCTCCCAGTGCCCTCGTCCAAGGCAACTTGGACAGTCCAACTCCAGACGGCTCCCCTAGTCTCCCCACTGCCCGCTGAAATGAAAGCCAAACGCATCACTCGGCAGCCAGCACACGCTGGATTACTGCTCTCTGGGCCGAAGGACGAGTCTCACTACTATCCCTTCCTGCTGAGCCGAAAATATTGAAGGGAAAACGTCCTTGCAGCAGCAGAGAGCTTCTGAAACAGGCGGGCATACGCAAGCATCCCTCCACATTCAGGAACTGAAGGCAAACACGGCCCCAGGCTGTGAGCAGCAGGTGACGGTGGCCCCTTTCCCTGAAGAAGGTCCCACGCCAGCCACGCTGCACAAAGACTCAGAAGCTCTTCTCAGACAACTGCCACGTGGCCAACCTATGGGGCCTGGAAGACAGGAGCTGGCACTCGGGAAGGGCAGAGTAGGACAGGGTCAGACTTTGAGGTACTTTTCACTATGAAAGAGGCCCCTTCTCCGGCCATATCCCCATCTGGAGCCCCTGCTGGGGGGTGCCAGATACACCCTGAAGACCCCCAGTCCTCAGCCCTCCTGGGGAGCAGCAGGCCCCAGCTGGACCTGCTCAGGCCCAGACCCGGTGGGCAGCCGCCCCTCCTCCCCAGCCGTCCATGTGTTGGGTGAGGCCCATAGCCAGGAGCCAGTGCGGCTGGGCTGGAACCCCTGCTCAGCCTGAACACCTGGGGCCTGCCACTTCACCTCTCAGAGCCTCAGTTTCCCAGCTATCACACGGAGTTGGCAGTAATAGCCACAGTAGCCGCTCCCAGACCATGGGCGGGTCACTCACCTTATGTTGGGGGCTATGCTAAGGCCTTCAGGCTGGTGAGCTCTGCTCTAGGAACATGCTCCACGAAGCAGAGACATTATCCACATTTTACAAATAAGAACAGCGTGGCTTCGGGACCCTGTGTTGTTTGCCAAGCAGCTGGGTCAGCTCAGGCTGCTGTAGCAAAACACCATAAACTGGGCAGCTTATAAACAACAGGGATTTACTTCTCGCAGTTCTGGAGGCTGGAAGTCCAAGACCAGGGTGCCAGCCTGGTCAGGTTCTAGCAACTTCTCCCTGCATCCTCACGTAGCAGAAAGCAGAGCGAGGCCAGCCCTCTCGGGACTCATAGGGCACATCCCTTCATGAAGGCTCTGCCATTACGACCTCATCTAAACCTGATCACCTCCAAAAGGCCCCAGCTCCTAATACCACCACATTGCAGGTTAAGTTTCAACATGTGAATTTTGGGGAGACACAAACATGCAGTCCATAACACCAAGTGTAATGGGTTGACTGGTGGCCCCCCAGAAAACATGACCCTGTCCTGGTTCCCAGAACTTTATTTATGACCTTATTTGGAAAGAAGGTCTTGGTAAATAAAATTAAATTAAGGATATCAAGATAAGATCATTCTGGATCACCTGGTGGGCCATGACAAGTGTCCTTAGAAGAGAAGACAGACAAGGAGAACCGTGTGCAGACAGAGGCCGAAATTGGGGTGATGTGGCCACTAGCCAAGGAGCACCCGGAACCACCGGAACCTGGAAGAGGCAGGAAGGACCCTCCCCTGGAGCCTCACAGGGAGCACAGCCCTATGACATCTAGATTCCGGACTTCGGCCCTGCAGGACTGCGGGTGTAAGGCGCCGTCTGTGGTCCTCCGCTAGCGGCCCTGGGTGGCCAGCTGGTGGGAGGCAGCCGTTGGCTCCCTGAGTTCACCCCAACAGGCCCTCACAATGTCTGTGGGATGAACGAGTGAACCAAGGCATGAATGCAGCTTTGATGCAAACTGAGGCAAGAGTCCCTGGTTTCTTCCACCTTGGCGCCAGTTCCCTGCCATCCACGAGCCTTGCAGGGTCCCTGACACCACCATCCCCATCCGGGAGCCCCTGGACCCTGGGCCTGGCACACTAGGGTCCTCTCCAAATGTGTATTTGACCCCAAGGCCCGATCCAGGGCTCTTTGGGGAGCAACGTCCCCACAGGGGTTCCCAGCGGGGTGGGGAAGGTCCCTCTGAACACCACGGGGCCCAGCTCCAGACACCCCTGAATTGGGGATGGGGCTCGGGCACAGAAGCGGGGCACACCCAGCCAGCTTTCAGGCACAGAAATTCGGGTTCAAATCCTGAATCTCCTCCCCCACCACACCCTCCATGGGAACCCGGCCCCCATGACGCTGGCTGCAGGCTGACCACACGTCTCAGGCCCTCGGACCTGCCTACTCAACAGCTGCCTCCGTATCTCCGTGGGAACACACCCAGCTTGAGCACCCAAAACCAAGGGAATCTAAACAGGCCTGGGGGTCTCCACCCCAGGTGTCCGCCCTCTTCGGAAGCCACTCACTAGTGCCCTTGGTGGAGCCAGCACCTGCAGGCAACAGCGTCCCCTCCCATGACCCCTTGCACAGGCAAGTGGCCCTCCCACCGGTGACAACCCAATGCATTATGTGTGACATTCGTAGGCTCCCAGCCCCATAAATGCCAAGGGACACAAAGCGTCCTTCTCCAACGAGCAGCAAGTGCTGCAGAAGCTGTCACTCAAAGCAACACACCCTTCTGCTCCTGGGGAATCGCTCCTATGGTTAGCACACATCATTTCAAGAAGAAACAGTAAAATGTTACGCTGTGTTATCACCCCAGTTGCTCCCAGGGATTTCTGAGAAGCAGTGTGGGCCCTGGGTAAAGGGGCTGCCCCAGGGACACACACCACAGCTAACAACCATCATCTGCCTGTCCATGCTCCCACCAGTCACCTGCTGAGGGCCTGTGGCCCCACATGCATGGCCAAGGCTGCTGGATTAGCTCTGTCACTACAGCTGACCCAGCAGCCTTGGGGGGCAGGGGAGTCACTGCAGAAGCAGCTGGCGAGACCCAGTGATGAGGTGTGTGTGCAAGACACCCAAGGGAAAGGCCCTCTGGGGCTCCTCAAGCTCCACAGATGCCACATGGTGTTACAAGGAGCATTTCTCACCTAGTGTTGGCAAGACACAAAGTGCCCAGGGCAGGAGCAGCACACAGCAGGCGCTTTGTGAAATCTGAGCCAATAAAGGTGTGCCCTGAAGGCTTCGGGAGGACGCATCCCAGGTCCAGCAGTGAGAGTCCAGGAACGGGAAGCAGGGCTATGAGTACTCGCCATGTGCCGCACTCTCCTCTCCTCCGCCCCTCAGCGCCCCAGGTGGAGCACACAGCCGATGCCCCAGCAGGGAGAGCAGAGCACAGGGGTGTGTAGGCATGCACTTGTTTGTGTGTGTAAGTGTGGGTACGTATGCACATGTGTGCATGGGTGTGGTGCGTGTGTGTGGGTATGTGCAGGCATGCATATGCTTATGTGTGTGCATGTGGGTATGTATGCATATATGTGGTGGTGTGCATGGCTTTGGTATGTGTGAATGGATGTGTGCAGGCATGCACTTGTTCGTGTGTGTGCATGTGGGTGCATATGCACACGTGTGCATGTGGTGTGGGTGTGTGCAGGTGTGCATATGTTTATGTGTGTGCATGCTCCAGCACATGTGAGCACTCCAGTGTGTTATATGTGTGTGTGTACCTGTGCATGTGCAGTATGTGTGGTGTGTGTCTGTGTTATGATGAATAAAGCTAAGCAAAAATACATCTGCAGGTGGACAAGGGAGAGAAGTGGTTTTGAACTCCAAACAGGTAGAGGGTAAGATGTGAACACATTTTTCCTGTTTTGTAAATGTCCTTCATTTGCATCACATCGCAGCTTGTGTGCAACAAATGTAAGTCCAGCGAGCGGAGGGAAAAGGAAGGTGGCCACTCTGAGCTCCTGCTGGCCCAGCAGACACCCACACGGTGAGAAACCCCAGCGTTCTCAGTGAGGGGTGGCCTTGGGGCAGGCCGTGCAGGTCCCCGGCCCTGCTCTGAATGCCTGTCCGAGTAAATTTTCAGCCAAACTCAGCTCCTGCGCCTGCGGGGTCCTCATCCTTCACTCAGTCACTCATCTGGGCCCCAAACAGTCATATCTTTTACAGCCCAGGTTCTGGGGACCCCACAGAGAGCGACACCAGCCAAGCCAAGGGAGGAGGCCAAAGCCTGCTGCCACGGCCCCGCCCTCCTCTCCACTCCCTGGCATCGCCCAGCCTTGGGGGCCTTTAACTGTCTACCTTGGGCTTTTGAAGCCCCTCAGCTCCTTGTGCACATGGGAAAGAAACTGCGGCACTCAAGCTGACTCTGCCGGACTCGGTTCCGCACGTTCACGGCTCGGAGAGGCCGTGGCCCTGCTCTGTGAGCCAGCGCGGAGTGGGGTCACTCCCCCTCTCCTCCCCTTACTCACAGTGGCGGGACTGAAGGCAGCAGGAGCAGAAGGGCACAGAGACAACTCTACATTTCCGCAGCTCCCTGGGTGGCCTTGGGCAAGCCCCTGCCCCTCTCAAGCCTCAGTTTCCCCAATTGAGGAAACGGAATGCATTCCCTGGAGTCCCAAGAAAGAGGAGGGCTTTCTCACAAGCTCACGGGAGGGGAGGGGGAGCGGGGAGGGAATGGGGTTCTGCCGCTTAAAAACTGGTGTGCAAACCAGGAACTCAGCCTCTGGGGGCCCTGTGACCCCCCTCACCCACCCATCCTCCCCCGAAGCCCCCCAGCCTCTCCCCACCCGTGGCCCTCAGGCGGCCTCATGGGAGGGTCTCTGGCCTCAGTGGGCCTGGGGGCGGGGCCTGGAGTGCTGTCTTTCTACCCCCCGAGTCGTTTTTTCTACTTTTGTTCAGTTTGTCTGTCTGTTTTCTAAGACAGGGTCTCACTCTGTTGCCCAGGCCGGACTGCAGTGGCCCCATCATAGCTCACTGCAGCCTGGACTCCTGGGCGCAAGCGTCCGCCCCAGTAGCTGGAACCACATGTGTGAACCACTGCACCTGGCCTACTTTTGTTTGTTCTGATGGGCAGGCATCACTTTTAGAATTTCTTAAAAAGACATCACCGTGAGTTGGGTTTGGGAGGGGTGGGTCCCACAAATGTATGAAAAACACAGCCCCACAGCCAGCACAGCCAGTTTCCAGGAAGTCACCTCCTCAGACGGTCAGAAAACATGAAGATCTACTAAGTGGTGGCACTTTCTGGAAATTCCAGCCAGGCCCCGGCAGGCAGAGCACCAGGTGGGGGCGGGAGGGGGGCCCTCAAGGACGCCAGGCGAGCAGCTGGCTGGGCCAAGGTCAGGAATGCTCTCAGCTGCAGACTCACCCTGGGGGGGGGCCGCCCCCACCCAGACAGGAGCCTGTGGCAGGGAGGCTGCCCCGGCCTGGGGCCTGGGGACAGAGCATCCAGGGGATGGCATAGAGGGTGGGGGCCATCCTCAAGCAGAGAAGTTGGGCCAGAGCTGGCATTTCAGCCTGGAGCAAAGCTCTAGTCCTGGGCCCACCTGCTTGGGGTCCCAGGAAGGGCGGACTGCAGGGACCTGCCCACCCACCTGCCCATGGCACCCAGGCCTCGAGGTGGGTCAGGGCTGGCGCCAACACTGTCGGTGTCCCTGGTTTCTCACTCCCTGAAGGCCCCCCAAGTGCTCTGTGGGCTGGGATAACCCAGGTGGGGAAACCGAGGCTCAGGCTGGCACTCAGGGCCCCCCTGCAGCAGCTGCTAGCGGGTCCTGCCTCATCTCGCCAGGGAAGGAAGTGTGCCTGGGATGCCGCTCCGCGGGACAGAAATTGGGTTTGCTCGCCCCGTACAGAAATAACGGCTCTGGGACAAAGGGCAGGGAAGTGGAAAAAAGTGAAACTGACGAGACACCCCCCCCCCCCCGGGGGCTGCTGCTGTCCCGTCTCTGGCTTTTGTTCTTGCTGCTGCTCGAGTCCCGGCATTCCCCCACTGCCCGCACAAGCGTCCGCAGCTCCCTGCCTGACGGGCAGCGCTGGGTGCTCAGGCCCGGGGACGTCCCCTGGCCTGGGCCACACCGTGCTCACCCAGTCCCCTGCCATCAGGCTCCGGGCCATTTCCACCTTCACCATCATCTTCTGCGTGACCGTGAACGGCGCTGTCCTCCCAAGGCTGGACGGTATTTGAGGGTCTTTCCTTAGAAGACAGGCCACGACCGGGCGAAGGGCTCCACCTCTGCGGGGGGCGGTGGCACGGGGGGCGCCCTGGTGGGCCCGCGGGGGCCGGCGTGGGGAGGAGGAGAGGGCAGGGCACGAGAGCAAGAAACAGAGGGAGCCCCGTCCCCTGGACGCCAGACACCACGGCCAACATCGAGGTCCTCTGCACGCCACGCGGCGAGGACACCTTCCCCGCCGCACTAAACGACTGTCACGGCCCGAGAGCCTTTGGCCCAGACGGGCTCCCCAGAGAGAGAATGGCTGAGCCAACGTGGACCTCAGGGCACAACTCCACCACCCCTTGCATTCATTCACCCTTCATTCATTCATTCCTCAAACTCGTGTCACCTCCTGTGTCGTGCAAGGCACAGGCCACCGGCCACAGGAAGAGACAGTCACACCGAGGGTCCCAGGCTGGGCCTGTGAGGCGTACCCCGCCCCAGGTGTTATTTTCGGGAAGAGGCCGTGAGGGCGGCCAAGGGAAGTGAGAGGGCAGCAGAGCGACTCCGAGGTTGAGAGAAACTGACACAGCCTACGGGTCACAGCCCACCGGGCGGCCCGGCCCAGGGCAGGGCTCACAGCGGACCAGCGAGACCAGCCCAGAGGACGGGGTCGGGTAGAGTGGAAACGGCGAATCCAAAGGCATCAGAGAGATGGTCTCGCCGCCCTGGCAGCCCTCACCAGCCAGGCTGGGCGAGCCATGCTCAGAACCCCCAGGCCAAGCCCCTCCGGCCATCCCCTGTGGGGGGACCTCATGGAGAGCCCCAGGCAGGTGCAGCAGGGGGCTCGGATCCACCAGACCCCGCAGCCCTGAGCCCCCCTGGGCTCCTCTAGGGGCTTCCCCTCTCCGCCGGCCCCCCCCCCCGGCCCGCCCTCCCCCACCCCCCCAGGGCAATCCCCCCCTTCCTTCACAGCCGCTTCTCCCTCAGCTCCAGGCTGGGCTGAGCTCCCCAGGGCAGGCTCTGGACCCTGCGCCCTCCCCACCGGAGAGCCCAGGGCTCGGGGGGCACCCAGCACCCAGCGAACATCCACAACGAAGAAAGTGGAAGCAGTGCAGGGGGCTGAATTGTGCAACCCTGCCCCCCAAAAAAGATATGCCCACGTCCTAACT
This sequence comes from Daubentonia madagascariensis, assembly GCA_023783475.1. NCBI lineage: Eukaryota > Metazoa > Chordata > Mammalia > Primates > Daubentoniidae > Daubentonia > Daubentonia madagascariensis. The sequence continues at coordinate 695,382 of JAKFHU010000776.1, forward strand.
CCCAGAACCTCAGAACGTGACCTTATTTGGGAAAAGGGTCTTTGCACTCGTAACCGAGGTAGGGGATCTCAAGAGGATATCCTCCTAGATTAGGGTAGATTAGGGTAGGCCCAAAATCCAACCACCAGTGTCTTTTTAACCGACGGAAGAGGAGGAAGACACAGTGAAGAAGCCACGTGCAGCCAAGAAAGGCCAGGGGCCCCCAGGAGCTGGCCGAGGCAGAGCGTCCTCCCGGAGCCTCCGGAGGGAGCCGGCCCTGCCCACGCCGTGACCGCAGACTCCAGCCTCCAGAACTGGAAGACAGTGAATGTCGGTTGTTTTATGCCACCCGGTTTGTGGTCTCTGCTATGGCAGCCCCAGGACACTCACGCAGGGAGCGCTCGGAGACGCTGATGCCCCAAACCGCAGGGCCCTTGTCTCTGGGGCATCTCCTCTGCCCTCTTCCTCCCACAGGGCCACTGCGCATTGTCATTGTCTTCTCTCTCTCTCAGGAATCCGGGAAAGCAGATGAACCAGGGTTGGGTCTGGCCGCCCCCGGGGCTGACGTTCCAGCACTCCGAGACCATGAGCTCAAGCAGGCACCCTGGTGCACCTCGAGCCCAGAAAGCCATCTGTGGGGATTTCATCATCTCACAACTGAAATTCTCAATCATGAGAGACGCGGGGCTACTCCCAGGTCTCCGGCGAGGCCTCCACTCTGGACAGAGGCCAAGGGGCCAGGGGACCCGCTGGAGCCTCGCGCCCTGCAGGATCGCCCTGGGCGCCGGCGGGAGGGACCTCCCACTGCCCCACGCAGGGGACAAAGCTTCCCCCCAAAATCACATCTCCACTTAACAGCCACTGCCAATTATTTCCTCAAGCCAGGAAATCAAGGACGACTGTGCTGGAGGAAATGGGGAGTTAAGTGCATTATTAGTCCTCCACACCAGGCCGACATGCCAACAGGCACAGACAAGGGCGGTGCCGGCATCGGGGCGCAGCGCCTTCCTCTCGCCAGACGGTTTACAAGGGATGTGCGGCCAGCCCCAGCGCGCGGGGCTTTGTCTGCCTGACTCTGACTCTACAGCACCCTTTGTTGAACAAAGGAGTCCCTGAGACAGACTGCTAAAAACAAAAACAAAAACAAAAATGAGGAGCCCCAGAGCCAGAGAAGAGTCCTGGGGAAGGAGGACCCTTCCTTGGTGAAGCTGAGCGGGACACCTACTGCGCGCCGGCTGGTGCCAGGCAGGCAATGAAGGCCCACAGGGACAGGGCCAACGGGGCGCAGCAGAGCACAGGGAGCACAGAGCAGGAGCGGCCGGCCCAGGAGGGGTGCGTGAGCTGGCCTTGAAGGAGCCCAGGAACACAGTGAGCACGGAGGAGACGCGACACTCACTCAGGGAAGAGTGGCGGTCACAGGCCGGGCCACCCCGGCCCTGCAGAGGCCCACGCAGGAGGCCAGTGAGGGAGCATGGGCCACCTTGGCTGGCTGCACCCAGGTAGGTATCACCGATCCCTCTGACAGCTCTGGGCTCTCCAGGCAGGACCTGCTGACCGGCCATGCTGGCCTGCAACAGACCAAGGCCACCTCCGCTTCACTCACCAAGTGGTCCCTAAGAAAAAAATCACCCCGACCAGCTGAATGTTAAACGCTTTAATCTCAGATGAGTGACCAGTAAGAGCAGGGCCCCACTCTCAGAACAAGCCCCTTGGGGACCCAGGCCAGGACCCTGGAAGCGGCCAGTGAGGGCTGAAGATTCGGCCAATGGCCAGGGGATAAGGGCAGCGGCGTGGGAAATGCAGTGGCTCTGCGTCCAGAGACCGGTCAGGGTTCCTCTGATGAGAACCAAGGGAACAGGAGTCTGGAATGCCCTCTCCACCCTGGCCGGGCCTCAGGGGACCCAAGCTGCAAGGCACTGAGAGAGCGTGTGCCCAGCCCTTCCCCACCCCAACCCAGGCAGGAACAAGGCCGCTCCTACCTCTAGAGGGTCTGCAACATCCCTTCCAAACACAGAACCACAGGGCTGGCTTCGGAGAAAACTGGCCACAATGGCACGGCCAGGCCCGGGTGGCCCGGCCAAGGCACCCAGGCAGGCTGGCTGGCCACTGAGAACACACAATACTCGGTCTGTTCTATTTTCCCATTTCTAATCCCCACGCTGACTTACTTGGAGAACTTCTGAGCCAGCAGCGCACTTTCTCTTTAAAGAAAACAAATAAGGACAGAATCCTGGCCCAGCTGCTCAGGGAACAGACCACCAAAAGCCACCCAGGCACAACGAGGCACCAACAAAGGCGCGCGGGAGCCAGCAAGGTCCCCTGCCATCCTCAGAGCTGCTGCAGGAGCAGAGTGGCTTCTGATCTTGTGCCCTCCCTTGGGCCTAGACGGGGAAAGGGGACTCCTTAACCATGTGCCCCCACCCACCCAGAGGATCTCCCACCCTGGCTCCACGCCAAACGGGGTCCATTCCAGAACCCCAGCATCATCCCCTGCCTCAGTCCTGGAGACACCCCTCCTGAGTGGTCCTCAGCCACTATCCCCCAGCCACCACCGTCACACCTGGATGGCCTCATGGGAGCCAGAGGCCGGGCAAGGACCCAGCAAAGCCAGCCCAGTACACGGCATGGAGGGAGGGGGCAGACAGGACACCACAGGGGGCCCCCAACCCCACCCTGCCCACCAGCTCCCCTCCAAGCCCCTCACAGGCCCCTGGGAATATAGTCTCCTGGACACACAGCTGGGCAGAGAGAGGGATGAAGGAGGCACCAGCCACCCCCAGCCCCACCCCAGGGACAGATGGTGCTGGCACCCCTGCAGAGGGGAGCTGGGGGAGGAGCTCAGTCATCCACACCCCCTGGGGCTCAGGGCACACATCCATCCCCTGGGTGCCTGGGCTGCCGCGTGATCCCACAGGTCAGGGTGCACTGGGACGCCTACCCCGGCCTGGCTCCGCCTCTCCAAGCACGGGTGGCAGATACGCCCCTGCCCCACCACACCCCTACAGAGCTCCCCCAGCTGGGACTCAGGGCTGTGAAAACTTAACATTCTGCTGATAACTGTGTCAACATTATACAAACACCTTTGGGGTGAGCTCTACTGAGTCAATTAATTCCTTGAGTGATTTTCTAGACCTCATTGTTTGATTCTGTTTGTTTGTTCCAACTTTCCCTTTTATTTTACTAAGTGTATCTTTTCTGCTTCAAAACCACAATGGAGACTTGACTCCAACCACCCAGACACCTTCTTTCCTCTTCCCTAAGCTTCTCTCATGGCTGCTGATTTTATAAAGTCTATTTTTCCAAAGCAAATTTTGCAGATCTCAATTGTGTCAAAAGATTTGATTTTTCATCCACTTTATTATTAATGTCAATAATAAACATTATCATGTACAGCTTTACTGACAACCACTTTTATTTTTTGACTGATTATTTCTACCAATAAGAATCTTAGGACTTATTTAAAGGCAGACAGTGTTTATGTCTTGGAGCAAAGACCGTTCATAGGCGACCAGAACGGTGCCAGGCAGAACTCAGGTCGAAGCTGTATGAGCTTTACCAGGACCCAGCACAAGGAGGCCCTGTGAAGAGAGTATTCCTTCAACAATTACCAATCAATAACCAATCAATCAGGGATCCGAGCCCCTGGTAGAGTCAGCAGCCCAGGGCTAACAGACATGGCCAGGACAACCCAGCAAACACCACTGCCAGAGCCCAGACAGGGGCGTGAGGACTGGTGCTCAGGGAGGGCAGGGCACCCAGAGCGCACAACGCCGCGCAGCTCCGTCCTCACGAGCTCTGGCTCGCTAAGGGCGAGTGTCAACCTCTGTAGGCCCCTGCTCCTAGGGGGGCCTGGAGGGGAGCTCCACACTCAAAGTCGGCCCACAGGGTCCGGCCATTCCCACAGGCAGCTTTTGGAGCAGCTGTCCCCATGTCAGGGTTTCTAAACAGGAAGACTGTGCACATCCAATCACAGGGGTTGGTCATGTCAACTCTGGACCTTCCAAGCACAGACAGCCGTCAAATCAGGAACATAAAACCCCACATTTTATCACATCCAAGGCACTGTCACGTGCAAGACATAGCATGATTTTATGTATCACCAGGGAAAAAAGTGCTTGTGAAACTCTGACACACCCCTGATTACAAGGCTCCAAGACCCATCCTGGTTTCAGAGATGTCAGAACATGGAAAAATATGTTATCTTGAGATCAGCTAAAGAAGGTACATGGAAAGACGTTTAGGGTAGGCGTGGACACAAGAAAAGCCTAATCACCTCTCAGCCTTTCGGCTAAGGTCAAGTGGAGAAAAACCTAAATGGTAAGTATAGCACAGCCCCCAGTTCTGTAAATAAAACAGGGTACCCACAGTTAAATGTAAACAGCTCTCCTCTAGGTGGTAAGAAGACTAATAAACTTTAAAAATATATATATGTATATATATGTGTATTATGTATGTATGTATACTTATACAGTATATTTTCTTGCATGTTTATACTTTTTACAAAGAATTTGTAATATTTGTATGATAAAAAATACATTTTAACACAAAAAAAAACTAGAGGCAATATCCCTGATGAATATACATGCAAAAATCCTCAACAAAATGCCAGCAAACTGAATCCAGCAGCATATTAAAAAGATCACTCACCATGATCAAGTGGGATTTTACCCCAGGGGTGCAGGATGGTTCGATATACACAAATCAATAAACGTGATCCATCACATCAACAGAATGAAGGACAAAATCCATATGATCATCTCAATAGATGCAGAAAAAGCACTGGATAAAGTTCAACATCCCTTCATGATGAAAACCCTCCAAACAGTAGGTACAGAAGGAGCACGCCTCCACACAACAAAGACCACGTATGACAAACCCACAGCCAACACTACACTAAGTGGGAAAGACTGGAAGCTTTTCCTCTAAGAGCTGGAACCGGCAGGGATGCCCACTCTCACCACTCGTACTCAGTCTAATACTGGAAGCCCCAGCCACAGCGATTAGGCAAGAGAAAGAAATAAAGCGGCATCCAAATCGGAAAGGAGGAAGCCAAATTGTTCCTGTTTGCAGAAGACACAATCTTATATATAGAAACCTCTAAAAGCTCCACCAAAAAACTCTTAGAACTGATAGGCAAATTCAGTAAAGCTGCAGGATACAAAATTAATACACTAAAACCAGCAGCACTTCCACACCGACAGTGGGCAGAGAAAGAAGCCAAGAAGGCAACCTCACTTACCAACACAAGGCTACCAAAAATAAAAATACCTAGGAACAAATTGAACCAAGGAGGTAAAAGATCCCTGTATGGAAAACTTAGTAAGACACTGATGTAAGAAATTGAAGAGGTCACAGAAAGATAGAAAGACAGCCCATGTTCATGAACTGGAAGAACTAATACTGTGAAAATGACCACACTCCCAAAGGCAATCCACAGATTCAATGCAATCAATGCCTATCAAAATACCAATGACATTCTTCACAGAAGCAGAAAAAACAATCCGAGTCTCATAGAACCACAGAAGACCCTGAAGCCAAAGCCATCCTGAGCAAAAAGAGCAAAGCTGGAGGCATCACACTACCTGACTTCAAAACACACTACAAAACTATAGTGACCAAAACAGCACGGTACTGGCATAAACACAGACACATAAAATGATGCAGCAAAATAAGGAACCCAGAAAAAAACCCATGTATTTACAGCCAACTGATTTTCAACAAAGGTGCCAAGAATATTCAGTGGGGAAAGGACAGTCTCTTCAACAAATGGTGGTGGGAAAACTGGATATCCACATGCAGAAGAATAAAACTAGACCCCTATCTCTCTCCATATACAAAAATCAAATCAAAATGGATTAAAGACTTAAACATAAGACCCAAAACTATAAAACTACTAAAAGAAAACATTAGGGATATTTTTCAGGACACTGGTCTGGGCAAAGATTTTTGGGGTAAGACCTCAAAAGCACAGGCAACCAAAGCAAAAATAGACAAGCGGGACCACATCGAGTTAAAGCTTCTGCACTGCCAAGGAAACCACCAACAGAGAGAAGAGGCCGCCCTCAGAGGGGGAGAAAACACTTGCACACTGCCCACCCGACAATGTTTAAAGAACTCGAACAACTCCATAGCAAAAAAAGCTAATAATCCAATTTTTAAAAGGGCAAATAATCTGAGTAGACACTTCTCAAAAGAAGACACACAAATGGCCAAAAGGCATATGAAAAAATGCTCAACATCACTAATCACCAGGGAAAAGCAAATCAAAACCACAATGAGACATCATCTCAGCCCAGTTAAAATGGCTTTTATCACCAAGACAAAAAAATAACAGATGCTGTCGATGACGTGGAAAAGGGCAATGCTCACACACTGTAGGTGGGAGGGTAAATTAGCACAGCCACTACTGAAAACAGTATGGAGGTTTCTCAAAAAACTAAAAATGGATCTACCATGTGATCCAGCAATCCTCTGGAGGGTATACATCTGCAAGAACGGAAATCAGTATATTGAAGAGATATCTGCATGCCCATGTTTATTGCAGCACTGTTCACAACAGCCAAGATACAGAATCAACCCAAGCATCCATCAACACATAAATGAATTTTTCAAATGGGGTATATATGCACAATAGAATACTCTTCAGCCACGAAAAAGAATGAAATCCTGTCATTTGCAGCAACACGAATGGAACTGGAGGTCATTTTGTCAAGTGAAATAAACCAGGCACAGCAAGAAAAATATCACATGTTCTCATATGTGGGAGCTAAAAAAGTTGATCTCACGGAGGTAGAGAGTAGAATGAATGTCACCAGAGGCTTCTACACCACATGGGAGCTGTATGAAGAGAGGTTGGTTAATAGCTACAAACGTGAAGTTCGATAGAAGGAATAAATTCTAGTGTTCGATAGCACAGTAGTATGAATTATATACAATAATTTATCGTATATTGCAAAACAGTTAGATTTGAAATGCTCCCAACACAAAGAAATGATAAATGTTTGAGATGATGGATATCCAAATTACCCTGATTTGACCTTTACACATGTAGGTATCAAATATTGGCCGGGCGTGGTGGCTCACGCCTGTAATCCCAGCACTCCAGGAGGCCAAGGCGGGAGGATCCCTTGAGTTCAGGAGTTTGAGACCACCCCGAGCAAGAGTGAGACCCCGTCTCTATTAAAAATAGAAAAATCAGCCATGTGTGGTGGTGGGTGCCTGCAGTCCCAGCTACTTGGAAGGCTGAGGCAAGAGGATCACTTGAGCCCAGGAGCTTGAGGTTGCAGTGCCCTATGACAACACCACTGCACTCTAGTTGGGGAAACAGAGTGAGATCCTGTCTAAAAAAAAAAAATCACATGTACCCCATAAATATGTGCAAGTATTATATATCAATCAAATAAATAAATAATACATTCTAAAAGGTTGTGAATAAACAAAACCCACAAAAAGGCAAGAGAGGCTCAGAGATGCCGTTCTCAAAGCTCTGGTGCCTGCCACCCATGCCAAGACCTGAAAAGGAAGAGAAATATGTTCGGAGCCAGTGCCATGGTCCCCCAGCTCCCTACCCCATGGGTCACCCTGGGGGGCCTGGATAGAGCTGTGCCTGTCCTGGAGAAGGCAGAGCCTTCACTACACAGCAGACAGCCTCCTGCTACACACCGTCCTGTTACAGAGCTGGTGTCTCTCACACAGAGGAAGGGGTGTCCCGGAGAGGGAGCCACCCTCAGTCTCTGCCTCCCCAAGTAGTTTCAGACAATGGCGCTGTCCTCTGCCAGCTGTGGACTCACTCCTGGGGTCTGGCAGGGCAGCGCAGTGGCCCAAGCTCGGGCCTGGAGGGTGAGACCCCCAAACAGCTGGCGTGGCCACCCTGAGTCGCAGCAAATGCGCCTCACTGAGAAATTGATGAAGTTAGCAAGTTACCCTCAACAGAACCACAGCGAGGTTCTTTCCTGATTAAAGCTTTACCAGATCAATAGCAATAAAGGAGTCCCCCAAAAAATCAATCCAAGGCAATGCCCTTTTTAAGAAAAACCACTCTTTCTGCAGGCAAAAACCACTTAGAAATAACAGACACAACTATTTTGGGTTTCAAGGCAGTTTAGCTGGGTGTCTGCAAAGGCCATCTTGTTACCTGAGACAAATCCCACACGTGAGGGATTTACACTTCCCCAGAGAGCGGGATTCTAACATGCCCACCCCTGCCTGCGAGGAGGGAACGTCAGCACCCGTTTATGACCTTCCAAATAAGCTCGCGCTTCTGAGGCAAAGCTGTCAGCACGGCAGAGAATGCAAGGAACACGGAAGGAGAAACAATCTGGAAACCAGCCCGTGCCAATCATCAAAGACGTCTGTCTCCGGAGACCTGGCTCTGCAAGAGGTTGCTGAGTTTGGTCACCCCCTGGCTGGGGCCAGCTCCACACCCCCCATGACGATTCACCACCCACCTTCAAGTCCAGCAAACTGGACACAGCCACAGACAGCGCCACAAAGACGGGAAAGGCAGCAGAAAGCACAAGGCCAGACAGAGAACACCTCGGGTGGAGCTGAAAGGTCCCACAACTGTGGTCGGGGCAGATTCTGGACAGACCGCTGGGATAGCCAGCCTCCCTGTGTCACCGGCCAATGGCAGAGCCCAAACCCCAAGGGCCGACTCCGGAAGGGCCCATCATCCCCTGCACTGCCTGAGCCTGACACGGGCACACTCTTTATCACCCATGTCCGTGTCCAAGCCCACCCCCACCTCCTGCACTGCCAGGAGCCCGTCTGTTCCTCTATCCCCACACCCCCACCCCCACCCCAGCACAGGACCCTGCCTGGACAACCACGTTTGCCTCCGGGGCCCCAAGCCTGCCTCTCCAGCCTAGTCCCAGCAGAGCCGCAGAGGAGCTTTCTGAAGCCAAATCTGCGCACACCACATTCTCACCAACCCCCTCCCTCCACTCCCTGGCACCACAGGAGGAAGCCACCCACCCAACCACCCCTCGCCCCTGCCTCCCTGCAGCCTTCGAGGCAGTGGCTGGGAGTTGCTGTCACCTTCCCTAGACGTGCAGGGTGGTATGCACCCCTGGCCTTGGTGCCCCTGCTCCCATGGTACTGGGCCTCCACCCTGTCCGACCCCCGAGAACTCCCCATGAAGGCTACGTCCATGCTCTGCCCCAGACTCTGCAGGACACCGGGTCTCACCCATCTCTCCCTTGCCCCAAGGGCCAGGCACTCACAAGTGACTGGTCACCATGCAATCAGGACAGGCACAGGATGGCCTGGGGCAGGGTAACCTGTCCCCCACTAGGAGCCCACCTGATCACCCCACACAGCGATCAACTCAGATGAAAACCACTGCCCAGCAGGTCCCGAAAATGCATGTCATGTAAAGACGCAGATTCCAAAGTGGAGGGTAGAAACAAGCCGCCACACTCAAGCGCTCGCTGGGAGCCAGGGACTGTGGCCCACACAGGCCCGACACTCACGGGACCTCCCTAACCTCCGCGGCAGCCTGTTTTACAGATGAGCCCACTGAGACTTCGGGGGTGACCAAGAAGCTTTCCAGAGGCACAACGGGCAGGGCGCCTGAAGGAGAAAACTCCTTCCGTGAGGGCAGACGCTGGGCCGGAGCATCTGGGTCCCTTTAACAGACAGAGTGGGGCGGCCCGCGGAGCACCCTCCCACGCGGCTGGGCCTCTGCCCAACTGCCCAAAAGGAAGCTGCCGCGTCCTAGGACCCAAGGGGCCGGGCGCACGCTCCAGCCCCAGCCCACACACCCACCCCTGCCCCACGGCCTCCCGTGCCCAGGGCTCCCTCCAGGGCGTGGGCCTGGGTCACTCCTCGATGACAGTGAACACAAATGACTTCCCCGTCCTCTTGTTTTAATCTACAGCCGCTCTCCCTGGGCCTCGCTGGCTAACAGATGTTTCGTTTAAGCAGCTAAATTACCACAAAATACACCCAAAGAGATGACAGGCCAATTTCTCCCAAGGTTTATTTGCATGAAGAGGGAGTGGTGTGTGAAAATTCTATCTTCCCTTTTTTGAGAAAAACACATTTTATTACACAGAGGACTTAAGAGAAAAAGAGAGTGGCTGGCAGCACGTGAATTAGGGACGGGAATGTTTAGACAGATACAAATGCCCGCATCTCAGGAGCCCATGGCGCCTCAAGGAGAGGGCGCTAAGGCCACGGGGGCCCAGAAGCCACGGGTTTGAGTCCTGTGGTCATCTCCTCCTGGCAAACCCAGGCAGGATCTTTGTGCTCTGAGCCTCAGTGTCCAAAGCTTTCAAATGCCATGATCGTAACAGCTACCACCCTGGGCCGTTGTGAGGACAGCCCTATGCAGGGCCAGGCCCCCCAGGGAGATCTTGAGTTTAATCAGTGATGACCGTCTGGGTGGGCCTCTCCACGGCGCCCAGAGGCAGCCCAGGGCAGGCAACTCCGCTGTGCACAAAGGCGCTCGGGGGTGGGGGCTCCAGTACGCTCGGCCAGTGCCTCCCCAGCATGAGGAGCCGTCCTGGCTGGACCCACGGCCCACCTGATGCAGAGGGGCAGCTCAGGCACCAGTCTGCACTTCCTGGTCCTGGGCCACTGGACAACAAAGCCAGAGAAGGGCTGAAGGCCACTGGGGGAGGCAAGATGTGGCCATGACTCTCTGGCCTCCTGCCCGGGCTGACCATTTCCCACGCTGCAAAGGACGACCATGGCCGGCATATGGGGCCCTGTAACAGGAAGGGCCAAGGCCCAGGCGGGAGGGCCAGGGTGGGACAGGGCCCCCAGGAGCTGGTCCAGGCACAGCTCAGCCACAGTCGGGGTCCCTGCCTTCCAACAACAGAACCCGCCACTCAGAGGCCAACCGTACCTCCAGGCCCCGACTCACCACGGGGAGGTGGCCAGGGCTTCTCCCAACACAAAGGGCAGTTCCTTGCCCAATACAGTGTCCCGAGAGGGCAGACAGAGCTCTGCAGGCAAAATAAGGTCCCCTGGGCTATGGAACCCCAGAGCCCTTGGTTGCTTCAAAGACAGCAGGTGTGAGCCCCAAAACAACTAAGAGGAGGAGGATGGCCTCACCCAGATTGATCAGAGATGCAGACAGATGGGGGCAGGGGGCCGTTTGCCCAAGGTCACACCGCACAGATGGCACACCAAGCCCAGCTTCCTGACCCCAAGGTCCACTCTGGTTCATTCACACCCACACCCACACCCACACACAGCCCTAGTCCCAGAAATGACACTGCTGAGAAGCCCAGCTGCACAGATCAGCCAGACCATAAAACACACATACAAACACACACACACACACACACACACACACACACCCCTGCAGCGAAAGGTGAGGTTTATAGCCTGGATTTATTGACTCGGTTATTCACTCCCAGACAAGGCATTTGTCCTCGCTGGGTGCACCCCTCAGCTCCCGCTAATCAAACAATCAGGAGGTGCACTGGCACCATGCCCGATCCTTCACTGAGAACTCCTCCAGGGCTCACATCCCGGGGCGCCCCAAGTGCTGGGGACGGGGTCCGGGTTGGGGAGGCTCCAGGAACATTGCATCATTAGCTCATGTCGACAAATTGAGATTCTCCCAAGGAAAACAGCAGAAAACCCACGTCATTATTAGAAGCAGACACTGCCTTTGCTTGCCAGTTCCAGGAGACAAATGCAGCTTGAGGGGCAGCTGGCCCACTGCAAGCCCAAGCCGCCACCGTGAGAAAACGCCTCCTTAAGAAACAGCAGAAACCGGGACTTGTCAACCAGAGCACGGAGCACGGAGACCACAGTCATCGGCGGGGCTGCTTCCTGCAAGAGTAATTACACACACAGCCTCCGTGGAGGGCGGCTTTTGTTGTTCACTCCAGCGAGGGGGAACTGACTCACACACCCTTCCGCACCCAACTCCCATCCACTCGTGCAGGCATGGTGGGCAGAAAAGGTGGCCCCATTTTCAGGAGAAGCAACTGAGTCCCAGACATGAAGCAAGTGGCCGGAGATCTGGCATGCCCACTGGACCTGTCTTCCTCCATCTCTTGCCCCAAGTTAGGCAAGGGTCACTGGCAGGAGGTGGGCAGGGCCTTTGTCCTCCAACTCAGATGAGGAGCTTTTTGGGGCCACCATGGCGAAGGTGCCAACTTGGAGCAGGACACGGAGGAGGCGTGCATTTGGGGAAGCCATTGCCCGGCTCACCACCACCCAGCCTCACTCCCGGAGGGAGACGAGAAGCCCTAAGGAAGCCCAGATAACTCTGGCTAGAGCACCAGGCCTGCCTCAACACCCCGAGTCAGTGAACGGTGAAGACCCAGCACCACAAAAGCCAGAGACGCGTGCCACGAGAAAGGCATGTGGAAAGCTACAAGGAGGGCCAGAAGGAAGGCACTCGGGCCCTACCTGGCCCTGTGCCTGGCACGCCCAGAGCATCATCTCCCTGCATCCTCCTGCCCACCCTGAGCAGGACAAACCAGTGCTGTCCCACAAAACTCAGAGAAGTTAAGAAATGTGCCAAAGTCCCACACACAGTAAAGAACGGGCTTCTCGTGCATGGGAACATCTGCCTCCCTCCCACACCTCTGGGGAGGAAGGGCTGACAAGTTGTCCTGTCACCCGAGCATCCCTACGCCTCTGGCCTCTCACCCTGGAGGAGGGCCCCGGAAGGTGATCTGCAAAGGGCAGCAGTGCAGAAAGTCACCCCCAGAGCAGCCAGGGGACGGATGAGCTGACAGTGCCCAGCCCACACGCTCCAACAGAGCAGGGCAAAGTGCTCAAAAGAAACACGCCCCCTCCCTGCCAATTCCAGTGATTGAGACCGGGGGACCCTAGATGCCCCCGCACAAGGGCAGCTCCCTCGTCCCTTGTCGCAGGGACATTGCCAGGCTGCTGAGAGTCTTGTCCACCCATCAACACCCCCCACCAGGAAAAGGGACACCTGTATGTCCCTGAAAAAGACCAAAGTGCAGGGCCTCCCTTCTTCCCCTGCACCGGGGCCAGCGTCAAACTCCCACTCGGCTGACTGCAGAGAAAGAACAGCTTGGTGGAGGGACAACAGGACATCGAGGAGGAAAAGGAGGACACAGGCCTGGTGGGGCCAGCAGCTGGCAAGTCCTGACCTGTCCTAGAAGCCCCTCACCCTCACCTGGCTCGCTCCTATTGTCAGTCAAGGCTCAGCTAAAAGGCCACTTCCCCCAGGAAGCCCCCCAACCCTGCCCTACCCACCCGCTGGACACATGCTCCTGGCGTCCCCAGCATCCATGGGTGCTACTCCTCACACCGCCTGTGTAATATCTGACTGCGTCCTGCCAGGCTGTGGGCAGGGGTTGCATGTCTGCCCAGCGCTGGGCATGGTGTAGGGCCAGCGAACACTGGATGGATGCATGGACCACCCAGACCGCTGCAACTCCTGCTCCCTCACTCAGGGGTGGGAAGTAGGGTGGAGGGTTCCAAGAATGACCCACCCACTCTCCAAGCGCCAACCCCCCGTGGGACAGATGCCAGGTGAGACGGCCAGGGCTTGGGACAGCAACAGCCATGCCAGCCACAGCTCCCACTGCCGCCTGCTCCTGTGCTGGCTAAGCACACACCTGTACCACGGGCCAGGTGTGCCCACCTGACAACACCTGACACCTACAGGGGTAGTGGGAGCATACCATCTTCCCACTACGTGAATGGGTAAACTGAGGCTCAGGAAGGTGGAGCGATTTGCCCAATTCTCAACGCGGCCCTTTCTCACCATGCTATTCACCAAAATTTCTTGTCAACCCAAGAAATCCACGTTGCCCCTCCACCACACACCACATGCCAGGTGCTGTGCCTTGCAAGGGGCAGGTCGGCACACGAGGCCTCTGCTGCCAGGACTTCCAGAGAGGACGCTCAGCTTTCTGACCAGCCCCAAGTCTTCCAAGAACCTCAAATCTCTTGGGCCCAGGTTTCCACAAGGTCTGTCCCTGCCTGCCACAAGCAGGGGCTCGGGCCCAGTAAGGCACAGGCCTCGCCCACCCTCCCCCTGCAAGGCCTTCATTCATGTCCTCACAGAGACCAGCGTGGGTCACAGCCCGAAAGGGGCTGGGCCACCTCAAGGCCCTTTCACAGCCTCCTTCTGCCGACACCAAGGCAGGTGAAAGCAGCGGCAGTCCGTTTCATGAAAGGAAGGGAGTAAAGGTCTCCTTTCATCACCTCCCACCCCGAGAGGCAGAGCCAGGCTCCCCACCAGCAGCAGCGGGCACCCCGTCCAGCCAGCAGCCAGGAGGGCGGACACAAACCCTGCTGGGCCATCTACCTCTGAGGACGTCCTCGCTCCCGGGATCCAGCCTGTCACCTACGGCAGGAACCTGCTGGGCCAAACGTCACCTGCCTCCTTCCTTCCCCACTGGGCTCCCCCCACTTGGCTTACCCCCTGTCTTGGGGTCTAATTCTGTGCAGCCCAGCCTGAGCGCCTCACAGAGGGGGTTAAAACGTGCCAGTGCTGGGCAGCAAGGGTCACTCACGTGAGCCCATTCAACTTTCAAAACACTGTGTCATAGGGACTGGTATTATCTGTATCATCCCCAATTTGCAGGCAGGGAAACTGAGGCTCAGAGAGTTGAAGTGATTTGCCCAAAATCACGCAACTGACAAATGACAAAGATGGAACACAAAATCAAGCTCCCCCCACAGCCTGGGCTCTCCCTCACCCGCCATCCTGCCTGGAGTGACCACGGGAAGACCCCACCGAGCTGACTCACCCACCGGGCACAGCAGGCACAGCACCCAGGGCGCACAAGAATGTCTCAGGCCCAAGAAAATACCTAAATATATGAAACCAGCACATTCACTTTATGCCAATGCAATCATAAGATAATATGTCTAATATTTTGTATGGAGGAAGGGGCCCATGAAGGCAGAGGTGTCCCCTCTGTCACCAGCCTGCTCAAATGACCTCAAACAATTCTCCTCCCAACACCACAAGAAAGATGCTATCTACTTGAATTGTGGTAAAACACACATAATACAAAACTTACCCTGAGTGACATGTAGGACATTCACAATGACCCATCACTTCATCGGGTTCCAGAACTTTTTCATCCCCCCAAACAGAAACCTGTGCCCATCTGCCCTTTCCCCGCCAGTCCCGGCAACCACTAACCCACGTTCTGTTCCATAGATGTGCCTGCTCTGGACATTTCATGTAAATGAAATCACACTCTATTTGTCCTCTGGGGTCTGGCTTGTTTCCCCTAGCGTCATGCTTCAAGGTTCATCCGTGTCGTAGCGTGTGTCACTACCTTGTTCCCTTCGTGGCCAGACAATATTCCAGTATGGATGGACCACGTGCTGTTTGTCCACTCATCCCTGAGGAAGACACTATTTTCATCCCCATCCTACAGAGGAGGAAACTGAGGCCTGATGATGGCAAGCTGAAGTGCACGCAGTGGTCGGGGCACAGCCAGGACCCCAGCGTGGGTCCCAGCCACAAGGCACTGTGCCTGGACGCCACGAGGGACGGGCAGTCTGCCTCTTCTTCAGCGAGGAACATGGAGGCACAGACGAGGCTGCAAGTCTGAGGCAGGGGGAGGCAAGGAGCCCCCACACGCAGCCCCAGGCCCAGGTCACGCCTGGCTGCCCTGCCTCTAGCCTGTCTCCCTCGAGGTCTGGGGTGCAAACAATTAAGTCCAAGAGGTGCTTCAGGCAGAGACCCCCAGCATCCGATGGGTGCTCGGGGTCTGGGGGGAGGGGGGCACAGATGGCCCCATGGGTGGGGGAGGGTCTGAGCATGAAGCACCAGAAATTTCCACCACCTCAAGGGGCCTGGGACACAGGGCATCACCAGACAGAAGGTTGCCTGAGCACCCTGTGCACGTGTGGTGATGGCCCCAGGGCCAGTCACCCTCTTAGGTGGTCACACGATGGGAGGGTCCAGGCCCACCCACAACTGCTGTGCACCCAGCACCTCCGGTTCCTGACAATGGTCCCCCGAGGCAGGACACTGAGGCTGGGGCAGGTGTCGGGAGCCCCACCTCAGCACGCAGCCTGCCTCTCCTGCCAGACGCCAACCACAGACACACTAGAGGAAAAAACAAGCCAGAAAAACCGAAACATAGGCCTCAGAGCTCTGGGGAGCAGCCTCAGTCAAGGGCACGGCTCCTGGAATCCAGAAGTCCCTCACAAGTGGAGCGGCCCTGGCAGGTGGCTGAGTGCCTCTGCTCCCCCACAAGCAATAGGGATGTGGACTCCACCCCGCCCGGGGCAGCACAGCCAGGCCCAGTCTCCACAAAAAATTAAAGTTAGCCGGGCGTGGTGGCGCCTGCAGTCCCAGCAACTTGGGAGGCTGGGGGGGCGGGGAGATTCCTTGAGCCCAGGAGTTGGAGGCTGGAGGTTGCAGTGAGCTGTGATGACGCCACTGCACCCTACCCAGGGCGACAGAGACTCTGTCTCAAAAAAAAACCCTTCCCCACGCCCATGCAGATGACAAGGAAAAAGGGGCTCCGGGAGAGCCTCGGGGGGACCTGGGACAGGCTCCCCAGTCCTGCAAAGGCCGAGGCTAGCGAGCTCCAAGGAGGGAACAGGAGGACTCCACATTTGTGTGCTGCCTTTGAAACCAAAAGTACAAAACAAAACAAACCAACAGAAGTTTTATGACTTCAAGGTTAAGTTAAGTTGGCTCAGGGGGACGAGGAGTAGGTCTGGTGAAGTGATTTTTCTTAATCCTTATACAAACTCTGTAAAGACTGACAAATGAACCCTTCGGATCAGAAACACGATGTCTGCAGCAGCAGCGGACCTGTGAAGCCCGGGCTGGCAGGCCTCAGGAGACCTCTCTCGGGCGCAGCCGCCCAGCCTGGCCCCGTTCAAGCTCCCACGGCACAGACCCGTCCCCTCTGCGGCTGCGTGTTTGTTCCCCTTGTTTATCTCTTGGATTCAGAAGCCAAAACAGTCGTGGCAGCTACAGGATACTGTCCAGTCGAAGAGTCCCTCAGAGCTCAGCATTTCCAAGCACCAAAAACACGGCACCTGCGCGTGGGGCCTGCCCCCCGGGGCTCCCAGGACACCAGGAGGGAGCGGATACTGCACAGCCATCCGGAACCCGGAGAAAGGATGTTGACAGGGCTGGGGGACAAGCCTACAGGACACTTCCTGCGGCAGAGACACAGAGCCAGGAGCCACGGCTGCTCCAAAACGACAAAGCGACAGCCAGGAGCGGACTCAGAGCCCGGCCCAGCCCGCGCCCCCAGCTGTGTCAGCGGAGCCCCGTCGCTGGCCCAGGGCCCTGGAGGACCCCTCCCGGGAGACCACTGACCTCTCCGGGGCCTGCCCTTCCCCACAGGCCCCAGTCTGAACCTCACTTGAGTGGCCTGTTGGCCATGCCCAGTCCCACCGCCAAGCTGAAATGACATTTGGGGAGTGCAGGTGCACGTGGCGAGGGGAAGACAAGGACAGACACACAAACCCATCAGACAGGAAGCCCTCCTGGGAGTCTCCCCGGGAACGTGGCCCCCCCAACTGCCTGCTTTCACTCTCTGCATCTGAAAGCGCCATCTTTATTTCTCCTTCTCCGTGGTCATCCTTTATTCTGTCCCCTCCCCCAGAAAGTCAGCCGCACAAAGACTGAGGCTGCCTCTGTCACCCAAAGCCCGGGAGCAAGTGCTCAGCCAATGGGAGTTGAGTAAACCACAGAGTGAGCCCCTCCCAGCTCCCTGGGAGCAGGTGAAGGCACAGCCTGGAAGCCGCGGGGCCAGAGGGCAAAGCCAGTCAGCCCAGGGGCCATCTCTGGACTTGGGCACCGGGCTCTCTGTCTCCCAACCTTCCCCCATCCCAAGGACCGTGCCAGGGCCTGTCCTGCTAGCAGTGGGGAAGTGAATGGAGCTCCCAAGGCAAGAGACCCGCATAGCCGGCAAGAGGCCTTGGCGTCCCCACGGCCATGCGACCTCAGCCCCACCCCTCCTCCGTTAACGGGGCGGACCCCCACCCCTACCTGCTGCCTCTCAGGGTCTCCCCAGGCCAAGGCAGGAGCCAGTCCTGGGCACTTTTGAAATAAACCCTCCCAGGGCAGAACCAGGGCGCATGGTGTCCTCCAGCTTTGAGCCCACACAGCGCCAGGCAGAGGGACCCAGCAGCAAGCCTCTTCCCCAGGAGACCAGGGCGCTCCCAAAGCCAGCATCACACGGGCAGATCACCCGCCCTCATCCACCCAGCTGCCCAATGGCTTTGGGGCATGGCCACTGTCTCTGGAACCTTCCATCACCCCATCACTCCAAGCCTCAGTCTCATCACCTGCCGCAGGGGAAACACCATCCCCGCAAGGCAGAGAGAAGCGCACCAAGCAGGCAGCCTGGGGCCAGTCAGTCATCAGAGCTGCCTGGCGTCCAGCCCCCCTCTGCCCCACCTGCTGCTGGCACACAGCGTCCATAAAACACAATACCCCATCCAGCGTGACCTGGAACGGGCGAGGAGCGTGTGGGGGCGCCTCACAGCCTTTGCCCATACAGAGCCCTCTCCCTGGAAGAACCACCCTCTCCAACCTTTAGCTACCAAAAAGGCATGCACTTTTCAAGGCCAGCTCAAGCACCACCTCCTCCATAAGCCCTCCAGAATCACCCTGTCCCCAGGGGTAAAAACACCCGTCTGCTGAGGACGAGCATGGCCTCAGACCACACCAACAGCAACGTCTGCGTGTGCGTCTCCTGTCCCACCCGGCCCAGGGCCCCTGGGAAGCAGCAGCAGAGAGAGGAGTGAGGACCCTCAGCAGGCACCCGAGTCAAGTCGCCAGCTTCTGCTTCACCCCGTAGTCCTGCTGTGACTATCAGTCCCTTCCCCATCTCAGACTTCAGTGTTGTCAGCATCACCGGGCTCACCCAGGGCCTGACTCTGCTCACCCCAGAACATCCTCCTTCGGCAGACAGGTACTACGGCCATGGCAATGTGCACCATCTATGCCCTGCCGTGCCCTCCCGGGGCACCATGCGGCACAGCAAGGGCTTCAGCTTGGCTGCAGCTGGGTGGCTGGGGGGAGGGGAGGGGAGGCGAGATGCAGGGAAGGCAGCTGCCCAGGAGCAGAGCTGCTCCCACGGGCCGCCCACTCTGGATGCCAAGGCAGGGGCAGGCGGTGGCAGGGGCTGGTGCCCACCCACTGGGACTGAGCCAGCTGGGCCTGCGGTGGGAGTGCAGTGCCCTGAGACTCATGGGGCCTGCTGTGAGGCAGGACAGCACCAGGCACACATTTTTTGCACCACATTTTCCTGATAGCCTGCGAGCTGGCAATGGTCATCCCATTTCAGATGAAGAGACTGAGCGGTAGGGACATGGTCACCATTAAGATTCTGACCCCAGCCGAGCAGTTGTGTGGTCCCCACCACTGCCATTTCGGGCAGTTCATCATGTTCACTAAATATTTCCAAGGACCTCTTTATGGCAGTGCTGTTCCAGACACGAGGGGCCCGGCCTCCAAGTGGAAAACGGGGCTGAGAGCAAAGCCCAGCCACAGTCTGCTCCAGGGTGAGGCGAGGTCACCCAGGCAGCACTAGCCCACTGCGGAGCATGTCCTGTCTGACCAGCCCATGCGAGGGCTTTGATACAAACGGAGACAAAACAGCAAACTGTGTGTGAAGAACCAGGAAAGGGAATCCTCAGGGGTCCAAGAGCCCTTCCCAGGGGACCTGAGCTGGCCTGGGGACAGAAAGCCTCCAGCACAGGCCTCTAAGCAGAGGGCAGGAGGGCAAAAATGGAACCGACAGGGGGTCCCAGCAAAGGTGGGGCCCCAGGAAGGCGGCCAGTGCAGCTGCAGCAGGAGCCCTGGGAGCCCAGGAAGCCCCGACAAGGGCAACACCAGGCTCCTCCAAGGCAGGAGCCACGTGCTGTGGTCGCAGCACAGAGGGGCCCAGTGGACAGGCTGGGTGCAGGAGGCCCTGAGAGACGGGGAGGGGGGGTTAGGACAGGGCTCAGCAGACTGCGGCCCACTATCTGCTTTGCTATGGCCCAAAGCCTAGTTTTGCATGGCCTGCCACCTGGCTTTGTACGCCCTGCAAGCCAAGAAAGGTTATTATATTTTTAAATGGCGGGGGGAAGAAATCAAAACAATAATATTTCATGACATGTGAAAATTACATGAAATTCAGATTTCATTCTCCATCAGCAAGTTTCACCGGAGCTCAGCCACAGTCCTCCGCCGCTGCTTTCACGCCGCAAGGGCAGAGGTGAGCCGTCGAGGCAGAGACCATCTGGCCACAAAGCCAAAAATACTTTCTTCCTAAAACACTTGCCACAGGGTAGGAGGGAGGCCTGGCGGGCTCACCGGGGGGCTCCTCTCTGGGCATCCGCCTAAAGCCAGAGCCCTCTGCACTGGCCCCGCAGGCTGGCCAGCACTGCCCCTGTGCTGGGCCGCCCACCCCTCAAACTGGGGAAGCTACAGCCCACAGACAGGACACAGGGATGGCAGAATGGGCCAGGGGATGGACATGTGTCTCCACAGGTATACTCAAAGGAGGACATCACACTGTGACCGCCCAGGGCAGGACCCAGGGTCTTTCCAGAAGGATGAGGACAACTTCCTCCAGGATGGGACATCCTCAGTCACCTGGGTCTCTTGGCAAGAAAGGCCTCGACGGGGGCAAGAGGGTGGGGGACACTCACCCATGTGAGGCCCCCACAAGGTCCTGCCTCGAGCTGAGGCCGCTGACAGTCCCGTCCCCGCACTGTGAGATGCCACATCTCTGCATGTTGTTGCTCAGACGGCCTCCCCCCCACCTGCCACGCAGCATCCTTCTCGGTTGCATCCTGGCCCACACCAAAGCCAGAGTTTTTTCAATCAGTACACACCGCACCAACAACTCACTTTAGGCCAACGCCAGGTCACGCCCTCCCCATGGCCTGGGCAGAGACTGCTCACCCGGGTCTCATGCTGATCCAGACCAGAGGCACAGGCCTGCAGGTACCACTCCCATCAGTCCAGGTCGCTAGCAACTAGCCGCCTCGGCTGCCCCACCCCCACCTGCCCCTGGCCCCAGGACACCCCAGCGCTGATGCTGCAAACCGTGCTTCTCAGCCTTGTTTTCATTAGTGCCCCTAAGGAGCCTTTTCAGACATTTTCCTAATCACCCTCCCCGAAAGAAATTTTAGTACCACAGATGTTTATACGCTTTGTACAGTATGTACATCTGTGCTTTACTCATAAAAATAAGATTTCTCCACTCCCAAAGATTTGATTTTCACCCCCTCAGGGGCAGTGATGCCCCTGTTGAGAATGCACGGGTTAAATAAAATATACTACTAAAATCAGTGTTATACCTTTATTTTTACTTTTTTATTATAACCACCAGAAATTTTAAAATGTAGATGCGGGTCACATTACATTTCTGTCTGGCAGCACTAATATAGACAGAAAACAAATACACATGTCAACATGTGTAGACATGTATGGGTACACAGACACTCATAAATACATATATATGCTCATATACACACATACATCAATTCCCCAGGCGTGAACACAGAGAACACCTGGCAGCAGGAATACCCTAGCAGCACTGAGCACACCTCACCCCATCTTGGCTTCTAAACACCCCCCACCCCCACGCCCACTACGGAGGAACAAGAGCTCCCTGGAGAAACAGCTGATTCCCGACTGGGACAAAGAAGAGACAAAATGAGCGGAGAATGTCAAGCAAATGTAAAGCTCACACTCACACATTCTCTGCAGCTCAAAGAATGACCGGGACATGTAAAAAGACATGCAGAAGTCAGCTTGAAGTGGGGCTCACTGGCCAAGCCGAGACAATGTGAGCGCCAATATAAATACTATAAATAATGACAGTGACAGATTATAACGCAGGGGAGAAAATAGAGAACCACAAGCCAAAGTGGAGAGACGGAGGGAGCAGGGACAAAAGAGGAAAGAAGGGATGGAGGAGGGGAAGGAGGGAGGGAAGGAAGGAAAAAGGGAGGGAGAGAGGGATAGTCACGTTGTCTCAAGGTACCTTCCTTAAGTGCACGCTAACCGCAAAGGGGAACAGAGCAGCTTCACAGTGCACAGGAAACCCCATCTTAACCAAGTAGTGAACGCTGTTCCCTGCAGGGGCAAAACCTGAGTGGGATCAGAAGGCGTCAGACAAACCCAACGGGGGACATTCTGCAAAAGGAGCCTGTAACCTCCCAAAGTGCCTGGTCACGAAAACCAGAGAAGGGCTGAGTAGACTCCCAGGCCACACAGGATCCTGAGGGTGCCACGTGCAGCTAAGGGCATTTATGGGGACAGCCACGGAAACCTGAAGGGATGACGTCTTGCCGCAGCCTCTCGCGTTGAGACGGCCGCACCGTGGTTACAGGGGAGACTGCCCTTGTCTGTGGGACACACAGTGAAGCCTCCGGGGTGCACAGCACCATGTTGCCAACTTACCTCAAATGGTCAAAAAAAGTTATCTGTACTGCATTTATAACTTTTCCATGAGTCAATATGTTTTTTAAAAATAAAATCTACCAAAAAAGAGAAAAAGAAGAAAAGAAAAGGCTTCCTTGTCTCCCTCGCAGCCAGCCTTCCTTCCTCTGCCCCCAGCCGCCGGAGTCTCCCGCCTCCGCCTCTCCAACCAAGCACCTCCTGCCCGCACTCGGCAGTCTTCAGGGCATTGAATGTCGCTTTGTCAGTCAACAAGCATCTCATCAACACCCACTGGGTGCCCTTGCCTGACTAGAAGCTCCGTGAGTGCAGGGACGACCCGGCCTGCTCCCCGCCCCTCACTAGTCACAAAGCCTGTGTGGCATGTGGCAGGGGCTTGGGGATTACTCCTGGATTGAAGGAACAAAGACCGAAAGGAAGGAACGGAGGGAGGCCAGGCTCACATGACCGACCGACCAGAGGGGGCAAGGCGCTCCGCAGCCCTGCCTCGGAGGGGCTCACGACCAACGCTGGCAGTCTCCACTCTAAGTCTGTCCAGTTCCTGAGCTCTGCAGGGCAAGCAGTAAGGGTACTCGAGTGACAAAGCAGAGTGGAGAGTGAAGGCCAGAGACGCATCTGGAACACTGGGGGCCGAGGGCCAGGTTCCTGATGCTGAGGGACGGGATGGGGAGAGGGTAAAATCCGAGGCGGCTTCCAAGGGGCGGGGGTCCCTAAGCCAGCTAGAAGAGAAGTTCTTCTGGCAAGGGCGCAGCACATTATGGGCACAGATGGAAAAGGCGTGGAGGGGAGGATGCCAAAAAGTGGCCAGGCTGGAGTATCAGGAAAAGGCAGGGAAGCAGGAGTTGAGGTGGGGGGACAAACCCTGGCCACCCCAGACCCAAGCCTTCTCTGTGCTGTGTCCCCACAGATAGCTGCCCGATCCAGTGACACGGGCAGGTCAGAGGCTGGGCGGGCAGTGCCCCATAGGTGCAAGCTGCAGACCACCACAAGGGCTGTCTGCTGGCATGGGCAACCTCTGGGCCTGCCAACCGAAGCTGCTCCAGACACATTTGGTCTCTCATCAGGATCAGCAGATTGTGGCCATACCTAATTAGTTTAATTAAACCCATGGTGGCTTCCAGGCATTTTGAATAAAAAAATAAAATAAGGCTGGGGGTGGTGGCTTATGCCTATAATCTCAGCACTTTGGGAGGCCCAAGGTGAGAGAATCACTTGAGGCCAGGAGTTCAGGGCCAGCCTGGGCAACATAGTGAGACCCTGTCTCTACAAAAAATAGAAGAATTAGCCGGGTGTGGTGGTGCCTACCTGCAGTCCCAGCTACTCAGGAGGATCACTTGAGTCCATGACTGCACCACTGCACTGTAGCCTGGGTAACAGAGTGAGACCCTGTCTCTAAAAAAATAAAAATTTTTAAATAAAGCATATCCTGCCAGCTCCAGGAAGGCACGACCAGGTGGGCAACTGGGATCTCTCTGTGACCATCTCCTATTACCCAGCTCTGTATACAGAAGGTGCTCATTAAATGCACATTACTATTATGGTGCTTTAGGGCCATGAACCCAGTTAAGATAAACTCAAAGTGGGAGGGGCTCTCCATATCCTTGAAAACAGGGTGTCACCATGAGAAGCCAGTGGGGCATTCTGGTAGTGGGGGGGACATCACAGAGGCCTCTGAGCTGGACGGTCCCACACTCTGTGACAGGCAAGGAGGTGGGAGACTCTGCTGTGTGCCTGGAGGGGCCCTGCCAACTCACCAAGACCAAGATGCCCATGAAAACAGGCACCCACCCTGCACCCCATCCATCCCATGAAAACAGACACACACCATAAGAATCCAAGAATGTGCCAGGAGCATGTGTCAGAAAGTCAGCAAGACAGCAAGACAGCTTAGGGAAGTCTTTTAAAGTCATAATTTATTTAAACAGTCCTGGGAGAGAGACCTAAGTTCATATGTTAGTTTTGCCACTTACTTAGCCAGGTGACTTGGGCAAGTCACCCAACCTCTCTGATTCATCACTGCCTCATTTACAAAACAGGGAAGGCACATGCCACCCAGGACCCTGCCTAGCCTGGGGCAGGATGGGTGAGAAAGAGCAGCTGCGATTTTTCTTGTAATCCAGTCACTGTGGACCGAGGTGACATCTTTCCTTCCCCCGTAGGAAATGTAAGTTTCCTGGATAGCAAAGAGCAGCCACACAGAGAGGCTGCGAAGTCCCTCTTCCGAGCTGTTCAGCCATATGCCAAAGAAAGTGGTTTCCTTACCTATGAATACACAGACGGGGACATCCGGCCAAACAATACGGTACAAACTAAGGGAGCACCTGCAGCTGTCCCTGTGCAGGCAACAGATGTACAAAGGTGGGTATGACCAGCCCTCCCCACACGGCAGAGTGGAGGATGAGGAGACAGACTCTCGGCTACAAAGGGCGAGAGGTGCCCGTGTCCAGGCGATGACCCTGAAATTGCTAACATGCACTGAGCACTGTGCTAAGGACATCCCATGCCTTCAGCAAATCCTTACAACATGGCTGTGAAGTGGTAACTATCACAGAGATGGGGGAAACTAAGGCCCCAAAGGTCCTCGCCCACCTGGGAGGTGACAGTGCCAGGATTCAATCATAGCATGTGACCACAAAGACACAAGGACACTCGACCATCTGGTCCTCTCTACCACCCAGGTTCCCAAACCCCCCTCCCCTAGGCCTGGGGCAGCAGGACTCAAGGGGACTGTGTCAGTGTTGGTGTTGCCACCCCGTCAACGGCTCCAGGGACCCCAGAAGTACCCCTTGAACTTGCAGCATGGGGCTGAGCTGAGCCACCTGCCACAGCCAGTGCCCCCTCCTCCTCCCACCCTGCCCAAACCACAGCTGGGAGGGGCAGCTCCAGGCCCAGGCCAGGTCGAGCTCTGCCCAGCCCCCTCTGTGCAGACCCAGCCACTGCCTCTGCCTGGAGCCCGGGCCTTCCTGCCAATCAGTCCCAACCCTGCCCGGATGGAGCCAGCCTGGGCAGCTCCGAAGTTCAAATCAAATGCAGACATGCCTCCCAGGTCCAGCTGTTTACCCACAGGGCCCCTTCTTCCCCTCAGTTTCTCCAGCCATAAAATGGGGAAAGTACTTCCCAGCCACCTGCAGGGCTCTGAGCACTCTGCAGCGCACCCACCCAGGCACCCACCCAGGCACCCACCCAGGCGGGGCAGTTATGCTGGGACAGTGGTGAGCACAGAGACAGTGCTGAAGGATGGCCCCAGGGCTCCCTTCTGGACTATTATCACTGAGTGGGAGGGCGGCCCCCTTCCCCCCTTAGGGCTCTCCTTTGTCAGCAGCCACCCCCCACCCCCCAGAGGAGGGCCCCATCTCCTAGGAAACACAGGCATCCCAAAGGGCAGAGGCCTCGCAGGCGGCCTGGAAACCTCAGGAGCCGTGACTCACTCCATCCCTCCTTCCCGGGCACCGCGTTTTCCCCAGTCCCACTCCGGAATGGCCTCTGTCCACACAGTTTCCGCGGGCAGCTGGGAAAGGGGCTGCCGCGCTGCGGGCAGGTCGCGCCCGGGCAGTGCTGGCTGGACCGGGGCGGCGCCCCCACCTCTCCCTTTGCTTCCCTCACCCCTTCCAAGCTGCTCCGGGTGGGTGTTCCGCGACCCCCGGAGGGCGGGACCGGACCTCGATTCTGCTCCATTCTTGGCCAAGTTCCCTCTAAGGGGCCAAGAAAAGCAGCTCGGGCCGGCGGAGCGGACATTTTCCTGCCCGGCCCTGCGGCCACACGCGTGCCTCCTCCGCGACAAAGGCCACACTCAAGGGCCCGACGGAGGGGTGGCGGGTGTTGGGGAAGCGACGAGGGCCCCAGCTGGCGCCAAGTTGACCGGCCCTGGAGGCCTCCGAGGCGGCTCGACCCGGGCCCAGGTCCTGCGAGAGGCGGAAGCCGACGAAGGGGCGCGCCCCGGACCCACCCGCTCCCCCGGGGCCCCAAGGGCTCCCGCCCCCGCCCCACCCGACCCCTCGGGCCGCACCCCGGGCAGGCGCAGCGAGCGCGCCCGCCGGTCCTCCCACCGCGCCCAGTCATCAGTCGCAAAGCCCAAGGGGAGCAACCCTCGACGCGGCCCCCGGCGCGGCAGGCTTCCTGGGGACAGAAGGGACAGACGCAGGGCCCCGGCCCAGAAGAGGGGGCGGCAGTGCTGAGAGTCTCCCCCCAGCCCGGGAGGCGCACACCGAGGAACCGGAGCGCCGGAGCAGTACCCGCGGGCACCGGAGGCGCGCCCCCCGGCTTGGGGGACTTTGGCCAACTTCGCACCTCCGGAGGTCGCCACTCGGAGGAGCCGGCTTGGAGGCCCCAGGCGCGCCCACTCTCTACCGCCCCTCCCGCCGCCCAGCGACGCCCCCGAGCACCGCAGCCCCGGCCAGTGTGATCGGGCCTCCCGCGGCTGCGACCTCGGCGTTGCCGTAACCGCGTCCGGCGGCACGAACGCCCGAGCCCCGGCGCCCCTCCCGCCGCGCCCGGACGCTCACCTGGGACATCTGCGGCCGGAAGTTGATGTCCTTGAGGTCGATGGAGCCGGGGGAGAGGTTGTGCAGCAGCTGGCACAGGAGGACCCCGTCGCGCAGCGCCTGCGCCAGGTCGAAGACCACGGCCGAGGGCCACACGACACGGTGGTTGGGCGGCAGGACCTTGCAGTCGATGAGCCAGCGGCCACACTGCCGCCACTGCTCCATGGCGCCCGCGGCGCCCGTGCGCTCGCCGCGGCCGCTGGGCCGGCCCGCTCAAGGCAGCGCGCGAGCCGAAGTGCGGCGGCCGCGGGGCATCCCGCCTGCCCGCACGGGGCTCGGCGGCGGGGCGGAGCTTCGCGCGGGCGGCCCCGGGTCCCCGCTGCGTCGCCGCGCGTCCCCTCCTCTTCCTCCTCCTCCTCGGGCTTCTCGCCGGCCGCCGCTCCCGCCCACGTGCGGCCGCGGGGCGGGCGCCGGGCAGCGCGCCGGGTCCCCCCTTCACACACTCAAGTGCCCCCGGGCCCCGGGCCGGGCTCCGAGCCGCCCGCCGCCGCAGCGCGCCCCGCCCCGCCCCGCGGGGCGCCCCATTCTGCGCTCTGGCCGCCCCGCGGCCGCTGCCGCTCCGGCCCCGCCCGAGACAAAGGCCCGCGGGTCGCCCGCCCCGCGCGTCCCGGGCCTGGGCCGCCCGCGCCGCCGCCGCTTTGTTCGCCCCGCCCGCCGGCTCCGCGCTCCGACCCCGACGCTCCGACTCCTCGGCTCCGCGGCGCTGGGGGCGCAGGGGGCGCAGGGGGCGCAGGGGGCGCAGGGGGCGCGGCCACAGCCTGGCGGGGCCGGGGGCGGGGCCAACGCGCTCGCCTGGCGCCGCCCCGCGCCCCAAGCACCGCCCCCGCCCATACTTCCTGCCCCGCTGCAGCCCGCGAAAGTTGCGGTGGGCGGGGCCTGTGGCGCCGGTCCGTGTCAGGCCGGCTTTCTCCCCGGGCTGCCCGGACTTTGGGGGGCCCTTCTCCTGGGGCGAGCGACCTGACTGTGGAGTGGTGGCCGGGCGTCCCTCTTGTGTGCTGCCGGACCTCCGTGGAGGTCAGGAGGTGGCCCCTGTCGCGCTGGGCGCCCTCGCATGGCCGTCCGGGAAGGACGGACCCGGGAGGGGGCACCGGGCTGGGCCGAGGCTTCCCGCGCCCCCTTGGCTCATCAAGCTGCCCTGGAGGGACAACTCGAGGCTGGAGGCACAGCGGCCAGGACTCCCCAGGGCCCCCTTCCCGTCCTCCGCCCCGCCGGGGGCCCGCAGGAAGCCCCCCGATCCCGCACAAAAGCCAGGATCCCCCCGCTTTTGGCCCAGAGCCCTGGCTACTCGCAGCTGCCCGGAAGGCAGGTCCTGGGGGCCCGGACGGAATATGTGAAGAAAGTGGGAGAGAGGGAAGGAGCCCTCCCGCCCAGGGTCGCAGCCACCCCCAGGCTGCCTCGCCCTGATCGCCCTTCTGGGACACGCCCTGGGGCGGGGCCGCTTTCTGTCCTGCTGGCAGGGCCGGACAGTGGGGGGGGCTTCGAGGACATCAACAGCAGAGCCTGCCATTGAAATTATGTGGATCCTGGCTGGCTGTCAGGAGCCCTGGGTTCTCACTGCAGATGCTCTGGGGGACCCTGGGCAAGTTCAAGCCCTTCTCTGAGACTGGCTCAGTCATGGGGGGGGGAGGGGGAGCAGAGAAGGGGAGGTGACCAATCTGCCAAGGCCTCCCACCCAATGGCCCAGTCCCCTTCTCCCCTGGCTTGCCTGGGCAGGGGCCAGAGCGGGATGGTAGCCCCCTCACTGCAAGCGCAGAGAGGGTCCTCTGGGCCCAGGGGCCCTTCCTGGGGGTCCTGTTCTGGGAATTGGCCTCTGCAGAGAGCCAGACTTGCCCCTTCCTGGCTTGAGGAGGAAGCCTGGGGTCCAGGCCTGGGTCTGGCCCTCGGAGAGAAGTCGAGAGGGAGCTGGCCCCTGCGGGGGCTGACAGGTAGCCGGTAGCTGCTGTCTGGGCACCCTTCCTCTGCGGAAGCAGCAGTGGGGGCTCTGTGGATGTGCGCAGGGAAGGAACCTGGGGGGCGGGGTAAGTGGGCCTTCCTTGCCTGAGGATGATGGGGTAGCAGGTGGACCCTCCAGCACCTCCCTGAGAAATCCCAAAGCCGGGAGAGCAGCCAGAGCCCCAGCCCCTCAGCACCCCCAGCACAGGCTTCCTTGTGCAAAGCCTGGTCTCCTCTGCTCCAGAGTGGGGAGGCTCCCCCCGCCATCAGACCTGCTCGTGAGGAATGAACAGAATAAACTATCCAGGGGCCTCGCTCAGCGCCTGGGCAGAAGAGGGCTCTGAGAGGATGAGCTCCCCACCCTCCCAGCCCCTCGCCTGGGGCCCGTTAATGCCTATGTCCCTCTCCCCAAGTAGTTCCCTCAGCAAGAAAGGGGCCTCTGTCCTCACTGCCCTTGGCCTGCCTGCCTGGGCAGGGAACCAACCCAGAGGACCAGACCAGCCCTGGAACGCAGGCACCCCACCCTCACCCCCACCCCCACCCCCACCCCGCCCACAAGGCAGACATCCATCTGTTGCCCCCGGCGGTGCAGAGGGTGCTGCCGCCACCTGGCCGCCAGCTGCTCCCAGGAGAGGGCACTGCCTGGGGAGGGTGGGCACCGGCTCTCTGGGCTTTAGCCCTGACACCAGCCAAGGCGGGAGACCCTGGCCAGCCACGGGTCGTCCTGAGCCACTCCCTGGGCCGCCCTGATTCCCGGTTCCTGATCCGGACAATGGGGGCATTCACCTGCCCTGTGTACCTCACAGGGTCCTTGGAGGCTCGCGGGCAGGACAGCTGTGAAAGAGTGAGCAAGGGAGCGAAAGCTCTCTGGGACGCTTAATGCGCGGGTGGGGATTGTGTCAACTCAAAGCGTACGTTAGGA
The DNA here is from genome assembly GCA_023783475.1 of Daubentonia madagascariensis. NCBI lineage: Eukaryota > Metazoa > Chordata > Mammalia > Primates > Daubentoniidae > Daubentonia > Daubentonia madagascariensis. The sequence goes on from JAKFHU010000776.1 coordinate 725,095, forward strand.
AGGCGCATCGAGGGGACACTGTTCCAGAAAACCCTGCTCCATCCACGTCCTCTCGGACTGGGAGCCATTTGCCAGGACTGCCCGCTGCACACCTCCAGGGGGCGAGATTCCCGTCACGCCTTAGAGGGGGGCTCCCGGGGAGTCGTTGGCACAGACCACCAGGGAGCAGAGGAAACCTGGGGGCAGGGGGTGCCCACACTGGCCACATACCCAAGCACGAAGGAGGGCCACAGACGGTGGAAGAGGGTGTGAGGGGGCACGCCTGGCGGGGGGCTTCCTCAAGAAGCTGAGACTTGAGTAGACAATCAGAGATTGAGCACGCTTGTAGTGACAAGAGAGGTGACATGAGGGATGAGCATGGGAGAGCTGCGTCGTCTGCCCAGAGTGGGGCATGGGCAAGGGTCGGCTTTTAAACCACGAAGGAATTAAACGTTGTCATGTTCCCACAACCAACCCTCAGCAAGTCCAGGCAGTCCTCTTCCACACTCTGTCTAGAGTCTGACCACTCTGGGCCCTCCCCCAGGTCCAGGCCACTTCTCCGTGGCCTGCGTCCACCCTTCAGCCCATCCTCAGCAGCCAGCAGGACCCAGTCACACCTGGAGTAGACCCTGTCACCTCTACACAGATGGGAGCCCCCTGTGGCTCCCACCTCCCTGGAGATAAAATCTAATTCCATCCCTGTGCAAGTCCCAAGTGATGTGCCCCCCCTCACTGACCCCATAGGCAGCAGCTCTCCCTAGCTCCGTGTCCTCCAGCATGTCCAGCACACGCATACCTCGGACCTTTTCCCTCACCGTCTCCTGCCTGGGACCCTTCCTCACTTCTGAGCCCACCTTGCCTTTCTTCTCTGCACTGTCACCACCGTGTACATAGGTTGCTTTGATCATCTTGTCCCTCAGCATGTGTCCACTGTGCCGCAGCAGGAGCCACCTGTAGCCTGTCCTGGCCTCAGGCTGGGCTCGGCACATAGCAGGTGTTCAAGAATTACTCAGTGAATGTAACACCAACAGCTTGGCAAATCACTATAACTATGATTTTTAAATCCAATGTATTCTTATGTAGAAGCCACAGATATGTTAAACTAATTCAAAGGTTTCAAAAAAGGCAATATAATCTATTTATTGATTTGTGGCATAGTTTAACATGATCACTATGTAAATCAACACCACACTACCTAAGATTTGCACTTAAATAGCACGTTATCATTTTCAACTCCTTTTATTTTAACAGCATTAATAATTGTAATAGCCACTCCTGTGTCTTGAGTCCAAGTGGTTGTCCTAGGAGATGTCACCTCCCGTAAGCCTACAGCCTCTCCATCAGTTCTAGTTGCTGGCATCATCCCGAGTGGTCAAACACAGAAACCGACACACAGAGCCCATTGGTGAGCTGCCCAAGGCACCAAGGAGGCAGGTCCAAATGCCAGGCCTTGCTGACACCTGTGTGCACACACAAGTGAATGCTGCTGTGGAGAGGGGTTTCCTTGCCTGGACCTTTCTGCTGTCCCGTGACACACTGACATGGGCGGGGGGGTAGGTGACGGGGGACAGGAAATACTGTAATATATAAAACACATAGGATCAGAACCAGCAACAGAGCAGTGCCTTAAAACACACATGCATACACATGAATGCTTACACACACACCCCCTGCTGCAGTGCCAAAACGGGCTATCAGTGCCAACGGGAGTGGCAGAGTTGGGAAGTGGGAGCAGAGGAGCCAGAGTCTGAGTCTGGGAGGAAAGGGTGGCTGGCAATGCTTCCACATGCCCTCCAAGCCCAGGAAGCCTCAGAGAGGGACCTTCGGGGGAGGGGCTCAGGCAGAGAGGCAGCAGGCGCTGTGTGGATGGCATGTCTGGGCTGCTGTGCCCCACAGTAACTCAGGCCATGAGAGATGCTCCGGCTGCCACTCAGCAAGTCCTTCCTACACCCAGGCTCTGGTCCAGGTGCATCCACGTTCCAAGACGGAGGTGCTGTTATTGGATCTGTTTTACAGAGGAAGATGGTTCTCAGAGCTTGAAGGACTTGGCCAAGGTTATGTGACTGGCAGAGGCCGGATTTAAACCAAGTCAGAATACGGAGTCCCTCTTCTGCAGTGCCTCCTGCTGAGCAATTTGCTTTCGTTTTCTGCTGATGTAATGGTTTCAAGGGCAGCAGCGGCCCAGGAGAAACCTGAGTCCACGACTGGCCCAGCTTTGCCCTCCTAGGCTTCAGCAGAACTGCTCTCAAGGAGTCAGAGTCCTTGTCCACCGGGCAGCAGTGGGGCCTGATTTCTGAACAGGAACACTGGGCCTCTGAGCGTGTTGCGTGCCACAGTGGAAGGTCTCGAGAGCTTTTCCCACACGCCTAAACACCAAGACCGTTCCTTAACACACAGGCCTCCTCAGAGAACCACACACAGCCAGACCAGGTGCTTTGTCAGCCCAGGTCTCACCAACAAAACACCAGGACCCGCTGCGAGGTCTTGGTACATTTCATCAAAAGGGCCAAGGCCTAAGGGGCCCTCATTCCACAGCCGGGGTCCCAGGCACAGACTGAAGCTCCTCCTCAAAGGAACCCCACCCAAGGCCACCATCTGTCCATCACCCCTCTACCACCCCCACATCCTGCCACCCATCCCTCCCTCCCTTCCTCCACCCATCCATCCTCCATCTAGGAAATATTTACTGACCACTGGCTTTGTTAATGTGGAAGGGGAAGTGAATGTTTTGACCCTTCCCAACATAGCTGGGTAAAGGAATTATTCTCATGTCTGAACCACACGAACACACACATTTTGCAAATTCCATTTGTAGCTACATCATGCAAATTCAGCTGTCACAATTTCCCGGGAAATTATAGGTGTAGAAAAAGACCATCTGGCCCACCATGGAGTCAGAGTACGCCTGACTGGATTGTTGGGTGTGGGTTTTTTATGTTTTGTTTGAAAAGGTAAAATATAGACTTTTTGCTCCTTGTTGCTTCAACTTTCAAATTAAGTCAAACACTATAATCTGTAGATTGTACCCTAAACTGTGATCTTTGAAATCTTGCTGCCAAATGGCCATGGTTTGGGCATCTCCCAGTGACTGTCTAGGAGGCCCGAGGCAGTGTCCTCTGAGCCAACTGAGGCTCCATGTGTTGAGCCCATGTGTTCGGGGTCACATGATCTAGGCTCCAGGAAGGGAAGGGGGTCTCCAGGACTTAATTCACTTGAAGGCATTAGGCTGGGCTTCGGCAGAACTACCATGGAGTCAGAGGCTTGGGATAGACTTGGGATTTCTGCGGGAGAGAGAGGTGGGGTCCAGTTCAGCCAAGGGGAAAAACCAAGCCCCACGAGACTGGTTGTAAGTTATGGGGCATGAGGGGTGATGTCCCTGGGGCATCTGATGTCACTAAACATGTTCCTTGGCAGGCTCAGCCAATCATACTGTGGGAGCTTGGGCTCTTATTGAAAGGGAGGCAGCACATCATGGTGTTATGAGCACAGCCAGGGAGAGCCCCCACCCTTAACAACATTCCATACCACTCTTCGACCTGGGCAGGAGGCACCCTGCCCTGGGCCAGCCCAGCTGTCCTCCAGCCATGCACCTCACAGGGCAGTAAGTCGGCACAGCCAAGGGACAAGCCCCCCCCACCCTGCTGGACCACATCCCTGCCTGAGCACAGAGCAAGTGCTCCAAGCCATGCAACATTTCTCTCACCCCAAGAGAGACCCCATATCCCCTGGCCGCCATCCCCGGCCCCCACCCAACCACCCAACCTCTGGCAACCACTAATCTGCTGTCTGTCTCTGCAGATTTGCCTGTTTGGGACACTTCATATAAAGAAAGGGATCATATGATGTGTGGCCTTTGGTGTCCGCCTTCTCTCTTCCAGCCCAACGCCAAATTTCACTCACGCTGTGGCATGTACCAGTAAGTGCCTCGTCCTTTTATGGCTGACTAGTAATTCATTGTAAGTGGAATCAACTTCAATAATTCCTTTTATTAGATCCCGTATATTCAACATATTATCATTTCAATATGTAATCAATGCAAAAACTTATTAAAGAGACATTTTACATTATTTTTTCTTGCTAAATCTTCAAAATTCAGGATGTATTTTATATTTATAGCACATTTTAATTTGAACCCTAAATTTTCATCAGAAGCATTTGATATGTACTTAGGTTCATAAAATTCACAGTTGAAAAAGTAGGTTTGTATACCCAAATTGTTTCAAATATACTTAAAAGTTTGCCAAAAATGGAATGAGTACCAATTTTTAAATTAATTTAAATGAAATAAAATTAAAAGTTCAGTTTCTCAGTCGGACAAGCTGCATTTCACGATCTCAGAAGCCACGCATGCCTGGTGGCTGCAGCCTCACGCAACACCGGATAAGAGTGGAGGGCCTAGGGTTGGGGGTGGGTCTGGCTGAAGCCTGGCTCTGTCCCCTGCCATGTGACCTTCTGTTTCCTCCCCTGTGAATGGCCGTAATGAGGTTTGCCCCATCCTGGTCAAGGCGTTCTGTGAGATCGAGGAGGGAAACAGTTTTGCGCTGAGGCTGGCGCCCTATGCCAATGAAAGAAAGCAAGGATTGTTACTAAAGAGACTTTTCTCCTCCATCATCTCAGAATTGGGCAAGCTTTGTCAATTCTTGGGAGACTTACAACAAAAGTATTCTCTGGAGGCTGCTCAGATACATGCATGTGCATGTGCACGCTTGTGCTTGTGCGCATGTGCATGCGCGAGAGTGTGGGGGCAGCTGGGGAGAGAGTGTGGCAATGCTCCCCCAAGGCTAGATTGAGACTTTCTGAGCTCTCTCCTCCACCTGACCCCTGCAGACAGCCCCACCACCATTCTGCAGGAAGAGAGACCGACCCTTCTATCCTGATCATGCCCCTGCTGCACAGAGCCCACCCCTGTGTCCACACAAAAACCTGCACAGCCGTATTTATGGCAGTACTATTCTTAATAGCCAAAAAGCTGAAACAACCCAAATATCCATCAAAGACAAAATACTGATAAACAAAATGTGGTCTATCCGTACAACGGAATATTACTCAGCCTTAAAAAGGAATGAAGTTTTGATCGATGCCACAACATGTATGAACCCTGACAATATTCTGCTGAGTGACAGAAGCCAGACACAAAAGGCCACACATTGTAGGATTCCATTGATATGAAATGTCCAGAATAGGCAAATCCATAGAAAGAGAGAGGAGACAAGTGCTTGCTTGGGAGTTGGAGGAAGAGGAATGACTACAAATGGGTAGAGAATTTTTAGGCAGGTGATGAAAATATTCTAAAATTTATTGCAGTGGCCAAGTGTGGTGGCTCATACCTGCAAACCCAGCATTTTGGGAGGCCAAGGCGGGAGGATTGCTTGAGCCCAGGAGTTTGAGGCTGCAGTGAGCTACGATACAATCATGCCACTGTGCTCCAGCCTGGGCGACAGAGTGAGACCCCATCTCTAGACAAAAAAAAAAAAAAAAATTAAAACAGATCATGGTGATGGTTGTACAACTCTGTGGGTATATTAAGAACCACTGAACTGTACCTTAAGTGGGTGGATTGTGGGATATGTGAATTATATTTCAATAAAGCTATTTATTACATTTCAAAACAGAAACAAAAGCCTTGTGTCCCACTGCCCCCTGAGTGCATCCACCCTCCTGGGCACGATTATCAAGGACCCCTGATCCCCTCGGTCTACCCTTGCCACGACCTAGACCTCCCCAAGTCCCACCATACTTTATGCTCCTGCAGTTCTCCCCATACCCAGCCATGCCAGACATCACCCAGAGGTGGGCACATGGGAGCCTTGTCCCCTGGGAAATGTGTGTGTCTCCTAAAACCCAGCTCGGCCACCCCTTCCCCCGTGGCCATCCCCTGGCCTCCTCAGTGCCCTGAGTACCTTGCTTGGGGACCCTGCAATGTCTGCCTGGATGTGGGTGGCCTCCCGAGAGCCTGCCCTGTGGTCTCACCCCCTGTGTGTCCCCCCAGCACCCGGCACAGTGCCCAGCATGAGTTCATCCCTCCCGTCCATCCATCCACCCATCCAGAAACGCTTCCTGAGCACCCACCTGCATGAGGCCTGGGGATACACTGGACACAGAACTGGCCAGAACTGCCACAGCATCAGGAGGGAGGTGTTGGATGTCCCAGGGGTCCTGGAGGGTGCCATGTCGCTTCTGAGCAGAACTAAGCCCCTGCAGACACCCTGAGCCCCCTCCCGCCCCACCACACTTCCCAAGCTTCATCCTGATGACGTTGAACGTCTTCAACCTAGCAGACGTTCCCGCGGACAAGCGATCTCCCACCTCCACAGGTCACCATCCTCAGCCCGGCTTCACGGGACGGGGCTTCACGCCAGGACCTCTTGGCTCCATCTAGCGGGAGAAGATAAAGGTCCCGCTGCAGCACCCCCACCGGCCTGGGCCACACGCAGCCCTGTTCTTGGCTTTCCTGGCTCCCAGCTTCACACCTCGCTTGCTTTGATTCTAGGAAGTCCCTCCTGCAGCCCCATGTCCCAAACTGTCCAAACCCCTACAGGCTTATTCCACAGAGGTTGACCCGTTTCTCTCAAACACCGGTGGGTCCCAGCGCCCTTGCCGCAAGGGGCGGGCAGCAGGGAGGTGGATGCCCGGATGCTGCAGGCCACTTCTGTCATAGGGGACCTTTGGCTCAGAACCTGACCCAGCTGGCCCTGCTCCTCCTAGGCCCCCCACTGCCTCAGGCATGGACTTGGAGGTGGCCACTCTGAGGTTCCCATACCCTGGCCATTGTTCCCTGCACAGGGGGGGTCCATCCATGGCAGCAGGTGTGCCCACCGACACAGAGATGTGCTGATGTGTCCTCCTGCCAAACATTAAACTTCAGCTCCAGGCGCCACTTTATTACTGCTTCTGCTCTGGCTGGAGGCCTCCTGCCACCATGGCCAGAGAAGCCAAGCTGTGCTCCAGGAGGGGCCTGATGCTTCCCAGCCCCCCACCGCCTCTCCTCCAGGCAAAGCAGATCCTGCAGCGCCCCCCCCTCACTCCCACCAGCTGGTGCTGACTCCAGCAAACTGTTGTGGACTGGCTGGTGACAAGAACCTGCTGCTGATGGGAGGAGGGGTGCTGGGCGTCCCTAGCACGAGGAAGCAGTCGTTAAAACTTTCCCCAGCGGAAAACCGGGCTGAAATGCCCGTGCAAGGAACGTACTGGTGGTGCAACGCCTCAGACAATTGAACAGTCGGAGGGAAGGGGGAGTGTTAGAACCCTGGAAACGCATGTTTATTCTGACCGTTTTTGCCCGTTTCTTCATTGCCTTTATGAAGGGGTAGAGTTCAGAGCTCCCTACTCCAATGCGTTTTGCAGATGTGCCTGGGCAAGTCATGATGAATCTTTTTTTAAAAACTGTTTTATTGAGATATAATGCACATACCATAAGATTCACCTAGTTAAACTGTACACTTCCAAGTTTCTTGGTATGTTCACAGAGCTGTGCAGCCATCACTTAATCTAATTTTAGAACATTTTAGTGCCTCTAAAAGAAACCCCACACCTACCCACTGTCTCTCTCCATTCTCCCAGATGCACTTTCTGCCCCTCCGGATTTGCCTGTTCTGAGCATTCATAGAAAGGGAGCCATATACTCTGTGGTATTTTGTGACTGGCTTCTCTCGCTTAGCACGTTGCGCTCCAGGTTCATCCCCAAGAAGCCTGTGTCAGCACTTCACTGAGTAACATCCCCCTGTGTGTGTCTACACTGACTCTCGAGTAGCTGCTAATAATGTTTAGCTGGATAGTCAAGGACTTGGGAAAAGAAGGGTTGGGAGCTGGGTGACCTGGAGTCTGGGGGTGAGGGACGGAGCTTGGCACGGACGGCACCACGGACTTGCTCCACCAAAGCCGACCTGCCTGCCACCACTGCTGAGTGTCTAACCAGCCAACACCAGGAAAAACCCAACGTTGAAGCCCAGTATGGCACTATCACCTGGGCAAGCAGCCAGCCAAGTGGCAGCAGGTTAATTACGTTGGACTTCACCTGTCACAGAGGGGACAGAGATTCAGCCCCACCGGAATAGACATGGATTCTGGACGTGGGTTTGCGTTCCACACCCTTAGTTCTTCTGCCAGCACTGCCATCCACAGACTCAGGGAATGCCTTGGTGGCCGTCATGCATTCCACACGACACGGCCACTGAGCAAGGAACCCATCCCTGAGCAACAGAAGGGCAGCAGCGGGCTCTTGCCCAGGGAAGTTGCTGGTCTCACCACATGCCCCTTCTCCCAGTAGTGCCTGCCTAATGGACAGAGTGAACCGTTACCAAGGGAGGACCTGGCCACAGCACCACTTGGGAAATGCCCCCATGAATGTTTGGGGACCCCTCCTGCAGACTGAAGTATACTCTATGAGCCAGAGACAAATACATGGTTCTGTCTCCCTGGCAGCCACACTACATATGTCCAGGAACCAAACGGCAGATGTGGGCGTGGCTCCTCTGACTTTTACTTCTTTTTTTTTTACGAAAAAGTTGAAGCACCTGATGACTTTTATTTCTAATAACCCCTCACAGAACTTTTAGTCCTGTTCACCTACAACTGCAATAGCTGACGGCCCAGAAGTCTTGGATCGCAAGGAAGGAATCTTTCCACCATGAAATACTACGATGCTCCTTTGATTTGGAAAATGAGGCTCCACCTGGCCATCTGGGGCTCCTGTACCACTGGATCAGGACAGTGGGAGTGCCGGGGTGATCGATGCCTACTACCACGTAGAAAGGAGAAAGTGAGTTGCTGCGTTACACTGAGGCCAGAAACATGTCTGGACCCCGGGCGGTTTCTGAGGTGTGTTTTAGTATTTCTACCACCGGTAGTAGAAGTTAATGGAAAGCTAAAACAACCAAATATAAATAAATAAATACATAAATAAATGAATAAAATGCAGGATAATTGAGGGTCCATGCCCTCTGGAATGAAGGTGTAATAAGTCAGTCCAACAGTCAAAGAACCCTGCGCAGCTGAGTTCCTGCTGAGGCCTGGGAAGCCGCGGCGCGCAAGGACAACAGTGGGAGAAGAGCCAGGTACATATTCGGCCTCAGGACTTGTTGCAGGAGCAGGACTGTAAGAGCCACCCATGCTCTCCCTCACCTGTTAAGTACGGACGTATTTGGATCTAGCTATTCCTTTGTCTGCTCATTCCCTGATTACTTTCAGTAAGTTTTGTGGAAGTTCACTTTGCAACTGCGTCCAGCAAAAGAACATCCAGTGGGAAAAAGACCCCTGAGCATGGCCCGGAAAAGGACATGTGGCGGCTGGGACTTTGAAGCCGTCCACTTGGTGAGAGGGGGAGACTGTCTCACCGGCATGAAAGACAGTTACGTCTGGGGAGGCAGAAGTGTTGTGTTAGATTCTTTTTTGTTTTGCTTTTGTTACATGGAAGTTCAAAGGTGTGTAGAAGTGTACAAAGGGATGGACTGCGCTAGATACTAAGCTATTGCCTGTCACCTCCGAGCCTCTTACACCAACAGATATCTGAACATCCTTCTATCCTCTGCCTGTGATGCAGGGACTGGGACCCTGCAGACCAGTTATCCTTGGCCAGTACCTACCTGTCATGACCGAACAATAAGGGGCCCCAGGGGCAGGAGGCGAGGCTCTGTCAGCATGCATGCCCCTCCAGCAATTTTTCTTGCCCCTGGGAGCAGCAGGGTTTTTTCCTGAAGCAGCAGCAGAATCCAGGCTGTAGTTTTTCTAACATGCACCAAACCCACTTTATCACACTGCCCGCTCTGAGCCAGTAGCACCAGCTTCCTGGCACCTCTTCCTCACAGGGCCGGGTCCCAGCCTTCTAGGGACTCCGTTCTTAGTGCAGAGACACCAGCTCCAGCTGTTCCTCCCCGCCCCCCCCCCAAAAAAGTCTAAGTTTCAGCTCCATGGGGCCCCTCCTCTAAGTTTCTAAGTTTTGATCATTCTAACGTCTTCCCTTTGTTCCTTGTTCCTGGGATGGTAGTTGCTTCCTATAGTTGGTTCCTTTCAGATACTTTAGAGCTCTTTTTTCATTCTGAAAGTTACCTAGTTAATAACTTTGTGCCTAGTGAACAAGTCTTTGTGTTAATTTCTCTCTGTTCAAACAACTGGCGCAGTTTCTGTCTTCCAACTGGACCCTGACCTAGGTAAGTCCCTTATCAATCACAGGTATTTCAAATTTCTTCTCACATTCTGTGACCTTCTTTTTCACTCTTAAAAGCTTATTATATTTTTAGTAAGCTTTAAAAATTTTAGAACAGTTTTAGATTAACAGAAAAATTGCAAAGATAGTACAGAGTGTCCATACACCCCACACCCAATTTTCTCTATTATTGACATCTTACATTAGTGTGGTACATTTATTACAATTAATGAACCAATAATGATACATTATTTCTAAAATTCATAATTTATTCAGATTTCCTTAGTTTTTACCTAATGTCCTTTTTCTGTCCCAGGATCCCATCCAGGATACCAGATGACATTTAATCATCATGTCTCCTTAGGCTCCGCTTGGTTGTGACAGTTTCTCAGACTTGCCTTGTTTTTGGTGAGCGATTTTTTGAGGAGTGCTGGTCAGCTGTTTTGTGGAATGTCCCTCAATTGGGATCTGTCTGATGTGTTTCTCACAACTAGGCTGGGGTGATGGGCTTTTGGGAGGAAGACCACAGAGGTGAGGTGCCTTTCTCAGCACATCATATCAAGGGCACATGCTGTCAACATGCCTTGTCACGGCTGATGTCAGCTTTGATTGAATAGCTGTTTGTCAGGTGTCTCCGCTGTGAACTTACTCCCCCCTTGTCATACTGTCCTCTTTGGGAGGAAGTCACTGTACGTAACCCACACTTAAGGACTGGGGAGTTATGTTCCACTCCTTGAAGACAGAATATGTACACAAATTATTTGAAATTCTTCTGCATGGGGTGGGGAGGGTTATCTATTCTCCACCATTTGCATATTTATTCAATCATTTATTTATATGAGTATGGACTCATGGATATTTATTGTATACTTTGAGTTATAATCCTTTACTACTTTACTCATTAATTTTGTTGTTCAAATTGTCCCACCTTTGGCCAATAGGAGCTCTTTCAGGTTGGCTCCTGCATCCCTCTGATACACCCCCCATCACTGTGGGGTTTTTATTTGCTTTGGTTTTTGTTTTTGGAGCATCCCTTGCTTTCTAGCACTATGGTATGCTCCAGGCTCATATTGTATATTTCCTGCCCCAGGCCTGGGATCAGCCACTTCCCCAAGGAGCCCTGCCTTGTTTATTAGAGAATGGTGTTAGAAACCAAAATGTGATTGGTAGGTGTGCTCACTGCTATTAGGGTGTCACCACTTCTAGGCTCTCTCGGTTGACAGAGCAAGGAAATATGAGTGTGTGTACTAATAACCCGTGAACCCATGAACCCACACGTGGGCTTCTCCGTGTAACCATCTCTGTCTATATCAAACTAGACATGAGCATGTGCTGATGTCCCCAGCTCTGGCCCACGACCATATGGATCGTTCCTCTGGCCCTTCCTTAACTGTAACTTACACTTCAAAGTGGGAAACACGACTCCCACCGCCTGCCACCCACTCACTTCTTTAATTCCAGTGCACATGTGTGGCAGTATCAGGATTCTTAACAGGAACCCCTGTGGGAATTAACGGGGTGTTTTGATAAACATGCTCTTAATTTTAAGGTTGGGGCTGTTTGTGACCTGTTTAAGAAATCTTTTCCCATCCCAAGGTTATGAAGATATTATTTCCTGTTATCATATAAAATTTCTGTGGTTTCTCTACTCATATTTAGATCTATAATCCACCTGGAATTTATTTTTGTGTGGAGAGTGTGACATAAGGACCAGGCTTAGCTCTTTTCTATATGGACACCCAGTTGTCCCAGGACCACATATTGACAAGCTCATCCTTTCGCCGTTACTTTGCAATGACACCTTTGTGATCAAGCCATCAGTTTCTTTGTGGGCTTTCTATTCTGTTTTTATTGGTTTATCTGTTTATATTTGCAGTCTTACCATATGTTCTTAATTACTGAAGCTTTATAATAAATCTTAAACCCAAGAGAAGCAAATTGTTAGAAGGGTTTTCTTCTTCAAGAATATCTTGGCCATTTTTGGCCCTTCAATTTTCCTCATGAATTTTAGAATTGGCTTGTCTAGTTGCATAAAAACAAACCCACTGTGATTTCCTTTGGGATTGCATTGAATCCATAAATCAGTTTAGGTGGAAAGAACTAACATCTTTAAACACTGAGTTTTCCAATACATGAAATTTCTTCATTTAGTTTTTTTGCCTAGAAGTCTTGAATATTTTTTGATAGATTACTCCTAGGTATTTGATATATTTTGATAGTATTGTAAAAGGTATCTTTAAAACTTTTCATTTTCTTTTTCTTATTGGCATTTAGAACTATAGTTGATTGTGTATATTAATTGTCCTTCCAGCAACCTTGCACATCTGTCTTACTAATTTTAGTTTATCTGAGATTCTCCTGGATTTGTATACAAGCATAACATCTATCGGTTTTTTTCCTTCCTTTCCAGTCCTTATATATTTATTTTTATTTCCTCTTTGTACTGGCTAGAACCTTCAGTTCGATGTTGAATAGAAGTAGTGACAGTGGGAAACCTTATTGGGGTATAATAAGAAATACATTTGGGCCAGGTGCAGCCTTGAACTCCTGGCTTCAAGCAATCCTCCTGCCTAGGCCTCCCAAAGTGCTAGGATTACAGGCGTGAGCCGCTGTGCCCAGCCCAGGAGTTCAAGACCAGCCTGAGCAAGAGTAAGACCCCGTCTCTACTAAAAATAGAAAAATCAGTCAGACGTGGTGGCGCACACCTGTAGTCCCAGCTATTTGGGAGGCTGAGGCAGGAGGATCCCTTGAGCCCAGGAGTGTGAGGCTACAGTGAGCTGTGATGACGCCACTGCACTCAGGGCAACAGAGTGAGACCCTGTTTCAAAAAAAAAAAAAAAATATATATATATGTATTTGGTCTTTGTCCCAAGTTCCTGGCATACAGCTCCTAAAACGTCTGAAATTTTTCTGCGAGATAAGAGTGTCTCTTGTTATTCATAAGGAGCTGCTTTTTCTTTTCTTTTTTTCTTCTGTTTGAGACAGTGTCCAGCTCTGTCGCCCAGTGCTATCATCACAGCTCACTGTAGCCTCCAACTCCCGTGCTGTGTCCTCCTGCCTCAGCCTCTCCAGTAGCTGGGACTACCATGCCCAGCTAATTTTTGTATTTTTTATAGAGATAGGGTCTTGCTGTGTTGCCCAGGCTGGTCTTGAACTCCTCCTGGGATCGCAGACGTGAGCAGCCGCGCTGGCCAGGAGCTCCTTTGGATCAAACCTGAGTGTATAGTAAGCTTATAAGGTGACTTAGAGTGGGGCCCTTAGAAAATCTCGGGAGGGGGCTGGTCACCAGAAAGACCACATGATTGGAGGGCTGTAATTTTCAGCCCCAGCCAACCTCTGGGAAAGGGATAGGGGCTGAAGATCAAGCTTATAAAAACTCTTGAACGACAAGATTTGGTGAACCTCCTGGTTGGTGGACACGGTGAGGGGCTGGGAGGGGGTGCACCCAGAATGGGCCTGGAAGCTCTGCGCACCCCCTGTGCCTTGCCATATGCAGCTCTTCTATTTGGCTGCTCCAGAGTTGAATCCTTTTGTCAACTGCAAATTTCCATAAATCTGGAAAGGAGAGTTTGTTTTATTTCGCATGAAGGGCTGCAGCCTGCAGGCTGGCCATCTTGCAGGCTGGGAAGCATAGGCTCGGGCAGAAGCCCAGAGCAAACACTTCTAGGGAACCGTAAAGGGAACAGGAATTTCTGTTGAGAGAGGTGGCCAAATAGACATCTTTAATAGGCTATAAGAGGAGTTATGAATATTTATGAAAGGAGAACCGTGCACATGCACAGGCAGTTGAGCTTCATGCCCCTTCATGGGATCCATGTTCAGAAATTGGCCTTAGCATGATCCCAGGGTGGAATTTTCAGCCCTCTGACATCACAAGGTGAGGCAGAGGACACAGAAACGCTCGCTGCACGTCCTCTGTAGCCTGGCCAGAACAACTCCGTGGCCGGTGGTCTCTTACCAGGAAGGAGCACTGGTCAGTTGTACCAAACCTGCAAAAAGGGAGGCGCAGTCAGGAGGGTGGTTGCGGTCAGCTGGTTCCATTTCGCCCTCAGGAAAGAAAGCCCAGGGCAGGCAGCAGGGAGGGGTGTAGGAGGCGTGTCCGCCTTCCCCTTCTGGCATGGCTGGGAACTCAGTTTGAAGGTTTCCCGGGGGTCCTCTTGGCCAAGAGGGGGTCCACTCAGGTGGTTGGGGGCCTCAGGATTTTATTTTTATTTCTAACTTTATAATAAAGTCTTTCTCTGAGTTCTGTCAGCCTCTCTAGCGCCACTATGGTTGTGGGAGCCCCTGGTTTACATACAGCCAGTGCATCCGAGGTACAGGACGCCTGGACTTGTGTTCGGTGTCAGAAGCAGGGGCGGCCTTGCGGGCCTGAGCCCTTGGCCTGTGGGGTCTGACGCTAAGTCCATGTAGCTGCTGCGAGAATTGATTAAATTGCTGGACACCCGCTGGTGTCTGGAGAGTTGGAGAACCGGTTGTTGGTGGGAGGAAAAGTACCGCAGAATGGTCGGAGGTGTTGCAAAAATAGCTCACTAATGTGAAGGGAGAAGCTTTCAGTGTTTCACTGCTGATAGGATTTTGCTGTGTGCTTTTGTTGTAGATGACTTCGATCAGATTAAGCAAATTCCATTCTTGTTCCCAGTTTGCTCAGAGTTTTTTTTAATCATGTAAGTTAAGTTGAATCAAATGCTTTCTCTACAGCTGTTGAAATGATCATATGCTTGTTTTCCTCCTCCTTAATCTGTTAATGTGGTGAATTATTAATACATTGGTTGAATTTTTAAAATATTAAATCAAACATATTTCTAGAATAATCTCTATTTGATCATGATGCATTATATATGTACATACATATATTTATCTATATCTACCTATGAATTAGATTTACTATTTTGTTTAGGATTTTCATATCTATGTTTATGAGTGAGATTAACCAATAATTTTCCTTTCCTGTAATATCCTTGTGAGTTTTGGTATCAAAATCATGAAGAAGTTGTAGACTATTCCCACATTTACTATTATCAGAAAACTCTGTGTAAGAATGGTATAATTTTTTCCTTAAATGTTTGGTGGGATTCTGCAGTGTCACCATCAGAGCCCAGTGTTTCCTTGGGGAAAGGTTTTAAATTACAGACTCCATTTCTTTAATAGGACTATTCAAGCTCTCTGTTTCTTCTTGTGTCTATATTGGTAAATTGTATTTTTCTAGGGAATTGTCCACTTAGCTAAATTTACAAATTTCTTGACATTGAATCATTCACATTATTTTATTATATTCTTGGCCTGGCACGGTGGCTCACGCCTGTAATCCTAGCAATCTGGGAGGTTGAGGCAGGAGGATCACTTGAGCTCAGGAGTTGGAGACCAGCTTGAGAAGAGTGAGACCCTGTCTCTACTAAAAATAGAAAAATTAGCTGGGTGGAGTGGCGCATGCCTGTAGTCCCAGCTCAGGAGGCTGAGGCAGGAGGATCGCTGGAGCCCAGGAGTTGGAGGCTGCAGTGAGCTGTGATGACACCACTGCACTCTACCCAGGGGACAGGGTGAGACCCTGTCTCAAAAAAAATTATTAATATTAATTCTGTGTATTTTTTTTCTTAATCAGAGGCTTATCATTTTCATTAGTCTCTTTAACGAGATGGGTCAGCTGTTGGCTTTGTTGGACTTTTTTTTGTATGTTTGTCTTCTATTTAATTCATTTCTTCTTTCATCCTTATTCCATCTACTTTTGAGTTAATTTTTGCTGTTCTTTTTCTGACATCTTGAGATGAATGCTCAGGTCTTTAGGTTTTTATTTTTATTTTTTTGACAGGGTCTTGCTCTGTCGCCCAGGCTGGAGTGCAGTGGCGTCATCACAGCTCACTGCAGCCTCCAACTCCTGGGCTCAAGTGATCCTCCTGCCTCAGCCTCCTGAGTAGCTGGGACTACAGGCGAGCGCCACCACACCCAGCTAATTTTTATTTTTTAAAATTTTTAAAAATTTTTGTAGAGACAGGGTCTTGTTCTTGCTCAGGCTGGTCTCGAACTCCTGACCTCAAGTGATCCTCCTGCCTTGGCTTCCCAAAGTGCTGGGATTACAGGCATGAGCGACTGTGTCCGACCAGCTCTTTAGTTTTTAACTATCCTTCTTTTCTAATATATGCTTTTAAGACTGTAAAGTTTCCCCCAGGCAGGATTTTAACTGCATCCCACAAGTTTTGATATGTTGTATTTTTATCATCAATTAAAATATTAAAAAATTTTTATTGTGAACTCCTTTGGCCCATGAGAAATATAGAAATATATTTCTTAATGATCAAATGTATGGATTTTCTTCTAGTTATCTTTTTATTATCTCTTTATGGACTAATTTTCCTGTCATCCTATTTATGTAAGATTTAAATGCTTTGAAATTTGTTGAAACTGATTTATGGTCCAGCATATGGTCAATTTTGGTAAATATGCTGGGTTCTTGTAAAGAATGTGCATTCTGCAGTTGTGGGTTTAGTGTTCTTTGAATGTCCACTACATCAATTTTCTTAATTGGCGTTGGAGAAAGCCTTAAAAATAAAACTTCAAGAAGGAAAAGAACAGATACCAAATGAGAGTATTATTGGAGTATGACTGGAGGATGGGGTGCACAAGGAAACTGACCTAATTTTCATGGGGCAGTTATGGGAGTTCAAAAGAGCAGTACAGGGCCCTGGCTCCCTTCGGTGAAATGTAAAATCTAGAACTCTATTTTTGAGACAGTATGCCTGGGACACAACTTAATTAATTAAAAATAATTGTATCAATTATTAGGAGTAAGAATGCTAATCGTAACAGCAGGTGCAAAAGTAACTACACAGGCAGCAGTATGAAAATACTATCAAAATGACAGGATGATAACACTAGCGGTGTGGTCAAAATAACGCGGGTGGTGGGCCTGGTCCTCCTTTCTCTCCTCCAGCTCCTCCTCCTCCTCCTCCTCCTCCTCCAGCTCCTCCTCCTCCTCCTCCACCTCCTCCTCCTCTCCTCCTCCTCCTCCTTCGCTCCTCCTGCCCTCCCCTCCTCCTCCCCCTCCTCCTCCTCCAGCTCCTCCTCCTCCTCTCCTCCTGCTCCGCTCCTCCTCCTGCTCCAGCTCCTCCTCCTCCTCCTCCTCCTCCTCCTCCTCCTTCTCCTCATCCTGATCCTGCTCCTCCTCCTCCTCCTTCTCCTCCTGCTCCATCTCCTCCTCCCTCCTCCTCCTCCTCCTCCACTCCTCCTCCTCCTCTCCTCCAGCTCCTCCCTCCTCCTCCTCCTCCTGCCCCTCCCCTCCTCCTCCCCCTCCTCCTCTTTCAGGTCCTCTTCCTCCAGCTCCTCCTCCTCCCCCTTCTCCTTCAGATCCTCTCCCTCCAACTCCTCCGCCTCCTCCTCCTCTTCCTCCTCGGGGTCGGTCCGGCCCCGCCCCGCGGAGCGATCGATGGCTCGGGCTCGTCGCGCCAGCCTGCCCGGTCTCGGCGCTCGGCTCGCCACGCCTGCGTGCTGCCATGGAGACGCGGCCCGCGGTGTGCGGGCCCCGCCCGGGCCCCCGAGCCCCGAGCGCCCCGCCCCGCCCCGCCCCGCCGCCCGCGCGGCACGGAGAACCGCGGCGCTGGGGACCCGGGCGCGCGCGGGCGGCGGGGGCGAATGGGGCGATGCGGGGACGCGCGGCGGGGCCGGGGGGGCCCGCGGGCCATGCAGGGGTGCGAAATGTGAACCCGGCAGCGGTGGCGGCTCTTCCCTGCCGCTCTCGCCGGGCGTCGTGTGCGTCGGAGCGGGGGCCTCGGGGACGCTGCGGCCGGGGCGCCGCCGGCTGGGGGTGAGTACCGGGCCCCGGCGCCGGGGACTCAGCTCCCGCGCGCTGCCGCGAGCGCCCGCCTGGGCGTCGCCCCGCCGCGGAGCTGGGATCGGGCCCGCAGGGTGGGCGGCGGCGCGGCCACGTGGCTCAGTGTGTCAGCGGCCGGGCGTGGCCTCTGGCCCGCGGCGACATCCTGCGCCGCCCCAGCCCCGACGGCGCGTTCCCGTCTTGCAGGGTCACCGCTGGGAAGACGCGGGCCTCGCCGGAGCGGGGCAGGGCGGTGCGGCGCCCGCTGCGGGGACCTGCTTGGCCTTGCGCGCCGGGGGACAGTGTGCTTTCCTGCAGGACACCGGGCACCTCTCTTCGAGCTCAGCAGTGCGGGCGGTGGCGTCGGAATCGCCCTCCAAGGGGTGGTGCCCAGGCCCGTCCCCTCCCCACGGTGCCGCCCAGACCTCTTCGCCGCCTTCTGAAGGCTCCGAGACCCCCCTCGAGCGTCCTTGCAACAAGCTGAGGATGTTGCCTGCAAGTGGCCTGAATTCCCAATTGCTGCCATTAAGTTAAACAAGGACCCCTCAAGCCCCAAAGCGGGGAAATGTGTCTGACCGGTTAATCCAGCGCGAGGCGCGCGGGGGTGCGCGGGGGCCCGGCGGGAGCGCAGGGGCATGAGTGGCCGCGTCCCGCTGGCCGAGACGGCCCTGTCTGAAGGCTACGCCCGCCTGCGCTACAGGGACACCTCTTTGCTCATCTGGCAGCAGCAGCAGCGGAAACTGGAATCGCTGCCGCCTGGGACGTACCTGAGCAGGAGCCGCAGCATGTGGTACTCACAGTACGGAAACGAGGCCATCTTAGTCCGCGACAAGAACAAGCTGGAGGTGGCCCGGGACACGGGCCAGTCCAAGTTCTGCACAATTATGTAATTCCAGCGTGGAAACCTGAGCCCAGGGGCCAGTTCTGAGGGACACAGGCCTGTGTTTCATTCAGGTGTTGGTGTTTAATCCTTACTGGAAGGTTCTGAATAAAGAACCCGGAGATTCGACTGTGGTGTAAGAACCCAAGAAGCCCGGACATGGCTCCTAAGCTCTCTAGCACACCGTGGTGTCACTGGACACAGGACACGTTCCTTCTGCAGCCCCCCGGTAGTCAGTAGTCCTAACATTGTAATTCTCCAGGAGCAGCCTGGGCACTGCTAGGTCGTGTTTTTCTGTTAGGCTTCCAAATAACCAAGAGCAACCCCTCTATTCCTGTTACAAAACACCTTTGCAAGTTTTTATAGGTTGTGTTTAGTATTAACTTCTGCCGGGTAAAGAATGGGCCAGGTCCAGGGTATGATGAGGGCATTGCCCGTGGGCCCCAGGTCCATTTGCTGGGGCCACGATGGAAGCGGGGCAAGCTGCAGTTAACACAAACGGTGAGCGGCAGCAGCATCCCAGGGGAGATTGGTTGCACTTGCATTTTGAGTTACCAAAATGGTCATTCTGTGATGCACACATGTAGCTTCCAGACACTTGAGGCACACCAGCAAGTGCATGCAGAACACATTAAGGAAACCCACAAGTTTGAAGTCCCACATAAGCTGCTTGCAGTGATTTCAAATGTAGTAACATGGCTTAAACAGCAGGTTCTCCCTTGGACATTGTATTTCAGCCTCTGAGGCCACAGCTTACACCGTTGACAGTTCGACACGTGTCACTGCTGCCCATGTGCAGCCAGTGTCCACCCACGTGGGCCCTTTTCATGAGCCATTTTGAAAAGATTTGCCCTCTGCTGTAAATGAAGTCTGCTTGGCTGTGCAAATGTGGAAGGGTCTTTTGTCAAAAGCTGATTTTCCTTTTCTAAATAAACATCCTTTAGGACTCTCCTTCCTCTCCTCATTCTCTTATTTTTATCTTTGTTCATAGTATCTTACTTGATTTTCAATGTTTTTATAACAGTATCTAAGGATTGCTAAAAGCCCCAATACAGAAATGCACAAAGCCAAGCAAAAGTGCCCTCCCTAGGGACAACTGCTGTCAGCAGCTTGGTGTGTCCTCTCTGCCTTGTCAGTGTGCATGTGTAATCCTGCACCATGCGTCTTACTCTGCCATTTTCTTTCTTGCTCAACTATACAGACGGGCATTTTCCTCACACTTAACCTCTGACGAGCAGCTCTCCTGTGAGTCCACAGATGGGCACAGGATGGTGCTGAGCCTGTCATCTGTGCAAACAGCATGTCCTGAACATGGCTGTGCATGGTTCTCTTTGCAGCCATGTAGGTTCATCAGCAAACATCCTGGAAGTGGAACTGCTGGGCCAAACCACTTCCAGCCAGAGGCCTGGTCAGCGGCAGCCCCCTGCAACCCTTGAGGCCTTCCTGCTACAGTCCCGCTTGCTGCCTCGGGCCAAGAGGCTGAAGTCAGACTTCCTGAAACATAGCATGGAGCTGTAGAGGGAAATAGTGCGGGGCTGGAGTTCCCAACCTGTCTGCGAGACTGAGACTGAGACTTCTGCAGCAAGGGAGCCTCAGCAATCCTGATGTACTCCAGGCCCACGGAATTGGTTCTGTCAACATCTTTCAGTGCTTCAGTCCTGCTTGGGAAGAAAGCAAACTTCACAGACTGATCTGGAACGTCCGTGTGCCACTGGCTCACTGCACTTCAGACTAACCTGAGGACAGGTCGTGGTCAGGTCGGCCCGCAGAGATGGGGTATGAAGTCACGCACAGCACTGGGAGGATGAGCACACATGGGCCAGTCTCTGCAGGACTCAGGAGTGTATGTGGGACAAACAGGCACCGTGTCATGCATAGGACAGCTGGTGCTAAGCCGCTTAGGCTGCAGGGAGACACCATCTGCCTAAGGCGGACAAGGCCCTGTCTCTGTCCTCAGGGAGGCTGGTCTGGTTGAGAAAGGTCAGTGTGGCCAAAAGTGACAGGGTGCCCCTTGACCCAATCCAGGGATGGACACATCCTCAGGCCTGGTTCCAATGCCAAGGTCGTTCTGGAAAGTGTTAGAACTCTCTCCATCCTTCACTGAGCGTCGACTGCATGCTAGGTTCTGCACTGCGTGGCAATGAACTTTGGTATGGAAACCCATTTTATGTGACTTCACTTGACTGTCCGTTTGGGCTGACCGGACTTGTGCGTTTGACACCTGTGTCACAGGAGTCCTCACGGTGCACAGAGAGGGCATGAGCACCAGGTGGGCTAGAAGAGGTCCTTCTGTCTATGAAGAAGGCAGCTTGTCCTGGAGCACCAATTATCTGACAAGAAAGGGGACTGGCAAACAGTGATGTTCCCTCAATCCTGGAGTCTCTGCCCAGGCTGAGGACAAGAGCTACTTAGTGGTTTTCTGAACCCCCCTCTGGACACTCTGGGTATTTCTGCCGAGAGTCACCACCCTGGTGTACCAGGGAGGGTCCCCCAGACTGGTGCTTCCAGCATCTCCCTGCCCAGATAAGAGCCTGGGGCCCCCACAGAAAGCACAAGAAAATGCACATGCAGCCTTTTTTTTTTTTTTTTTTTTTGCTTTTTATTATGAAAACAAAACAAATGCCCCAGGAGAAGGGTCCATGATTACCAGAAACATCAAAGAGTACTTTCTACCATTTTTATTCTGTTGTGTTGAGGCCAGCATTGCAATAAACAAGCTAAAACTACTTACATTGGACTCATTTTCAGTAACTGACATTTACAGGAATATACTAGAAACGGCACTAAAAAGTTTAAGAAAAGTTACGGTAAACTTGCATGCACATCATACAGAAAAGTAACATTTTAAATATAAAAGAAAAACGTCCTGGAAGCGTTATGCCAGTATTAAGGAACAGCGCTAAACTGGATGTGGATGTGACAAATCCTTTACGTGGGTGTTGTTTTCCCCAAAAGACTGTAAAAGGCGTGAATGCTGCAAAAGAACAAAAACAAAAAGACAAAAGAAAACGCGTCTTACGCCTGTAAGCAAGACTCCGCTGCCCAGGCGGGGCGGGCCTCTGGAATTCCGTCAGCACCCAAGCGGCCCCCTCGGCCTCCAGGGGCCGTCCAGAGCATTCCCAGCTGCACTTCTGCACACGGCCATCCCACTCACGGCTCATCACTGCTCCTTTCCCCTTGAGAAAAAGCACGGGAGAAGCTGCGCGGGGACAACCTAACAGAGTAACCGCGTCTTCCCAACACAGAAGACGGAAACGGCGGTCACCGCAGCCAGACGTCCAGGGTGCTGAGGACGTTGTTGATCCTCCACACCTCTGAAGAGAAATCAGCTTTGAAGTCTGGACAGAAAGCCTTAGAAAAGTTACAGCACCAAGAACTACAGCTGCTCTGCGCCCTCGGAGGGCTGTCAGGCCAGCAGATTCTTTCCGGTGAAAGGAGGAGAGGTGGGCATGACTCCACCGTGGCGGAGAACCAGCAGACGGGACACGCCCTGCCAGGGCCAGCCACCTCCCCGGCTAGCGGCTCACATAGGTGACTCCTCACCACCCTGCAGCTGGAGGGCCGTGCTACAGGAACACCCCACACCCCTGGCACCCCCACTCAGGGTCCGTGCATCACCCACACGTGCGCTGTGACGCGTTACCAGTCAGATCCTGCGTGAAGACCCATCATTGTCGTGTGTTAAGTCCTTAAATTCATAGTTTAAATATTCCATTAAAGATCTGTTTAGAAAATACCTTTGAAAAACAAGGGTAACTTTAAAAAATGGGAACTTTAAAATCCATTCATATTTTTATTATAAACAAAAATTAAAGTTTAACAAACTGGCTGAAAACTCACCAAGTGTCAGAATCACCAGCAATTAGAAAAATTACTCTACCACCCGTTCCCTCCTCAGAGTTCTGTATCCATTGAGGGTACATCTATATCTGTAAGGGTTGGTGCAATGTGAATCAATTTTATGACTTTTAAAAATTGCCATGTATCAGGTAACTGATGACTAGTCCCTATATCCACCCAGAAGTGCTGGCAGAAAAGTGCTGGCCACCAGACAAAAGGACAGACCACCCCACAGCTCCACACCCAGCACCCACCTCAAGGGTCCCCTCACACAGAGGTTGGGAGAACGCCTGGTTCCCGTCATTTCTGGGCTAACTGTGAAAATGCCTGAGCAGGGGGCATGGTGTAGTCTCCAGGGAGGGAACCCTCCTGGGGCCCAGAGACGACTCCACCCCTGCAGAGAGCAGACAGACCAGGCCCCTGGAGGTTGGGGAGCAGGGGACACCCCACCTGCAGGCCCCGGAGGCTGACCCCCGCCTTCCTGGACAAAGCCACAAGGCTCAGAGCTTGCTTGGGCAGTTTGGGGCGTCCCTGCACACAAAGGCCGTATGGCAGCCTCTGGAAACACAAAACCAAAACGTAACCTTCTGTTAAACTCTGTATATTATTATTATTTTTTACAATAGAAAGTTAAAAATCAAGGCTTAAATTTACTATACATTTCTTCTCTCGGATTACAAAGTTTATGTTATATAACTGGGGTTCCCTAAATTGATTTCTTTTAAAACAGTCCTAAAGAGACCAGAAGTGAATACAAAAGAACGAAACAAACACGATAGAGGATTAGAGTGTGCTGTAGCTGGGGCTCGTCTATACCTGTAAGTCCCCAAATTTCATACAAAACGAAAAGAGAAAAACCAAAAAACCCAACAAACCCAGGGAAGAGAGCGTGCACACAGACGTGACTGAGCACCGGCACAGGGAACAGAAACTAGCACCTGGAGGTAAGAGGTCCACTGTCCAACAGAATCTGGGGTCTCCTTCACACTGTTTAAAAGGCCTGCATCTCTGCTATTTTTTAATGCATTTCTTCTGCGATTTTGTTTTTCTTTTTTTTTAAAAAAATGACCAATGATGTTAATAAATAAAGTATTTATATATACATAAAATTGGGGAAATGGTTCCAGAGTGTGCAGCAGCAGGGGCAGTGCTAACAAGTCGGGGACACACACTGGGCTGGGCTCTCGTAGAAAATTGCTGAACCTTACAAAAAAGTCTCCTTTTTTTTTTTTTTTTTTTAATCTTTTCTTCTTTTTTTTTTAAGTTGAGGTAAAAGCTTCAGTGTATGGAAACCCGCACGCTGCACATGCAGCTGCTGTGTCCCCTCCCAGGAGCGCCTGACGTCACCACGCTCAGAGAATGCATCATCCCTCCCCGCACGCCGGCCCCCACCCATGCCCACCCCACGAGCTCAAGGATCTGGGCTGGGGCCGTGATGACCTTCACCGTAGGCCCAGCCTGGTTCTCACGAGCAGGCACGGACGTCCTCAGCCCCTGCAGGAAGAGGCGGCCGAGTCAGACACGAGGGCCAGAGCTTGGGGCCCAGATGACAAAGACAACACCTGTTTGCAAAGGTAACAGCTTACAAATACAGTACCCATTTTAGAGAAATTTCCTTTGAAAACATTCCTTCTGGAGCTGTAGACCAGGCTGGGCATACAAAAAGGGATTCTGCAAGGTCCTGTGGATTGTGTCTCCCACGGTTTTCTATGGTCACCGGGTTAACATTTGAAGTTGTCATCTCCAAGTGATCGGATTCAGTTATGACAAAGAGACTTTATGCAGAGTTCACACCTTCTCATAAAGTCTAATGCACACACAAGATAGATCTCTGACCTATGAAAGCGAAACTGGAAGATATCATAACACTGAATTAAAAAGAAAACCTGCACACCATGGAACAAAAGTAGTATATTAACCATAGAAGGGGACACTGCAGAGTTTCGGCGTGTGCGACATCCGTTTGTTCTGTTCTCTTCAAGTCCAGAGTCTACTCTGAGTCGCTGCTGTCGGAACTGGACCCGCTAGAGCTGCTGCTTCCTGACTCGGAGGAGCTGCTGCTGCTGAGTCTGGATGGCCCCCCTGAGGGCGCGGAGCCGGCTTTCTCTGTGGGAGACACACGGAGCAGAGAGAGGTGCTCCTTGCCCACCTGCGCTCTCACTGGGCAACGCATCATCCACACGGCTTCACACCACCACACTGCATGCCACAATCCACCCATTTCATTCAATAAGTATTTGTTTAATTAAACCACCCAGTCGTTTAATAAATGTTTGTTGAAATGAATTAACGAGGTCAACAGGGCTACTTAAATATGCTTGAGACGGAAAAAAATAAATGCAGTCTACTAGTAGAGTGACAGCACGTGGGGAAAAGTCGCCCATGAAGAGACATCCACCCTATCACGTGGCCACGAGCAGTAATGACATAGGCACTGGCAGCTGGCATTTCCGGAGCACTTACTCTGCCCAGGGAATCCTAGGGATGACCAGGGGAGACCCCTCTCGCCTTCCAAGGAAGCAGGCAGGGTCACAGGCCCTGTCTCGGCCCTGGGCAGACAGGGCCCAGCAAGGTCACAGCCCCACCTTGAGTCCAGAAGGGGCCCCCACTCTGACCATAAAGCCCGCGAGCCTCCGACCACTACCCAGACCCTACTGTCCCCCCGTATGTGTATCTCGGAGCCCTGCTCCTAAGGAGGCCGGGAAAAAGAGATTTGCTCTAGAGAAAGGAGGCCAGAATTCAAGTACCTGCTCACCTACACATAAGGCCCCAGCAGAACACACAGCACAGGGCTCAGGGCCTCCCCGCCTTTGCTCTCATGTGCCCCAGAACTCCTGGTATTAGCCAGGGGTAGTCGGAAAGCTCTATGCTAAGGGCTGGGGCTGACAAAGCAGCCAGGGCGGGACCCTGGTGCCTCTAGCCATGGGGCCCAGCCCCCCATGAGCCTGGTCCCCAGGGGCCCGTCTGTCCGTGGGGGTTCACACACACCTCACATCTGCGTGACCTCTGCCAGGTCAGGGTGTGGCCCCCGTGGACAGATAAGGAAATGGAGGTTTCAGGAGGTCGAAAGCTCATCTGAGAACACAGAGCTCGTCAAGTGTGGGCCTGTCGGTTGCCACACCCTCTGGACAGAGATGGCAGGCCGCGGCCGCGAAGGGTACCTTTCCGTGCAGGCTTCTTGCTGCTGCTCAGCTGCCCGCTGACATCCTGCAGACGCTTCTCCAGCTCCTTCTTCTTTTCCTGAGCGAGCTCTTCCTTGGACTTGGCCGCCTGCTTCTTGCCACTTGCTGCTGTGGGGACAGAGCATGCTGAGGCTGCAGAGGCAGCCAACAGTGGGCAGGCAGCCTCCCTGTGTCTCCCGGGGTCATGGCCACTCCAGGAGATGGGGCTGCATCTAGGTGGCCCCAGCCCCGCAAGTGGGTATCGTACCACTTGCCCGAACTTCACAGGCCTGTGCAGACAACTGCAGAGCTGTCACCTGAGCTCTCTGATCAACAGAAATGATCGGGATGAGCTGGACCACCCCCGCCCCCATTCTACTGAGCTCTCACCACGTGCACAGCCTGAACCGGAGGTAGGAGAGGCCATTCCCACTCCACTGACAGGTGCACAGAAGGGACACAGGTTGGCCAGCATTTCCCATGTGAGGGCCAGCGCCTCCCATCCAGTCCTCCCTCACTGGCGACGCTGCTTCTGGAGCCCAGCCTCCACCGCCAGACACTCCTGAGTCGCCACATCCAAGTTGATGACTCACCACAGGTCAAGTGTGCCACAACCGGGTCACATGGACACTCCGTCCAGGTAAAAGAGGCTCCCCCTTTCGGAGTGAGCGGGGACTGAGCCCACCCATGTGGCCACACACAGGTTCAAGTGAGCCTCACCATGCCCTGGATGGTCTGTTGGGGTCGCCATGAGGGCTGCCTCCAGTCTGCCCCCCACCCAAGCTCCAGGACCTGCAGACCCAGGCAGGGATGCATTCCTGTCCAATGAAGGCACTGACTTCCAGGGCAAGCCTGGGCCGGTCCTGGAGTCCGTCCTGTGAGGCCTCTGGACACACAACCCAAAGGGAGGGTGTCCTCATCACAAGGGAAGCTGGTCTGCTCTGGCAAGGGATCCCTGGAGAGGTCACTGCAGCCCAGGCCCCAGACAAAGCCTCAGGAAGGTGTGTGGTGAGGACCCTGCCTGGGCCCTGCATGAACGGGGGTGGGGGCTGACCCTGGGTCCCGCTTTCCCTGGACAAGGTCACGGCCGACGCACGCGAGTGCCGCCTGCCTCCCCGAGGGCAGGGGAAGAGGGCTCTGGCTGGGTGGGGCTCAGGCCAGGGATCCGTCCCAAGACCCACGGCCCTGGCCAAGCACAGACAGACATCTCCGGGGCACGAGGTGGGAAGGAGGGGCCGGGAGAGCCCCGTGCCCCACACGCACTCCAAGGGGCCGTGAGGAGCGAGAGGCCGGGAGGCCGGGGCGGAGGGGCTTCGAGCACCGCGCTCCGCCGGACAACTTACAGAACGGTTTCCTTTGCTTTTTCTGTAAACAAGACTTGACGTATCTCTCCAGTTCCCGCAAGGTGGTGGGTTTCAGGGTCTCAAAGTCGATCTCGATCTCGTCGGGGTTGGAGTCCCTGAGCGAGGGCTCCCGCGACTGGATGATGTGCACCACGCGGCCCAGCTTCTCCCCGGGCAGCCGGTTGATGTCCAGGCTGAGCTGGCGCTTCTCGTCGTAGCTCATGGGCAGGCCCTCCTCCTCCTCCTCCGAGTCGTAGGAGGCAGACGCCTGCTTGCCGCCTTTCTTCAGCTGCCTGAGGCAGAAGACAGAGGGCACTGTGGCGGCAAGTCCCTGCCTACCTGCCCTGGGCGCCCCGCCTGCCCTGCCTAGCTCCCTCCCCCCCCACAGCAGACTGTTCTCGGGGACCAGGCGCTCTCCCGGGGGCACACCCAAAGTGGCGCCCTGCGGCAGAGACGTTCAGCGGACTTGCCAGGGACAACCCTGCTTCAGAGGTCAGAAAAGCTGCTCCCAGCCAGGGTTGGCCAGGAAACAACTGTAGAGGTCAGCTCCTCTCAACACCCCGCAGGCATCTCAAACCAGACAGCTCAAGCACTGATCTCCATATTCAAGTAACCCAAAAGAAGGTGGGAAAGGGGGAACAGAGGAACAAAGAGCAGAGCGGACAAACAGAAAATAATGAAATGGTACACCAAAATCCAATTACATTAATAATTACATTAAGTATAAATGATCTAAACAAACTGAAACAAAGGGATGGTCAGGTAGAATAAAAAACAAGACCCAACTTACATGCTACGTACACAAACCTCACTTTAAATATAATTTTATAGGTAAGTTAAAAGGGAAAAAAATGAAAAAAAAAAACCCATGCAAACACTAATCAAAAGAAAGCTCAAATGTCTATATTAATTTCAGACAAAGTAGACTTCAGAACAAGGACTATTATCAGGAGAAAAGAAGAACATTGCATAATGACCAAAGGGTCAATTGACCAAGATATCACAGCCCTAAAGTGTGTGTGCATCTAGAAACCAAGCTTCCAGAAACATAAAGCTGAAACTGACAGAACTGAAGGGACTATAGAAAAATCCACATAGTTGGAAATTTCAGCAGTTCTCTCCTGGTAATTAATAAAATAAGTAAATCAGCAAAAGTAAGAGGAGACCTGAACAACGCCAAGTAATTGGTGTGTTTGTCTGGGGTCTTTTTTTCCTTAGTTGACATCTGCACAACACTCCACCCAACAGCAGAACACATGGTCTTCTCAGGCATGCGTGGAGCATTCGTCAACATACACCCTGCTCTGGGCCATGAAAGAACACTTCACAAATTTAAAAATACTTGAGTCATACAAAGTATGTTCTTCTGACCTTAATGGAATTAAACTAGAAATCAATAATCAAAACATCTGGAAAAATCCCCAAGTACTTGAAAATTAAACAACATAATTCTAAGTAACTCACTGGTCAAAGAGGAAGTCTGAAGAAAAATCAGAAAATATTTTGAACTAAATGAAAATAAAATCACAACATATCAAAATTTGTGGGTTGCAGCTAAAGCAGTGTTCAGATGGAAATTTATAACATTAAATGCTTATGTTAGAAAAAGTCTCGAGTCAGTAATTTAAGCTTCTACCTTAAGAAACTAAAAAAGAACCAAGTCTAAAACAAGCAAAAGAAAACAGTAAAGACCAGAAATGAATAAAAGTGAAAACAGAAAAATCAATAAAATCAAATGATGATTCTTTAACAGATCAAGAAAATTGATAAATCTCTATACAGATTCACCAAAAAAAACGACAAAAATTATCAATATCAGGAATGAAAGA
The DNA here is from genome assembly GCA_023783475.1 of Daubentonia madagascariensis. NCBI lineage: Eukaryota > Metazoa > Chordata > Mammalia > Primates > Daubentoniidae > Daubentonia > Daubentonia madagascariensis. Next base: position 754,069 of record JAKFHU010000776.1, read on the forward strand.
AAAGACATCACCATAGGCTCTACAGACATAAAAAGGTAATAAAGGAATACTACGAACAAACCTACATTCACAAATTCAACAATTTGGGTGAAATGGAGTAAACCCTTGAAAGGCATAAATCACCACAACTCACTCAAAAAGAAACTGATAACCTTAATAGTCCTATATCTATTAAAATAATTGAATTCATGGTTAAAAACCTTCCAACTATCCAAACTCCAGGCCCAAACGGTTTTGCTGGTGAACTGTACCAAACATTTAAGAATTAATACCAATTCTATAAATCTACCCCAGAAAACAGAAAAGGGGGAACACGCCCCAATTCATTTTTTTTTATTGACCCTCATCACTCTAGAATATTATATCCCACCCAATTCATGACTGAGGCCAGCATTACACTCACACCAAAACCAGGCAAAGACAGCACAGGCTAAACATCCCAAATCTGAAAATCCAAAATCTACAATACTCCAAAATCCGAGACTTTTTGAGGGCTGATGTGATGCTCAAAGGAAATGCTCGTTAGACCATTTCAGATTTCAGATTTTCAAATTTGGGATGCTCAATGGTAACTATAATATAATGCGAATATTCCAAAATCTAAAAAAATCCAAAATCTGAAACACTTCTGGTCCCAGGCATTTCGGATAAGGAATACTCAACCCGTATAAGGAAAACTGATTTTTGCACCCCCGCCAAAAAGAAGAAAGAGAGGGAGGGGGAGAGAAAAGGAAGAAGGGACGGAAGGAGAGAACGCCCCGGCCGCCTGGCACCCCACACGCTCCTCTCCCCCCACTGTCAAGCACCAAGCCTGTCGCCCCTGCCTCCCAAACGGTCCTCAAACCAATTCCCTTTCTTCTGCCTGCGTGACCGGAGCTCCTCCAAGGGGTGTCCTCTCTCCCATTCCTGGTTCCCACTGAGCTGTGCTCCACACTGGCCAGGATCTGACCATTTTCAGCTTAAATCCTTATAACTCCCCTTCATCTGCTTAAGAATAAAATGCAACCTCAGCAACCACAGCTCACCTCTTCCCCAAATGGTTCTTTTCCAGAGGTGCCAACCTCGTCCTAACTTTCAGAAGCAACATGCTCTGCTGGCCTGCACGGCGTCGTGTCTGCCGTTCCCCGCTCCTGGAACCCCTGCCTGACCCTCTGCTGCCCAGCGTGCCCCTGCGCAGCTCTCACCTCCTCCCTGGGAAGGGAAAGGAATCCCAGCCCCGAGCGCCCTTCCTGCCAGCCGCGTCTGGCTTGCTCGCTCCTGCGTGTCCACGACAGGCCTTCCTCAGGGTGGTGCCTGGCCACGGCAGGGACCACATAATAAGGCTGAAAGGACCAGGGGCTGAACCTGTGCCAAGGCTGGGTTTTACCACCCTGGCCCCTGCCTCCTGGGTGAGCCAGGAATGAAGCGCCTCCCCAGTAAAGACCCTCGGCCCAGATCAAGGAAACCTCCCACAGGCTTCCAGATGTGCAGGGCAGGCAGCACGAGCGCCCTGATGCCCAGAATCAGGGCCAACCCCACACACAGCTGAGCGGCACCCCCGAGCCCAACTTTCCCAGCAGAGGTGTCACTGGGCCTCACGGCGCCCCACAGCTGCCAGCCCGGCTGCCGGTGGCTGAGGCGCCAAGCCCCATCGGGCGCTGCTGCTGCATACGAGCCCATGGCGTACTCCCGGCTGGGTGCGCGGAGGCCCGCGCGGGGCCGGAGCCCACCTGCTGGCTGCCGTCGTGCTGTTGGCCTTCTTGGCAGGAGCCTTCTTCGGCGGGGCCTGCTTGGCAGGGGGGGCCACCTTGGCCTTCCGCTCCTCCTCGGACTTGGCCTTGTGCTTGTCCTTGTCCTTGTCCTTGTCCTTCTTCTTCTTCTCCTTCTCCTTCTTCTCCTTCTTCTTCTTTGGCTTGTTCACAGGGGCCTGAGACAGGGCGGCCAGCTGCTCGTGCACGGCCTTCAGCTGGAAGAGAGCAGGCCACTGAGCGCGGGGCCCGCACCCCGGGGGCCACAGGACGGGGGCCCGGTGCCCTCGGAGCGGCCTCCGCCAGGCGAGCAGTGAGCCCAGAGCCCCTGTGCCCCCCTGCCTGGGGGGGGCCGATAGCCGGCAGACCCCCCAAAGCCCCACTCCGCCCCTCGCTCCCGCGGGACCGCTGGCGAGTCGAAGAACCTTCTCAGCTGTGGCTGCCCCACCTGCCAGAGGGGCCAGGTACCTGGCCCCAGCTCAGCACGGGGCAGGCGGCACGACAGGGGCTTGGCAATGGCAGCCGACGTTTTTACTGTTACTAGTTTTCCGAGGAGGGAGACTCCACAGAGGTTTATGTGCCTGCACAGAGGTTTCCCACAGCTACCTCTGGGGAGCCACTTGCTATTGCACAGCAGGCCTGAAGGACTGAAGTGACCCAGGGCCCACAGCCAACATTCACCGGACGCCTGCCCCGCAGCTAGCAGCATGCCGAGTGCGGACACAAAGGAGTGGCCACCGACAACGGCACCGTACAGGTGAGGGGAGGCTGCCCCCGCCTCCAGGTGGAGAAGCCACCAGCCCCGCGGCCGTGCCTCATGGCCACACTCCCTGCAGTGTGTCCTTGCCATCTCAAAAGCAAATGTCCAGCCCAATGCTGGTGACCGCAGGGCCACGTCTATGCTCATGGCCCCGAGTGCCCCCAGAGCCGCCTTCCTGACTTACGCTGTTTTCCTCCTCCTGACTCAGCAGCTCTGCTCTGTCTTCTCCCTGCCTGAGGTCCCAGACACCGTGCACCTGGCTGGCTACTAGATGCTTGGGGAGAACAATTTACATTTCTCTCAATTCATCCTCAAAACAACCCAAAGAGGAGGTCATATTAGTCCCAATTGCAAAAGAAGACAGCAAGGCAGAGAAGGGGGAGGGAGGCACAGACCAGTCAGAGGTGGAAGCAGGCGGGCGGCCGCGTCCCCGCAGCACCTCGACGCCTGCGCCCCGTCCCGCTGCAGGCAACTGCTTATACGGCAGAGCCACGGCCTCTGCAAGTGCCTTCCAGACCCTTCTGGAGCAGCACGAGGCACAAGGGACCACTGAGCCCTCCCCCCACCCCAAGGCACGCGTCCACACAGCCACCCATGCGAGCCTTGGGGTGGGGTGAGGGCTCATGCGGCCCCAGACCTGGGGAGGGCACCCTGAGCGCCTTCCCAGTGACCGACACACACTGTGCGCGGGAAGACCAGGAAAGGGGCAGATCTCGGGCTGCCGCGCCAGCCAGCTGTCCTACCTCACCCCTGACCCGGGCCTGCACCCGTGAACCTGCCACCGGCCCTACCTGCTCCTGCAGCTCCGCCAGCCTGGTGGCCCGCTCCTCCTCTGAGTCTGAGCTGCCCGAGTCCGAGGAGCTCTCCTCGCTGCTGCGGCTGCTCTCGGTGCCCTTGCTCACCGCGGGGGCTGCGGGGGCTGGCAGTGTGGGCGCCTCCACCGGCTCATCCGGCATCTTGGCAAACCTCATCTCAAACACGTCCTGCGGAGAGAGGGGCCGCCCTGAGGACCTGGATGCCCAAGGGGCAGCCCTCAGCACGGCCCCCAGCGTTACTGCAGGAAGGTCAGGCCCTGCGAGGACACCGGGCCCCACGCGCCTAGGGGGCTGCGGCTGCTCCTGACTCGCTCTCCTGTCCTCCCCCTGGCAATTCCCGAGGGCAGGCCTGGGAGCAGGGCTCAGGGGCTGACCAGTCACAGACCCCACATCCTGGGCCCAGCCCTAACTCTGCAAGCCTCCCCCAGGACACGCGAGCATCCTCACAGCCTCCTGGCCGGTGCTGCACAGGGCTGCATGCGCTGTCAGCAGGAAGAGTGCCCTCTCTGAACTTTGATGGGGCCCTCTGGCCACAGGGGTCTGTGAGCCAGTTTCCATCCCCCCAACTCTTTACCCTGTGATTTTACTGCAGCATCACATTTCATGCAGGGTTAACTCTAAAAGCCGGCTCCAAAGCAAACGTCTTGTCCTAGCATTGGGCCTGGGCCCTTGGAAGCCCCTCTTAGGGAAGGGCCCTCTCGTTGGGACAGCCTGGGGTCATTTCAGACAGGGATGAGTGGCCAGAGGGGAGATTTCACTTTGCCAAGCTCACACCCCCAAATCCACACTGGTCTACACACCTACAGTACAACTTCACTTATCAGCCTGGAGTCCAGCTGCTGGTAGAGCCCACTCCGGGTCCTGGTCTCCCAGTCTTGGGAGACTTTCCCCAGAGGCATGCCCACTCCCAGAGCCCCGATCTAAGCCACCGCCACTCAGCCTGCTCTCAGCCGACAGCCTGGAAGGCCGGTCAGGTCAGGTTGTTTTGCTGTTGGACTCAATTTACAAAACTGATAGCGGCAACTACTAACTAGTCTCCAGCAATAAAGGTTCATGAGCCTCTGTGGCCACACGGCTGACCACATGTTCTGCAGAGCAGAGTCAGAGCTGTCGGCCTCCACGCTCTGGGTGCCAAGCCTGAAGCGCTGCCCACACCGCCTGGCTTCCTCATTAGCTCAATCAGAAATTAACCAGGTTCCAGAGAACTGTGTGTTACAAAGCCTTTTGGGTTCAAGACACAGTAAGCAAAGTCTCAAGATAAAACTGGGGCTCCTGGTAGCTTCCTTTGTGTGTAATGGGACCTCCAGGTCCACTCCACCATGCTCCCCAGTGGGACCCAGTACAGAGCAGGTGGCAGCCGCAGCCATCGCCTGAGAAAGGACCTTTGGCAGGGCTCACATGCAGGAGGGTAAGAAATGTGAGCAGGACCCAGCAGCACAGAAGAAAACTTTTCCCTCTGCCCCTCGTATTGGTCCTGAGTAATTCAGGATAAAACCATAAACTGCTCAAGGATTCCAAAACGGTTCTGAGCAAGGGACCAAGAATGTCTTACACAACCTTCTGGGTCCTGTAAAAAAGAAAAAAGCACTGGAAGAGGATATGTATCTCTGATTTTTACTTTTTCCTCCAAAAGGTAAGTCTTCTGAATATATAACACTTAAAATATTGGCACTGTTATTTATAAAAGCAAACTACCTACACAATCAATTATAAAATTTTAAGAATAGATTCTGGTGTATTGACCCACACAGAAATATGTGTGCAGTACCTGGACTTTGGCAGAAAAATACGCACACACAGACACATGCAAACATCATCTGCGTGAGAGATTAGTGCCTATGTTCACAAGGTCCCTGTGCCAAAGGCCAGACCAAGATATCCCTCTGGTTACCACATTTTCTATAATAGATATACCTTTTACTTTTGTTGTCAGAAAAGCAAAAAGCTACAAAAGAACTGTCATTTAAGTCCACATCCACAAGCCTCACTGACAGGTTTGTGACAAAGCCTTCCCTCGCCATGGGCAGGCTTGTTGGAACCTTCAGTTTGCAAAGCCATAGGAGAATGGATGTCTGCCGTCCCACGAGGAACATGAACCAGCTCCTGGAGGCAAAGGCCCACCTGCCTTGACACCTGCAGAGCCCAGGCAGGTGGGCACGAGCTCCTGCACAGGACGAAGTGCCGCCTGCTCACTGGCACCCTCCCTCCCCAGCCTGAAGCTCCTGGAAGGCAGAGGGTGGCCCGTTCACCCCCACGTCCCAGGAACCAGTTCAGAGCGTGGCAGGGACTTGGCTGCCACTCGGGAAAAACATATTGAGCAAATGAGGCTCCCTGAGGCCTTCCCCAGCTGGATGTTCTCTGAGATGCTCACATCTCTCCTGGGTGCCCAAAGTGCCCACCTGAGCTGCTAACCCACCTGTGCCCAGCCTCAGGTTACCTGGAGCTTCCTGGCCATGGCCACCACCTCATGGTCTGGAGGGTTGTATTTGTAACAATTCGAGAACATTAACCGGATGTCTGCGGCAAAGCCCTGTGCGTCTGGGTACTCGCGGCTGTCCATCTTCCTCTGCAACACACAGCGACAGGGGCGAGTGAGCACGGCCTGGCGCCCCTGCACTCTCAGCCAGACCCCGCCGGAACGAACTCGGCGTCCGCACGCCGTGCACCACCAGCCAAGGGCAGCACTACCGGCCTGCTCTCCGGACCTCAGACACGGGGGCACAGAGGGAGGGGATGAGAGGGTGACTCAGTGGCTTGGAAGGGAGAGTCTAGGACTCCAGAGACAGACCCCTGGGATGGAAGACAAAGGTGCTTGATGAGAAATGAAACATTTAATTTTTCTCCTGTGAGGAATCCAGCAGCTGTGAACCAGTCAGCCTGCTTCTTACAGAAATGCCACACCGACCCAGGGACCCCAGCTGGACTTAAGGGACACCCCGCCATGCCCAGTGACAGCTCCTGAGCCCTGCAGGGGTGGAGTCAACAGGGGTGCGAGGGGCCAGCTATAGGATCCCTGTGGTAAAACCCACTGCAGATCCTACTTGACTTTGGCAAGCAGGGGACTGAGGCCCAGGCAGGCAGCACCATGTGGCAGGGTGGGGGCTGGAGGGGCACACAGGCAGCCCCAGGCCCTGGGGGGCACAGGGCGGCTCTGTCAGCAAGTGGGCTGGCACACCCCACGCCCAGAGGATAGAGCAGGCCCCGTGAAGGACCACTCAAGGTGGCCACCAAGAACAAACCCACAGTAGGGACAAATGGAGGACACACTGCCTCCGATGGAGTGAGCCCCCCGTCCCAGGACAGCTTCGAGTACAGACCAATAGTCAGGGACCTCGAGGGGGCACGCGGACAAGGGGGATGACATCCCAACACCTCCCTAGAGCCCAGAATTTTGCTGGACTTAGTGCAAATGAGACGGAACAGCCAGGCCTCAGCAGCGGGCGACCCCAGCCCCAGGACACGCCCCTGGGGGGGCTGGCAGAGAGAAGCCTAGAGCACAGGGGAACCTAAACGGTTTCTGATGTTGGGAGAAAGTCTTATCTTCTGCTTTCACGTGTGCTATGACAAAATTTCCCCAAAACTTTAATCTTTAAAACCGACACCACATCAAGGGCGTTTCTCCTCCTACCACGTGCTACTTTCTCAAAAACCGAGACCACCTCACGCTCTTTGTCCCTGAGGCCCACCCAAGAGAGGGGGAGCCGCAGCTACGCGTCCGTGGCCGGGCTGCACGGTGAGTGGGTGCCATGGGCGTGCCCTGAGCTCTTGCCCAAGCCCCACAGACGACGGGGACAGGAAGCTCCGAACAAAACAAATCATGACTTTAAAGTGAACTGATTTTCTAAAGCTTTTTTATTACAGTTTCAAGGGCAAATCAAACCCTTTGACCAAAATGGAATTAAGCTGACTCTTAGTCTAGCCCAAATGCTGGAAACTCCGAAATTCCTGTTTCTGCGCAGCGGTGGAGACGCACAAACCCACGCGTAGAGGCCAGACCTGAGGCTCCTGGCAGCTTCTGGGCTGCAAAGCTCTGGCCCTCAGCTTCCCCACCCCAGGATGGCCCAGCGGGCGTCCTGCCCATCACTTCACCTGAATGAGCCCCAGGCACCGTGGCCTTGGATGGCCAGGTCTGTCCTGCCCCTGAAGTCTACAGTCAACCCAGGGGGAGAAAAGGCTTTAACGGGGAGATTCTGCCTCAGGTTGGCAATACTGGAAAATGAGGCAGAGTGGCTGAGACTTGCCTTTGCAGAACCAGACCCCAATGATAAAAATGTACAGATGCCCTCTGTGTGGGTGCATCCTCCCAGGGCCACACAGCAGCTCCGGAGGAGGTGGGCCACACCTGCCCCCACTGCCAGGGGCATCCTGGGAGCTGGCTCAGAGGGCAGGACAGGGGCCAAGAGCAAATGCCTCCTGCCTGTTCAGGGAAGACCCAGCAGGAGCTCACCCCGGCCCTGCTGCTGCTGCCTGCCAGGAACCCTCTTGACATGGTCATGGCCAGCTCAAGCCTACTCTGCTTGGACCAGACTCCCTCTGACATGGTGTGAACCACACAAGAGCCCAGGCAGGGAGTGCTGCCCAGGAAGACTGCGGCACGGGGCCGGGGCGGCTGGGGCTCTGGGTCTCAGCTCTGCCACCCCACTCAAGGTCCACTTCTGTCCGGGGTGGGCGTCGGGCCCAAAAGCCGCCGTGGGATAGAAGCCAGGCCCATCCCCACTGGCCACTCCACTCTCATCTCTGCTGTGGGCAGCTTTATAACCTGTGCCAACTACAGGAGCAGGTCACCTCTAAGGGCCTTCTTGCCTGATGACATGGAGAGGGGAGACGGGAAGGAAATAAATAACATCACCAAGCTGGGTTCAACTGCAACATATGACAGTGACACTGCAGGTCCGGTGGCCAGCAGGCAGAGCACACCTTCCCCACTGACCCTACCAGACCTCGGCTGGGCGTGCAGGCCAGCCCTGAGGGTGTGTCTGCCCAGTGGGCAGGCCCCACTCCCTGGGCTTCCCCCCACTTAGCCGGCACAGACCTGCAGGACGTCAGCAGAGCTGGCTCTGCCAAGCACCAGGGCCACCCAGACAGGGCGGGGAGGGCCCGGCCGGCTCACTGCCCATGGCCCGCCGCCCGGCCACGTACTTTGACGGTGCTGAGGTCCATGGGGTGTTTGATGATGTCATGGTAGTCATGCAGCTCCAGGGCCTCAGCATCCACCGGCTTGTAGAAGGGCCAGGCGTAGGCGGCATGCTTCTTGGACAGCATCTCCCTGAGGATGCTGTCGCAGTACCGCAGGTGCTCTGACAGCTTGCCCTTCTTGCCCGCATGCTGGGGCACCTCGCTGTCCTCCAGGTCCTTCTTGGGCGGCTTGATGGGGCGGCCCCCACTCTCCCGCCGGGCTACCACCTTGGCCTGCTTGGGGTCCGACAGTGGTGGGGGCGACTCGCTCCGACTTGCAGTGATGGCGGATGTCGTGGGAGTGGTCGTGTCTGCTTTCCGCTTCACGCCCTTTTTCTGCAACGGTGAGATAACCAGTGAGCACCAGAAACTGGGACCCGGCCATGAAAACACATAGTGCTGCAGCCGCGCTTCTGCAGCGCTCACTCCCTGCCGGGCACCACTGAGCGACCCCGTGCAAGGCCTCCTTCATCCTCCCAGCTGCCCCCACAGTAGAGGACACCAAGGCTCACAGGCCATGGCACTGGCCCAAGGTCACACAGCTGGCAGTGGTGAGACTGGGACTCCAACTCAGGCTCAACTCTGAACTCACCCTCGCCTGAGCATGGGGGTGGCACCTTTCCCTTGGCCCCGAGGGCTCAGTGGTCCCGGGTGGGCTCGCGCATCACACCCAGAACCATGGAGGTGCTGCATGCAATTTACCCGACACCTAACAAGCACCCCAGGTCAGGCCTCGGGGACGCTGGGGCTGCAGAGACCTGGGAAGAATTCCCTGCTTTTCAAGACCAGTGGGAAAGTCTCAGGTGAGGGCCTCAGAGCTGGGGCTCCAAGGACAAACACAAGTTGCACAGGACAGTGGGGGGGAGGCAGGAGAGCATTCCGGGGCAGGGGACAGCCCGCCAGGAGACAGGAAGCAGGCACAGCAGGTTTGGGACTAAGGGATTCCAGGGAGCCACGAGTGAGCAGGTGCGTCTGGAGTCTATGCTGAGGGAATAGGGAGCCACAGAGGGCTCTTCTGAGCAGGGGGAGGGGTGAGATGACTCCCAGAACCTTCCGTGGGTGTGTCCTGGGGGCAGAGCTGGGCACTAGGCAGATATACACGGCATCTGCCAAATGAGGGAGAACATGTTTAATACCCAGGCATCCTGGGGTTGTGTGGGTCTCTCTGGGAAGCCTGCAGGGCCGCAGGGCCCACAGGCATCACTGCAGCGTTCCAGAGCCAGGGCTCGACGTGCACCCTGAGACCAGTTCAGCCGGCTTCTCATCTTAGCTTGGGAGGCAGAGGAGCCAGCAGGAGCCATGTACTCCCAGCCCACGGGGATCTGCTGTGAGAGAGCCACTCATGGCCACGGCCCCAGCCGAGCCGCTGCCCTCAGACTGGCAGGGGCGGGAGCTGGCTACCCACAAACACTTAGCAGGCACCCACGGGATGCCAAGCGCCAAGCGCGTGCCGCGGAGGGCAGGGGGCGGGCTCATCTGGCCGTGGCAAACGGGACATGCTCCATAAATAGCCCTGTGCTGTGGGAGGCGCTTGGCCAGGCGCCGCCCGGAAGTGCAGGCAGTGAAGGCCACGGGGAGGGTAGCAAGGGAGGCGGCATTTTACCTTGGGCGAGCCATTTAACCCCTCTGCGCGCCCGCTTCCTCATCTGTAAGATGGGGGAAATACTGCCTGCCCCAGAGGGCCGCTGTGAGGATCAAATCGAAGAAGACAACACACGTGAGTGCCTGGCACAGGCCCTGCTGCCAGCTGAGACTCGACAGGCCTCGCTGGCCCCAGACCTCGCGGGCAGCGCCCACTTGGGGCTGCACCGAGCCCAGGCCAGGCCAGTGCCCGTGTGAGAGGCCCCCAGCCAAGCGAGGAGGGGGTGCAGCTGGGCCCCACTCTCCCGGTGTGAGCAGGGAGGACAGGGCCCCTCCCACCCTTGCTTGTCTTCCCACCTCGACCGCTGGGCTGCAAGGCCAGAGGAGCTGGGGTTCAAGTTCAGCCCGGCCCTCACCAGCTGTGTGACCTTCAGCTCCCTGAGCCAGGAACAACGGCCTGACCTCCCGGGGCACAGAGAGGACAGCTCCGAATGGCCAGCACTCCAAGAAGGGTGGCCGAGCTCGCTGCCTGCCCACTCCTGTCCCAAACTCTGGAACCCTGGCCAGGCCCGGACCCCAGCCAACCTTGCCCATCAGCCCCTCTGGCTTGGGGCGCTCACCTTGACGACGGGTGGCGTGGGAGGGACCACAGGGACGATGGGTGTCGCAGGTGGAGGTGGGGCAGCCGCCGGGGGGACGGGCACCGACGTGACATTTGCAGTGATGGTTGGAACAGGGGTGGCAGCAATGACAGGTGTCTGGGAGACAGTGGGGGGCACGTTCTGAAAGGGGGTCGCTGGGGAGACGGAGGACACGGCCGCCACCTGCTGCGCACCTTTGAGACAAGGAAAGGGGGTTCAGCATGGTGGGCTCTACTAGTATTTCCAGAAGCTTCCAGGATTATACCCTCCAGTCAGAGCATACCAGGGGCCAGCTGGGATGGGCCAGACCCCCAGCCCTGCACCCTGGGGACAGGGGCCAGTCCAGTGCATCTTGGCCAAGTGCTCAGCGCACAAATGAGAGGACTCTCTGGCCATAGACCATAAGAGATGAATAAGGAAACCAGGACAAGCCCCCAAGCCTGGGGTCCGAGAAACTTGGGACTGAACTCAGACTCCATTAAACTTGCCGAGTGACTGAGGACAGACCCTCATCTTAGCTTAACCACCCAGCTGCTCCCAACTGCAACACTGGACAGCCCGTGGCACTGGACATGCCTCGACTCTGGGTCCCAGGCCAGGTCAGACCTAGGGCTCACAGTACTGATCACCACAACCGCACTCCCCGATGGGGAGATGCCGGCTTACTGGACCTGGGGTCAGGGCAGGTCCCTGAGGAGGCAGAGACCTGGGGGAGGTGGCTTGAGGGCTAGGGCTGGAAGGGGAAACAGGACCCGGGAGGTGGGGAACAGGGACATGGGGTCTTCTCAGACCACAAGCTCCTCTCCAGAGCGGGTCCTCCTTAACCCAGGCCACCTCCCTGACACCATCCACAGGCCACACACAGCCAAGACTGGCACCTGCCAGCTCAGCATGCCTGGCCTGCCTGACAGGGGGAGCTGGGCTCACGTGCAAGGGACAGGAGGCCCACCCCCTCCACCGATGGCCTCCCCTTTACCTGCGCTCTGGGTTCCCGCAGCCGGTTTCCGGCCTTTGCCCTTGGGAGCGGGGGGTAATAATTCAACTTCCTCCTGGGGCATCTGGGCCACTTTCTGCAGAAAAATTTTCTCTAAGGCTTGGGCCATTAGCACTATGTCATCTGTGGGCTGAAGACACAGAGAGCCCAGTCACTTGTCGGGAAGGGAGCTCAGCACTTGCAAAAGACATCGCGGGTTGGAGCTCAAGAAGGCATTTATTTAAAATTTGTTAAGAGATTTGGTGGAGCAGGAGGGGACCATATGAATAAATTTCCATGTGGAAAATCTTGGAAGAATACAGAAAAGCATGAAAAATAAAACTTAGCCTTCATCCCATCAAATGGAGAAAAAAAGCCTCAGCAACTCAGTGTTCCTGTTCATCTTTACTTTATTTATGTCACTATTATAAGAACAAAAACCCCCCAAGTCATGGCAACTTCCCAAATCTGTTCTTCTCATTGAACACCGTTCTGCAGACGGCGGCCCTCGTCATGAAGGGGTCTGGGTCATTTTGGGTGGCTGCACGTGGAAATTGCAATTTACTTGGCCAATCTCCTACTGATGTGCATGTAGGGGCTTTATTCTCCCACATCCACGAACCCGTACTGATTTCTTTAGAATTTCTAAGGGTAGAATTTCTAGGTCTGAGGGTGAGGACATTTCAAAGCATTTGGTGTGCATCCGCTCCCCCTGAAAAGGCCACTGCAGTCTCTGTTCCCCACGGCAGGACCTGGGCGGCACATGGGAGTTGTGGACCATGACCAGGCAACACCAAGCTGAGGGTGTAACGGGCTCTGGGCTATCTGAGAGCTGCTGCCAAGTGCTCGGGCCCACCTGGCACTGGCCAAGACTGCCCAGGCACCCACAAGCACAGAGCCCAAATCCTCACTGTGTGTGTGTCTTACCTTGTTATAAATATAACAATTTGTAAACATGGTGTTGAAGTCCTGCATACATTCACTTGCACTCCAATAATAATTATTTTCTAATCTCTTCTTAATTGTCCCCATATCCATTGGGTTTTTAATTATTTTATGATAATCCTAGAAAAGAGATTTTCAAAGGCATTATGCAATTATTTTCACAATTCCCAAGACACAGCATGGTCTTTCCAAGTAAGCTGGGGACCGGGGCTGGCCCAGAGGCAGTTTCTGGCCATCTGACGGCAGGTGGGCTGTGGTCTGGGGTGAGCCCCTGGCCAGGTGCAAACCCCTGCCCAACCTGTCTCCTGACCCCGAGCCTATGTGAGAGGGAGAACTGCGGAGCGCGGACAGACCCTGGGGCTTGTCTACGTGCCAGAGCTGGGGCCAAGTCCCCTCCAGGGATGCAAAACCCGCAGGTGGCCAGCAGCCAAGCTGGGCCCACAACCAGACCAGCAAGTGCCGGCTGGGGGCTTTCCCTGCAACACTCGGGGAAAGTGGGCCTTAAGGCACACTCAGCACCTGGCTTCAAGTGGGCGGGACAGGCTGGCAAAAGGGTCATTCTGCAGGAGGATGCATGACCACAGTCAGACCATAGCAGGACAGAATACAGATTGGGGGGCCCTCTGCTCCTGAGGCCCCATCACCATCTGCCCCCACCCCCATCCTGGAAGTACACGGGCTCTCCCCATTTCTACCCTCCCATGCCCAGGTAGCCCCGTCAGCAGCACCTGCCCATCCCGGGCATCACCTGAGCCAGGGCCAGGGCCAGTCTTCCCAGCAGTGGGGGCAGCAGGCGGCGGCAGAGGACAGCCGAGGGTGGGGGCTACTCACCGGCAGGTTCAGCTTGATTGCGTCCACGGGCTGGTAGAAGGGCCAGGCGAACTGGTGTTTCCAGAGAGTCTTCACCACCACGTTCTGCATGTACTGCAACTGGTTGGTCTTGCGGCCGGGCTTGCCGGGGTTGGAGACCTCTGGGGGGGGCGGGTTCACAGGGCCCGGGGCCGCCGGGATCCCCGCAGGGGCAACGGTTGTGGTGGTGGACATCCTCTGGCAGCTTGCTCACTTCCCGTCACAGCAGCGACTCAGAGAGGTCCTTGCATCTTCTGTGCTCCCCGAGGAGGTGTGACATCCCATTTCCGGGCTCAACCAGGTGACACCTGTGGGGATTGGGGGGAGAGAGAGGATGTCACTTCCGGGACCCCACCACCCCTCTCGCCTCAGTGGGCTCCCCAGGGGCACCCGTCTGGTTGCCCTCCCACCACCCAGATGTGTCGCTGTCCAAAACGCTGCTCAAGCCGACGGCCACCTGGCTCGGGAGGACTCTCCAACCACTGCTCTCTCCAACCAGGGAGGAAGAGGCGGGCGGTGGGACGTAACTCAGGCATGTGCCACCTGCTCCCGGGTGGAGGCGAGTGTGCCCAGGACTCGGCCACCCTTGGCTCCCTGCCCACCAACCACCACTCGTGGGGCTGACTTGCTTGTACTGGACTGTCCACTATCCTTGGCCGTGGCAACTGTGTGAAGAACAATCCACACACAGAGAGGTACAACACGGACCCGACGTGTTGGTACGAACCCGCGGGGTGAGGTTCTACCGTAACCAGGAGAACGAGCTCGTGTTTGTGATGACGGCACAGCTGTGACCTGGCCTGGCCTTGGCCAATCAGGAGGGCGAGAGTGTGGCTCTGACCCTGCTGACCTCGCTTCACCCAGCCCCAGGCCCAGCTTCCAGGAAGGCTGGTCGCACACAGCACTGGAGAGAGGCCACCGCAGCCCCAAGCATCACGGGGAGAGCTCGGACAGTCCAGGGTGCCCATGGGAATATAGCACAGTAAAACAACACACAGGCCTCCCAACCCCCGGCACCCTAACCCCCACGCTCTCTTCCCAAGAGGTGTGCACACCACACGACCCCGTCTCTGCCTGGAAAGGTGCAGGACAGACTTCAGCACTTAACTCTGGGTGGCTAGGACGTCCCCTTCATCCGCGGACTTTGCTACTATTTAGGTCAGCTCGCGTACTTGTAGGACACTCAGGTCGGGGCTGGGGGCTCCCCACACAGCACAGGCAGCAGCAGCCACCTGAACCAGCCACCTGTAAGCCTCGCAGGGCAGACGTCCAGACCTGGAGATGTGTATGAACTGTCAACGTCCCGTTGGTCCCTTGAAATCTGCCACAGCAGGCACACTCACACCACAGAGATTGGCACATGCCGCAAAGCAGGGCATTCCCCAAAAGCTGGCTGTTAGGCATTTACCGGCGCCTGCTCCCGGCAGCGCCATGCCGAGAATGCTCCTGGACACCAGGGGCTCCCACCCTTGCCCGGCCATGTCCTGGGGGGCCCACTTTACCGCCCTTCTCCCCACCTGGTGCCTCAGCCCTGGTTGGGAGCCTGGCACAGTGTGGCTGTGCCACACTGCCTCTTCACCAGTGGACAGAAGGCTGCCTGTGCCCGGCGCAGACCTGGGGTCATCCGAGCACCTCTCTTTCCGACGCCAGAGCCTGGAGGCTTCTGCCCCTCACCACCACCCCTGCAGGCCTCCCTGCTCTGCCCTCCCCGGGATGGGCTAGGCCAACATGGCAGCAGCGATCCTGTGAAAGCAAAGCTGGACCAAGTCAGTTGTCCGCTCGAAACCCCCCAGGGTCTCCATGTGACTCAGAGTGAGAGCCAATGGGCCAACGCCTGGACCGCAGCAGGCTCCTGCCCTCCTAAGGCCTCCAGGAACCCCTGGAACATCCTTCCCTCTGGGACCCCAGCAGACAGGGTTGCAGAGCTGGCACCAGGCCAGTCCCCAGGTCCCAGCCACTTGCCAGCCACACAGCCTGGTCCCTTCATTTCCCCATGTGGCTCTCTGAGGTTGCAGGAGTCACACACTGAGCATTCAGGCCAATGCCAGACAGACACCAAGCACCACACAGCCCTGTTGTGACAGCAGTGGCTGGCCCTGAAGAAGGCCCCTGCCGGCTCCTGCCCCCTCCTAGGGCCTAGGGGTCGGCTCTCAGGCGTCAGTTGGGGGGGATGCCCAGTACCTAGCACTGCTGCTGCATAGGCCACGAGAGCCGGGAAATGGGGCAGAAACTGACCTAGGGGGCACCCGTGGCACAGGGGAGAGGTCCCAGGCTGCAGGCCAGCTTCCTCCAAGCACGAGGATGGATGGTCACAGCGCAACGCAGGGACCTGCTTATGCTGCGTTGGGACCCAAGGCCTGGTGCAGACCAGGCCCTCCGAGCCACCCTCTTCCAACCACCGACCCCAAACCTGAGGCTGAGGAGGCAGCCAGCTCTAGCCACAAATGCTGGGAGTGCACGCGCTGTGCCGGGCAAGGGCAGCCTAGCTCAGCAGTGGATGGAGGAGTGCCCCGGGCTTGCCAGAACCAGCCCACTGATCACCTGATGCCCAGCCCGGAGTCCTCTTGGCGCTGCTGGGGGAACCCCAGGCGACGTGGTCAAAGCTCTGAGTGCTGCGCCTAGCGCCCACATGCTTGCCGAATGCCAGAGGTCACTACAGGCCACGGTGGCCTGAGGGTGGAGCCCACCTCCAGCTCCACCACCCAGTGGAAACACCACTGACCCCAGCAAGACCTGTGGGGCCGAGAGGAGCATGTGTAGAAAGCCCCTGGCACACACGGGCAGGTGGATGCCCCACAAGCCCAGGGCTGTGCGTGGCGGTCCAGCCTCCCCTCTCTGGGGAACATAAATGTCGCTCTCAACACCACCACTGGAATGCACTCAGATCCCTGCAAAAACTTTAAGACGACCCACAGGTTGTGGTAAGGTGCCTGCACTGCCCCCAAGAAGCCCTCCCCCAGAAGTGGAGCCACCAGGCAGCCTGGTGCCAGCTTGGTGGCGGGGCGGGAAGGGTAGCCACAAGGCAAAGGGTTGGGATCCCCGTCGATCCCTTTCCACTGCTGGGTGTAGAGATCCACCTCCTGGGAAGGGCCACACCAGTGGGGAGGAGACCAGTAGGTGACAGTTGGGCGAGAGCTTGGGGGACCCCACCCCAGCAGGAGCGTGTACCCAGCTCCCAGAGCCACCGGGGAAGGGAGGGCCGAGAGAGGGGCTCAGAGCTTGGATCCCAGCGGTGCCCCTGCCAGCCTGTGCTCCCTGAGCCTCGGGCCCCAGACACAGCACATTCACACCGCACCGTCCCCTCTGGCCCAGGGCTGCTGCCACCCTCAAAGTGTAGTGAGACAGGTGCGTCCCGGGACAGTGAGAGCCACAGCGGAGCCTGGCTTTGCCTCTCCTCTCGAAGTGCTGCCACCCTCAGCCATCCAGACAGCAGAGCTGAATAACCAGAGGACATGTGGGAGACCCTATGTGGACAATGGCAAGGAAAAACCTCCCCCAGGGTGGCGGAAACGAGGTGGCAGAAGACGGCTTCCTGACCCGAGGCAGAACGCAGACCGGGAAGGCAACTGAGGCTTCCAGGAAGAAATGACAGCCGAAACAGACCACCAGCCGACCTGATCACAGAGTTCAGCCGCCCACTGAAAACTAGCGACAGACAAAAGCACAAGTCCATGTGGAGGTTCCACACAGGACGAGGGAAGGACTGGGGGTCACCCAACACCAGCCCCCCCCCCGAGCACCCTGCAGGTGGGTGGTTGGCTGGGGTCATAAGCCCTTCACCTCACTGAAGACCCCCACATGGTCCTCAGGACACCCACAGGGTCAGAATGATCACGCCCACTGTACAGGTGACAAAGCTGAGGCCCTTTCCTCCTGAGCAACCCCTGTGCTCACCGACATAAAGCACTCAGGGTGTGCGGTGGGGCCCGCCCCGCCTAGGCTCAAATTGCAGGCGACCACAGGTAAGAAGACCCCAGGCTTCCTGCTTCCCCTGCCAGCCAGCAAGGACACAGGGCTGCCAGCGCCAGGCACCAGCCCAGGAAAGGGCCAGCCACTGGCCACTGTGCCCCTCCCAGAACCCCAAGTCTGATGGAGATACTGAGAGCGCAGGTTGCAGGACCCCAGGCACAGTGCACCAGCCGGGGCGAGGAAGACAGACAGAAAGGCCTCCAGAAGGGCCTGGACACTCACAAGGACATTTTAGGGGCTGGGGCGAAAGGAGGTGCCCCTCATCCCCAAGTCACTGGGGGCTGCAGCAAAGGGACATGGACCCCAAGTCACCCCAGGGACGCTGTGTGGACAAATCACATTTGGGAGTGAACCTGGCACATGTAGACAGTCAGTATGTGTCTGCTCAAAACAAACACGGCCTTCTGCTTCTCCCAGTTTCCAGAAAGTGAAGACAGAGGTGTCATGTCTGGACAGACAGGGACCAGGCCCCACTCTCACACCGTCTTCCCCAGGCCAAGCTGGACCCCTGCACAGCCTGCATCTCCTCAGCGCCGTGTGCGCTGTGACTGTGAACTTTTTGGGTTTCAGAGGGCCAAACCAGTGGGTGCCGCATTCCCTGGGGGCAGGGGTGTCTCCCCTGCATGTACCCTTTACCCCCAGAGGCTGCGATGACATCCCAAATCAAACACGAAATCCTGCAGAGAAACACAAAGGTTCATACTAAGGATCAGCTGCAAAGGGCCATGGTTTTGCTGCAAAAAAATTATTTCATCCCCACAGCTTTTGGGCGTCAGAGGGGTGGAACGATGGATGGGGGCCCTGTGACAAGGACGGCTGCCACTGCTGGGGCTGGCTCCAGGCCCGCTGAACCCTGGCAGCCCCTCACTCAGCCCTCCGTGTTGCTGGGAGGGAGGGTGGCCGGCGCTGGCTCCATTTTGCAGCCCAGGAAGGGGGCCCGGGCCCCACGGCTGGGGCTGGGGGTGGCGCCCCGGTTTGAAGCCAAGTCGGGCGCTGGAGCCCGTGCCTCGGGCCAGCTCACTCGCAACGCCTGCTGGCGTCAACACTGACCAAGCAATTTTAGAACCAGTGTTAACACTTTGAGGGTGATAATTTTGAGGAAGTCCTTGTCTTTTAGAACTTCGTACTGAAAGTTCTATGACTGAGACACGGCTGGAGTTTGCTTCGCGGTAAGTGGGGGTGGAATGATGGGGCGGCCCGTGCCTACACCCCCGCTTCTGCCTACGGGAGGAAGAGGCCCGGCGCCTCCACCTTCGCACTGCGCAGCTCCCGCGCTGCCCACCCCCCTTCACCCGGCAGGGAGGGGGACGAGAGGACCCCAGGGAGAAGCCGGGACAGGGGTGGGGGAGATGACTCGGGTGGAACGACAGACTGGGGGGAGCGGCAGGGGCACCCTCGAGGGTGGGCAGTGGAGGGGAGTCCAGTCTCCTGGGGATAAACACCTTTGGCTCCACCTCATCTGCTCCAGGGCCCCAGGCCGGATGGCGGGTCGCAATCACCTTCTCCCCTCAACAACCGCCACCCTGGTGCTGAAGGGGCTCACCACGCAGTGGCACAGCAGCCCAGAAAGCTCTCTGCTGTGCACACGACGTGCCCGGAGGGTGGCAGCATGCGACACTGAGGGACTACCCCTGGGAAGGGCGGTCCCCTCGGGGACAGGCCCAGGAAGCTGGATGTGCCACTGCTGCTTGGCAAGCACCTGCTCTGTGCTGAGCACAGAGGGGCAGGGATGGAGCCGTTTCAACAAGGGGGAAGCTGAGGCTTGGAGACTGTCCCTAGGGCCCACCTCCCCCAGGTCTCCTGCTCAGCTGCCCACGGAGCCCTGTGGGGCACACAGGTACAGCTGGCTGGGCCTGGCGCGGGCAGGGAGCCACCGGTGCAAACCAGGGTGAAAGTCAGAGTGAACAGGCAGCCTGCCTTTGACATAAGAGGATCCAAAACTGCCCAGAGCGGAAACTCTCAAACCACAAAAGTCCTCGAACACCAAGTGAGAACCCAGAGTTCAGCGGGTTCTGACAAGGCCCTCATGAAAAACCTGGAACGCCACAGGGGAGACTTCTAAGTTGGCAGCCAGCAGGGTGGGGCGACGGGTGGGTCCTGCCCCGGGAGCACTGGCCGTGCAGGGGCCCTGGGCATGTCTGGCCGTCTCCCACACGAATGGACGGAGGTGAGGTGGCCCGACTCCTACCACCCTCCCACCCCGCCACACGGCCTCAGAAGCCGTGGGCAGTCTCCCCTGCCCCGTCCCCGGATCCCTGGACTCTGCCTTCCTCACCATAGGAGGCTGGAAGGCTTGTATAAAAAGCAGAAAGACAGCCCCCTTTGGGATCTTGCCCAGCCCAGAGCCTCTTCAGGGCCGTGGACAGACGGGGTGGGAGTGGGGATCTGCCTCGTCACCACTACGGGAAACACCCAGAAGAATCGGCAGCAGCCTCAGCAGCCCCCTCCTGCCATCCCATGGAGCACGACCCCACCCGCCAGCTCAGTGAGGTCCTTCTCCAGAAGGGAGCCAGGTGTTCCTGGGCGCTCCACAGAGGGGAAGGCAGATGCTCACTCCCCCAAAGACAGTGCAGAGCTGCCCCATGCCAAGCCCTGAGGCAGACCAGCCATGGGGCAGTGGTCGCACGTGGGGGCATCTGCAACTGTCCTGGCCCCAGAGCAGGGAGCCCTTATTTGGGGTCCAGGGAGGAAGGAGCCCCAGCTTTCAGCAGAGGACAGGGTAGGGACAACTGCTAGGAAAGGCCACTCTGGCTGTGGTGTGTGGGAGGCAGGACGCAGCCACACAGCTCTGCAGGGATGTGTGGAGGCCCAGAGGCTGAAGGGCAGGGGGCATTTGAGGATCTGAGGGGTCCCGAGGCACACCCAGGGAGGAGAGGTGGGCCCATGGCGGTGGGGTAGTCATAGGCCACACAGGGCAGCCAGAGGTAGAAGAGTCAGGTGGGGAGTCCCTGGATCCCAGTCGGCATGGTGGGGGGGGGGGGCTCAGCCAGCCTCGGCCTCCCCGCCTGCCCTGCACAGAGCCACCGCTCACGCTGGCAATAAGAACGGCCTTCAAAAGACTGTCCGCTGGGGCAGGTAGGGGGGCTCACTCCGTATCACTGGGGGTCTCTGTACCCCAGGGGTCTCTGCAGCCCTGGGCTTCTCCTTATCCTGGGTCCCTGTACCCTGGGGGTCCCCGCACCCCTGGGTGGTGCCCCCGCTACACAGTCCTGGCATGGCATCGGTGAGCGTCACATCAGCTCCACCTCCAGGTGGGGAAGGGGAGGCTCAGAGGTGAAGGGTCACTCGGGCAAGCCCAGAGCCAGTGGAACACGTCTGTCCTCCCCACGCCAGACTCACCCCCATCACCCCGCAGAACTCTGGAGATAATGCCGAGGGTGCTGCTGCAATCAGCTGTGGCAGGCAGGGAGCTGAGTGTACTGAGAAGGGACCCGGCCCGCCGCCCCCAGAGCCCAGTCTAAGCTGGGGCTGACCCAGCACCTGTCCCCCATGCCAGAGGGGGCCTCCTTGGCCCACATGGTGACATGCAGCCACTCTGGGGCCATCCTCTAAGACTCAGGAAACTGGATCCGTGAGGGCAGGGCTGGCTCCAGTGACAGACGGAGCCAACTGCTTCCCTCTGTGGAGCCAGGGGAGGAACTGGGGGCTGGGGGCCTCCAGCGGCCTGAGAAGAGCCCCAGTGGGGGGACAGCCAGGCAGCGTGGGGTACCGCCCGCTGGGCCATGCCAGCTGCCTCCCCGCCGCTCCGAGGGCGTGTCTGGCCACTGCCCTGAGTGGGCTGTGTCCACGCCACACCTGCTGTCCGGCAGCTGCACGGCCCCACCCCAGGGCTCCCACCAGGCAGGCCCAGTCCCACCCAGCGGGGCCTCTCCACGGACCCACGAAGCTGTCCTAAGGCAGCTGCCACCACTGCCTCTCCTGCGACCGTCCGCTCAGCTCCGCACCCACCGGTACCTGTGGGACCCTACGACCTCCTGCTCCTCCGGTGCTCTGATCCCAGGTCCCGTATGACCCACAGCCCCCTCGGGGAAGCCAGCTTCTTGTAAGGTGCATGTCCTGCGGAGACACCCCACGACAGCTGGCACCCTTGCCTGGCCACACCCTCTCACCTCTTTGAGCCTGTCCCCACCCGTCTCTCGATCCCCCAAGACAAATGAACAGAGAACACAAAAAGACACTTTACTGCAGTGGCTCCTCTTGAGAGGTGTGTAAACTGCCCACGGGGCTGCCGGGAGACGCACACTCACACGCACCAGGATATTACCTACGACTTCTGACCATGTGCATGCTGCAGGGTACCCCCTGATGCCCAGGCCACCCTGCTCTGAATAAGCCCCCCACCTCCAGGGAGCAGGAGGTGGCAGGAGTGCCCTGACTCAGGAAGGGGACGCTGCAGAGGGGCAGTCAGGAAGACACTTTGACCTGGAGCGGGAAGGGGGGGCACTGTCCTCCATGGGTGGTGACGGCACACTCACAGGGGAAGTCTGGGGCCTGCACGGCTGCATCTGGAAGGGCTCCGTGAGCACCAAGGCTCGGTATGCCTGATGCTCCACCCAGTCCGGCACTTTCTAGAACCAAGCTGCGGCAGGGCCCACTCAGCACCCCGACTGCTTGATCACACGGGAGCCCCTCTCCTCTTGGCCCGCCTGACGAGAACCAAACCCTCAGCACCAAACACACCCTGCAGCTGTTGGGCCTCGCCTCCCAGAGGCCCAGCCCAGCCCGGGCCAAGAGAAGACGTCGGGCCAGCATGGCCAGGCCTTGCCCCAGCAAGACCAGGGTCCTGCATCACAGACCTGATGCATCCGCCCACCACGTAACTGCTCGGCCAGCCCTGAAGACATCATCTCCCAATTCACCCTCCACACAAGTGGGGTCCCATCATTACATGGTCCCTTGTGTGATTTCACTTATGTTCTCTCCCCACCAACCACAAAGGCCCCAGGGTTGTAGGACCCCCCAGGACTGGCCTGGACAGACGGAAGGCAGATGAGAACACAGAGCACAGAGAGGGTGTGCGGCCTCTCTCTGAGTGCACAGCCTGCAGAGCCACCGCTCTGGGACCTGCCTCATCCCTGGGCTGGCCTCAGCAAGCCCCCGTCAGCAGTCCCAGGGCTCCGCCGGGCAGCGACACAGACGGGGCAGCTAGGGCTGGAAGGCTGCACGGCACGGGGAGGGCACCCTCTTAGCTGCTTACAGGCTGCCTTTCTTCCTTCTGCCACGTATCACAAGGCTCCAGCTGCCACACAGCTCCCGCGCTCCTGCACGGGCAGCAGCTATGGTTAACTTCTGACCACCTCTACGGCACTTCGGGAGGCCTGCGGCAAGGAGGAAGGAGGGGGCATTCTCCAAACTGCATCTTTCCAATGCGAGGTTACAAAGGCCCTGAAAAGGAGGCAGACTGAGAACTGGTTCTCTTAGAGAACAGCCAACAGCATGGACACAACAGAGCCCAAAGGCTCTGGCCACATACAGGTTCCCTCGTCTCCACCCTGAACTCAATCCAGAGTGGCCAGAAGACATGAAATTTAAACCATCAACTTGTGAATGACCCAAAATATGCCACCTTCCCTTCAAAAGAGGCCCCCAGCATCTCAGATCTTGGAGCAGGGGAACTAGAGCAGGGATGCAGGGCCTACAGCTGACAGAGGTGAGGCGGCTGAGAAAGCTCCATGCCCCAGCCCCAGCGGGGCACCTCTACACAGGCGCAGTGACCAAGAAGCACACCGGGGTGGGGGAGGGGCAGGGCTGTTCTTGGCAAAACCTGACCCAAACACACCAGGCGCTTTGCCACCTGCAGACTTCTGCTCAAATGAGCGGACACAGCCTCAGGGGGGTGGGAAGGCCCCAAGCAGACCCACGAGTTCCAAAAATTTCTTATGGAAAAGAACACTGCATTCTGCCATAATTCACCAAAATTACCTCTTGAAGCAAGGAACTGCTTCAACCAGATACACTCCTGGTGCCCACGCGTGGGGCCCAAATCCCCTCAGGTCAGTTACAGCCTGATCAGTCAAGGAGGTGAGAGCAGGACCAGCTGCTAACCAATCACTTCAACTGCTCCCACAGCCAGAGGCCTGCAGAGCGGTGTCAGGCCCTCCACTTGGGAGACCCAGGCCCCCCTGCCCCAGGGAAAGCTCCGCCACCATGAACCAGGAAGTGGACAAGGCAATTGGCGCCAGCCCCTGCACAGGGCTCCCGCGGCTGGCACCTGGGCAGCCTGGAGGAAGAAGACACAGGCAGCTGGCTTGGGCCCCCCTTTCACTTTTAACACTGCCACTTCCACTTTCTGTGGACGACCCGCTTTCTGAGTCTAAGGGAGGGAGCAGCAACCACAGGTCCGGTGCTTTATTCAAAGCTCACTTCTGAAGCAGGCGTGAGCTGTTGTCCAAGGAAAGTAATTACTTTCTAAAAACAAAATGAAAATCAAAACAGTGCTGACTGTCTGCCTGGAGAAAGTTTTAAAATCCCTCCTCCCTGCAAGTGCCAGTAGCAGGCTAATACCGGCGTGGCCACAACAAGGAGCTCCTCCGACAGTCTTCCCAGAGGCCTGGTGCCCCTAAGGTTGCCAGGAAGGTCAGAAATGCCCCTCCCTTCTCAGGACAGTGTGCCTTATCCCTCTCCCGCTCTGTAACCACTAGCACACATCACAGCCTCAAGATAAAAAGGGGCACAGACTTTATTTGCAAGTGAGAGGCTGCATTCAGGGCTGCCGGGGAAGGACACTCGAGGGGGGAGGTCCCTAATTCCTGGGGCCCGTCCCTTGCAGGGGTTCAGACCTCTCCTAGACCCCACTGGAAGCCAGTAAGAAAGTACTTTCCCCAGAAAAACACCACACACAACTTTGCATAGATTTCAGGATCTCCCCGGGGTCCCTCCATGGACCCAGGACAAGAATCTCCATCTTAAAGGGAAGAGTAAGGGAGAAAGTCTACAAACAGCAGGGAAAAGAGAAAACCACTTTCTTCATCCTCGCTGGGGGAGAGGGGAGGACACGAAGAGTCGGGACTCTTTCACTTGAATTTCCTCTCGCGTCCAGCCCGGTTCCTTTGCCCACGGATGCACAGTACCTCCCCGTCCCCAGTAACTTTGCAGACAATAACCAAGTTTCACGTAAGGGGGACGAACACCAGAGGTATGCACTTCTAAGCTGAACGCTTTCAACCGAAACTGCGGACCACAGACACTTAAGGATTGGGTCCAACAGAGGGAACTCGCACAGTGGACTACAAGACCCCGCCCCAGGTGGGTCTCGACCGAGTTCTGCGGCGCCTGCCCGGGAGGGAAAGGAGGCGCCCAAGGCCTCCATCCCGGCCCTACCCCGTAAGAGCAACCGGTGCAAAGAGGACTTCCCCCAAGCCCCTAGCTTTATTCACAGGGAGCTCACTAGGGCCATGTGTAGGTTTGGGGTGTGCATTTCTCCCAGGATGGGCTGGTACCACGTTGTTACGCCGGCGCCACCCCGAGTGGGAAGGAGGGAAGCACCCCCACGCCCCTCCAACTCAACCTCGCCCGGATTAAGCGCTTTTCGGGCTGATTTCAAAACGGGAACTGGTCTCCCCAGGCCTGCCTGCAATAATCCGGCAACTCAAAGGGGCTCAAAGTCAGCTCCGGGCCCATAACTCTGGGAGGAGGCCGCCCCCCAGGCAAGGCCACCGCTCCTTGGGGCGGCCCCGCAGAGCTCAGGCCCGGGCCCGGCCTTCCCCCCACCCCAGCGCGCAGCGACCGTCCCCAGGCCGGGGCCCCAGGAGCGGGGCCGGCCGGGCGGGCACGGGGAAAGTGGCGCCCGAGTGCACGGCCGCGGCCCGGGGACGTTGCGCGCACCTTCCCCCTCCGCGTCCGCCCTGGTTTCCCCCCTTCAAAAGATGGCGGGCAGAGGAAAGGGGGAAAAAAAATCCCTTCCGTGAGGGAGGGCGCGCGGAGGCCGGGCTGGAGCGGGGCGCGCGGGCCGTGCCAACTCCGGGCTGCGCGCTCCGGCCGCGGCGACGCCCCCGAGCCCGGAACGGAGGCGGCCGGGAGGGAGCGGGCGGAGGGCGGAGGGGAGCGGAGCCCGCGCCGCCGCCGCGACCCCGGGCGGCCGCCGCGCTTTGTTGCATCGTGGCCGCGCACAAAGGCGGCGGCGGCGGCGGCCCGGGGCGCCAGGCTCCCCCGGACACGCCGGCGGCCTGCGCGGGGCGCTCGGGGCCGCGCTCCAGGCCCGGCCTGGCCCGCCGCCGCCCGCGCCGCCCGCCGCCCCGCGCGCGCAAGGAAGCAAGAGAAAGGCGTACTTGGCCTCGGCGGCTCCGGCGGCCGTCCCCTCCCGGCCCGCGCGGCCGGCTCCTCTTTGGCTCGCCGGCCCCGGCAGCATAATAGACGCGCCGGAGCCGAGCAGGGCTCATGCGCTGCGCCGCGGCGCCTGGCGGGAGTCGTAGTCCGCGGCCGGGCCCGCGCCGGGGCCCGGCCCGGGGGGCGCGCGGGGGCGGGGCTCGGCGCCCGCCCACCTCGGCCCGGCGGTGACACTGGGACCCGGGGAGGCCGCCCCGCGCCCGGGCCGCGCGGCCCTGCCCCGCGGGGAATTTCCTGGTGCCGCAGGAGTCGTGGAAAAGGCAGGAACGCAGCCAGCACCCCTGGCCTCCGCCTGGGCACCCCCGGGCCCGGAGGGGCCGCTCTCGAACCCCGGCCGCGCAGAGGCGGGGCGGCGCGCACCTGCCGGGAGCTCGTGTTTGTAAACAAACCGCGCGCCTAATTAGGCTGGCGGGGGCGCGCGCGGGAGGGCGGGGGGCGGGGCGTCGGCGCGCGCGCAGGGCGGCCCCGCCCGGGGAGGAGCCTCGCTCGGCCGCGCCCCCCACGCCCCATTCCCCCCACCAACCCTGGCGCTGGGGTGGGAGCGCCCAGGTTCGGTGTCGTTGGAGAGGGCGCCAAGTCCCCAGAGCTGGCTAGGAGCAAGTGTTGTTCCCAGCTCTGTCTGGAGACCTCCTCGCCCCCAAGCCTCAGTTTCCCCATCTGCCCAGTGAGGGACAGAAACGAGATAACCGGTTCCCAGCCTGAGACTCCAGGACAGGGCCATGAAGGTGAAAACAAAGACCTCTGGTCCTTTTTCTGTATTTGAAAGGCTCAGCTCGTGGACACGTTTTGTCTCTTTTTTGGGGGGACGATTGCTTGGGTTTACACACAAGTCAATTTTTATCCAGCTGTAACTTATGGTGGGTGCACGTTGTGTACCCTAGACCCCAATATAAACGTCAAAACAAGTTTTCCCTCCCTGTCCATTGAACCTGCCAACTGCAAGGTCGAGTTTCCTCGTGCAGGCTGGACCCATTCCAAGCTTCTGGGGTCACCACGTTTATTTCAGGGTGAGCAGGAGCTCCACAACCTGAAATGCGCAGATCTTTACAATATAAACAGAGTGAGTGCCAATGCCACTGAGCCAGTTCATCCCCGCATGCATCCTGGAACAAGTGTTCTGTCCCAGGCTTACAGGTAAGGAAACAGAGGCTCAAGGAGGCAAAGGGGCTTACCCTAGGTCACAGAGCCAATATGCAGAAGAGTGGAGACCCCAAAGCCCTGGGTCCTTGGAAACAGTTTGCAGGAGAGGCAAAACCTTTCCCACCCCTTCTCCACTGTCTGCTGGGAGCCCAGGAGCTTCTTACACCCCAAGGCAAGGCTCCAGGGCAAGATTCAGGCTGGGAAAGACCTTGCCTTTCTAGTTTGCAAAGGCATGGAGGGCCAGGACAGGGGTGTGTGGAAGGTGAGGATCCATAGGCAGGTTCCTTAGACCATCATCCTGGTATGCCTTTCCCCATCCCGAAGCCTGGGGCAGTACCCACTCTACAGACTTCTGTTTTAGCACCTCAGAGGCTACAGCTCATTCCTGCTGTCCAGGTCTCATCTCCTCAGACACCCTGAGCACTCTGGCCACCAGGATGGGCCACCGTGCCATTTAAAAAGACCCTACCACACTCCTCCTAAGGCCAAAGCAAAAAGCCTCTCCACCTGGTCTTGACCTTGAGGAGCCTTGATGAAGTGCAGACAGCAGGCTGCCCTGACTGGCCAGGCTCCCACAACCCTGATGCCCATCCTTGGACCTCCCACTAACCTGAAGAGTATGACAGGAACCTGGGCCCTCCCTGGGTGCCTGACTCTGATGGGATCATCCAGGTCCCCTCCTCTCCTGTCCCCTGCTTGCCCACTCATTCGTGGTCCAGATGGCTCAGGGCAATGACCTTTCCTGAGGCTGGGGAAGTCTCTGGGAAGCAAAATCTGTAAGGGGGATGGGACAGAAACTCTCACTTGAGCACCTCATTCCCTGCGCTACCATCCCTGAGGGCTGGTGCAGGTGCCACTCACTGGAGCCACAGTAGCAAACAGCCAGGAGCCAGCTGGGCTGCCATGGGAAGGAATTTGGGGTGGCCCTGACTACCCCCCGCTGCTAGCAACCCACTACCCTCTCCCTTCCTCCACTCCAGGTTCTTGGAGTTCAACACCACTGAAGTTGGGCCTCCACACTGCTGAGTGCCGCAAGTGAAGCTGCTTAATCTCCTCAACAGGGGTTTCCTCCTCTGCCAAAGGAGGATAAAAATAGGACCTGATCCTCCAGCTCTGGAAAGGGACAGGGGTGTGTGTGAAACCGGGCCTGTGGCCAGGAGCAAGGCTCTGCCTTCCCCTCCTCGGTCCTCACTCACCTCTCTGTCTTGATGTCTTCCTTCCTGGGCCTATTTGTTGACATCCTCCAGCATGGCAGCTCCATGAGAGCAGAGCTCCTTGTCCACTGCAATATCCCTAGGGCCTTAACAGTGTCTAGCACCTAGTGAGTGCTCAATAAATAGTTGTTGAATGAATAAATGTTCTCTTCTGCACCCCATCCTGCCCTCCAGTCTCCATCTGCAAACTTCAGTGCAGCCTCACAACAATCCTGTGAACTAGCCAGAGCTCCACCAGCTAAGCAGCCACCCTACTCAGCCCCACAGGAGGCACTAAAGGAGGCCTTAGAGCCATGCTCTGATCAGTACAGGGCCCAGGGCCTCAGCTGCCTCCTCCTCCTTCACCCACCATGCCCTTCAAGACACAGAGCAGTTACATTATGGCATTAAAAATTTATACATCAGTTTCTTGAAAGTTTAGTTATCATGAGTCTTTCTCCAGGAAATTGATCAGCCCTCAGCACAATTTAAAAAAAAAAAAAAAGGAGTTTCTGTGTCCACGAAGCAAAAGCCAGGTTACAGAGAACTGGGGGAGTGGGGGTGTGTGCGCAGAGATTTCTAATTATACAATAACTTATTGACTGCTTACTGTGTGCCAGGTACTATGTCAAGAGCTGAATCCTGGAATAATTCTATGAGGTAGGAATATTATGTCTACTTTACAGGTGAAAATGGAGGCACAATGAGGTAAATTACTAGCCTAAGCCCCGATTTGAACCCAGGTGTGGGTTCACATTTCATCTGCAAAATACATTTCAGGAGCCTGCACTTTGGTAGGGGAAGATGAGGTGTTAACTTGAGAAAGCAAATGCCCAAATCTGAGTTCATTAATTGGTTCTCTTTGAAAAGAGTGGGGAGCCCCATGGAAGGGAGGGCACTTGAAGATGAGCCCTCTCACTTTTCTGCTCTTCCTGTCCCCCAAATAGAAGATCGTTTGCATAAAAGTAATAGTAAAGTCTTTAAAAACATAGAGTGTAAAGGTCTCGGGTATAATCTGGGAGCTCAGGTGAACAGAGAGAGTGAGTTGTGCTGCAGTTGCATAAAAGATGGTCAAAAGGAGGTGGGGCAGGAAGACAGGTCCCCCCCAGCCCCCGCCAAGTCTCAGTCTACACATCTGTAAGATGGGAATATTAAATACCTTCCTCACACCTCACAGGATTGTTCTGAGGTGGAAGTATTCACTCGTAGGCTAGTGCATTCGTTCATTTGTTCACTCCAGAGGTACTGGTGGAGTGTATACGCTCTCACTGCCTGCTACTGTACATCCGACAGTGAACAAGACAAAGCCTCAGCTGTCATGGAGCTGACATACTCTTAGGGACAGACAGATGATCACAAATAAGTAAAATATACATATGCCTGATGATGTTCAGTGCTCTGGAGAAAAATCAAGCGTGGGAGGGAGCCAGGGAGCTGGGTTGGTGTGGTCATGGCAGCTAAATATGGCTAATAGTATTGTGGGTAATTTAAATTTATTTTTCTGATTGATCATTGGTATTTTCCATTTTTCTGTGGCAAGCAAGTATTACTCTGTAATGAAAATTGAGCTTTGTTTTAGGAAGCAATCATTGCAATATAGTGGAGACAGGGCTGGCCTGGGAAGTGCTCCAGTTCTCTGGCTCTCCTGAATCCTTGCTCAAATTTTAGGTTCCTTTGGCATTCCTACAGCTCTGATGGTTTAAGAGATGATGGTGCCAGCCCATCCTGGCTTTGACATCTACAGGAAAGCTTCCTGCATTGATGTGCTGTGACACCATGGCCCTGTCTGTGTTCCCTCCCCATATCCCCAAGCACAGAGAAGGAACCCCAAGACTATAAAATAAGTGTGTTTAAAGTGATTGAAAACATAAAAGAAATATATATTTTTAAAAAGACTAACAAAATTTTTTGGAATTTTGAAAAAAAATCCTACAACTTCTAGAGATAAAAAATATAGGCTACATTGGGCCAGGTGTGGTGGCTCATGCCTATAATACTAGCACTTTGGGAGGCTGAGGCGGGAGGATCACTTGAGGTCAGGAGTTCGAGACCAGCCTGAGCAACATAGTGAGACCCTGTCTCTAAAAGAAAAAAAAAAACAGGAAAAAGTTTTTCCTTCTTGATGTACTAAAAAAAAAAATAATAATAATAACGTGTGTGTGTGTGTGTGTATATGCTACATTGAAATTTAAAACTTAGGGGAGGCCAGGCACAATGGATCATACCTATAAGCCCAACACTTTGGGAGGTCAAGGTGGGAAGATCACTTGAGGCCAGGAGTTTGAGACCAGCCTGGGAAACATAGCAAGAGCCTTGTCTCAACAAAATATTTTTTTAAAAAAACCTTAAGGGAAGGGTTAAATAGCAACTTAGACAAAGCTGAAGAAAGATTTAGTTCCCTGAAAGATAGGATTGAGGAAATCAGCCAAAATGAAGCTAAAACAAAAAACATAAAAATTGCAAAACTCAGTTAAGAAACAGGGAAGAAGTGTCACATCACCCTTGTAATAGAAACTCTGAACAAAGAGAATTAGAAAGGGAGAAGAAATATTTGAACAAATAGTAAGTGAAATTTTAACAAACTAGATGGAAGAAATGAATCCTTGGATTCAGAAAGCACAAGTCCCAAGTAGGATAAACAAAAGTAAATTCATACCTTAATGTATCATAGAGAAACTGAAAAATCGGCAAAGACAAAGAAATTTGAAAAGCAACTGGCTGGGGTGACATCAGCATAAATGGCAGAGTAGAGAACTCCAAGAGCCCATACCTCCCCAGAAACAGCAAATAAACTGACAAAAACAATCATAATAAACTTTATCTGAACTCTGGAAACTAGTCAAAGATTTATAGAAACCAGAAAAAAACTGAAATCAAGAAAATGTCATCTGATTCCCAGTGTTTAAGGAAATCTCTATCAAATCAGTAGCTGACCACCAAGCTAATCAGAGACTTCAGTGGCCACACACAAAAAAGAACACTGGCTTTACAATATTAGTTCAGATAAGTCATTAAACAAACAACAGCAATCATACTTAGATGGCACGAACAATAATCTCTGGGAGGGGACAGAATCTGATTTCCAGAGTTGCCACGTTGTAATATTTGAAATGTTCAATTTTCAACAGAAAGTTATGAGACATACAATGAAGAAAAGAAAGTATGGCCCATACACAGGCGGGGGGGAAGGAATGAGCAGAGGCTTGCCCTTAGGAAGCCCAAACATTGGATTCACTAGACAAAGACTTTAAATCAACTCTTAAATATGCTCAAGAGCTAAAGAAAGCCATGTACAAAGAACTAAAGGAAGCTATGAGCATGATAGCTCACCAAATAGATAATAGAAATAAAGAGAAATTATTGAAAGGAATCAAATAGAATGTCTGGAGTTGAAAAGAATAACTGAAATAAAAAATTTACTAGATATTTTGAAAGGAATCTATTCAGAGCAAAAAAGAAAAAAGAAAGAAAAACATTTTTTAAATTTATAAATAAAAAATAAATTCACTAGAGGAGTTCCATAGTACATTTGAGCAGGCAGAAAAAATAATCAGCAAAATTAAAGATAAATTAATTGAGATTATGCAATCTGAGGAGCAGAAAGAAAAAAGAATGAAGAAAAAATGAACAGAGCCTCAGTGATCTGGGGGTGGGAAGGCTCATTTCAATGTTACTTGTGAATCTTCTGGGCAGCTGTCCTCACTGTGG
Source organism: Daubentonia madagascariensis (assembly GCA_023783475.1). Lineage (NCBI taxonomy): Eukaryota > Metazoa > Chordata > Mammalia > Primates > Daubentoniidae > Daubentonia > Daubentonia madagascariensis. The sequence goes on from JAKFHU010000776.1 coordinate 785,870, forward strand.
CTCAAGTAAACTCCAAATTAGAGAGAGAGAGAGAGCACGCACATGCACGAGCAAGCATGAAAGCGCAAGATATGCACAATGGGAGACGTAGAAGAAGAAGAGAGAGAATGGGAAGGAAAACTATTTTAATAAATAATGGCCAAAAACTTCCCAAAGTTGATGAAAGACATGAATCCACATATCCAAAAACCTCAAAAAAGTTTATCCAAGGTAAGATAAACTCAAAGAGGTCAACACCAAGCCACACTGTCATCAAACTATTGAAAGACAAAGACAAAACCCTGAAAGTAGAAAGACAGAAGCGACTCATCAGGTACAAGGATCCTCAAGATTAACAGTGGATTTCTCTACAGAAACCATGAAGGCCCAAAAGTAGTAGTGGGATGACGTATTCAAAGTGCTGAAAGAAAAACAGCAAACCTGTCCACCAAAAATGTTATATCTGGCAAAACTATTTTTCAAAAAAAAAAAGGAGAAATTAAGACAGTCCCAGATAAACGAAAACTAAGAGAATATGTTTCTAATACACCTGCCATTTAAGAAATGCTAAAAGGAGTCCTCAGGCTGAAATAAATGGACATGAGACAGTAACTTGAATCCATGTAAAGAAATAAAGAATACAAGTAAAGGTAACTACATATATAAATATAAAAGTCACCATTAATATATTTTTGGTTAGTAACTCCTCTTTCCTTCCCAAATGATTTAATAGACAACTATATAAAACAATAATTGTAAACCTATGTCAATGGGTACACAACACATAAAGATGTAATTTATAACAATATCAACATGTGGGGGCCATGAACAAATATAAGAGCAAAGTTTTTGGAAGCTGATTATTATAAATTAAGATTTTAATTGTTATCTCCAGTGCAAACAATAGGAAAATTAAAAATATATCAAAAGAGAAGGAAATCAAAATGGTGCACTAGGAAGTATCTATCTAATACAAACAAAGATAGTGGTGGAGGAACAGGGGCATAAAAAGGGTATAAGACATTTAGAAAACAAATAGCAAAATAACAGAAATAAGTACTTCTGCATAAATAATTATATTAAATGTAAATGGATTAAAATTTCCAAGTAAAAGGCAGAGATTGACAGAATGAATTTTAAAAAGTGATCTTACTATATGCTGTCTACAAGGGACTCACTTTAGAAACAAAGAAACAAAAAGGGTAAAAGTAAAAGAATGGAAAAAGATATTCCAGGTAAACAGTAACCAAAAACGAGTTGGTGTGGCTATGTTAATATCAGACAAAATAGATGTTAAGACAAAAATTGTTATAAGAGACAAAGAAAGACATTATCTTATGATAAAGGGCTCAATGCATCAAGAATATATAATAATTATAAATATCCACGCACATAACAACAGAGCCCCAACACATATGAAGCAAAAACTAATGAAGCTGAGGAGAGAAAAAAGTCTAACAATAATAGTTGGAGACTTTAACGCCTCACTTTTAATGATGGATAGAACACCTAGACATGAGATCAGCAAGGCAATAAAAGACTTGCATAATGTTGTAAACCACCCGGACCTACCAGACATGTAGAGAACATTCGACCGAACAACAGCAGAACACATATGTGTCTCAAGTGCCCATGGAACATTCTCCAGGACAGACTATATGTTAGGCCACAAAACAAGTCTCGATAACTTTAAAAGATCAAAATTATACAAAGCATCACCTCTGACCCTAATGGAATGAAGCTAAAAATCAAAAACAGAACAAATATTCGAAAAAATCACAAATATGTGGAGTATAGAAAACACACTCTTAAACAACTCAGGGGTCAAAGAAGAAATCACAACAGAAGTTAGAAAATACTAGATGAATGAAAACAGAAACACAACATGCCAAAAAACACGGGGAGTGTTGGAAGCAGCGCTCAGCGAGAAGTTTACAGGAGTAAGTGCCTGCGTGAAACAGGAAGAACTATGTCAAAGCAGCACCCGACCCTCCAACTCGAGGGACTTAAAGCAGGGTCGCCCCGGACTCAAAGCGAAAGGAAGGAAACACTAAGGACTAGAGTGGACGTAAATGAAATGGAGAATGGAAAAACAGTAGAGAGAACAAATGAAACTAAAAATTCGCCTCTTTGGGGGAAAAAGCACACAAAATGGACAAGCCTGACCAATGACAAAAGAGAGGACAGATACTACGGAAACGGGGGACACAAGCGGGAGCACCGCCCCGGGCCGGTGGCAACGAGAGGGTTCCGAGGGAGTTCCGCGAGCAGTCACGCGCCAGCAAGGGCAACAACCCGGCGACACAGACTCGTTGCTAGGAACACACGGACGGACTCGGCGAGACGCAGAAGGTCTGCACGAGCCCAGCAAGTAGTGAGATCACATCCGTAATGAAAGAGGCTTCCAAACACTGGAGTCCAGGGACAGACGGCTTCCTGGTGAATCCCATCAAACGTTTAAAGAAGAATGTATGCCAATCCATCTCAGTCTCTTCCCAAAAATACAGGCAGGAATAACGCTTTTATGAGGGCGGTATTTGCCCTAGTACCAAAGCCAGATACAGATATCACTAGGAGAGAGAACTACAGACCAACAATATGTCTTAAATATAGATGCCAAAATCCTCAACAAAATGCTAGCAAACAGAATCCAGCAGCATGTTAAAAGGATTTTTTTACCATGTCTAAGTGGGATTTATCCCTGGTATGAAAGGGGCGTTAAATATATGAAAATCAACTAATACAGAACACCACACGAAAACAAGGAAGGGAAGGGAAACCCACACGATCATGTCATGGGCCGAATTGTATCCTCCCCAAATTCGTATGTTGAAGTCTTAACACTTACTACCTCAGAATGTGATTACCTTTGGATATAGGATTTTTAAAGAGGTAATTAAGTTAAAATAAGGTCATTAGGGTGGGCCCTAATCCAACATGTCCTTATAAGAAGAAAAACTTTAGACGCAGAGGTAAGACGCAGGGAGAAGATGCCATCCACAAGCCTCGGAGAGAGGCCTGAGAAGAAACCAGCCCTGCAGACGCCTCGGTCTCAGACTTCCAGCCTCCAGGACTGTGAGAAGATAAATTTCCGAGGTTTGAGCTTCCCAGTCTGTGGTATTTTGTTACAGCAGCCCTAGCAAACTAAGACAACACAGAAAAAACACTTGACAAAATCCTAACCTTTTCATAATAAAAACATTCAACAAACTATAAAGAGAGGGAACCAATAAAAAAGGTATCTGTGAAAAACCTATAACTTATATCACACTTAATGGTGAAAGACTGAAAGCTTTCTCCCTCAGATCAGGGTGGAGACAAGGGTGTCTGCTCTTGCTATTTCTATTCAACATTGTAGTAGAAGTTCTAGCCAGGGTAATTAGGCAAGAAAAAGAAATGAATCGGAAAGGAAGTAATAAAACTATCACTATTCATAGAGGACATGATCTTATATATAGAAAATCCTAAAGAATTCACAAAAAATTAAACAAATTCAGCTAAGTTGCAGGACACAAGATCAATATACAAAAAGCAGTTGTAAATCCAAACACTAGCAATGAATAATCCAAAAATGAAATTTAGGAAACAATTCCATTTTACAAAAAGTATAAAATACTTATCAATAAATTTAACGAAGGAGGTGCAAGATTTGAAAACTGAAAACTACAAACATTGTTGAAAAAAATTAAGATCTAAATAGATGGAAAGATATTTTGTGTTCACAGATTGAAAGACAGCGTTACTACAATGGCAATACTCCCCAAAGTGATCTACAGATTCGATGCAATTCTTACCAAAATTTCGACTGCCTTTTTTGAAGAAATGGACAGGCTGATGCTAAAATTTTTATGGAATTGCAAGGGACCCCAAATGTCCAAAACAAATTTGAACAGGAAAAACAAATTTGGAGGACAACAACACTTCCCAATTTCAAAACTAATGACAAAGCTACAGTAATCAAGAGAGTGTGGTACCGGCCAAGGGTAGACATACAGATCACTGGAATAGAATTGAGAATCTAGAAATAAACCATATGGTCAACTGATTTTCAACAAAGGTGCAAGACTATTCAGTGGGGAAAGAACAGTCTTTTCAACAAACGGTGCTGGGATAAACTGGTTATCCACGTGCAAAAGAATGAAGTTGGACCTCACATCATACACAAAAATTAACTCAAAATGGATCAAAGCCCTAAATATAACAGCTAAAACCATAAACCTCTTAGAAGAAAATATAGACCTTGGATTTGGCAATGGATTCTTAGATAGTAAGGTAAAAGTCTGAGCAACAAAAGAAAAAATTGATAAATTTGACTTCATCAAAATTAAAGACTTCTGTACATCAAAGGACACTATCAAGAAAGTAAAAAGACAACACACAGAATAGGAGAAAACATTTGCCGATCACATATTTAAAACAGTATAGTACCCACAATATATAAAGAACTCATACAACAGCAACAAAGACAAGCAGCAAAAGACAACCCAACTTAAAAACAGGTAAAGGCTGGGCACAGTGGCTCATGCCTGTAATCCCAGCACTTTGAGAGGCTGAGGCAGGAGGATCCCTTGAGGACAGGAGTTCAAGACCAGCCTGGGCAACATAGTGAGACACCATCTCTACCAAAAAAAAAAAAAAAAAATTAGCTGGGTGTGGTGGCACACGCCTATAGTCCCAGCTACTTGGGAGGCTGAGGTGGGAGGATCCCCTGAGCCCAGGAATTTGAGGTTACAGTGAGCTATGATTGGCCACTGCACTCCAGCCTGGGCAACAGAGTGAAACCCTGTCTTTAAAAACAAAAACAAAAAAACAGGCAAGAGACTTGAATAAACATTTCTTTGAAGAAAATATATAAATTGCTAATAAATACATGAAAAGATGCTCAACATCATTAGTCATCAAGGATATACAAATCAAAGCCACAATGATGAACCACTTAACACCCAGTAGGATGGCTATAATTTTTAAAAAAGGTATTAACAAGTGCTGGTGAGGATGTGGAAAAATTGGGGCCCTCATACATTGCTGGTGGGAATGTGAAATGGTACAGTTCCCGTGGAAAACAGTTTGGCAGTTCCTGAAAATGTTAAACATAGAGTTACCTCATGACCATCAATTCCATTCCTAGGTATATACTTAAGGGAACAGAAAACAGGTGTTCAAAAACTTGTACATAAATGTTCATGGCAGCATTATACATAATAGCCAAAAAGTGGGAAAAAACCAAATTTTTATCAGCCAATGAATAAACAAAATGTGGTGTATCTTTACAGCAGAATATATCCAGTCATAAAGAGAAGTCCTGACACATGCCACAGTGTGGATGAAGCTGAAGACACCGTGCTAAGTGAATGAAGCCAGGGCACGAGACCACGTATTGTACGATGGCATTTATGCGAAATGTGCACGACAGGCGTGTCCATAGAGACAGAGGTGGACGAATGGCCGCGGGTGCTGAGGGACACAGGCTTTCTTTACGGGGTGAAGAAGATGTGCTAGAGTCACGTAGAGGCAATGATCGCACAACATCGTGAAATATACTGGGAGTCACTGAATTATACAGGTTAAAATGGTTCAAACGGTGAATTTCATGTTATGTAAATTTTACCTGAATAGTAATAAGCGAGGGGCTCGCCCTGGTTCTGCTGCCTGAGAGCGCCCTGGAGGGAAGGAGGGGCACTCGCCCTTGGGAGGTGCCTCCGGTCTGGGGCGTGGCTCTTCAGAAGCAACAGGGCCCTGGAAATGTCAGCTTTGGGGAGGGAAGGGAGGGCTGCAGGGAGGTTAAAACAGGGGGAGAGCAGCCAGTGGAGAAGAATGCATGACCCACCAGGCACGGCGGTGGGATGACAGCAGGGCTCTCGACAGCGCAAACGGGAGCCAGACGGCAAGGAGCCCTCTGCCCCAAGTTCCCACACGGTGAAACTGCTGGTCATGAGGAGGGCAGGATAAAGGCTTGTTCAGACCAGCATGAGCGCCCCTGGCACACACAGACCCCACGCAGGGGACCACTGCGATCCACACTTCAGTGAAAGGACACTGAACCCAGAGGAGAGGAATGATGGGTCGGGAACCCAGAGATGTGCGGGCAACCGCAGCCGATCGCGGACTGCACGTCCTGCATGTGGTAGGCAGAGACCGCAGGCTGACCCCAAACACCCTGGCTCCCGCCTTCTCGGTCATGGAGCCCCTGGTCTGCACTGGGCGTGAGGCCTCCCCAGATAAAGACCACATTTCTCAGCCTGCCCTGCACCTGGAGTGGCCGAGAGGGCAGGAGTAGATGTGGGGCTTGCACCTTCCGGAAAGGACCCGCCATTCCCTCTCACCCTAGTGCTGCTGGAGGGGACCGAGGGCCATGCTATGGTGTGAATGTCCCCCAAAGTTCATGTGTTGGAAACTTAATTGTCATTGTAATGGCAGGGCCTTCAGGAGGCCGTGAGGGCCTCACCTTCATGAATGGATCAATGCCGTTATCACGTTATCTTGGGGGTGGGCTCTGGATAAAAGGATAAGTGTGGCCCCCATTTTCTGTCTGTCCCACATGCTCGATTGCCTTTCCAGCACGGGTTAATGCAGCAAGAAGGCCCTCACCGCATGCCAGCTCCTGCTCTTGGACCTCTCAGCCTTCAGAACTGACAGCCAGATAAATTTCTGTTCATTTTAAATCACCCAGTTTGTGGTTTCTGTTATAGCAGCAGAAAATGGGGGAATACAGGCTGCCGTCTTGGACATAATGCCGTAGCCCTGCTGTTTTTGGGGGGGGGGGCCCACCCAACTGGCCCTGGCTCTTTCCCCCTGGGCCTTGTTTCCATGGGAAAGAGATAAAGCTCTGTTTTGTTTATGGTGTGTTACTCTGGCTTTCTGGCTCTCAAAGCTGATGGTAACCCCGGATCTAGCAAGTAAGATGGGAGGGAGAGAGGAGAGTTGAACGTTCTAAATTCTCTCTCTACTCAGGAAGAGGGAAGACAGAGTCAACTCCAGTTTTCAAGTACGCCTTTGAAATTTTAAGGATAACCACAAAAATAGCAGCAATAGAACGGGTAACTTCTAAACCGTTAAAAGGACACACACAAAATAAGTCATTCTCTATCACACGCGCGCACACACGTGCCCACGCACACACGCACCCTCAGTGAGGGTTTGGAGCGCTGTGCCCTGGACCTTGGCTGTAGCCACGGGTTCGCATCTGTGGATTCAACCACTCATAGATTGAAAATATTTAGAAAAAAAAATGTCACGGCTGGGTGAGGTGACACGCACCTGTAGTCCCAGCTACTCAGGAGGCTGAGGGGGGAGGACCACTTGAGGCCGGGAGTTGGAGGCTGCGGTGGGCTGTGATGCCTGCATCTGTGAATAGCAACTGCACTCCAGCCTGACGCTGTTTCTTTCTTTCTTTTTTCTTTTCCTTTCCTTTCCTGTCCTCTTTCTTCCCCCTCCCTTCCCTCTCCCTCTCCTCCTTCCTTCTTTCCTTCCTTTCCGACACGGTTTCGCTCTGCCGCCGGGCTGGAGTGCAGTGGCATCATCACAGCTCACTGCAGCCTCCACTCCCGCCTCAGCCTCCCCAGCAGCTGGGACTACAGGTGCCTGCCGCCATACCTGCCTAATTCTTTTATTTTTGTGTAGATACGGGGTCTCGCTCTTGCTCAGGCTTGTTCCCAACTCCTGGCCTCGAGGGGTTTTCCCGCCTCGGCCTCCCAAGGTGCTGGGATCACAGGTGTGAGTCCCTGCGCCCAGACCTCTTTTTTCCCAAACAAAAAAGGTCTCACATATTTATTACTGAACCAACCTACCAGGGCAGAGAATATAAACAAAGAGAAAAACCATTCTCCCAGTAAAACACATCTGACTGCCCAGACAGTGAGGACACTTTCAGCTTGAGGTGGTAGGATGACAGTGACCTTGACGCAGCTTAAACACTCGCATGTGTGCCATCTCATGCACAATTCCTTATCGACCAGCTTGGTTCTTCTACGATGTCTCCTCTTGGAGTTGTATCTGATTTTAGTACCAGTTTTCGTCTGAATCCACTGGGGAATGGAACAGTTTTGCTATTGGTTCTTGGCCAGGAATCGTTTGATCCTGAAACTCTTAGGAGAAGGTGTGGCAAGAAACAGTCAGCTACACCACCATGACGGCAGAGAAAGGGAGAAAGACTCCATTTTTTCCTTTTCTTTTTTTGTTTTTGAGACAGGGTCTTGCCCTGTTGCCCAGGCTGGAGTGCAGTGGTGCGATCACAGCTCACTGCAGCCTGGAACTCCTGGGCTCAAGCCATCCTCCTGCTTCGGCCTCCCAAAGTGCTGGGATTACAGGCGTGAGCCATCGTGCTTGGCTGACTACATTTCTTAAATTAAAAAAAAATCCACAAAGTTCCAAAAAGCAAAGTTTGAGTTTGCTCTGCTGAGTACTACATTGAATCCACGCAAATGAAGGGATGTGTAGGCGTCGTATTAGGCACATACGATGCCTAGAGATGATTTAAAGTACATGGGAGGCTGTGCACAGGTTATATGCAAGCACTGTGCCACCACACACGGTCCTTAAGCGTCCCTGGATTTTGGTATCCTTGGGGGCCCCAGATCCGGCCCCCACGGATACCGAGGAATGACTGCACATGCAGCCGTGAGAGGCATGAGTCAGACAGGCCTGGGTTCGAGTCCTAACTCTGCCCCCTTGTGTGACCTCAGCAAGTTACTTAACCTCTCTGAGCCTCAGTTTCCTCATGTGTGAAGTGGAGATTATAATAGAACCTACGTCACAGGGGCCCCGGGGGTAAAAGAGGCAGCGTCTGTGTGGCGAGACAGAGCAAGGCCAGGAGGGCCCAGACGACAGCCCCACGGGCCAGGTGAAGCGTGAGCAGGACAGTGGGCATCACGCCTGACAGCCGAGGGAGTCCTGGTTGGCTGTGTGTGAAGGGCAGACCCCGTCCCCAAAATACCCCCTCAGGAACTAGTATCACCCTTGACCTCCAGCCCCACTCCCCACATCCAGTCACCACCCTATCCTGTGGTTTCTACACCAGTGTGTCCACACCCTCAGTCCTGCACAGCTGCAGTGAACTCTTGACCCTCCGTGGAGCAGCCGGGGACCATCACTGTGGCTGGCAGCCCGTCAACAGCTGCGCAATGTCCCCAGCCCACCCACCTGCCTGCCCGCCATGTCCGGCTGCAATGGCCACCTCCCAGGCCCTCAGACTTGCCAAGCTCCATCCTGCCACAGGGCCTTTCCATGAGCCATTCTCTCTGCTTGGAATTCCCTGCTCTCTTCTGCCCTGCTTTTCCTGGCTCCTGCTGCTCACCTTTCCTGGGTCCCTGCAGGGAGCCCTGCCCTATCCACCCCCACTCTCTTCAGCTCTCCCATGCACAGCTACATCCCACCCATGGCAGGACTGGCCCCACTGTGCATCTGTGTTCGCAGGCATGAGTCTCTTGCTAGACTCAGCTCCGAGGGCTGCGGTGCTGTGGCTTTCTTAGTCCACCTGTTTATCCCCAGTGCTTGGAACAGACGAGCTCAACAAACAGGGCTCAGACTGACTGGTTGGCCATGGCTGTCAGCGATGTGGGAGTGACGGGCCAGGCCCCACGCACAGCCCTTGCCAGGCAGCGCAGTGGCAGTCACGGGGTTGGCACACAGGGCAGGGCTGCTTCATTGTTAAAACTACTCGTTTTAGGGGAGTCTGAAAGCTCTTTGAATCAATACTTTAAATCTAGGCCAAATAGTAGATTAATATCTTTCCTTAAGTGGGAAATTACGTCATTGCACAAGTCCTTTTACATTCCCCCAGCACGTGTCTGCATCTTGGGGGATGGGGGGAATGTTGCTGGACTGAAGGTTCTCTGAAGTAAGTAGGGGAATAAGATTGTGCATGTGAGTGAGTGTGTGTGTGTGTGTGTGAGAGAGACAGAAAGTAGGGTGTGGAGAGGAGGTGAAAGGGGAGGTGGGGTCCTTGCAATAGCCCTTCCTGGGGCCTCCGTTCCCATTGTCCCCTGAATGTGAGGCATGCTGCACGCAGGACCAGAGCCTACCACCTAGACAGCACCTACATGCTCAAGGCCTGGACCACCTTGGATAACCACATCCTACATGGCAGGTGCTGCCTTATACGTGAGGAAACCAGAGCTCAGAGGAGATATGCGTTGGTCAGTGTCACACAGGCTAGCACCAACACCTGTGGGCATAACCACTAGTCTCCCCTGCCTTGTGCCCATATGCACAAAGTTGTGCTCACGACACCGGGGTGTCCACAGAGGCCATGGAGGTGCAGGGCCCAGGTTAAGAAACTGGTGATAGAGTGGAGGCTGCATAATCATGGTGACTCCAGAGTTTTGCAGGGCTGGGGCAATGTTCCAGAAGGAGTTGCAGTCCTGCTGGTCTTCCTGGGTGACTGACCTCTGGGGCCCCACCTGTGCCCAAGGCTGTCCAGGGTAGTGACACCAACTGTAGCAGACAAAGAATGGCGGATGGACACCTGCCTCCTCTTAGGTGCCCCATGCTGCCATGAGCCAAGGCCCCAGAAGATGCTGTCCTGGCCAGACAAGGGTCATGCCCCCACTCATTTTTTTAAAAAACTGCTTATTTTGAAATGCTTTTGTATTTACAGAAAAGTTGTAAAGATAGTACAGAAAGTTCCTGCAGAGCCCCTATCCAGTTTCCCCTGCTGTTAACATCTTATTTCACCAAGGCACTCTTGTCATAACTAGGAAACCAATGCTGGAATCAGGAAGTGTGATGCCTCCAACTTTCTTTTTTCTTAAGATTCTTTGGCTATTCAGTCTTTTGTGGTTCCATATTAATTTTAGAATTATTTTTTCTATTTCTGTGAAAAACGCCATCGGAATTTTGGTAGGGATTGTGTTGAATCTGTAGATCACTCTGGGTAGGATGGGCATTTTAACAATATTAATTCTTCTAATCCATGAACATGGGATATCTTTCTGTTTATTTGTGTCTTCAATTTCTTTCATCAATGTTTTATAGTTTTCAGTATACAGGTCTTTCATCTGTGTCTTAGTCTGTTTATATTGCTATAAAGGAAACATCTGAGGCTGGGTAACTTATAAAGAAAAGAGGTTTATTTGGCTCACAGTTCTGCAGACTGTACAAGAAGCATGGTGCCAGCATGTGCTTCTGGTGAGGGCTATAGGGAGTTGCCAACCATGGTAGAAGGCAAGGGGGGGCAGGCATGTCACATGGTGAGTAAAGGAGCAAGAGAGAGAAGGGGAAGGTGTCTTGCTCTTTAAACAGCCAGCTCTTGTGTGAACTGACAGAGCGAGAACTCACTCGTTACCTCAGGGAGGGCACAAAGCCATTCATGAGGGATCTGCACCCATGACTGACGCACCTTCTACTCGGCCCCACCTCCAACACTGGGGATCAAATTTGAACATGAGATTTGGAGGGGACAAATATCCAAATTGTATCAATCTCCTTGGTCAAATTCATTTCTAAGTATTTTATTGTTTTTGATGCTATTGTAAATGGGATTGTTTTCTTCATTTCTCTCTTGGATGTCCTTTGTTTACTTATTTATTTCTGAGACAGGGTCTCACTCTTTTGCCCCGGCTAGAGTGAGTGGGGTCATCACAGCTCACGGCAACCTCAAACTCCTGGGCTCGAGGGATCCTCCTGCCTCACAGGCTGAGTAGCTGGGACTACAGGTGCACCATGCCTGGCTAGTTTTTTCTATTTTCTGTAGAGACGGGGTCTCATTCTTGTTCAGGCTGGTCTTGAACTCCTGGCCTCAAACAATCCTCCTGCCTCAGCCTCCCAGAGTGCTGGGATTACAGGTGTGAGCCACTGCGCTGGCCTGGATGTCCATTATTGATGTAAAGAAATGCAACCGGTTTTTGTATGTGGTATCCTGCAAATTTGCTGAATTCATTTATTAGTTCTAACAGACTATTTGTGGAGTCTTGAATGTATTCTACATACAAAATCACATCATATGCAAACAGAGATAATTTTGCTTCTTCCTTTCTGATTTGGATGCCTTTTATTTTTTTTCTCTTGTCTGATTGCTCTACCTTGTACTTCTAGTACCATGTTGAATAGAAGTGACAAGACTCAGCAGCTTGTCTTGTTTCTGATTTTAGAGGAAAAGCTTTTAGTTTAATTGAAAGTTAGCTGTTGGCTCCTCATAAATGGCCTTTATTTTGATAAGGGAATTTCCTTCTATACCTAAATTGTTGAAAGTTTTTATTAAGAAAGAATATTGAACAACTTTTTCAAATGCTTATTTTCTTTTTTTGCATCTATTGAGATGACCATGTAGTTGGTTTTTTTTTTTTAAAAGACAGGGTCTTGCTCTGTTGCCCCCCAGGCTGAAGTGCAATGGTAAAATCCTAGCGCAGTGTAACCTCAAACACCTGGGCTCAGGTGATCCTCCTGCCTTGGCCTCCCAAAGTGCTGGGATTATAGGTGTGAGCCACCACACCCCACTGATTACATAGTTGTTATCTTTCCTTGTGTTCATATGGTGTATCACATTGATTGATTTGTATGTGTTAAACCAAACTTGCATCCCAGGGATAAATCCCACTTGGTCATGAAGTATAACCTGATTTCAAATTATATTATAAAGCTATAGTGGTTGAAACAGTATGATACTGGCATAAGAAGAGACAAATAGACCAATGGAACAGAATAGTGAGCCCAGAAGTAAACCCAAGCAGATACAGTCAACTAATTTTTGACGAGGGCACCAAGAGGACACAATGGGGAAAGTATAGTCTCTTCCACAAACGGTGTTTGAAAAACTGGATACCCACATGCAAAAGAAGGAAATTGGACCCTCATCTTACACCATATACAAAAGTCAACTCAAAATGGATTAAAGACCTAAACGTAAGACCTAAAACCATAAAACTCTTTTTAGAAGAAAACAGGGGAAAACCTCCTATTTTTTTTTTTTTGGAGATAGGGTCTTGCTCTGTCACCCAGGCTGGAGTGCAGTGGTGTCATCACAACTCACTGCAGCCTCCAACTCCTGGGCTCAAGTGATCCTCCTGCCTCAGCCTCCCGAGTAGCTGGGACTGCAGGCCCATGCCACTAAGCCTGGCTAAATTTTTTTTACTTTTTATTTTGTAGGGACAGGTTCCCGCTATGTTGCCCAGGCTGGTCTCAAACTCCTGGCCTCAAGTGGTCCTCCTGCCTTGGCCTCCCAGAGTGCTAGGATTATAGGCATGAGCCACCGTGCCCAGCCAAAAGTCCCTTGACATTGACCTTCACAATGATTTTTTAGATATCATACTAAAAACTCAGGCAACAAAAGAAAAATCAACAATTGGAACTATACCGAATTAAAAAGCTTTTGCACAGCAAAGGAAACAATCAGCAAAATGAAAAGGCAGCCAATGGAATGGGAGAAAATATTTGCAAACCATATTATCTGATAAGGGGCCAATATCCAAAGTATATAAGGAACTCATACAACTCAATAGCAAAAAACCCACAAATAACCTGATGAAAAAATAGGCAAGGGACCTGAATAGACATTTTTTCAAAGAAGACATAAAAATGGCCAAAAGGTATATGAAAAGGTGCTCAACACTCATCATGAGAGAAATACAAATGCTACAGTCTACATCCACTTAGGGTGGCTATTACCAAAAAGCAAGAGATAACAAGGTGTGGAGAAAAGGGAACCCTTGTACACTGATGGTGGGTGCGTAAATTGGTACAGCCAGTATGGAAAACAGTATGGAGGTTCCCCCAAAATTAAAAATAGAACTACCATATGATCTGGCAATCTCTCTTCTCGGTACGTATCCAAAGGAAATGGAATCAGCACCTTGTAGAGACAGCTGCACGCTTGTGTTCATTGTGGCATAGTCACAACAGCCAAGGTCTGGTATCAACCCCAGCGTCCACCGACAGGTGACGGGGTAAGGAAACTGCGGCCTACACACACAATGGAATATTATTCAGCCTTAAAATGTGACAAAATGGATGAACATGGAGGATGTTGTGCCAAGTGAAATAAGCCAGACCCAGAAAGAAAAATACTCCACAATTGCACTTATATGTGAAATCTTAAAAAAAAAAAAGTCTAATCCATAGAAACAGAGAGTATGACAGTGGTTGGTTGGGGGGAGACGAAGGCCAAAGGGGACAAGGTTACAGTTATGTGGGAGGACTAAGTCCAGAGATCTAATGTACAGCATGAGGATTATAGCTAATAATATTGTATCATACACTGAAAATTTGCTAGGAGAGTAGATTTTAGGTGCTCTCACCATATGTGAAAAAAGGGTAATTATGTGAGATGGTGGATGTGTTAATTTGCTTGACTGTAGTTACCATTTTACTACATATATCAAAACATGTTGTGCACCTTAAACAGTATGTATTTAAGTATATATTAAATGGTATATATCTAACAATAAAAAAGAAGAAACAGACGCTGGCACATTGCTATTAACTCCACGCAGACTGCATCTGGATTTCACCAGCTCGTCTGCTAACGCATTTTCTGTTTAGGATCCAACCCAGGGCACCGCTTAGCACTGGGGTGTCGGGTCCCTCCCATCTCTGACAGTAGTTGATCAGTCTGTTTTCACTGTTCATGACCGCGACAGTTTTGAGAAGCGCTGGTGAGGCATTCTGTAGAATGTCCCCAGCCTGTGGTTGCCTGAGGCTTCATCCTGGTGAGTCTGAGGTTATGGGATCTGGAAGGAAGGCCACCAGGCGAAGTGCCCTCCGGTCGTGTACATCAGGGTCGTGCCTGCCGGGGGTCTGCACTGTGAAGTGACTCTTTTCCCCTTTCCATACTCTGCTCCTCCGAAGAGAAGCACTAAGCACGTTCCACCCTTCAGGGGCAAAGGTTTCCGCTCCACGTCCCAGAGGGGTGGTAGCCACAGGTATTATAGTATCTGGGATTCCTCCGGTCTCCTGTAAGGAAGCTTTGTCTCTTCTGCCCCGTCTATCCAATCACTTATTCTTTTCACTATGGACCCATGTGTATTTATCTGATACTTTGGGTCATAAATCAATACTACATTATTTCTTTACTTTTTGCTCAACTTGTTCCAGCTGTGGTCACTGGGTGTAGCCCCCGTGTTCCTGTGACATGCCCCGTCCTCTTGTGTCTTGAGCACTTCCTTATCTTCTGGCAGTACACGAAGCTCCCGGCTTGCATCAAAAGCTGACCACTGACTCTCCAGCTGATTCATTTAATCTTTCAGCAAGTCTTTATTAAGCACCTGCTGTGTACCTGCTACTGTAGTGGCCCCAGGAATACAGTTGGTGTTCACAAGGCATTCAACCGTGTGTCTCCTCATCTACCAACAGCTTGCTAAGCCCCTGCTCTGCCTGCAGGGTGGCACCAGGCTCTGGGATCCCAGAGAACACGGCAGACACGGCCCCTGTCCTCACAGAACTTGCACCAGAACCCCGGTGAGGCCTACCAAGGAGGAAGCCGGGGGAAGTTCGGAGCCCTTCCTGGCAGACAGAGACAGTGATTCTCGGCTCTACTCTGAATCTTTGGAGCGAGCCACTGTTGCCATCCTTTCAGTGACTGCGTGGCACTTGACAGTGTGCAGAGACCTTTCTAGAACCTTCTCTCCTTCCATGGGGGCCAGGGTGGGAGCAGGGCATTCATCCCCACATCTAATGGGAGGAAACAGGCTGTGTCCAGGCCCCCGGAGCCCTTGGCCGTCTTCTCACACCCTCTCCCCCAAAGGACCGCATACTGAGTGCAGGGAACGGCGCTAACCAGGGGGTCAGAGCAAGGGTCACTCCTGCCACCAGACACACCTCATCCCAAACTTAGGGTCCCCCACTGGCAAGTCAGCCAGCCTCCCCAAGCCTCGCTTCCTTGTGTGTAAAGGGGTGCCGTCGGTAGAACCTGCCCCAAAGTTCAACTTGAAGATTGGGATGTGGGCCCAGCCTAGTGCCTCCCGGGCTGTGGCACACAGTCGGCGCTCTCTGGCCTGGTGATGCACCTTGGACACTGAGGTGGGGAGAACTTGCACACCAGTCTGTCATAGTGAATTGCCCAGGTGCAGGATGGCGAAGCTGGCAGACAGGTGTGACCACGGCAACCAGCCTCTGCGGGACTGGTCCACAAAGCCACGCACAGGAAGGTTGGCGATCTGTGAGGGGCAGGCAGCCAGGCCCTAGCCCCCAGGGTGTCAGTGCACCTGGGGTATCTGGGGTTGGCGTGGGATGAGATGCTGACACCCTGGAAATGAATGGAAGACTGGGTCCTCAGGTGTTAGAAGGAGCGCTGCCTCACCTCCCCAAGCCAAGGAGAGGAAAAGGGAGGAACGCATGCTCTTGTTTATTGATAGTTGGGGACACTGAGGCAGAGGGGCTGTGTGTGGGCCTCAGGACCCACAGGAAACCCAACCGTCTGGCGTGGTTGGCAGCTGAGTTTGTGCAGACAGCATGAGTATACCCCGCAAACATACATGCGGGCGGGCTGAGTTGAGGAGGGTGCAGTTTCTCCCTCCTGACCTCAACTGCAGCCAGAGCTGACATCCCTCGGAGCCTGGGGCCGTTTGCCCCCAGCTTTCTTTTCCTCCCAGTTGCCCACCTCTGGTATCTGTTGCTACTTACAGAGTCTTTAGGACCAAAGGGCTGGGCTCAGGCAGAGCACCCGGTGAGTGACAGTCACTGGCTCTGCCCCTTCCACTCTCGACAGGGTGAGCCAGGTTGGGGACAGGGTGATCTCAGGGCCTCTGACATCTCTGGGGCTGTTCATGTGTGAGGGCAAAGACCATGTCTGACCCACTGCTCATAGTTTGTCCCTGGCACCTGGCACAGGGCACGGCTCAAAGCAAGCACTCAATTAATACTTGTTGGATGCGTGAATATACCACAGCCTAGATTTCCATCTTGGGGAGAAGATTCTGAAATGTGCTAGAACTGACCATTCTCTGGGACAAGAAAATCCCTGACCATCGGCAGGATGTTCTGACTTTGGTCATCTCCTTCATACAGCTTCCACTAGCCCTGCTGGGCAGCTGAGTGGGAGAATGCAATGGAGACATCTGGGGTCCACACCAGGGGCTCTGGGCTTGGATCCCAGCTCAGTACCATATCTCTCTGCCCCTTAGCTTCCTCCTCATTCAAATGGTGATGATACCTTGTTGGAGGATTAAATGAGGTCGTGTGGGTACAATGTTACTATGGTGTCTGCAAGTCAGAGGAACTCAATAACTGTTATTTGTCTTACAGCCATCGTTGAATCTGGAATCAGTCCCATTTAGACTGCATACTGGCCTCCTGATGGCCTTTCCTGTATTCTGTTGATCCACCCATCCATCCATCCACCATCTATCCATCCATCCATCTAGCCGTCCATCTAGCCATCCACCATCCATCCACCATCCATCCATCTATCCATTCATTTACCATCCATCCATCATCCATCCAACAGTGAATGACACCAACACACAGGCATTGATTGGGATGTTAGTTAAGTCTTAATTAAGCCCATTTCTACAGGTATCTTTCTAAAGAAGATTTGAGGTGTATCAGTCCCTAGTTCAAGATGAACCAGCACCCACAGCTAACATCGTACTGAATAGGAAAAAATTGAAAGCCTTTCCTCTAAGATCTGGAATGAGACAAGGATGCCCACTTTCACCACTTTTATTCAATATAATACTGAAGTCCTGGCCAGAGCAATTAGGCAAGAGAAAGAAATGAAGGGAATCCAAATTAGAAATGAGGAAGTCAAATTAGCCTTGTTCACAGACAACATGATCTTATTCTTAGACAAACCTAGACTCCACCAACAAAACTGTTAGAACTGATAAACCAATTCAGTAAAGTTGCAGGATACAAAATCAATGTACAAAAATCAGTAGCATTTATATATGCAAACAGCAAACAATTTGAAAAATAAATCAAGAAAGCAGTCCCATTGACAATATCTAGAAAAAATACAAAATACCTAGGAAACAGTTTAACCAAAGAAGTGAAAGATCTATACACGGAAAACTATAAAACACTGATGAAAGACATAGAAAAGGATACACAAAAAATGGAAATATATTCCATACTCATGGATTGGAAGAATTAATATTGCTAAAGTGACAAGTCTACCCAAAGCAATTTACAGGTTCAATGTAATCCCTATCAAAATACCAATGACATTCTTCACAGAAATACAAAAAAAAATCCTAAAATTTTCATGAAACCACAAAATATCCCTAGTAGCCAAAGCAATCCTGAGCAAAAAGAAAAAAAAAACCAGAGGCATCACACTACCTAACTTCAAAATATACTACAAAGCAATAGTAACCAAATCAGCATGGTACTGGCATAAAAATCGGCAGGCACATGCCACCATGCCTGGCTAATTTTTCTATTCTTTATAGAAACAGGGTCTTTCTATGTTGCTCAGGCTGGTCTCAAACTCCTGGCCTCAAGCGATCCTCCTGCCTCGGCCTCCCAGAGTACTGGGGTTACAGGCGTGAGCCACCGTGCACAGCCTGAACTTTATATATTAAACAAACACAGGAAGACTCCGAATGAGGGAGAAAAGAGGACAGCTGGGGGTCTGGGGACCAAGGAATAGCATGGTGGTGAGTCCCCTGGGTTTGGTGTTTGCCTGCTACCTTGTGTGAAAAAACCAGCAACCCAGAAATGAACAGTGGGCACAGACACAAAACCTCCCCCCAAAGCCTGTTCTCTCTAGCCAAAGGACCATAAAAACAGCAGCCAAGCAAGACAGAAAACTTGTAGACAATAATCACTCTTCTGCAGCCAAACACCACAGAAAAAACTGTGGCTCCACCACCCAGGCCAGCAAAGGCCAAGTAGAAAGCTGAGACTATCACCCTTAACAAGCTGTTATGGGTCACACCCCCCCCAACACCATGGGAGTGGCATTAGAGAAGGACAGTTAGGGAGTCAGGACTTGCATCCCTGCAGGGCAGTAGGGACCCTGCCCTCCCACTGCAGTGTCATTGGAGGCCACATGGGAGAAGTAATGAGGCACTCCTACCACCCTCCCAGCCAGGGTGCCAGAACTCCTACCTCTGACCAGCAGCATCAGGGAGGGCTCAGGTAGGGCTGGAATTCTACCTCCACGTGGCAGCAATGAGCTGGTGCCCCCATCCCATTCCCTGCCAGGGCAGTATCAGAAAAAGCCAGATAAAACTGTTTTAAATAAGATCTACAGCCTGATAACATAATACCTAAAATGTCCAAGTGTCAGTTGAAAATCACTCATCATCCCTAAAGGCAGGAAGATCTCAAACTGAATGAAAAAAGACAATCAATCAATAGAAGCCAACCTTGAGATGACAGAGATCTTATTTTAGCATTACTTTAAAAAGACTTTAAAGTAGCCACCACAAAAAGACTTTAATGAGCAATTTGAACACACTTGAAACAAATGAAAAAAAATAGAAAGTTTTAGCAAAGAAAGAAAATACATAAAGAAGAACCAAATGGAAATTTTAGAACTGAAAAATACAATAACTAAAATTTAAAACTCAATAGATGGGCTCATATTCAACAGCAGAACAGAGGGGGCAGAGGAAGAACAGTGAACCAGAGGACAGAACAGTAGAAATTACCCAATTTGAACAACAGGCAGAAAAGGGACTGGAAGAAAACCCCACAGAGCCTCGGGGACCGTGGCGCTATCACAGAAGACCTCACACTCACGACGCTGCAGTCCTGCAAGAGGAGAGAGAGAAGGCAGGGCTAAGAGGCACTCAAAGAAATCATGGCTGAAAACTCCCCAAATTTGGCAAAAGACATAAACCTACCTACAGATTCGAGAAACTGAGCAAACTCAAATAGATTAAACTTAAAGAAATCCATGCCAACATACATCAGAGCCAAATTACCAAAAACTAAAGACAAAGAAAAAAATCTTAAAATCAAAGGAACAACCCTCATCAAAAAAATTGAATGACAGCAGATTTCTCATCTGAAACCATGGAGGCCAGAAAGGGGTGGAACAACATTTTTAAAGTGGTGACAGAAATACCTGTCAGCTAGGCACTTTCGATCCAGCAAAAATATTCTCCAGAAAAATAAAGGAAGAGCAGCAGAAATGGTAAATATCTAGGTATATACACAATTTCTCTCTAAGTTCTTTAAACTGTATGTGATGTTTGAAAGAAAAATAGTATTGCATTGTCTCATGGGATTTTCAATGTATTCAGACCCAATACATATGACAGCTGCAACACAAAGGCAAGAGGGTAAAGGGACCAACACGGTGGTAAGTCTTCCACATTCCACTGGAAGTGGTAAATATTTTTGATGTAGATTGTGAAATCAACTTAGAAATCTACATATTTCAATCCCTAGATAATCCACTGAAAAAGATATACACAAAGACATAGTAAAGAAAAAACCCCAATAGATAAATTAAATGGAACACTAAAAACCCCACAAATAATTTAAAAAAATGGTATGAAAAGGAAAGCAGGAAAAAAAGAGACAAATAGAAAATAAATAAAACGGTAGACTGAAGTCTAAACATACAATAATTACATTAAATGTAAATGGCTTAAACACACCAATAAAAATATAAACTGTCCAAATGGATTAAAATCCATGACCCAACTATAAGCTACCTAATAAACTTACTCCAAATATGATATTGGAAGGTTAATATATATATAGGAATTTATATAGAAAATCAATACTATATAAATTCTAATCAAAAGAAAGCTCAAGTGGCTAAATTAACATCAGACAAAGTAGAGTTCAGAGCAAGGTAAATTACCAGGGATAAAGAGGTACATTACAAAATGATCAAAGTGTAAATTTACCAAGGAGACATAACAATCTTACACGTCCATGCACTTAACAACAGAGCTTGAAAATACATGATGCAAACATTGTTAGAACTGAAAGGGAAAATATACAAAACCATATTTGGGCTCTTGAACATTCCTCTCTCAGCAGTTGATAAACAAATAGACAAAAAATAAGAAAGGAAGTAGGTGAATTGAAAAATACCTTCAATCAAGCTGACCCAATTGGCATTTGTAAAACACTTCATCCAACTAGAGCTGAATACACATTCTTCTCAAGTGCCCAAAGAACATTCACTAATTTCCGGGTCATAAACCAAACGTTAAAACATTGTTAAAACTTGAAATCATACAAAGTATGTCCTCTGACCATAGCAATATTATATTGGAAACAGATAACAAAAAAGAAAAATCCTCAAATGCTTAGAAATTAAGTAACACACTTCTAAATAACCTATGAGTTAAAGAGGAAGTCTCAAAGGAAATCAGAACATATTTTAAATGTAACAAAAATGAAAATACAACATATCAAAATTTGTGAGATGCAGCTAAAGCATAGCATAGAGGGAATTTTATAGCAGAAGGATGGTCTCAGATAAATAATATAAGCTTCCTTTTTAAGAAGCTAGCAAATGAAGGGTACAATAAAACCAAAGCAAGCAGAAGGAAGGAAATAACAAAGATAAGAGCAGAAATTAATAAAGCTGAAAACAAAAAAAAAAATAGAGAAAATCAAAGAAACTAAAAGCTGGTTCTTTGAAAAGATCAATAAAATTAATAAGATTCTAGCCAGACTCTCTCTCTCTCTCTCTCACAGACACACACACACACACACACACACACACACACACACAGAGAACATAAATTGCCCATATCAGGAGTGAAAGAAAATACATCACTACAGACCCCACAGACATTATGAGAATAATAAGAAAATACCATGAACAACTCTATGCACTTAAATTTAATAATTTCAATGAAATGGATCAATTCCTTGAAAAGCACATAACTTTACCTGAACTCACTCAAGGAGAAATAGATGACCTGAACAACCCTGTATCTACTAAAGAAGTTGAAATTCCAGTTCAAAAGTTTATGAAAAAGAAAACTGTAGGCCCAGACAGTTTCACTGGAAATCATACTCAACATTCAAATAAAAGATGGCACCAGTACTATATAATCTCTTCCAGAAAACAAAAGAGGAGGAAATCCCAACTCATTTTATAAGGTATCAGGTGTAACCTGATATAAAACTTGACAAAGACAATGCAAGAAAAGAAACGATAGTCCTATATTCCTATGAACACATGTGTAAAACTTCTCACTATAATATTAGCAAATAAATTCCAGCAATATTAAAAAAAAGATTAACACATCACAAACAAGTGGGTTTTTGCTGGGAATTCGAGGCTGGTTTACAATTTGAAAATCAATTAAATGTAATCCAGCATAGTAACAGAATAAAGAATAAAAACTATATAGTCATATTGATTGATACAGAAAAAGCATTTGGCAAAATTCAATACCCGTTAATGACAGAACCTTTGAAAACTGGGAATATAAGAAATTTCCTTAATGTAATTAAGGGCATCTACAAAAAACCCATAGCCAGCTTCACAATGAATGGTCAAAGGCTGGACGCTTTCCCCCTAAGGTCAGGAGCAAGGCAGAGCAGCCCACCCTCGCCTTTCAACGTGGCACTGGAAGTTTCTGGCAATAAGGCAAAAAAAAAAAAAAATTAAATAATATCTTTTCATAGAACCAACTTTTGGTTTCATTGATTTTTCTGTACTATTTTCCTATTCTCTATTTTATTTATCGCTGCTCTAGTGTTTACTATGTTCTTCCTTCTGCTAGCTCTGGGTTTAACTTGTTCTTCTCTCTCTGGTTCCTTAAAGCCTGAAGTTAGATTGTTGATTTGAGGTCTTTTTTCTTTTTTACTGTAAGTGATCACAGCCACATAAATCTCCCTCTTGGTGCTGCCTTTTCTGCACTCGTAAGTTTCGGTATGTTGTGTTTTTGTTTCCATTTGCCTCACGATTTTTTCTAATTTGCCTTGTGATTTCTTCTTTGACCCATTGGTTGCTTAATTGCGTTCTGTTTAAGCTCCACATGTTTGTTAAATTTTCCATTTCCCTTCTGCTATGGATTTCCAGTTTCATTCTATCATGATTGGAAAAGATACTTTGTGTGATTTCAATCTTTTTAAATTTAAGACTTGTTTTGTGGCCTATCATATGGTCTCTCCTGGAGAATGTTCCATGCACGCTTGATAAAAATGTATATTCTGCTGTCGTTGGGTGAGGTATTCTACGTATGTTAGGTCAAATTGGCTTCTAGGGTTGTGCAGTTTCTCTATTTCATTATTGATCTCCTGTCTGGTTTTTCTATTTGTTATTGAAAGTGGGGTATTGAGGTCTCCTACTATTATTGTGGAGACATTTCTCCCTTAAATTCTGTCAATCTCTGCTTTATATATCCCGGAACTCTGGTGTGTGGTGCCTGTATGTTTATAATTGTTATATATTCTCAATGAATTGACCCTTTTATCAATATGTAATGTCCTTCTTTGTCTCTTGTGACAGTTTTTCACGTAAAGTTTATTTTGTCTGATGTTAGTATAGCCACCTCTTCTCTTATTGGTTACTATTTGCATGAAATATCTTTTGCTATTCTTTTATTTTCCACCTATGTGTGTGCTTAGATCTAAAGTAAATTACTTTCAACTGATTTTTGACAAAAGTGCAGAGGCAATCCAACAGAGGATAGTCTTTTCAACAAACAGCGTTGTAACAACTATACACTCATTGCATAAAAATTAACTTTAACCTATACCTCATACCTTATGCAAAATTTAACTCAAACTGGATTATAGATCTAAATGTAAAGCATAGAACAATAACATTTTTAGAAGAAAACGTAGAAGAAAATCTTTGTGATCATAGATTAGGCACAGTTCTTAGATATGTTGCCAAAAACACCATCTATAAGAAAAAAATTTGTAAATTGAACTTCATCAAAATTAAAAACTTTTGCTCTGTAAAAGACACTATTAAGAGAATGAAAAGAGGCTGGGCACGGAGGCTCACGCCTGTGATCCCAGCACTCCAGGAGCCGAGGGGGAGGATCGCTTCAAGTTCAAGACCAGCCTGAGCAAGCACGAAACCCGTCTCTACTAAAAATAGAAAAATCATCCAGGCGTGGTGGTGCCTGTAGTCCCAGCTACTTGGGAGGCTGAGGCAGGAGGATGGCTCGAGCCCAGGAGTTGGAGGCTGCAGTGAGCTGTGATGGCGCCACTGCGCTCTACCCGGCGTGACAGAGTGAGACTCTGTCTCCAAAAAAAAAAGAAAGAAAAGACAAGATATAGACTTGGAGGAAATATCTGTAAATTACATATCCTCTAAAGGACTTGTATCCATATATAAATAACTTTCACTACTCAACAATGAGAAAACAACCCAATTAAAAAACAAGTAAAAGATTTAAGCACACTTCATCAGAGAAGGTAAAGAGATGGAAATAAGCACAACGTCATTAGTCAGTAAAGAAATGCAAATCAAAGTCACAACGAGACACTCAAGAGAGTTGGAAGCAGGGACTCAAACAGGTACCTACCGTATCTATTGCCTTAGTCTGTTTTGTGTTGCTGTAACAGGATATCTGAGACTGAGTAATTTATAAAGAAAAAAGGTGTATTTGGCTCCTGATTCTGATGGCTGGAAAGTTCAAGGTTGGGCACCTGAATCTTGGGAGGGCCTCCGCCCGCCTCCACTCATGGTGGAAGACAAAGGGGAGCTGGTGTGTGCAGAGATCGCAGGGCGAGAGCAGAAGCAAGGGGTGGGGGAGGTGCCAGGCTCTTTTTAACAACCAGCTTTCTTGGGAGCCAGCAGAGTAAGCATTCACTCACCCTGAGGGTGGCTGTCACTCTATGCCATCCAAACTCCTCCCATTAGGTCCCACTCTAGCATCAGGGGTCACGTTTCAACCTGAGGTTTGTAGGGGACAGATATCCAAACGATAGTACCTATGTCAACTACATCTGCAGTCCCTGACCCCCAGGCTCTGGCCTGGTACCAGTTGGTGGCCTGTTGGGAAAACAGGGCCGCGCATCACTGCCTGAGCTCCACCTCCCCCCGCCACCCCCCGCCCCTTGTCCATGGAAAAATTGTCTTCCATGAAACTGGTCCCTGGTGCCAAAAAGGTTGGGGACCACTGAACTACATGATTCACAACAGCCAAAAGGTGGAAACATTGAATTGTCCATCAACAGATGAATGAGTTAAAAAATAAAGCCAGGCCCAGTGGTGCATGCCTGTAATCCCAGCTACTCCCAGCAGAGGCGGGAAGATCATTTGAGGCTGGGACATCGAGGCTGTAGTGCGCTATAATTGCACCTGTCAATAGCCATTGCACTGCAGCCTGGGCAACGTAGTGAGACTCAGTCTCTAAAGAAATAAAAATAAAAAATAAAGTGGTATATACATACAATGCAGCATCATTCAGCCATAGAAAGGAATGAAATTCAGCTGGGCACAGTGGTGTGCGCCTGTAGTCCCAGTTACTCAGGAGGTAGAGGTGGGAGGATCCCTTGAGCCCAGGAGTTCAAGACCAGCCTGGGTAACATAGCAAGACCCTATCTAAAAAAAAAAAAAATTTTTTTTTTAAAAAAAGGAACGCAATTTTGAATACGCTACAGTTCTGATACATGGAGGAACCTTGAAGATACGTAAGTGAAACAAGTCGGCCACAAAAGGACAAATATTGCACAGTTCCATTTATATGAACTACCTATAAGAATGGGGAAAGCCTTGGAAACCTGACCGTAGCAAGTGCTGCTGAGGACGCAGGAAAGCCGGAAGCCTCACACGCTGCTGGTGGGAATGCAAAATGGCACAGCTGCTTTGGACAACGGTTTTGCAGTTTCTTAAAAAGCTAAACACACACTTACCAGAAGACCCAGGAATCTGTCCTCCGTGTCGACTCAAGAGAAATGAAAACTTATGTTCGCACAAAAATCTCTACATAGATGTTCACAGCCGCTCTGTCCATGATCACCCAAACTGGAAACAACCCAAACGTCCTTCAATGAATAAGTGGCTAAGCAAGCTGTGCGACACCCATGCAAGTCAGTGCCACTCAGCAACAAACACACCAAGCTCTGAAACATGCAGCACCACAGAGGATCTCAAAGGCACCGTGCTCAATGACAGAAGCCCGCTGCAAGCGCTTACCTACAGTGTAAGTCCAGTTATGCGTCATTCTGCAAAAGACAAAACCGTCGGGAAGTGCGGTGGATCAGGGATCGCCAAGAGGTGGGGGGGAGTTTGATGTCGGAGGGGCAGTGGGGGACGGAAGGGGTTGGAACTCTCCTACAGTCCCAGTCATCGTGGTGGTGTGCAAATATCCACATATGTACAGCTCCCAGAACTGTACAGCCCCCCATCCAATATTAAAATTTATTGATTTAAGAAGAAAAAAGAAAGAAATTGTTTTGTAAAGAAGTGTAAAAATTAGCTGGGCTTAGTGGCGCATGCCTGTAGTCCCGGCTACTTGGGAGGCTGAGGCAGGAGGATCTCTGGAGCCCAGGAGTTAGAGGCTGCAGTGAGCTATGATGACGCCACCGCTGTCTAGCTGGGGTGACAGAGCAAGACCTGTCTCTAGGAAAAAAAAAAAAAAAAAAGGAACTGTACCTTTGGAGTGCCGGCTGAGGTCTAGAAACATTATTGCATAAGAATCCTTAAAATGCCAGATGGTCTGACCATTCCAATATTACAGATGAGAAAACTGAGGTGTAGGAAGGTGCTTGGGTATGTCTGACTCCAAATAAAACTCATGCTTTCAGCTGGGCTCTGTGGCACGTGCCTGTAGTCCCAGCTACTCGGAAGGCTGAGGTGGGAGGATCGCTTGAGCCC
Organism: Daubentonia madagascariensis; assembly: GCA_023783475.1. Classification (NCBI taxonomy): domain Eukaryota; kingdom Metazoa; phylum Chordata; class Mammalia; order Primates; family Daubentoniidae; genus Daubentonia; species Daubentonia madagascariensis. Next base: position 812,484 of record JAKFHU010000776.1, read on the forward strand.
GGGAGTTCGAGTTGAGCCTGGCAACATAACAAAACCCCGTCTCTAAAAAAATTTTAAAAATCCAAAACCTCATGCTTTTAACCACTGCCTGGTTCAGAGCCTCGTAAAAGTCAAGTTCCATGTTTGTGTCATGATTCCCACATGAGGACTCCATCACGGAGAGTGGGACCATACCCACAGCTGCATCAGGGGCAGATCCGGGCTCTTACACTGGACAGACCATCCAACTGGAGAGGGACAGGGATTGAGGGACAGAAAGAGGAGGCAAGAGGGCCAAACTAGAATTGCTCGAATGGAGAGACAAGCAGACTCTGGATGTGCTGCTGGACGGGGCATCCCGGCATGGCCAGGACCATCTAGGCACTGTGCCAGGCAGGCCAAAGCAGCGGGTCACTTCACAGCTGCTCTGGGCTCCCTCTGGCTACCACAGGCCCTGCCGAAGGGGTAGCCGTGAGCCAGGACACGCCCCTCTCCCCACAGCTGATGAGGAGGGCACTGCCCCCAGGTGGCCTCACCCAAGCCTGTAATGGCCCGTGTGGGACCTGCCACGGCAAGCTTCTCCACCAGGCAGGGGATCAGGGCACCCTGGGGAGACTAAGGCCCTTAGAGGGACTAGCCGAGGCCGGAGGAGGGGCCCAGCGCTAGAGGGAGCGGAGGCTGGGAATGAAGGCAAGCCTCCAGGCCTGTCCGAGATGTCAGCTGAGGGGAGAGCAGAGGGCTTGCCCAGGGAGGATGGACTTGTGTCCATGTCACAGCGGGGTGGACAAAGAGCAGAGTCCAAGTGTGGCCAGGAGCCTACAGGTGGCTGGTTAGAACTGCAGATCCCAGCGCTCCAGCCAGGCCCTCTGGGGGCTGGGGAACCTGCATTTCTCTAGCTTCCCAGGTAATTCCGTGGCATCTTGAAGTTTGAGGGGCACTCGGACCAAGTGAGAGCTGGAACCGAGGTCCTCATGGCCTAGCCCACATGCCGCTGCCCTTTGCCACTTCCTGCTGGTCCTGACCTTGAGTTAGGACTTGAGTTAGCCCAGGTGGGAGGGGAGGCCCTAAGGAACACGTCCAGTTGATCTCCCTAAGACTGAAGCTCAACCAAGTCGGTCTGCTTGCCCAGGACCCAGGAAAGGCTGCCCAAAGGTTCACTCCTCCCAGAAATTCCTTCTGGGGGGGGCAGTCCCTGGCCTAACGGGCTTGGGCTTACTGTGTTGCCCAGAACTGGGCTACATGTTTAGACTCAGCACGTCTCTGCTCTTCACAAACAACCCTACAAGGCAGGTACTTTTCCCCACCACCCCCATCGTCCTGGGGAGAGAGCAGAGCCTGTGGACACCAGGTGTGCTAGTCCACTCTGAGACCCAGCCAGTCTTTGGACACTTCGGTCTGAGCCAGGGTCCTGCTCGCAACCCCTTCTCGACTGCTGTCTCCAATGCAGTCTCTCATCCTTGGGGCCTTTTTTTTTTTGAGACAGGGTCTCACTCTGTCATTCAGACTGGAGTGCAGTGGCATCGTCATAGCTCACTGCAGCCTCCAATCCTGGGCTTGAGCGATCCTCCTACCTCAGCCTCCCGAGTAGCTGGGACTACAGGCACACGCCACCACACCTGGCTAATTTTTCTATATTTTGGAGAGACGGGGTCTTGCTGTTGCCCAGGCTGGTCTCGAATGCCTTGGCCTCCCAAAGCGCTGGAATTGCAGGCTTGAGCCATCGTGCCCGGCCCCTTGGGCCATTGTGACCCTGCACGACCCTTCTGGCTGCAGACTAGCCCCTGTGCCACCCGGAGCTATCTCCTGGCCTCATGTGCAGGAGGTTCTGAGCATTTCCTGTTCCTCCTTGTCTGCATCTTAAGGCCACTCCCACCTGCCACTTGCCCCACTCATCTGTCCACAGCATCCCTCCCCTGCCTACAGCCTCACCTCCTTCACTGCCCCCACACCATGGGCCTTTGTTTATGTGGCCTGTCCTTCCCCCAAATGCCTGCATCCTGCTTGCAGGGCAGCCCTGCTCTTCCGGCCTCTAGTCCAGCACCACCTGGGAAGGTCCCCTTGACTCTCCACCAACCGCAGGCCTGGCTTCTGGGCATGCAGAGCCCGTTCTAGGACCTGGGGCCACGTTCTGGGACAGTCAGCCTGTGGGTCCAGCTCCCTGGATGGAGCACTCCCTGAGGGCAGGGGCCACGTGGGGCCCACTTCATATCCACGGCGCCTGGCAGCACCCGGCACAGAGACCCTTCCAGGGACGCTGGTGAAGAGGTGAGGGCCAGGGAAACATTACAATGGCCTCACTTCTTGCTCTGTGTGTCATTCCCCTGCTGTGGAAAGTGAAGGAGGCCCATTGCTACTGTCTTTAATCAAGAGCAGGACGTCAGTGGGAAGCCCCTCGCTGCGACCCTCCTCCCGTCCCCGTGAACAGGCTCCTAGGTACCTTCCGAGCCTTTGCGGCTGCTATTCTCGCTTCCTTTTTCTCCCCGTGTATAGCTCTGTTTTACAAAAACGGGGTCATTCCCTACGCGGTCTTCCATGGCTTGTTTTTTTTCCTCAACTACATGCCGTCGCCTGCGGCAGGACTTCCCGAGCTACCTCATTCTTCCGGTGGCTGCCACTGTCCCCGCACACAATGTAGAGTACGCCATGACTGATGCACTGCTCCCTAGGGAGGGACAGTCCAGCTGTCCCAGTGATTTCATCATTACAAGTCATGCTGCCGTGGACATCCTGGGGCAACCTCCAACTGTTCTGCAGGAGTTTCTGAAGGAAAGATTCCATTACCTAAGTGACTCTCTGGTCCCGAACAGCCTTAGCATAAGACCCTGAGATGAGGAAATCAATGTCCGGAGTCAGGACCATCCAGAACCACCCACGTGGATCGTGCCTCCTCCGCCCCCATCTCCAGCCTGCCCGCCCTTTTCCCATAGTGGCCCACAGCGGGGAGCACCTGCCCATGTGCCTTTGAGGCCCTGGCCCCCAGGCTGGGTGCTGTGGCGTGGCCCCAGAGGTCGGGGCCCAGGAAGACAGCTGGCAGGGAGCCCAGGCACAGCCAGCCTGGGAGGAGCCTGAGCTGTTCTCAGGGTGAGTCAAAGACCCTGGAGGACGCGGGCAGGGTGGGCAGCCGCGGGGCTGTGCAGGCTCCTGCGGGAGCCAGGGCTGGGGGAGCTGGCCGCGACCTGAGCCCCGCGCTCTCCTGAGTCCCCTGCGCTCCCCCTCAGTGCCGCCGGTGAGGGCGCACCCCAGACTGGCAGGCTCGCCCGCACGGTCACCCCCTTCCTTAGACTACCCACCCCCTTGCCACTGTTCCTGCCTCTTTACCCAGTCAGGGCGCTGCTGGCTTTTATCCCAAAGAAACAATTCACCGCCCTGAAGTCCCGGAAACAACGTAAACCCGCAGCGAGAGATGATCCGCAGCCCAGGGAAGAGGGCGGGAAGCGACGCGCAGGGCACTCGTGGAAGGGCAGACTGCAAAGCTGCTGTGGGGACAGTCACGCTGGGACCACGTCCACGCACGGAGAAGGGCCGGAGTGACTCACAGGCACGCGGCAGGCCACTGTCACTTACTCCTGCGTGACCTTGGGCAAGTCACAGGGGCTCTCGAACCCCCCTCCCGTTCCGCGCCTGCCACAGCGAGACCCACTCCTGGCAGTGGGCCAGTGACACTGCAGGGGAAGCCCCCAGGCGAGCGGAGGCACACAGCAGGCGGAGGAACAGCCGTGGCGGGTTTTAGTAACTCGGCCGAATGGGACAGTTTGGCAGGACCGGGAAGCTCAGCTGGGACACCAGCAGCCAGATTTATAGTCCCGAAAAAATGACCCCGTAACCACTGTTGCACTATCCAAACCAAACAAAAAAACTAAAGCTTTTGAAAAATCCCCTTGGCCTTCTGGGCCTCTGAGTCCCATCTGGCCTGTCGTGGCGCTGAGTCTTTCCCTCGGGTCTCTGTCGGGACCCCCCAACCAAGGGGGCTATTACGCCCAGAACCCGAGGCGGGGAGGGATGTGCAGACAGCGCCAGGTGTGCGGGCTTTGGAGGCCGGGGCCACATTCCCGGGATTCCTGCTAGGAGACCCGCCCAGCCGCCGGCTAGACTGCTGCTTCCGGGGGGTGGCTGAGCTCCCAGCTCCACCTGGGGGCAGGGGGGCCACCCAGGGAGAAGGCGGGGCCTGGAGTCAGGTGGCAGGTGAGGACCGGTAGGCTCAGTCCTGGGGCCTTCGAAGCAAGTTTAGTATAGATTTGAATCCAACAGGAGCAAAAGCGAACATCCCATGATTCATTCATCCCTCTCATGAGCCCACAGGAGTGACAGCCAGGATGCCAGCAGGGACTTAGGTGCCTTGAGGAAGGGACGGCCTAGGTGACCAAGCGTCCAGGTTTACTCGGGACTGAGGGGCTGCCAGGGATGGGGACTTTCCGTCCTGAAACCAGGACAGTGCCAGGTAAACTGAATTGTTGGTCACCCCAGACAGGGGCCCCAGAGGGGTGGCAAGGGGAGGGTATGTGGGGGAGGGAGGACAAGGCCGGGTGCTTCCTAGCTGGTGGGAAAGAGAGAATCTGCCACGAGGAAGAAACCTTACAATCTATGTCAAGAGCAAGATGGGTTCTTCCTGTCTAACCTGCTCTTCCTGCACCGGGGAAACTGAGGCCAGGGGAGGAAGAGAAGGATGGTGGCACAGTGAGGACTGGAAAGCTTTCTGGACACCTCTGTTGAGAGTGGCCAACCTGACCCAGGATGAAGCTATCAGCTGAAGGCCCACCAGACCCCTGATGGACCACCAGGGAGGCCCTGGGGACATGAATGTCCTCAACCAGCTGCCCTGGCATAGTGACCAGGGGAAAAGGAATTTTGCACAAGATCCCACTGACCTGGGCTGGCAGGGAGCCTCAGGGTCTCCGGGCAGCATCAGCAGCTCCCGGAACAGTGGCCCAGCGGAGGTGGGCTGGCCAGTCTGGAAATCTGGCCAGCAGCTCCTGGAAACCCTGGGTCCTGGGCATCTCCCTCGTCCCTCAACTTCTACTACCCTCCCTCATCAACTGCCATCGGAATCCGCTGTCCCTCAACGCTCTGGGCTGGCATTAAAGGGCCAGTGCTTCCCCAGCTGCCTGCTGCAGAGGCACCACAGCATTCCCACCATGGCTGTTCCTCTGCCACCACCTGGCTGCCCTCTCCAAGTTTGGCAGTCCACTCATCCCTAGGTGACAAAATATGGTTTTTCGAAGTGTCAAGTCTGGTGAGAAGGCTATGTCCTTAATTTCAACCTGCTCCTGCTCACACAGTTGCCGCCTCTTTGAAGAGAGCATTCCTTTAAGCACCACCGAGCCTGTACTGTGTGGTCTGGGAGGTGGACGTTCAGGTTCTGATGGTGTGCCCACTGGCTGTGGGTCCTTGGGCACCTCTCAACCTCTCTGAGCCTCAGTTTCCTCATTGTAAAAAGGGGATAATAAAGGCACCCATGTCCCAAGCTTGTTGTGAGGATGCAAGTAGATATGTAACAAACTGAATAGAGAATTGGGCACACAAGTGCTCAATCAAAGCTAGATGTCACCCCCACCCTCGTGTGCCAACTGGAGGCCCCAGCTCAGCCAGGCCTAGGGGACACTGACCCAGGAATTACAATGAAATTTGATTGTTTCCACTGAGGAGGAGCTGGGGGCAGTGAAAACACTGCCAGAAGCCTCCCCAGGTCCAGGGAGCGGGGAGGAAGCCCAAGTGGACATTGGCTGGCGGGGGTTCCTGGGGACGGAGAGCCTGGTGAGGGACCTGGGCCAGTGGGGAAGGTGCCCAGGCAGGCTCAGACTGTGGGGCTGATCAGAAAGCCTTGAGTGGGAGTGGGGGGGGACCTTCTAGAAATGTCATATTTATAAAAATGGTTCACAGAACCTGTTTCATTTACCAATTTGCTCCTGGTGGCCAAGGCACAGTTAATGTTCTGAAAAACAAATCTCCAACATGTTTTTCCTTCTTTTGTGGTCCTTATTCTCTTTCCCATTTTTACCTGTGATTTTTTTCGGACACTGACAACATTTTAGGTGGGATATAAAAGGATTTAAAACTTAGACAATAAAGCAAATTACTTGCTTTTGTTAAATTGCTCTTCAGTCCGTGTTATTTGGTTTCAGAATTTTAGCTATGACTGTAGGAATGGATTGCAGAAACACTCAACAGAATTAGAGGATTTTCTCATGTTCACTGGAAGGCTTTACCTCCCGGGGGGAGGAAGGCGAGAGCAGTTCACCCGGTAGTGGATGTTGAGAACTTGGTTTGGGTTCTGAGGACCTGGGGTCGGAAACCGTATCCTGCTCTGCCTGGATGATTGAAGGCCTGGAAGTACTTTAGGTTTGGGGCTGGAACCTGGGCTGCGCAGTTCAGGAGTTGGTGCGAGGCTGGAGGGCGAGACAGGCTCTGGTTTGAGCAGAGTTTGGATTTAGACCAGAGGGCAATGGGAAGAGTCTTCAACTGGGGAGTAACAGATCAGAGTTGAATCTGTCTGAAGAGGCTTGGAAAAGGCCAGGGGGGAGGTGGGGCCAGGGCAGGGCTGGAGACAAGTGGCCGGAGCTGAGAGCTGATGTGGGGAGACCAAAGGCGATGGGCTGGGATGTTGGCCCGGCAGCCAGGTGGACAGAGATGGAGGTGCCCTTCTTCAGCTCAGCTGGTTGTGTTAACCTGCGACTGTCACTGCCTCAGGCTCCAGGGCGCCTGGCCCTAGGCTTCTTGGGCACACAGAGCCACCACAGCCCTGCCCAACCAGACAGGGACCTTCTTTGTGCCCTTCCTGCGAGGGGTACTGCAGACCTACGGCCACTCTTTCAGCTCCTGTATCCATGACAACCGCACACTGCAGTTCTCTGGGTGTTTCCATTTCAAATGCTCTGCCCCTTTGTTTGCACAGGTTCCCGTGTGGGATTCTGTGTTCCCATTTTTGGTGGGAGAACAGGAGACTATCCGATGTCCTGCCCACAGGCCTGTGTTGGGCCCAGGGCTGGGAGGCCTCCGAGAGCCCCGCAGGTGGCAGAAGGAAGTGGCGGAGAGGACGGCAGGAGTTAGGGTCGGAGGCCTGGCCCCCGCAAAGGAAGGTGGCACCACCTGCCTGGAGGCCATCTGCACTGTGGCTGACCATCCGTGTGGCCATTCTCGTCCACAGGGCCTGGACGGAAGCAGGTGTGGCTGCCATGGGCGATTCGCACTGTTAGAAGTGACCCACGGCACCGTTAAGAAAATAGTCAGACACCGAAAATTGTCTCGGCAAGGCAAAATCTTTACTTCTGATCAGAAGGGCATGCAGCGGCGGTAAGAGCAGCCAGCCAGCACTCGCTATAGGGAAGGTTCTTCGCCTTTTTATCCCTAATGCAGACCTACGGCTGTGTCTCATCCCATTGGCCGGGATTCTGACTGCACAATCTTGTTCTTAGCCGATTGACTAAGGCATGTTGCTAGGACAGAAAGGACGCGGGGGTAGGGGGCTCTCAGTGTAGTAAATGCTTAAAGTTGGCGGGCAGGTCAGGCACAGTAAGGTATGCGGAAGAGAGTTACTTCCTGATACTTTGGCAGAAAAGAGCAAGCCAAGGTTATCTCCTCCTACAATTTCCCCCTCTTTTATATTAGACTTTTCCATTCTTTTCTTCAAATTCAGTGAGGAGGAGCTGACTTTGGTGTTCTTGGTCTTCTAATAGTAATAACCTGTTTTCATATGTGGGTGGAAGAAGTTTAGTTAGGGCTGTTTCTATTAATCTCTGGATTAGTCCTCTAACACGTGGGATAATACAACATCCCATTAATATTAAGACACCAAATACAATAATTAAGGAACTTAGTACTGACATCATTAACCCTTTCCATTTTCCACACCACTGCTCCGTGAGGCTAGTGAAAGTGTCATCTATCCCTGAGTTTTCAGGTAGCTCATTAGCCAAGGTAGTAAGTCCTTGTAGAGCTTTGGTGACTGTGCCACCCAGAGCTGTGTTGTTGGGGATGTAAGTGCAGCACTGGCCTGCAATCATGACACACACTCCACCTTTTCCTAATATCATATCTAAAGCCATTCTATTTTTCCAGGTCATTTTACTGGCGGGTCCTAGTTGCTCAGCTATACCTTTGATGGCATCTCTGGTATAATTTAGTTTATGCAGATGATCCAGTCTACATTTTTATTTATAGTGGACCAACAGAAGAATAAAGATTCAAACCCAGCAGCTATTTGATTTCTAGCCTTGAAGTCATTTGGTACCCCTCGGGGGACTCCAATAGCATCAATAAAAATAAGGGGATCAAAAAGATCTTCTGGGAGCACCTATTTCTCTTTTCGTCTGTTTGTCCGATGTCCCCTTTCCTCAACTGGGAGCTGATGGAACACCAGCGTAAAAGGGATGGCCAATTGCACCAAAGCACAGGTGTCACTCCAGCTTTCCAGTAGGACCTCAAAGAGTTGGTCTTCACAATACCACCAGACGTCTCCTTGGGGTATGGAGAGGGCAGACTGATCCTGCAGCTTCTTGAAGGCCAGGCTTTCATTGCACCCTGTCGTGTTTCTGAGAGACACCGCCCTCTCCTCCTGTCTAGAGAGACACGAGGTGAAGTTGACATCAGAGGCTGGTGGCCTCACAGTCCTCAGGGGCTGACCCGCAAGACCTCTCATGTCAGGGAAGAGCAATGATAGGGTTTTGCACGATTCACTTCCCCACGCCGTGGTCTCCTGGAAGAGAGCTACCATACAATGCATGCCCGTAAGATCTACAGACCATCCAAGTAGAAAGGGAACTATTTGGGCCTCTGGTCTTCCGGTCGCACAGGCGTAACAATCACTCTTATTTAGGGTGTAGACAGAATATCTGATCCATTCTAACCAGGTGTTTTCATCTTTATACCCAGTTTCTAGTGCAACTGTTTGCCTTAAATCCTTGACTTCTACAATGGTTACCTCAGATGGGTCTGGGGAAAGATACAGGCAGTGTTGTTGTCAGGTCTTATAGAAGGAGTGGGGAACGTGACAGTTGAGGCAGGAGGCATTATTTCTAAAGAGAACTGTCCAATTGGGTCTGTACCCATTATATCTGCTCCCATCCCAAAAGTTCTATTTAAAGTTGTGTCTTCAGAAGTGGGGACGTTTATGGAAATAGTGACAGGGTTACATTGATGTAATTTGCAATTAGGTGGGGGAATCCCTTTTGAGAAGTGGATTTTAGGTTTTAAACTTGGATCTGTACTGCCTCCTGATGTCCAACCTTGATATTGGGTTGTCCATAGGACATCCAGCCAATGGCTACAGGGACCTGTTCCCCAGAGAGTCCTCGTGCCTATGACCCTAGGATAGGGACAGAGGTATTTATCAGTCATGGAAAGCTGCCTTTGGTTCTCCAGGCTTCCTCATGGTATAACCTGACAAGCATCAAAAGTAATGGTTTGTGGCGCTGTGGAACTAGAAACATTGATTGTAAAGAGACCTGCTGATAGCTGGAAAAGGGAAATAAAGATAATGCTAACTAAACCCTTCAGAAGGTTACTTCGGTGGGAGAGGATCCAGGTATGGCGTCCCATCTTCCCTCTCTGGGAAAGATTGCTTTTTTCACTCGCATATGGTGTGTCCAACCCTTTTCGGCTGTACGGACTGTTGTCTCTGTAGTCAGAAGCACTAGGAAGGGTTCCTCCCAGGCTGGTTCAAGCGTCTCTTCCCTCCAGCCTTCGACCAGCACGTAGTCTCCAGGTCAATGTGGATGTGCCGGAAACTCAAGAGGTGGCTTTTGCGTCAGAAGTTCCCTTTCCCTGAGAGAAAGCAGAGTGGAAGACAAACCAAGTATATAGTTTTTAAGAAACTGGTCCTTGGTTTAGAAGGTGGGAATGTCAGTAGTTGAATTTAGATAGGGTAACCCGTAAAGCATTTCACAGGGGGATAGGCCTATGTCTTTTTGAGGGGCCGCCCGGATCCCTAAAAGGGCTATAGGCAAACATTTAGTCCAAGGTAACCTGGTTTCCAGGATTGATTTAGTAAGGTGATTTTTCAGAGTCTGGTTCACTCTTTCTACCCTTCCTGAGAAGGAGGGTGCTGGGGGTATGATATTCCCATTTAATTCCTAAAACCTGCATGAGTCCTTTTATGATATTAGCAGTAAAGTGACTCCCGTTATCTGAATCAATATTTTCGATCAGACCAAATCAGGGCACAATATGTTCGATTAGGACTTTGACTACATTATTAGCAGTCGCCCCAGGTAGAGGAATCGCTTCTACCCAATGGGTGAGACGGTCTACAATTACAAGAAGGTATTCAAGACAGCCTATTTTGGGCATTTCTGTGTAGTCAATTTGAATGCTTTGGAACGGCCGTGATCCAGGATTCCTTGCCCCAGAGGGCATCCGCCTTATAGGCTGCTTATTAGTTTTCTGGCATGTTATGCACCTTTCAGAGGTTTGTTTGGCTTATAGTATAGATACCTATACAATCATAAATTCGGAGAATTGCGGCACACATTGCTTGGGGACCCCAGTGGCTACCGTGGTGGAGCTGGGTAAAAATTTCTCTCATTATTGGTTTGGATAGCATTTCTCTTCCATCAGGCAATAGCCATCTTCCCTCTGAATTTTCTTCTGTCCCTATTTTCCTTAATTGTTCTTTCTCTACTGGGGTGAAAATGGGGGTTGCAACAGGGGCAGGGAGATGTGTTAAATGGAATATTGGTGTTTCTGAGGAGAGGGCAGCCTGCTTAGCTACTTCATCTGCTAAGTTATTTCCCCGGTGTTCAAAAGAGGACCGACCCCCTTTGATGCCCTGGAACATGAACTACAGCTATTTCTTCCGGTAACATTAGACTTTCTAAAATTTGGGTTATTAACTCTTTATGTATTTTTTCCATTACTATTAATCAGTTCCCGTTCCATCCAGATTTTTCCAAAGGTATGAACTACCCCAAAAGTGTATTTGGAGTCACTGTAGATGGTCCCTTCTTTCTTGGTTAAGAATTTTAGGGCTTGGTTAAGAGCATATAGTTCACAAATCTGGGGTGACCACCCATCTGGGAGTCTTCCTGATGCTATTATGGTTAATTGAACTCTGTCTACCACAGAATATCCATTATGCCTTTCTCCCTTTATTACTCGGGAAGACCCATCCACAAAATAATTTAAGACCCCTCTGGAAGGGGGTTTCTCTAAGGTCTGGCTGGACTTTGGTTTGGTATTCTACTAAATTCATACAACAGTGCTCAGTTGGAACATTTCCTTCCCCTCCAAGTAGGAACTCAGCGGGATTTAAGCAACCGTCTGTGATGAGTGTCAAATCATCTCTTTCTAAGAGGATGGCTTCGTACTTTAAGATCCTGGAGTCTGTTAGCCATCTCCCCACCTTCTGGTGGAGAATAGTTCTGACCTGGTGGGGTGTGCTGATAATTAGACTTCCCCCAAAGGTAAGCTTTCTGCTTTCTTCCGTTAAGAGGGCGGTGGCTGCTATTGATTGGATGCATTCCAGCCACCCTCGAGAAACAGGGTCCAAAAGTTTAGACAAAAACGCCACAGGCTGTTTATGCCCTCAGTGTTCTTGGGCTAAAACTCCTAAGGCACTTCCCTTGCCAACGTTTATAAACAAATGAAAGAGTTTTTCAAGGGAGGGCAATGCTAGCACTGGGGCGGTGATGAGGGCCTGCTTGAGGGTATCTATTAGCTGGGTTTCTTCTGGCCTCCAAAGGAGGGGCTCAGGTCCCTCATCTACAAGTTTAAGATATAATCCTTTGGTTTTGAGAGCACAGGAGTCTATCCACAACCTGCAGTACTCTATTAATCCCCAAAATTTCCTGAGTTCTCTCTTTGCAGCTGGTAAAGGCATATTGGTTATTCCTGAGACTCGTTCGGGGCTTAATTTTCGTTTTCCTTTACTGATCAAATGTCTAGATACTTCACCTCCCTTTCTACAGATTGTAATTTAGTTTTCGAGACCCATAAGCCCTGTTGGCCCAAGAAATTAAGTAAATTTATAGTGGTTTCTGCCACCTCCTTGCTTCCATCCCCTGAGACCAGTAAATCGTCTACATACTAGAGGAGCTTGATTGGAGACGGAGTTACAAATTTTTCCAGTACTCATTCAAGGATTTGCCCAAACAAGTTGGGTGATTCAGCAAAACCTTGGGGAAGGACAGCCCATTGGTATTGCTGTTTCCTCCCAGTGTGTGGATCTTCCCATTCAAAAGCGAACAAGTCTCTGCTATTCTCAGCCAGAGGACAGGCCCAGAAGGCATCTTTGAGATCCACCATGCTAAACCATTAATGACTATAAGGGATCTTGCTGAGAAGGGTACATGGGTTGGGGACCACAGGGTGCTGACACTGAACAATTTGACTGACTGCCCTTAAATCCTGAACTAATCTATATGATCCATCTGGTTTCTTTACAAGTAATATGGGGGGGTTGAAGGGAGACGTACAGGGTTCGAGGAGACCATCCTTCAGGAAACTTTCTATAACAGGTTGTAGTCCCAGCCTTCCTTCTAAAGGAACTGGGTCCTGTTGTCTTCGCACAGTCTCCCCTGGAGTCGTGAGGTTAACTGGCACTGGGGAAACACCTAGCCCTCCTCGATTCCCTTCCCTTGTCCAAACTTCGGGGAGAATTCTTTCATTCTCCTTTGTGGACAGAAGGTTTAAGGAAACCTGGATTGCTCTTTGGTTAATAACTAATCCTGTCCCTAATCTTGACATCAAGTCTCGGCCCAGGAGATCTGTTCCTGCTTTGGGCACAGAAAGAAATTTTACTTGTGTTTTCTGGCCTTTGTATATGACCTGAGTCTCCTTGAAACTTGGGATGTTAACACTTTCCCCTTTTACCCCTGATACAAGCAGACATTCATTGGACAGTTGCATAGTGGCGGGACGGCACATTAGAGAGGAGCGGGTGGCTCCTGAGTCAACAAGGAAGGTGACTTCTTCCCCTCGGGGTCCCACCTCCTATCAAGGGCTCTTGGTAGGACCCTTCAACATAAAAGAGCCCCTGACCGCCCTGTTCTTCATCAAAAGCCATAAGGGGCATTATCTCTCCTGCTTTCTTCCAGTCTGACACTCCCTTTTGAAGTGTCCTTCCTTTCCACACTTGTAACATTTGCTCTCTCCCCTTCCCCTGGGTCGCCCTTTTCCTCGTCTTCCCTGGAAACGCCCTCCGTGGGGCGCCTTCAGTCTCTGATTTCCAGGGGCCTCATGGCCTCGGGTTGCTTTTTCTACGGCGGAGAGCATGACCTTTGCTTGTGTTTCTGCTACTTTCTGAGTAGGTCCTCTAAACCCCTGTCCTGCCAACCCTCTAGTTTTTGCAGCTTCTTAGCATTGTTGGGCCAACTGTTGGTCACAAAATGTGGCTTTAACATCCCTTGGCCTAAGGGGCCATCAATATTCAATCCCGAGTACTTTCTCATCCGTTCCTTTAACCTTGTTGAAAACTCTGCGGGCCCTTCCTCCCGCCTTGTTAATATTGAACGCTCTTCCCGTGTTTTGAGAACGGGGAACTGCTTCCCTTATCCCTTTTATAATCACATTTCTAAGATCTCTCCTGTTGTTTCTATGGGCTTCATTATTATCGTCCCACTGGGGCTCCAGATTTGGGAATTTCACCTCTGCGGGCACCTCGCTCGCGTTCCCACATGGCCGTTGCTGCCCCCCATCACCCCTCTCCCCCAGAAAACAGAATCCCCAGGACCGAGGTGAGCTCGGCGCATGTGTGTATCTGGGGACCTAGAAATCGACCCAACTGATCTGCAGCCCCATGCGGGTCTTCCAACAGAGGTTTCAGCTCTTTCTTTAAATTTCTGACTTCCCGACTAGGGAGGGGAGCATTGAGAACCCTATTCCTCCGCCACCCTGGGAACTTCCCGAAGTGGGTATAAAGCCTGGGATTTTCCTCCAGGGGAAGCAAGGGGAAATTGCGGCTGTCTTCCGTGCCCTGTTCTACTTCCTTCCTGAGGCCGGGCCGCCCCCGCGCCAGACCGAGGCCCGCCCTTTCGGGCTCCCGCACGCGGGCCCGGGGGCCGGAGCGCGAAGGGGCCCCCGCGGCCAGGGCCGCTCTTTTTCCTGCCTTCCGTGTCTTCGCTGCCTCTCGCTCGAGCGGGAGCAAAACCGCGGGCCCTTTTCTCCAACAGAGGGCACGGTCAGTGTCTTCCCGAGACAGGACTTGTGCTATTAACACATGCAATCGAAGGGGGCAAACCCAGTCTTCGTGGGAACCAAACGTGGGCCCAAACACAGAGGGTTTAGGAACGGGTCCCTGCGTCCACATGAAACAGCAATACTCGCCTCCTGCTGTTTGCTCTCCCCTTGAGTCCGGGCACTGCCATTCCGGCATTTTAGCGTCAGTCCCAGCGACGACAGGGGGATTCCACCCGCACTTGCGTTTTCCCCAGGGGTTTCTTACTCGTGCGCTCTCCCGTGCCGGCTTCCCGGCGGCGCGAGTGCCAGCTCCGAGGCTCGAGCCCCGGGTCTCCTCCGCGCCCGACTCCGCTCCGTGTGTCCGCCGCCTGCCCGCGGGGGCGCGTCGCATCCGCGCCGGGACACCGCCTTCGGTCCACCTGGCCGCCGCGGACCGGACTGCGCTCGCGCGCCCGGAGGCACCAGGCGGCCGCGGACCCGGCTGCGGCCTCTCCCCCTGCGTTGCGACAGCCCCCGAGCGGTCACAGGGGCCGCGCCGCTGGCAACAGTCGGGCGCTGCGAACGCGCCGGCGCGGCCCAGTCTCTCCCTCCGCCCGGGGGCGCGCGGCGCAGCCGGCTCTCCCGTTGGCGAGGGCGGCCGCTGCGCAGCAAGGGCGGGCGGCTCCCGGCGCGGGGAGACACGGCGGCGCAAGCGGCCGGCCGAGGTTAGCCCCTGCGGCGCCAGGAGGCGGGAAGACCCCGGCGAGTCCGGGCGTCGCAGCCTGTGGCCGCCGCTCCCGAGGCCGCGGAGCCGCCGGGACGCGCTCCAGCACCCGGGGCGGCAGGCGCCGTGCAGGTGCGCGTGTGCAGGCGTGCTCCGTTCCTGCAAGTGCGAGGGGCGCGCCGGCGCTTTCCCGTAGGCCTTGTGCTTCCACCCTCGCAGTGCAGGAGAGGGAGGGCGTGGCCCAGCCCAATTGCGGGTTCGAAGCTTGTAAGCACAAGTGCGCGCCTGACGTTGTCCCTTTAAGGCGTTGAGGCTGCCCGAGGCATTCTGGCCCTTGTCGCTGCCCGTAGCGCCCCTCCGAGAGGCAGGCTTTGTGCACTCGCCCCGCCCCCAGGCACCGCCCCTCCCCTCGCGCACGCGCACTGTCGCCCCCACGCCGCCTGGCGCCCGCCCGAGCGCCGCCTCGTCGAGCTTGGTCCGCGCTCCCGCCCGGGTGGCGGCTGACGCGACGCCCCGAGCGCCCGGCCCGCCGCCGCGGCCCGCAGTACGGCGGCCGCCCGCCCGCAGCACGAGGCGGCGGCGGGCGACGCCGGCGCCGCCACCGCCCCGCCCGCGGTCCTTCCCCCCTCGTTCGCCGGCTTCCCCTTCCCCGCCGGTCCGCTGACAGGACCTGAGCCCGGGGTTGGGGGATCGGGACTTCTTTTTCCCGCAGCTGACGTGTCTTTCCTTACATCGTCTCCTTCCTTACATCGTCCCCTTCCCGCCCACCCCAAGGAAAGCCCCCGGACCCCCCGAGCGCACGCATCCCTGGACGGGACGCGCTTCCCCTCCGGCAGCTGTGCCCCCAGGCCGATGCCGCTGCTCACCCCTGGCACCCTCGAGGCAGCCGGGCGGCGTCCCTCGCCCGGGTACAGTTTCTGGGGTGGGGGTCCTCTGTCACCAAGGGACAGCCCCCTGGGCGTCCTCGTGCAGGCCTCAGACCACTCCTGGTGGCGTCTGCAGAGCCATTTTGGGTGATGGGAGCAGACGCTCCGTACTAGCTTTCTCGTGCCAGTTGCTACCCCCGGGTCCCTTTACCCAGCTCCTCAAAGGCTTTTTTAAGCTTCGACTCTGGCAGGTGCTGCCAGCCCCATAGGAAGGCACATAGGTGAGCAGACAGCTAGCTGTGGCGAGGTAAGCAAGAACTGAGGTGGGGAGGGTGATGCTCCCCATCTCTGCTGCACTGGCCACCTGCCAGTCACCTGGGTGCCTGTTTAAAATGCCGATCACTTCCGGTTTTTGCACACCTGTGGACTCAGGTATCTGGGGTGGGCCCAGGAATCTGCATTTGACACGCAGTCAGGAGAGCATGCGGAGGTTTGGTTGCTTGACCTCAGGTGGCCTGGCTCACCTGGATGAAAAGCTGTGGCTGCTGAGAGGGGACAGGCGGCACCTGCCGTGGAGGCCAGCTGCCTTCCTGCAACGTCTCCTGCCCCTCTGCCCTGAGATCACGTCCTTAACCTGCTTCCCTTTTGCCCCCAAACGACTGTTCCACAGAAACACCTGAGTGTTTGTGGAAAATGCCAAGCCTTGGATCCCACCCAGTTGAGTAGAAAGTTGGTCTGTTGGGTCAAGAAATCATATTCTTAAAAGTCAGGTTGACTTTTTTTTTTTTTTTTTAACATGTTGATGTTTTTCAAGCCCAAAGGGTTGGGCTGGTTGGGCACCTTTTCTGTAAGACCACCTATCTGTTCTTCCTCACCTGAGGGCACCCAGGTGTTTGCAGTAGTCGCCACTGACCTCCGGGTGAGTCTCACCTTACGCTAGTTTAGGTCCCCTGAGCTGCCCCTTGGACCCCTGTGAGTGAAGAAACCAGCCCCCACAGCCTCTGCTGTCCCCTCTCGTGTGTTTCACGTGGTAGGGCGCGGCCACACTTCGCTCAGCTCTTGCCCTGGTCTGGCTTCCTCACACTAGGGGCTTTGAAACAGACTTTCCAGCTCCCTTCTTTGCTTGGGTTTCCTTAGCTCCTCTCTCGCCCTCTGCTTGTCCAGCCTGCAGAGGAGTAGGCGGCAGTGGGGTTAAATTGGCACGGCCAGGTTGCACTGAAGATAAGCACCGAGTAGCTGGCTTTTACTGCGCGCCAGCTTCCTACCAGCGCTTTGTCCCCTGGGCAGCGCTACAGGACCTTTTTCTGCACCCCCCCCAATAGTATTTGGCCTTTAGCTGCGATCTTTGCTGCAGGTGAAATGGAGCTGTGGCCACACCTGTTCTCTGCCCCCTGGGTGTTGTGATTTCTCTCCCTCTGGGATGAATACTTTGAGAATGCTCTTTTAAATGGCTTCCATTTCGCCTTATAAGGAGCCTGTGCAAGACTTCGGTTTTCAGCTTCGAGCTAGAATTGACAGTGTGTGAAGTCGTTAGATCACTGGCAGTGCTAGCTCCTGGGATTTGGGCGGCCATTGATACTTGCAAGCATGTCTCATTGGCTCTCCTTTTTAGCAATGCTGTCCCCTGTTTCTGGATAATCGTGTGCTTTATGAGATGTATCCAAGTAATGGGGTCTACTCCTGTGGTGGAGGAAACTAGTCGCTTACTGCACAGATTTGGATAGTCCCCATTGTTAAGCTGAAACTGAGCTGCGCTCTTTTCTTCCTCCTCTGTGGCATGGGTCTTGCTTGCAGAGTATCAGTGCTGGACTCCAGGCTGTTTCCAGAAGGTGGGACGTGGAAACTCCAGCCGGCAGAGCTGTCTCTGGATGGCTCTTGTGGTTTTGTGGTACCTGACAGGGATGAGAGCTCTGTGAACTGTTACCTCTCTGGGAGGCACCTTGCATCTGCAGCCTATGCATAGTGACAGTGGATCCCCCCGGGGTGCACTAGCTCCTGTTTTCCAACATGGCCATTAACATGATTGCCCCACTTGGGGTGCCTGTTAGGATTTGTATGTGTTCCCAAACTTCTACACCCTGAAGCTTAGTGTTCTGTCATTTGGCATGTTTTCTATCAAGAAACCTTTGGGTTTTTTAATGTGTCAAGGGCTCTTTGAAGAAAATTGCATTTTGTTTGCACAAACTGTGCCCCATCCCTACAAACATCTGGATGACAGAATAGGGAGCACCCTTGAGGTCTTTCGTTGTGATCATGAAAGGGCGAGAGCAGGGGTATCTTAGTGGAACGACTGAAAAGTATTAGCATGGAGTTAGGGTGATGGATTCCCCAATTTGGAACAGTTGATTTGCTACAGGGCTCAAATGGCGGTCAAATGTTTTCTTGTTTATCCTTTTTCCTGGAAATTTTTAAAAATACGGTGTGTTTATTGGCTTAGGCCCCCACTCTAGGTCTCGGTTAGCAGAGCACCTCTTTCCACTGTGACTCCAGCCGCGTCCCCTGTGGCCTTCAGAGCCATGGCGACAGAGGAGAAGAAGCCTGAGACTGAGGCCGCCAGAGCACAGCCGACCCCTTCCTCATCTGCCACGCAAAGCAAGGTGCCTGCCCAGGGGCTCCTGGGGCCCCTCCCAGGGGCAGATATGCTTAGAGATTCTTGGAAACGTTAAACCCATAAATGGTCTCCCCTACTAAGTTAAACATCTTTGCCAATTTTTATTCATTGGCCATATACCTAATGAATGCTTGTTCCGTGCTGTGTCAGGGATGCCCAAACCTGTCACCTGGTGAGGGGAGGCGTTATCAGATATAGATTCTTGGTCCTGATTGTGGGAGTCTGTGTGGCACCCAGAAACCATCTCTTCATAAGCACCTCCACTCTGGCCCCACAATTCTGAAGCAGGCAGGCCTGCAAGCCCCTCCTGTGGACCTCTGACAAAGGGAGCAGCGCCTTCAGATGTGCTTTGGGGAGGCCAGACCTAGTGTGTGGGGGGGTGCTGGCCAGGCTGGAGCTGGTGGGGACCCCTGTGATGTAGCAGGGTCTGAGGTGGGATTGAGGTGGGGTAGTGCCTCGAGGGGCCTTGGACGTCTCTAGCTTGACGGTGGGAACTGGGGTGAGAACTACAGGAGAAGTGGGGGTTTTGAGGGGAAAATAATGGGCTCAGATTTACACATGTTCAGTTTGACACCCGGAACGTGTGTGTCACAGGAAAAAAAATATTTTTTCCCTGGGGCCATGGTGTTTTATTAAAACAAAATGATCCTTTCTAATTTATCTTTTGTTTTCTGTATGTGAGTTATATGCAACATAATCCACGTTTTTAGAATTAAATTGTCAATATTAATTGTAACAGTAAGATTTTCACGAATCACCTGCAGGGTTTCACTTCATGCAGCCCCGGGCTCAAAACTAGCCTGTGTTAAATACAACTCACATGGCAGTCAATGTGTTAAAAAGTGACATCCAGATAGAGACTTCTAGTAGGCACTTGGCATATGGATTTGGAGCTCAAAATATCTGAGCTTAAAATTAAATCCAAACGGGTTGAATTGGACAGTGGTGGTTACTTTTTGCTAATTTAAGTTATGCTGTCTCTCCAACAGCCCACACCTGTTAAACCAAACTATGCTCTAAAGTTCACCCTTGCTGGCCACACCAAAGCAGTGTCCTCCGTGAAATTCAGCCCGAATGGAGAGTGGCTGGCAAGTTCATGTACGTAGCAGAGCACTTCAGCTGCTGGGGGAGTTGGTCTGAGCTGCAGACAGGAAACCAGGAAAGGGGGGTGGCTTGCTTTCAGACATTGCCACTGAGTTGTCATAGCAAGCAGTGTGTCTCCTTGCTGAAACTGTAGAGAAGTCAGTGCCTGTTAAAATTGTGCCCTTTGCCCCTCCGAAGTGAGGGGGGCCGTGGGGAGGGGAAGGGGGACTGGCCCTTTTCTGCACATGGCTGTGCTGAATGGGTTCCTGTGCAGGTCACCTCATGCTGGTTACCAGGGGCTCACACCAGGGAAGCCCAGGCTTGACTCTGGATGGCTAGACACCCATGTCACACTCTGAGTCTCAACTCCTTTTTATTTCTTTCAGCTGCTGATAAACTCATTAAAATTTGGGGAGCATATGATGGCAAATTTGAGAAAACCATATCTGGTCACAAGCTGGTAGGTCCCAACCATGTGAGGTGAAGTGGACTGTTGACAGGGTAGCCCCTGCCATCTAGTAGGGTCAGGCCCATCTCGAGGGTCAGGTGTTCAGATGTAAGTTTTCCCCTGTGTTTTGTTGTAGTTACTTGTCTCTTGTGGGGTTGGTTGTTTTTTCTTTTTGAGATAGGGTCTCCCCTGGAGTGCAGTGGTGTCGTCTCAGCTCACTGCAGCCTTGAACTCCTGGGCTCAAGTGATCTTCCTGCCTCAGTCTCCCACGGTGCTGGGATTACAGGCATGAGCCACTGTGCCTGGTCCCCTTGTGTTTTTAATGTAAATGCTTTTGACATCCACAGACGAGTTTCTGCTGTCTGTGAGGCCTGGCAGAGCCACAGAGCCTGCTTGTTCCTCTGGGGCTGTACTGTGTGTCTTCCGCATGGTTCACACTAGTCAGGGCACTTCTGACGGGAGTGGTGGAAGTTTGGGATTTTGACCTTTGCTGGCTGGGCATGTCTTGTCCGGCCAAGATGGTGATCACGTTTTTTCTCCCAAGGGAATATCTGATGTAGCCTGGTCATCAGATTCCAACCTCCTTGTTTCTGCCTCAGATGATAAAACCTTGAAGATATGGGACGTGAGTTCGGTGAGCAGCACTTGGCGCTCCTCTCCCAGGGAAGACTGGCGGGGGGCGGGGGGGGGGGTCGGAGCGCAGGGCCAGGGCTGAGTTGGGTTTGGGAAACAGCCTGTCACCGGCGGGTCGTCAGGTATGCTTTGAAGCTGTTGGTGAGTGTGGCCAGATGCTGATATTTGGGGAGATAACCACTGGAAATAACTTAATTTGATAATACTCTGTTTTAGGGAAAGTGTTTGAAAACCCTGAAGGGGCACAGTAATTATGTCTTTTGCTGTAACTTCAACCCCCAATCCAACCTCATCGTCTCAGGCTCGGTGAGTGTGGCTGGCGTGTCTTCTCTGTGGGAGGCGATGCCGGGAGTGTGGGGCTGGGGGGCTGGGGGTGGGGGTGGGGTTTGTTGTGTCTCACTGCACAGCATCGTGGGGAGGGCGGATGGGCTTTGAGTCCTTTCCATGCCATTCATGGGGAGGATGAGGCGGTGGCAGGTCTTAGGTCTGGGGAGTCTCGTCTTCTCTCTTCCTTCCTGTAGAATCACTTTAATCTCTTCTTTCGTCTTCAGTTTGATGAAAGTGTGAGGATCTGGGACGTGAAAACAGGGAAGTGCCTCAAGACTTTGCCGGCTCATTCGGATCCAGTCTCGGCTGTAAGTCCCGCTGACGCTGTGGGCGTGGCTCATGTCCCGCTGACTCTTGCTGTTGCACCGCAGTCTGGACTGATGATCAGAGGTTGGGGGCTGGGGACCCGAGAGATCTCTCAGTCCTATGTGCAGTGGGGGGACAGGGGTTAGGTGCCCGCGGGATGCCCTGTGGTGAGGCCCTTTGTGTGGGCTGGGAGGCAGGTGGCCACAGGTGTTCAGCGGAGGTGTCCCCTGAACTGACTCTCACAGGCCAGAAAGGTTGGCAGCGGGAAGGGTGTGTGGGGAAGAGGGAGCTGTGCGTTGGGATGTGTGAGCTCGGGGAAGTGGGAGTTCTGAGTGTAGTTGGTGTTGATGCATGGGGTGGTGGGGCTGACCCAGGTGTGGGTGGGAGCTGTCAAAGCCCTCTGGAGAATGAGCTCTGTGCGTGGACACGTCCTGCCACTTTGCAGATGCCATCCCAGTGTGCAAAATAAATGGACGAGAGTTAAACTACACACAGTGTCACAAATTGCTCCTTTTGGGAAAAAATGGCCAACAGGTTCCTTTGTTAGGGAAGAGCCTGAGGTGGTTTCTTAGCCAAGCTTGCCTTTTTTGAGAAGTAGAAGGAATCATGTGTGTACAGTTTGTTCATTGTTGCCCAGCAGATGTGCTTTTCATATTCTAACATTCTGGTGGTGTGTGATTTTAAGCATTTTTACCTTTGGAAGGCTTTTGCCCAGCTGAGACACCAGGCGAAGCCCTGGTATGTACGGGACAGGTAGTATGTCTGGGCTGAGGCGGGCTGTGAAGTCTGGGACCTGCATGTGGCCCTTGAAGGCCCAGGGTCACTGCTAGTGTGAAAGGCTGTTTGCTGTGGAGGTGATGCCATACAGGCCTGGCCCTTGCTACCGGTTCCCTGCCCTCCAGAGCACGTGGAGTCACAGCAGAACTGAATTTCAGACTGGGGGTGGCAAATGAATACCCGTGAAGAAACCAGAAAAATAGGTTCAATTGGTGGCCCCTGAGTTGAAAGAAAAAGAGTTCTGTGAGCATCCTTGTGGCCAGGGTGGCTGTAGGTGGGACTCCCAGGTGATAGGTAGGATCATAAATGTCTTTGTTTCCTACAAAAGTAATGTCTGCTCATTTAAAAAGAAAAAAAAAAAAAAAGCCAGGCACAGTGGCTCATGCCTGTGATCCCAGCACTCTGGGAGGCCAAGGCAGGAGGATCACTTGAGGCTGGGAGTTCAAGACCAGCCCGAGCAAGAGTGAGACCCCATCTCCACAAAAAATACAAAAATTAGCTGGGTGTGGTGTTGTGTGCCTGTAGCCACAGCTGCTGGGGAGGCTGAAGCAGGAGGATCTCTTGAGCCCAGGAGTTTACTGTTGCAGTGAGCTATGATGACACCACTGTGCTCTAGCCTGGGTGACAGAGCAAGACCCTGTATCTGAAAAAAATGCAAGCAAACACAGAAAGTAGAAAATCAAAATCTCCCTAGCTCCTGCCCCCATGTCAGCTGCCAAGTGGTTGGTCTGTTCCTCTGGGTCTTTTGCTTTGTTTTTATAAAGATGTATTTCCCAGTCTGGCTCATTCCTGTTCGCTCTTTAAATAATAGTGATGCTGCACTGCAGCCGCTGTTCTGTAGCTGTCTCCACTTCAGAGAGGTGTCTTGGGTGTCTTTGATGTTAGTACGTGTCCATGACCGTGGGCTGCTGGTGTGGCCTGCTATGTGGGGACGTAACATTTGCCAATCACCACCTGAGTGCTTGTGTGTAATTTTCACTTTCACAGAAAGGAGTGCAGTGAACATCCTGTTTGCATGGCTTTGCGTGCTTGTGTGGCGGTTTCTCCAGGATGACTTTTAGAAGGGGAAATTTGGTGGTGTTACGTACATTTAGTATTTTAGCAGGTGTATTTTGGAGCTTTAGAGACTTCAGGGCAGGTGGGCACTCTGCTCACCGCCTTCTGTTGCTGTCCACTGCTTTGGCCCAGGCCCTGTCCTCTTTCGCTCCTCAGCTGAAGGCCCCTCTGACCATGCCATCTGCGGCCACACCCAAACACTCAGCCATGGGCTGCCCCTGCTCCAGAGCCTCTGCACTCACTCACCTGCTCCAGGGCACCCAGAGCGCTCTTGGACTGTTTATCTGAGGGGACTTGCCATCCCCTGTTGGGTTCTGTCCTGTTGCTTTGTTTATTTCTTTGCAGCACTTTCTGGCTGTCTTTTAGGATGTGTGATACAGGCTCTACGGTCTCTCACACCTGAACATTGGTTGAATGGAAAAGCCAGGCCATGTTTGCCTGTGGATGGTATTTGGATGTGGTTAGGAAGCCAGAGCAAAGCATGGGATTGGTGTTGTGCATTTTGGGGGCCTGTGTTGACTCATTGCTATCTAGCATAGTGGCCTTGCTAAGAGTCTGTTTTACAAATTTAAGACAGGGATGAGTGTGGTTAAGTGATTGCTGGGAGTTAGAAAGGTACTTTTGAGAGGCTAACGACCAGCTGGTTGCAGTTAAGTAGCTGTTGCTGCCAGAGCAGCCTGTCAGTAGAGCTGGTAGATATCGGATGAAAACAGTGACTAAGCTCTTGAATGTCTCCTGAAGAGCATCTTTGAGAGCCACCCTGTCCAGCATGGAGGCCACCAGCTGGCATGTGGTGACCTAGCACTGTGAGTGTGAGGTACACATTCAGACTTCAGAGACTTAGTACAGCAGAATGGAATGTAAAGTATCTTGTAATAATTTTTAATATTATGTGTTCAAATAATATTTTAGATACATTGGGTTAAACTCTCTTAAACTAATTTCACCTGGATTTTTTACTTTCCTAATGCATCTACTAGAAAGCTTAAAATTATACCTATGGCTGGCAGTACTCTTGTAGAGTCCAGCCTAGCGCTTCTCCAGGCGTATTCCCCAGACTGGCACCGGCAGCATCCCCTGGACCTCAGCCCAGACCAGCCAAATCAGAGGCTCTGGGGTGGGGCGGAGCAGTCTGTGATTTCACAGCTCCCAGGTGCTTCTGATGCCTGCAGATTTGCCTCCAGGGACATGCGGTAATGTCTGGAGACAGTTTTGGTTGTCACAACTAGATGCTCCTGGCATCTGGTGAGTAAAGGACAAGGTTGCTGTTATACAGGACAGCTCCCACAACACAGAAGAGTCTGGCCTAAAGTGTCATGGTGCTGACCTGGACAGTAGACGCGAACAGACGGCCTTGGCCCCCATCTCTGAATAGCTAAACCAGGCTTCCTTGTGCAGCTTGATTTCACATAGGAAATGTTTCACTCATCGCATGAAAGCAGATAAGTTCCAAAAGGTGTGACTTGTCTGTAAGAAGGCTTATCCCGGGTCCCATCTGCCCAGGACTCAAATAAAAATGATAGAAATTGGTGATGAACCTTAGCTCCTGATGTTGTGATTACATTTATTTCCAGTAAGATTCAACTAGAAAAAATAATAAGGAAAACCAAATAAACCAGTTGTAAGAAATCAGGTTGCAATTTCTTTGTATGTCTTACCTGCCCTTGTGGTGAGAGAGTTAGGCATGCAGAGAAAATCAGTGATTTGGAAACACCATAGGTCAGCATGTAGGCACCTGCAGCAAATTGGGAGCTTCACCTATTCTGAGACGAAAGGTTTGGAGTGGCCTGGATCTCATTTCTATCTCGTCTGAAAAGCTGGAGTTGGCCCTCCCACCGGTCAGTGTCCATGGCCTCAGAGTGACCCAGTGTGTGGACCTCTCAGTAGCTTCCCAGTAGCTGTCCGTGGGTAGTTGACGTGGGAGTGAGCAGGCTCTGGAATTCCTTCTTATGATGGCGGCTGATAAGGGGGTGTTTCTCTCCTGATTTTTATCATTTCTTTTTCACTGTTAGCTCAGGGAAAATTATTTTGAGCCATAATGACCTTGTCAGGCTGCCCTTACAGCACGGCAGACCGACAGACTTGGAAGCTGCCCCCTGTCTTTTCGTGAAGCCAAGTGGGGCTTGGTTGGTGGTGCTGGTTTCTTTTCAGCAGTACATTTCATAGCTTTTAAGTGACTTAAATGCTCAAGACATATCTTGAGGTTGATTTTCTTTTTATGGTGTCCATCATAAACCAAACTGCTTTAGATACCAGGTGAAAATGGTCATTGTGTCCATTTTGTACCCGTGTCTGAGTGTGTTTAGGACCCCTGTGGAGTGAAAGCCTGCGTGGGTCTGTGGCTTGCTCAGTGTGTGCTAGGACATATGTTTCCTTCTGTCCTGTGTGTTCATGGAGATCAGGGCCATTCAGGTGAGAAGCAATCTGCTGATGGCTTGAAAGTAAGTTTCATTTTTCTCCTCCTACTCATTAATTCTTAGGTTCATTTTAATCGTGATGGATCCTTGATAGTTTCAAGTAGCTACGATGGTCTCTGGTAAGTGAAAAAACTTTACTTCATTTAATCATCAAATACTTATTAACGGCCTACTCTTGCACTTTTCTGGCCTCTGGGGGTGCAGCAGTGACAAAAGGAGACGAAAGTCCTTAACGTCCAGAAGCTTACACTCTAGTGGGGCTACAGACATGTCAGCAGGTGCAGGATACGATTTCGGGGGGACTGGGGTTGGCATGGCTGGGAGGGCCTCCTCCATCAGCCTCCAGCTGCAGATGGTCACGGACATGCACTCTTCACGAGCTCCTAGAAAAGGGGCGGTTGGACCCCTCGAGGTGAAAGATGTGCAGATGCGGGAGGATTTTGAGAGTGTATCATCTTGCCCCATTGAGGAAAAGTCAGAGTGTTCGACAGGTGAATCAAAACAGAATCCGGCATAGGGAAGGGCAGGAGGCAGAGGGGACGTGGTCTCCTGCAGAATATCCAGTTAGGTCTAAGTGGATAATGCTTGTAGGACTGGGAGTCTGTAATATGTGTCCAGGATCTTCAGGAGACATAAGGGAAAATGAGGAAGTAAATGTTTAAATTTAACTCAGCGAGCTTCGTGGTGGGGGCGGGTGTGGGGAGTGAAAGCACTTGGGTTGTATCTTGGGTGTACAGGGCTTAGTGTCGTAGCGTGTTGAGGTGTCACTAGGGAGGACAGGGACTGTCAGCTACTAGCCAAGTTGAAGACCTTAGTACGGCTTCCTAGTTGGGTTGCCGGGAACCCTCAGGTGGAAACACACACCAGCCAGGGTAGAGGGACGTGTGATAAAGCAGGTGGAACTTATGGAAAAAAATTAAGGACCTCCATACACCAGATAGCATAGCAGCCAGAAGATACAAGATAAAAACTAGAAATATAAGGAGAACTTAATTTAAAATTTTTTTGTGTTTTTAGTATATTCCTTTTAGACTTTGACAGAAGATGACTTGGGACTTAGCAAATGGTATCACCCAGATTTGCTATTTATTTACTACATATAGAATATATTGTATACTACAAACAGAAAATAGATTTTTTTAGTACCAATTTTATTTAACAATAAGCTAACATAATTCTTCCAAAATAAAAATAAGAAGCACCTTTAAAGCTTTGTTTCCAACTCTGCAGGTGAGGGTGTGCACTGTGGGGCCCTGAAGGAGCCCTCGGGTGGAAATGCACCTCTTATTTACTTTCCAGACTGACTCTCCAAGGAGTGTTGGTGTGACAAGCCTCAGAGGGTCACGGTCTGTAGTCAGCATGCAGGTCCCATCATGAGTCTTGGCTAGTTGGGTCTGCAGGGAGATGAATGCAGGTCAGAGTTGTGCCTGGTCATCAGCCCGTCCACAGGCTCTGCAGTGCACAGGTCTGGGCTGTCACCTGCAGGGTTTGAGCTCCAGTTCCAGCACTGTGATGGAGTTTGGGGCCGAGGTCACAAGGATGTGCTGTGGTACAAATGAGGTCGTCTGGGGCCCTGCGCTGGCTGAGGTCAAAGCTGTAATCCACGCTTGACTGTTTACCAGTTTGTTATAAAGGATACAATTCAGAAACAGCCAGATGAAAGAGATGCACAGGGTGGGGCATGGGGTGCGGGGTACATGGTGCAAAGTACGAGCCGCCAGGCCTCTCCAGGCACGGTCCTCCTGGCACCTGTGTGTTCCCCAACCTGGAAGCTCTAGTTGTTTTCTTAAGAGCATGAAGCAGTCTCAGAATCACTCATAGACTTGGCTCTTAAAACTTTGTAAAGAAAGGAGAAAAAAATATACCAACGAAACTGGGAGGGAATTTATAAAATTAAAATAAGGTGTATTTTTTGATAAGGCCAACAGTTAAAACCCTTATAAGCCCAATTATGGAAAAAGCAAAAATAAGCAAGATTGGAAACAGGAAGGGGGTGGGAAAACTACAGGTTTAGGGGAAGACACAAGAAGAGTAAGAACACTGTGTCCACCTGGAGCAGCTCTCAGGCTCTGGGGGAGAGGCTCATCCACATGCCCCAGATTCACCTGGAAGAGGGGCCTCGACGGGCCAGTCACCACTGAAGAGGCTGGAGAGTGGGATTGGAGTTTTGAGAAACACTATCAGTCCCTGGGATTTGTGCTTGAGTCCCGTGAAATAACAGAAACTTGTAAGGTCATCTAAACTATTCCAGACCATAGGAAAAGATGAGGCTCCCTAATTCACTTTATGGATCTGGCATGACCCTGCTACCGAAAAGAGCACAACTTACTTGGGAATATTGTGCCAGATTCCAAAGAAAGATACTAGCAAATGGAATCCATCAGTACATCAAAAAGTAATATTCAATGACTGAGCAAGTGTATTGAGTAATGAAAGGATTATAGTAACAGGAACATCAGGAAACCTGTAATCTAATTGTACCAACAAATTGAAGGCAAATATCCATGTCACTTATCAGGAGGGGTTGGAAAGGCGCCTGATAGTACCCAGCAGCCAGTCCTGATAACCCTTTAGCAAAATAGGCTGGTACCCGTGACTGTTTACTGGAAACTAATAACTTTCCTAATAGATGGTGGCATGCTGAGACTATGTTGCCAAAATCAGGAGCAAACGGGCATGCCCATTTCCCATTACTGAGTGTTGTTGGGAGTTCCTAGTTAATGTGATAAGAAAAAGAAAATTATTGTATTAAATTGGATAGAGATTATGTCTTGTTAGATGATATGTTTGTGTGTTTTAAAAAATTTAAAAGCCACCAACATTGTGCTTTTCAAATATTCACCCATTTAACCCTGTAACGTGGGTACTTGGCTGTTGCCATCCCTACTTTTCAGGCAGTGACAAACACTTGCCAGTTGTCCCTCAGCGGGTAAGTGACAGACCAGGATACAGACCATGCAGTAGCTCTGAAATTGGGGCTTAGAAGCACCAGGCTCTGCTGGCTACAAAATGTGATCATGCATCTGGCAAGGTCAATGCTTGAAAAGTGACTATTTTTCCCTATAGAGTTAGAAGTTGCCAGTCAGTAGATGGGGAAAACGTTCAACTAGTGTAACAGTGACGAAAATGCTAAGAGGTTTAGGAATACATTTAACAAGAAAGCAGGATGGACCCATAGTGAAAATGAAAAAGTCTAACTAAAAGGACACACACTGAAGAGTTTAAGGCTTGGGGGACAAGTCATATATCCACATCCTCAGTGGTGGCTGAATGGCAGGTGTCCTAAGCTCATCTACTGTAATGAAGCTCCCTTTAGAATCCCTCCAGGGTGTTTGTGGAACTAGATAAAGTGAATTTAAGATCCATAGAGAAGCATAGTGGAGCTGTTTGCTTACAGAATTGAGAAAATGGGAGTAAGGGGGGAGAGTTGCCACTTTTGCGTTTTAAAACCTGAGGTACGGTGGCTGAAGCCCACAGTGGGGTCTTGTCCCTGGAACGTTTGCAGTGTGGGTGGGACAGAAGGAGGCTCGGGGATGAGAGTGCCGCAGGCCCCTTCCTGCATTCCGGAGTCAGCCACGGCTGGGGAGGGGGTCATTGCCACCAGCCCAGGGGAGGATGCACAGACACTGATGGGATAGCGGGGACAGGGATGTAACACTTGCAAAGTCGTCTGTCTGTCCCAAGCCAGCGCCCCCACTGCTGGGAATCTGTGCTCTAGGAGTGTAGATGCTCACACACGGCAGGCTCTGCTTCCAAAATGTGTCTGTTTTGGCAAAAATCACAGAAACCCTGAAACTGAAATGAGGAAGTACCCGGCCCCTCCATTCAGGGAATAGTGGTCTTTGAATATGTTCTCTTGCTACTTAACTAAAGGGATGTCTGGAAAATTACATACAATACTCTCATTTTTACATTAAAAAAGCCCTCTCTCGTGACTGCATGCTTGAGTGTGTTTGTGTGAGCGCAGAGAGCCCTGCAAGGAAGCACTGGGCTGTTGGCGCCCTTCACCTTGGCCAGGCAGGGTGGGGAGGTGGACGGTGCTTGTGGGAGAGACAGCTGTGGTCTGCGTGCGTGTAGCACGTGTGGACCGTGTTTGTATGTGCAGTGTCTAGTCCTTGGAAGGTAAGAGAGGAATTGTGAAATCGGGAAAAGCCTGTCAGTCCTAAAACTTAGATCTGATTAATAATAGCACTCACAAGGCTCCTCGTGGCAGCTTGCCTCCTCAAACTGTTTTGTTCCTTTTGCTTTGAAGCCGCATCTGGGACACCGCCTCGGGCCAGTGCCTGAAGACGCTCATCGGTGAGTGCTGGGCTCTCACTTCCAGGCCAGGACTTCTGCTGCTTTCCTGCCCTTATTCGAGATTTTCCTGGAAGCCTCCCTTTTTCATGAGTTCGTCTCTTCTCCTCTGTCCTGGGTTCGTTCCCTTTGGGAGGACTCTTCCTCCTTTTCTGACCGTTCCCTTCAACCCCTTCCTGACTGCTAAGTTTGGGGCCGTGTGTTAGCACCTACATAGGCCTGTGTGTCCAGCCTCGCTGGGGACTGCAGCAGTGACCTTCTTGGACCCTCTGCTTGTGCTCAGCAGCTTCTGGGCCCCTGCTGTTTCGTTCACCTCTAGGGTGGTTCCTCGAGCAGACACAGCAGAGCCCCTGCCCTGGAGTGTGCCCTTCTGCTGGGGGTGCTTCCGAGGTGGGTGGGGTGCCCTGGGAGCACGGACGGGCCTGAGGTCTGTGCCGGGGGATGAGGAGGGGAAGGAAAGACTCCACTGGCCCGGGCTGCTGGACATGGCAGATGTGTGGCTGCAGGGGAGGTGATGGGCCTTTTGGAGGGACCCGGGAAGGGTTCTCATCAGGGAAGGGTTACTGTTTGTGGAGACTGATGCGCTTGGGCCAGCCTGGAGGTCAGAGTTCCAGGTTAAAAGCGTAGGATGGGACAGGCCTATCTAGAGTAGGATGGGCTGTGGCCTCCTGGGGCATCTGCCAGTTCCATGCCTTGAGGAGAAGCTGGGTGGTGAGGGAGGGGGATGGGCCCACTTGGGGAGGTGCTGCCTCCTAAGCTCTTCTTCCCTCCCTGGGCTGTCATGGGAACAAATGTCCACCTTAGTCTGCTAGGACTGCTGTAACGAAATACAGCAGAATGGGCGGCCTAAACAGCAGGCATTTTCTCATGGTCCTGGAGGCTGGAAGTCCAAGACCAGGGTGTCTGCGGAGCTGATTTTCTCCTGAGACCTCTCTTCTTGGCTTGCAGATGGCCTCCTCCTCCCACATCCTCACATGGTTGTTCCTCTGTGCACGTGTGCCCCTGTGTCTTCACGTGTCCCAATTTCCTCTTACAAGGACACCAGTAAGATTGGACGGGGGCCCACCCTAAGGGCCTCATTTTCATGTAATCATGTCTTTGAAGGCTCTGTCTTCAAATACCTTCTGAGGTTCTGGGGGTTAGGGCTTCAACATGAGTTTGGGGGGCACAGGTCACTGCTAATGGAGGCCTCTGAGGTTTTCTTGCTCTCTGAGGCCCTCCTCTGCTGTATGGTCATTCTGACGGCGAGGTCACGCTGTATCAGTCGGTGTCTGTGCATAGGCCTGGTGTGGGTGGTCCCCCTCGTGCTGAAAAACTGGCATAGAGTGTGGCAGCTGCTGCCTGGTGTGCCCTGGTGTTCACATGTGCTGCTTGCTGTCATGTTAACACGTCCAGGTAGGAGGTGCTGTCCTTATGTTACAGAGAGGCTGATTACCCAGCCCAGAGCTGCACAGCAAGTACACGCTGTGACCAGGGGACAAGCCCAGGCAACTGGTGCTTTGCACGCCCTGCTGAGCTCAGGGCACAGGGTGGGGGAGGAAGGGTTCAGGGCAGTTTTCCCCTGTGGTTTCTCCTGGGGTCTTCACTAAGACAGGTCAGCTGGTAAGTTCCCAGTCATGCTTTGCCACAGTAGCTTGGTTAGAAATAGCAGGCACTATTGCACGTTACTGAATTAAGTGGGCCTGACCCCTGGCCCTCACGATGACCATGGCCAGGCCACACACGGTGTGACCCCAAGGGAGGGCCCGAGGGCTTCACACTGACTCCTGTGCCTTTTCAGTGTGTTTGACCAGCCCAAGGGAGCGGAGGCCCCGGGTGCCTGGTGGGGCCTGGCGTCCCCCTAGTGGTAATGCTGTGTGCTGTGTCCTCTCTGGTGCTCGGGACACACCAGCGCATGCCCACGTTCAGGGCGCTCAGGGTGGCTAGACAGACCCCCGCGGGGTGCACCTTCTTGAACCCCCTCCTCTGCACCCAGGCGAGGGGAGAATGCCTTCCTGAGGATTAAATATGATTATCACGTCCTGGAAACTCTGACCTTTGGCAATTTCTGGGAGTGTTGACTGCTTTTCAACTGTGTGAGAAAGGGCAGCTCTTCCCTGCATTCCCAGGGCCCCCGAAAGCTTTTATACCTGGAGCATTAGAAGAAAAGATGTGGTGCAGTGTCATAGAGGTTGGATGTAGGGATGTGAAAGTCTCCTGCTGTGGTAACTAAGCAACAGGAGAGCGTCTGGGATGATTGACCCAGGTGGTCTTCGCTCCTAGTGGGATAGTTCCTCAGTTGAGTTGGGTATTTACAAGCCATCTTACGTGAGGTAGTGAATGTCCCGAGTCCTCTCACGTCCTGCTGCGAAGGAGGCCTGGTGACCTGAGTGTGGCTCACCTTGTGCCATGTTCCTAAAGTCCCTTGGGGCCCTGGGGCCATGGGCTTGAGGCATCGGGAACCCGCTCATGACGGTGCGAGTGGCGGATGAAGGGGGTGTGGGCGGCTCTTCAGGGGGCTCCACGCAGGTGGTGGTGTTGGCACTGGTGGCACTGACCTCACTCAGACGCCCACATGGGTGATGGGGAGCGGGTCCTGTCTCTCCTCCTCTTGGCAGAGCCGCCAGTGCCCACCCAGTGTCAGCCTGTCTGTTTTTGATGCAGATGATGATAACCCGCCAGTGTCTTTTGTGAAGTTCTCTCCGAATGGCAAATACATCCTGGCTGCCACGCTGGACAAGTAAGTGCTGTTAGCCTGTGGGGGGGGCAGGTGCCTCCCTCCTAGGGATGCCTGTCTCTTTCCAGCTGGAGACTGTGGAGAAGGTGTTTTGCTCTTGGTACAAGATCCAGACTCCTGCGGGAGCTCAGGCTTTGGGACGCGGGCTGTTAGTCTGGAAGGAGGCCTCCGCCCGTCTGCTAGAGGCCGAATTTCTGGTCTGAAGAAGGATTTGGGACCCAGTTTTCTCGTTGAGTGACTGTGTGGCTAGGGGCATGCATAGCCTTCCTGCGTGGAGGACTGGGTGGGACAGGGGTCCTCAAGGTCCTTTCTGATTCTGACCTCTGAGCACCTCGATTTTACCTGTGACAAAACTATGGGACAGAGTTTCGGTCATGTAAACTGTCACCCTCCGGGGTGGCCGTTCAAGTCCTGGCCTCTGCCCGTGGGCGTGGTTTGGGCAGCCCTTTGGGGCCGCCTGGCCCCAGCTCCTCTGAGGGCTTCATGGTCAGCCCTTGTCCCTGGTCAGCCCCTGGTGGTCGGGGTGAATTCCTGCCCCTAGGATGAGCAGAGTGTTGGTGACATCTGTTCTGGATGTTTCTGGAACCAAGATGACTTCCACATCCTTGCGAGGCTGACCACAGGCTGATTTAGGACCACGACACCCAGCTGCTTCCTTTTAAAAAGTCTGTCTTGTCTTTGCTTTTAATATGTGAAGCTTTTTAGTTTCAAAGTGTGGACTGAAGGAAATTAAAAATATTTTATCCCAAAATAATGGCGTTTTGACATGCTGGACTGATTAAAGAAGCCTCAAGGTCTCTGATCTTCTCCACACCATCGTCTCTCCCAAAATCACTTCTAAGTTGCTTTATCTGCCTGAGATCCAGACCTACCTAGGAGAAAAATTGTCCTTTTCTTCTTCTCCCTGTAAGACCAGAAATGGGACCACACCTGAATAGACTCTTTAAGAAAGTAATGTCCTGTCCTTCAGACACATTTAAATTCCAAAGGGAACTATTTACCAAGTAATCTGAGTTCCCCACCCACTCATCCTCCCTGGTGATGCTTTGTTGCCCCTCAACAGAATTCCTCTTTTCCCCCTCCCATAACCCATTTTATCCAAAAGGCATATAAGCTTCTGAACGCTGTTGGGGAGTTGAATCTTCATTTTCTGGGGGTTCCTGTGTATAGATGTTAAAATAAATTTCATAATTTTTCTCTTATTTAAAAAAAGAAAGTCTGTCTTTGAACTACAAATATTTGTTCTCATGTCATGCTCTTGGACATCGTCATGTCAGTGGACTTTGTGGGCCTGGGGCCAGCCTGCCGTGCTGGGGACCTTCACTTGGATGGGAGAGGAGGTTCCAGCCCTGCTGGTTTTGCACCTGACACTGGTGGTTGCTGCGATGTGGCGGCAGCATAGTTGGGTGTGCTGGTGAGGGATGCCCCCAAAAGTGACTCCTCACCCCGTCTCTCTGTCTTCCAGCACCCTGAAGCTCTGGGACTACAGCAAGGGGAAGGTGAGTTTGCGGGCGCTCGTCATGAAGGCTCGGGCCTGTGTTCTACACCGTCCCCAGGTCATGGTGGTTGGCCGTAGCAGAGCTGACCTAGGCTTCCCAGCAGGAAGGAGCTCAGAAAGCCACCCCCACTGAGTTGGTTTGGTGCAGATTTCTGAAAGACATGGATTTTTGCAGATTGCCAGTCTGCAAGTTAAAGCTTTGACTGCATGGGCTTAGTACTTGTATGTATTTAGAGTAATTTTCAGAACCAGTTAGTGGTAAAGTGCCTGTTCTTAGAACTTAGAATTATCCAGAACACAGGGTAATTTGTGACCTGTGACCAGCCTGTCCCCTGCCGTTGCAGTGCCTGAAGACCTACACTGGCCACAAGAATGAGAAATACTGCATATTTGCCAATTTCTCCGTTACTGGAGGGAAGGTAAGTTTCCCCCATCTGAGAAGCTTCTCATGCCTTCCCAGCTTTCCCTCCTGAGGGTCACACCTGCTATGGGTTGCTTTATACTCTTAGAGATGCTTTTCTGTGCCCACAAAACAAATAGGAGTTTTCTGTTTCAACCAAAGTGAAATCACACTGTGCCACGTATTGGCGCTGCTTCAGCTGTGTATACTGGGGACACCTTCTCCTGTCTGTTTCTAGAGGCACCTCACTTTCTAATGCAGACAAGAATTCTGTCATAAGGCTCTGCTGGGGTGGGTGGGCTGATACCTTCCTTCTGAGTCAGGACCAGCAGGTGTAGCTCTGTGTGTCACGTGTCCGGGAGTGGACACGCTGACTCCGAGGCCTCTGCCCACCTCCCCTCCCAGACCCTGCTTCCCCAGCAGGGAGGGGAGCACCTTTTCCTGCCCACAGCCTGGTCTCAGTGCTCACGTCTTATTTTTATCCTTGGTCGAGGTGAGGCTTGACTAAGAGTAGCTTGGCTGAGGTGTGAGTGACAGAAAAACTTAGAAGATGGTAACTTGAGAAAACATCCTCTGGCCTAGAAGCCTTTCTGGTGGTGGTGGGTGCTCTGGGCTGTCTGGGCGTGGCCAGGCTGGGGGACGCGTAGGCTTGTTTGGGTTCAGCACAGCAGCCAGCAGCAGGGTGGGCGTGAGCGCCATTAAGGATGGTCTCGGGTTCTGGCCCTTGCACGTGTGAGCTCTGACCTGGCTTTTCTCGCCTTGTCTTCCCTGCTTGCCGTTGCCCAGTGGATTGTGTCTGGTTCGGAGGATAACCTGGTTTACATTTGGAACCTTCAGACAAAGGAGATAGTACAGAAATTGCAAGGCCATACAGGTGAGCACCTGGCCATACGGGTCATGCACCACCTGCTGATCTCCTGGTGGCTCGTGGGGAAAGAGGTGTGGCCTGCCTGTGGGCTCGCCACCTCCCCCCTCCTTCCTCAGCCCTCCGGCGGCCCCAAGGGGCACTGCCCGTTCTGGAGCCTGCCTCTAAGTGCTCTTGCCAGGGTCATGGAGCTGGTCCTGACTCACAGCCCTGCTCCTGGCTTTCTCCTCCTCATCCCGTCCTGCCAGGTGTCCTGGTCCGGAAAGTGCATGAGGCTCTGTACCTGCGCAGGCGGGCGAGGCCCGTGCCTCTGTCTCACCTCGTGGCGAGCTCTGTTTCCTCGCCCAGGGACAGGGAGGGCCGTCCACTGCCCCATCCTGGAGGCCACAGCTCCTTTCAGGGACGCTGGTTCCTGTGTCCCAGCAGCCCCCTGGCTTCACGCAGGCTGAGCAGGCTCCTTGCTGCCTATGGGCTCCTGCTGGTTCCTAGGCACCTGAGGGATAGCCCTCCCTGGGTCCTGGCTGCCCTCGAAGGCTGCTGCTGCTCCCTCACCGTCTCTCCCCTGAACGTGCACTTCTCTCGGGTTGGTGAGAGCAGGGGTGCTGCAGCCCTGTGGGATTCTAGAAGAGTGTTGCCCTCTCTTGCCTAAGATAAGCAGCTCCCCTCAGGCTGGGAATGGCCTGAAATGCTGGGGTCAGCTCCCGCTCTCCACGTTGCACCTGGGCTGTCTCCTGCATCCTCCACCCTCGCAGACAGCGCTTCAATTTACGTAAAAGCTGTAAACACGCTGGCGTGGCTGACCTCATGTGCCAGCTCCTTAGATAGGATGTCCCTGCTGAGGAGATGGACATGGCTTTGAGTGATAGAGCCAGCTCCGCAGGGTGCTTTGGGGGCCAGAAGTGATGGGAGGCGGCGGTAGTGGGTGGCTCTGGTCCGGCTAAGAGAGGGGCATTGTCAAAGGACCGAGGACTGTGGCGGGCCTGTTGTCCCCATGGGCGCGGGTTTCTGAGCCAGTGGTGCTGCCGTGCGCCTCGTGCGCTCTGAGCCGCTGCAGAGTCCTGTCCCCCTGGCTGGTGCTGCCCTGTGGCCTTCCTGCCCTGGCAGTCGCACACTCGCGTCGCCTGTAGTTCCTGGTCCGTCTGCCAGGCTGCCTGAGCCAGGCGGGTGCTTGCTGCCGGCGCTTCTGAGCACTTGCCCTGAAACCCCCTTGTGGTGGGCGGGGCTGGGGCGAGGCCTCATCCTCCTGGGGGCCGGCGGAGCTCGGCCTGGTTGGCGCCCCCGGGCCCAAGGCGAGGGGAGCACTGTGGCGGTCTCTTTCCTTTCAGATGTTGTGATCTCAACAGCTTGTCACCCGACAGAGAACATCATCGCCTCGGCTGCACTGGAAAACGACAAAACGATTAAACTGTGGAAGAGCGATTGCTAAGTGCTTCGGCTCCACACGAGAGACTGTCAGGAAGTTGACCTGGATTGGCAAGAAAAGTGGGTGTCGAGGAGGTGGCCCCCCGGGTCTGGGCCCGGGGATCTGGGCGGGGCCTGATTTGAGCCCCTCCTCTTTGAAGATGATTTGGCTGAGGGGAAAGTGTGGACCACCAGAAGGTTCTGTAGTTTTAAAAGTTGCTGGTGACATTTCTTGCCAATTCTTGTAACACTGTCTAGGGAAGTGTCCCTAGTCTGTATTGTGTTCAAACGGAGTCAACAAAAATTTTTAATTTTTTATTTCAAAAGGGTGAAGTTCAATTTATCATGAGTTATGTTTTTTTCCAGTAAACGTTCTGTATCTTTTGATATTCTATGCCCCAGTGCAAACGCTGTGACCCATCTCCACCACTATGGCTCCGGCCTCTGGCCTCTGCCACCTTGTCCTCCGTGGGACTGGTCCCGTCTGTCGAGCAGATGCTCTAAGACACGGCTCCAACCGTTCACGGATTCCTGCCTGTAGTGGTTCCCAGCATATTTTCAAGTCTTTCTGGAAACACAGCATTGTAAGGTTATTTCCATGTAAAGAACCGTTTGTGTCCTGAGTTCATAGTTCATGTGCTGACAGCATGGAGATTGGTTCCCTGTTTGTCTTGCCGATGTTCATACCACAAGCAGCACCACAAACTGTAATAAAAGGAGGGATTTTGTGAACGGTTGTGGCAAATGCGTCCTCATGTGAAGCTTGTCTCCACTTGGGTCTTTTAGAGAACGTCTCATGACGGGCAGGAGGCTGGAAGGATTTCTCTGGAAAGGCACATACCCCTGGCTGGTGCATCCATTCTTACTCTAAAGATGGCCTTTCCCCGCAGGGTCACAGGGGGTCACATAGTGGGGTGGGAGGAGCAGGGGTGTTCTCAAGGAGCCAGGCTCCTGAAGTCTCTGCAGGAGCCTTGGAGGCAGCCCTAGCGCAGGAAGGCCTCCGGGTCCCTACGTCCAGGTTGGCCTCTGGGCGGCCCCAGGAGCTGGCCCCTTGGGGGGGGGTCAGGCGTTCTTCACGAGAGCCTTGCCCTCCTAGCCCTCACCCGCCCGCCCAGCTCCTGCTGGGGCCGCCTCTGCGTGTGGCTTCTTGGTGCTCAGGTCTCGGAAGACGGGTGGTGGTGCCCTGCTGCAGAGTGGGGTCACAGCTGCTGCCTGCCGGTGGGGGCGTGGCCCAAGCCCGCCTCTGCTCACAGAGCGCTTTGCGGTGGAGGGCTGCTGTGCACAGCCCGGGCTGCGGGAGGGTGGCTCTGTCCCGCTGGCACAGCCAGGTGGGCCATTGGCAACCCGGACGGCAGTCAGTTTTGGGTCTGCAGGTGGCACCAGCCTCAGCCCAGTAGCTGTGCCTCATCAGGGCCTGGAGTCCACGGTCTGGGGTTCTGGGCAAAACTGTCAGGCCTTCACTGGGATGGAGCGAGTGGGGCCTGTGTGGTGGCGCGGGGCTCAGCCCCTGGGCCAGGCCTCCTGGGGATCCTCTAGCGAACAGGGTGAGGAGACCGATTATCAAAGTCATCTGGAAATGAGCTTCTGGCAGTTTCCCCAGCCCCGCCTTTTGGAAGTAGATGTGCACATGAGTTACCTGGTCTGAGAAGTGAATTGCTACAGCAAAATGGGTTGGTTTTTTGTCCTTACCACTGAGGGTCTGGACCCCTTGCGTTTGCAGCCCGTCTCAGTAGACAGGTGAAGGTCCTTGTGTCAGTCTCCAGTCGCCCTGCTTTGGGACTTCCTAAGGGACCTTGAGGTTCTTCTGGCCTACTTTGCTCTGGTGTCACAGGTCACTCCTGGGAGGGGAAGGGGGTGTGCTGTGCTGACCTCTGTATCCCTGAATATAGTTTATTTTTTCTACATTTGAATTCTCTGTTGTAGATTTATGTAAAAATACATTCTCTTTTTGAAAATAAAGATTTTCCTGTCTTCTATTTTGTCTCATTAGAATTTCTTAACATTCCTAAAATGTAGCTGTCACTTTGGGGAGGGGAGGACGGTTGCATGGGGCTTTATCCCAGGGGCGGGCGGGCAGTGTCACCAGTGCCATGGTGCTCTGTGAGAAAGTCCTGAATTTTTTTACAGTAACCTTATTATGAAAGTTCTGTATTCTTGCTGATTATTGACAGTGTTAAGCAGGCAGCAGAAATAGTTACCCAAATTCCTACTGCCACAAACGTTTTAGGGAATAACTTCCATTGTATTCATTAGAAACAAACTCGGATGGAAGCTTCCCAACATAGGAAAGTGAGGACAGGAATGTGACCACCCTTGGGTCCCTGTCCCCCACTGCAGAGACTATGACACGCTGTTTCCAATGCTCTGCCATTATTTTAGTACACATCCCAGACATTTTGTCATGTAAGCATTGAATACATAGTATCTCCAAGGGATATAATTCTCCAAAAGCATTATTACCACAATACTGTTTTCATACCTAAGAAAGTCCTTTAATTAAATATCTATGTTCATATTTTCCCAGTTGTCTTAATCTTTTAGAAATGTGTGCCTGTGTGTACATACATGATACATGCGTATGACACGTATATACATGCACACATCACACAGGCACATGTACATATGCATGTGTACATAAGTGTGTACCCATGTGCAACATACACCACGTGCAAACACTGCATGCACACATGCACATGTATGCAAGGCACAGTCACATGCAAGGCATGTACACGTTTGTGAATGTGTGTGTGTGTGTACATGTGCCTGTGCACATGTGGTTGGTTGGAGTCAGGATCCAGACAAGGTCTTCACCTGCCTTTGGTTGGCTTCCCTCAGGCCTGCCAGGTTCCCCCACCTTTTTCCTTACATTTATCTGTTGAAACAGTCATTTATCCTGTAGGCTCCCTGGTCTGGGTTTTGCTGAGTGAGTCCCTGTGGGGCTGTTTAACATCTTCCTGTCTCCTGTGTCCCCTGTAACCTGGCAGTGAGGGCTGGCGGCTGCCAGACTGAGGCTCCGTGTTTTACTCAGAACACTCAGCGGGTAGTCGTGTGTGGGTGTTCAAATAGTGCAGTCGTTGGTCAGATTGGTTTTATTTAACTTGATAAAACATCTTTCAAGGGCGTTAAATGAGCCCTACATCTATAGGAAACGTGCCCAGGCTAGGGTCCGTGTGTGTCATTTAGGAAACAGGCTCGTGTGCTCCATCTGGGCATGTCCTGCTCTGCAGCCTGTGAAGGAAGCACGGTGGGAGGAGGGTGTTGCCATGTGGACTCACCGTCCCCAGCCGGAGTACCTTAGGATCAGGGGTCGGTTCCAGCGAACAGGAAGGGCTCTCTGCTGAGCTGCCAAGGAGAACAGAGATTCAGGGAGGAGGAGAGTCGGGCACTGTCACCCAGAGGAAGGGACAGTGGATGCTGAGGCCCCAACAGAGTGACACCCACCCTGAACCGTGGGCTGAGGGCTGGGGAAGAGCCCTCGGTGCCCTCGGGGTGGCCCTAAGTCCTCACCCGGCAGGCGCTGTTGTAGAGGTGAGGTCATGACTCCTACGGATACGAACGCTCAGCAAAGACGACGTATACACTCAGTGAGGGCACCTGCACGATGTTACAGCCAGTTTCAAGCACCACACTACACGAATTGCAAATAGATTCCAAATTGGCAAAAATGGTCAAAACACACCAGGCGCAATCAGTTTCCTACAGTTTAGATGTAAAGTAGCGAACAGCCGGGGTGGACAGGAGCTGGAAGGCTGCCTCGGGCTGAACAACCAGCGATTTTTCTTTCATATTTCAAGGTCTCAATTTTTCCTGACAGACTCTTCTGTCAAAAGGTTGGAGTGGAGGAGAAGGGAGGGTTCAAATAAGGCCTTTTGGGGTGGGAGATACCAGGAGAACATGGGAGGACCCCGAGGGAGCTGCCCGGAGCTGCTTTGTTAGGGGCGCAGGGGTGCGCTGTGCCACGGCCTCCAGTCTCCCGCGTCCCAGGCCCCATCCCTCACGTGGATCTCTGTCCACACCCCGCCAAGCGCTCCCCACCAGGCTCGTGGCTCTTCTGTCAACAGCCCTGCCCTGTGCCCTGCAGCCAGGCTCATACCTGCGTCTTGCCCATTGGCTGCATCTCCGGCCTCAGCCCCAGACCTGCAGCTCCCCAGACCCACCCCGCAGGCTTCCTTCCCTGGTGGGGGACTAAACACCTGGCACTTTTCCTTGACTCTGTCTGCCTTCCATTGCTGTGGCAGCAAGTGCTGTTGACCCTGACGACTCCCTAGAGCCCACTGCTGCTCACTACCCCACCACCCCCTACACCCCTGCACCAGCCTCTGATGGGTCTTCCAGCTGCCATCCTTGCCCACCAGAATGTCCTCACTGTGGCAGTCAGAGGAATGCCCTTTAAGCCCATTACGGCTTGTCCCTCCCCTGCGGGAGATCCTCCGGGGTCTCTCTTTGCTGAGAGCAAAGCTGAAGTCCTTGCAAAGGTCCCCAGGGCTCATCTGACCGCAGCTCCTCCCTCCTCTCTCTCCTCTCCAGCCACACTGCCCAAAACAGACCTCGCCACGCTCCTGCCAGCCTCAGGGCCTTTGCACTGCCTGTTCTCCCGGATGTCCTCGGGGCCCCACCCCATCTGCGCCTTCCCTGACCACCTATGGCGAGCTGTGCCTTCCTCCGCTCCCTCCAGAGATCACTTCCATCAGAGCCGTGGCCAAGGCTCTGGAACGGTCTGGAAGGAGTTCCCGGGGCCAGCGCTGTCTTTGCCAGCAGCTGCCTTATTTCTGCGGCCGTGCCCGGCCCCGAGGGCAGCCACCGGTGCCCACTCGTTCTTGGCAGAAATGAATGTCGAGCGCAAAGTTCTGTCCGGTTTTAAAGGGTCCCGAGTGTCCGGATGCTGCGAGCACGTGTACGCCGTGGGGCCGCCCGCCCGCACGCTCCCGCCCTGCGTGGCCGGGGCCGACAGGGCTTCGTGAAAGCCACGCGCGCGCCCGCGCCCGCCCGCGCGGGGGAGAAAAACGTTGGTTAGATGCCACGAAGTAGGTGGCAATGCCTTAACCGTATGCGTGTTGTGCAGGCCCGAGGGCCTCTTCCATCCTTGTCAAGGGGAGTGCTAACCTTCTCTCCTTTCATACAACACGCCCGCGCCCGCGCCCGCGCCGCATTTACGTGCCCGCACGCGGCTCGCCTTCACGCTGACGGCGACTTTCTGCTGGCCACCCAGAGGCACGCTCGTGGCAACGTCCGAGTTCAGTAGGAAACCACCGCTGTTTGCATTCGGTTATCTTCATTAGTTTGAACGTATAAGAAAAGAACTTTTTCACCTATAATGTATTCATAAAACCAGCCAATCAAGGACTGACGGGAACACCCGGAAGTCCCGAGCTTCCCTCAGAGCGGCATAGCCCTCCGGAAACAAAATGGGGCGGGCGCGCACTTCCTGTGGCGACACGTCTTGCGGACGGCGGGAAGAGGCTCAGGACTGTCTGCGGAAGCGGAAGTGCTTGGTAACGAATCAGAGGACGAGGATACGAAGATCCGCTCCACGGACTTCCGGACGCGGCCCTGCGCTTGGAACTGTGGGTGCTGGGGCGCGCAGGCACCGCCTGCGCATGCTCCGCGCCGCCTGGGGCCCCGGGTTCGAGCCCCGCGCGGCCGAGTCCCTCGGGCGTGCCTCGGGCTCCAGGTCACAGCGCCTCTGCTGGCGCCTCGGGTCGCCGCACGTGGTGTGGACGGCGGGTCGGCGCCCTGCGCTCGCGGGGCGGGGCCCACAGAAGCCTGTGGGCGGCGGCCCGCCGCGTTAGCGGGTGTGTGCGCATGCGCGCGCGCTGTTGCCATGCGCGCGGGCACGCGCACTGGAGCGCGCCCGCAAAGTCCATCCACGTCCACACACGTATGTGCACATGCGCGTCTACACGAACACGCAGTGGACATGTATGCGTATGCGCACGTGTGCGAGCACACACATGCATACACACATGCATACACGTGTCCACACTCGCACGGTTTTACATGCACTGATACATGCGCACACAAGCGTACGTACACGCTTGTCTGCACACGCACTGGTGTGTGCATATGTGCAAACGCACGTGTCCACACACATGTTCACACGGGTGGGTACACGTGCACGTGTGCACACAAACGCGTACACGCGTACACGTGTATGTATGCACGTCACACACGTCAGTACACGTGTTAGTGTGTGCACAGACAAGGACGCACGAAGAGGCACAGTGGCCGACTCCGTGTGGGGAAGCAGTATGGGCTGTGCATGA
Organism: Daubentonia madagascariensis; assembly: GCA_023783475.1. Taxonomy (NCBI): domain Eukaryota; kingdom Metazoa; phylum Chordata; class Mammalia; order Primates; family Daubentoniidae; genus Daubentonia; species Daubentonia madagascariensis. Next base: position 855,235 of record JAKFHU010000776.1, read on the forward strand.
CCATGTTTATTTCTCCGAGCAATTCTGGACGTGTATGTTCCCAACTGTGTGCGCTAATTAGAAAAAGCAAAACAATTTGTCGCTTAGGGCAGTTTCTACCTTGGGCGAGGTGCTGTGGCCCTGAGGGGAGTGGAGAGAGGGGCGGCCGGTGGTCCAGCCGGGGACAGCCGGAGCGAGGTGGGGTGGCCACGGCCCGCCGAAGGCCAGCTCCACCCCGAGCCAAGTGCCTGGGAGAAGTTTCAGGGCAAGCTGGTAGTCACAGATAGAAAACTAAGCACGGGTGCAAGGAAGAAGGCACCGCGGCCAGGTAGCCAAGGGGGTCGAAGCACCTGGGGGAAGCAGCAGTCTGCAGGTTGGAGCCAGGACCCCAGGGAGTCAGCAGGGACCCGAGGGCCGGGAGCGGCGTGTGCCGTGTCCTTGGGCACCCTGGAGCCGGGACTGTCAGGAAGGACTGGTGGCCTGTGCATCTGCCCTGCGGGGGTTGCGTGTTCCGTCCACCAGCCTGCACCGTCACAGGACGGGGCCTTGTCAGCCCTGGGCAAACTCCCCTGGCCTTGGAGTTCTCTGTTCCAGACCCAGAACTCTGCCATTTTTTCACCTGAAAGGCCATGGTCAAATTGCCAAACTTAACCTCATTTTCGGGTCACAGTGGCCTCATGAGGTTAAGAGAAATCCCTTCATGCCTCAGCACTTGTGGGTGTCCGGCACGGCTCAGGGATGTGTTGAAGGCAGGGGCAAGGCTGTGGGGCCAACCCTGGCACAGCCCCAGGCACTGGCTGAGTGCCATGGCCCAGGTGGCCCTGCACACACGTCTCTCATCTAACTACCAGATTCCCCCAGGGAAGAGGCCATCAGCACCCCATTTTATGTCTGAACACACAGAGACCAAGGAGGTTGGGCAACATGCACAACATTACACTGCTTTGGGGCAAAAACTGTGTTGGAAGCAGCTGGTGGGGCTCGGAGTCTGTGCTCTTTCTCCATTCTGGGCGCTCCACAGCCGGTGGCTTCTGCACAAGAGCCCCTGCCCTTGGGTCTCCTGGGCCCAGGTCTGGGCACACAGGAGGCTCAATCAGAGGCAGCCTGGGGCCCTGCTGAGGTCATTCTGCCCAGGGCCAGGCCAGGCCATGTGGGGCCTTGCTCCTCCCTTGGGTCTGCAAGTTCATGGGCTTGGAGTGAAGAGAGTGCTGGCTCCTCGGGAATTCCAGCCCAGGCCTCTCTGGCTTTAAGGTGAATCAGAACTACCTGGGTTTGTTAAAATGCAGATTCCTGCCTTTCCTCCCCCCACCCCTAGTCTGAATCTAGGGTCTATAGTCAGGCCCGGGACTCTGCATTCATTGAAACCTACCATCTTTGCTTTGGATAGAGGTTGGAGGTCTTCACCTCATCCAGGGGACTTAGGAATAGTGATACAAGGTGAGGGGAGACAGCAAGAGGGTCTTCACAGGGTCAGGAGGACCAGGTTGGAAGGACCTGGGAGGCTGCAGTTCCCTCCCCAGCATCTGTGCAGACCTGGTGGGCAGGAGCTCGAGCTGCATTTACTGAGGCTGCTGTTCCCAGCGTCTGCTGGTACCTTCAGGGCTGAAGCTCCAACAGACACCCCCTGTCCTGTTGACCACTGCACCCAGGGCTGAGCCTGGTGCTGCACACAGGGCCCCCCACAGTGGCTGTCAAATAAATGCATGGTCAGTATTGGTATTATTGCCCTGAGAACCATGCCTTCAGCCCTGATTCCGGCACATTCTTACCTCCATCCCAATCCCCTGGGGCCAGCAGGTTGCTGTGGGCCAGGGGAAGAGTCAGCCTTGTTCCATGTACCAGGAGGGTGGACGGGCATCGGAGTGGTCACCCTCAGGGGAATTCACTTGGCCCTCCCCCTGCGTCACCAGGAATGTAACTCACCGGACCGCAGGTCTCCTTCCTCAAGGGCCATCCGTAAAGGCTCCTGTATGAAATCGGGGTTACATCCCCGAGAAAGCTCCAAAAGTAAGAAAAGGTGCAGTTGCCTCACTGACCTGCCCGTTTTGAGAACACAGAAACTGAGCCTGAGGGCACTGGGCAAGTTTGAGATGGAGACCCGGCCCCCTACTCCCAGATGGTAGAAATGGGGAGGGGTTGGGGTGGGTTCCCATTAAGCCCTGGTAAAGTGTACGCCTTTCCCCTCAAGTGTCATAGGTAGGGTTGCTGGATAAAATACAGGACACCCTGTTAAATTGGAATCTCGGATAAACGAATAATTTCTTAGTGTAAGTATATCCCAAATATTTCACAGGACGTACTTATACTAAAAAACTTATTTATTGTTTATCTGAGATTCAAATTTAACTGAATGTCCTGTATTTTCATTTACTAAACTTGGCAACCCTAGTAACAGGGGAGGGAGGCTTCCATCATTTACCCGTGAAGCAGCATTTCCGGAAGTGTGCTCCAGAGAACAGGTGTCCCTTGAAGTGCCCCATGGGAGAAGGGAAGAAAACTAGAAAATTCTGTGTTAACGAAATTGCGTAATTCCTTTTTCTTTTCTAAGAAGAGCCTGTTGGTGGCTGTGGGGCGAGTGTCATTTGGTCTCCTGTCTTGGCTGATGGGATCTCTAGGCGGGGGGCCAAAGGCAGGGTGGAGGGAGGCTGGGTGGGGTTAGCCCTCCCTTGGCCCAACCCAAACCTGTGTTCACACCGGGTAGCCCGGGGGGCAGCCACCTGTCTCTGCAACCCAGCCCCATCCCTGGCCACACCTGGATGGCCCCCAGAGAGCACGTGACAAACGTGCCCTGAGTGGATGACTGCAGGCAGCGATCAGATTACTCACAGCAGAAAGCTGCGGTGCCCCTGATTCCAATACCTCAGTCCCTCCTTATCCTCGGGGGTATGTTCCAAGATGCCCAGTGGATGCCTGAAACCAGGGGTGGTACCAAACCCTGTATACCCAGTACTATGTTTTTACCTACACACATATACATATGATAAAGTTTAAATTATATATTAGGCACAGTAAGAGATTAACAATAACTAACAATAAAATAGAACAATTATAACAATATACTGCAATCAAGGTTATGTGAATGTGGTCTCTCGCAAAATACCTTGCTGTACTGTACTCTCCTATTTTCAGATTGCTGTTTACCGCAGGGAACTGACAGCAGGAGAGCAGAACCTCAGATAAGGGGGCTACTGTACTCTTATTTCCAGCCTCACGTGGCTTTGGGGAGCCTGAATTTTCCAGATCTCTGATGAAGCTTCTGTTCTAGATCTGGGGAACTGTTGGGGAATCAGTGCTCAGCTGGAGAGGTCTGAGGCCAGTTTGGGCCCCCAAAGGTGGTCATGTCCCTCCCCAGAAATCAGGCCGTGTGGGTGGCCCAGGCGTGTCTGCTCTTTTGCAACTCAAAGCTCTTGGCACCCAAAAATCCAGGGTGGGAACACGGTGAAAAATGCTGTCTCCCAACCGTCAACATAATCCTGCAGAATTAGGGATTTGGTGGTGGGATTAGAGCTCAATCTCTGTAGGGGAATTTATCCTGAAGACACAGTGTACTGACAGCATCAGTGGGCTGCCTGGGCGGGAGATGGGGAGCCTGGCCCTGCCCTGCCCACCTCTTGCCCACAGACAGCACCCGCCTGGGAGGCTCTCAGCTGGGTGCCGAGAAAAGCAGCAGAGTCAGGGCAACATTCCCAGGAACACAAGGGCCCCAAGGACTCATTGCCTCTTGGACCGGAAAGCCTTGGTGACCTGGGACCCTCCTGGGGCCATCATGAATCTTCTAGAGTGAGCGCTGGGGCCCAGAGGGTCAGCTTCAAGGCCACTGCTAACGGCAACCACACTAACCAGCAGGCTTTGGAACCCGTGGCCCCGGCCTGTGGGTGCCCCTGCATGCCAGTCCCTGTCCTGCTGGCCTTGGAGTAGGCGGTGGGCTGAGCCCGGGTGGTGGGTTCCCACCCCCAACTCTGCTTTGATCTCTTTGGGAAAAGGCGGCAGGGGTGGGGGGTGCGGCTAGAGTTCCGCTGCCAGGCTGTTGGGCCTGAAGGCTTGGGTGTCCCCAGACACCCAACAGGGGGGGAACACTGGGGCTCCTTGCTGGCAATCCCAGCGGTCTCCACCAGGGGGCGGGGCAGCACCGCGCAGGGCCGGGGGAGCCGGGCAGGGGCACTGTGGGTGGCGGGGCAGGGGCACCGTGGGTGGCGGGGCAGGGTCGCCCTCCCCGCCACCCTGGCCCTGGGCAGCGCTGGCCTTCCTAGCGCACGGTCTGGCTTCTCGGTGGGCCCAGGCGAGTTGCGTAATGCTTCTGTGCCTCAGTTTCTCCCCCCTGAAGGGCCTGCCAGCAGAGCTGCAGAGGGCACGCCTCGGGCTTGGGGAGGACTCAGTGGAGCCCATTTTCCAGAGAGAGAAAGCAGGCGCGACGTGTTGACGGGGCGCCTGGCGGTGACATCCCCAGGTGCAGCAGGCAGAGCCTCGGCAGGGGCTGTGTGCGAGGCGTCACATTTGCGGGGTTCCTGGGACGCGCCCGACACGCAAAAGCTCCAGGTGCGGCCCAGACACTTTTTTCCGGCGTTAGTTTTTTGAGAAGTTCATGTTTCCTGTTTTATACACATAGTGCCTACTTGTTGAAGCGTTGAAGATCACACCGCAGAAAGATTAAGACAGAAACTAAAAAGAGCCCTAATCTTGCCAACCAACCACGTGGATGGGCGCGATGTGCGTTTGCGGTGACAGGAATCCCCGCGTTCCTGTGGGGTTTCTAGTAATGAACTATAGGGGCGATCCCCGAAGGGACAGTGTTACCTGCGCGTTTCCTACTTCCCGTCGGGTGGGGAGTGTGGGGCAGCCCGGGAGGAAGGACGTGGGGTGAGCCTCTTGTGTGCATCAGGGTTTCGCACAGTTCCTGCCGCAGTAGGCGACTGTCCAGCCGTGTGGGGTGCAGGGAAGGAGGGAAGCGGGGAGGTAAGCCCTGGTCAATGACTTTCCAGGCTTTTCTGTGTACTAGAGGGCCCAGATGGTTTAAAATAGGACATTTCCTCGTATGCAGACACCTTCCCTCTCAGATCCTAGTGTTCTGAGGATGGGGCGCTTTGCCCAAAGTAGACACTTGGGGCAGTTTGTTTTGCTCCCCAAGCACTATATGAAACTGATGCTGTGTCTGGAGGCTGAAGGTGTCTTAGGAAGGAGAACATGTGACCCTTGAAACCTGCATTTTTCCTGCTCCCCAGAGCCTGCAGTGCCTCTGGGCAGAGTGGGGACCCCCCGCCCGGCACACCAGGGCTCTGTGGATTCCTCCAAGGGGTGCCCTGGAGCGCCTCGGCCAAGCTTGCGCAAGGGGCTGCCTTTCTCCGCCTGCGGGAGGCGATGGCTGTCCAGGGGCACGCGGCCTCTTCTCAGGGCTCAGGGGCCTCTATTAATAACGTGACCACTGACCGCGGACGTGCGGGAGGGAGGAAGGGACGGAGCGTTCCCAGGGTCGGCGTTTGGCGAAGAGCTTTCTTGCTGACCTGGCCGGCCTCCAGAGCACTCTGGTGCTGCCCGGGCCCCCGAGGCCCTGGTGGCCGGAAGCCCTGCATGGACCAATCGGTGGGGCTGCCCTTCCTCAGGGATATAAATATCCCAGGACCAGCTCCCTGCGAGTGTCTGCGGGCCCAAGGGAGGGATGACAGCGCCTGGCGGGGGGGGGGGGCCTGTGGGATCAGGCGGGACTCAGACACAGGTCATCCACCCTCCAGGAGCTGGTCTGCAGCTGTTCCAGAACCTTCTCAGGCTGCCCCACTGTCTGGCTTTGTTTATAGCCCCCAGAGGCAGCTAGAAGAGGGGTCTTGCTGTATTTCTCTCTCATTTGGTTGTTTCCACGGGTGTTTGTGGATTGGGCTGGGGACAGACAAGGGGACAACTTCCGTTGACTGCCCAGAAGCCCAGCCTGTGGCTGCAGAGGCAGGAAGGACATGACCCAGGGCAGTGCGCCGAGGCCGTGGTTTAGTTGATCCACGTGTGGTTCTCTCGGGCCGAGGTCCTCGGGCTCCAGGAGGGGGAGACAGATGATTGAACAAGCTATTCCGAGGACGGGGGTGCTAACGAGAGGTGGCACTGCCGCTGACCATGACCAACAGGCCTGAGCCCACGCCACAAGTAAGCAGGGGCCCTGCCTTTGAGAATGTTGCCATACCCTCGACTGTAGGGTTTGGGGCATAAATGGAGGCCCAGGCTTAGGGCTGGGTGGTCCCACCAGGAAGGGCTTCCCTGGTCACAGAACGGGGCAGGGCCTGGGCGAGGGAGGCCTCCCGAGGGACGAAGGCCAGGTCCTGCCCGTGCAGGCTTCACAAGGGGGGACAGCGTGCCAGGCAGGGGCACAGCCCAAGTAGAGGTGATGACTGGGTGCTGCCTGGCCAAGGTGAGGCCTGGTGGGGGACAGGGGCTCTGGAGGCTGGGGGTGGGGCTGGAGAAGTGGGTGGGACCTTCTGGGACTGGCCCCAAAGACCTGATGCAGCGTTGAAGTGAAGCCAACCTTGGGTGTCCCTTAGGTGACACTCGTCGCTCAGAGTGGAGGCCATCTCAGCACCTCCGTGGCTCGGCCCTGCCCTGGAGCATGCAGGCACGGAGGGACTGTGGTTCTCCAGGGGTAGAATGCTCAGCAGAGAGCCTGGGCCGTGTTCCAGCACGTGGGCGCGGCGCCCCTCTGTGCTGCTCCCCTGGCTGGGCATTGAGGCCATTCCCAAAGGCTGCAGGTTTTCACCGGGGGCGGGCTGTGCTCCCTGCCAGAGAAAGAACCAAGCATTCCCAGCACATGGGAAGGACCCAAACCGCCTGTTGTGAATAACCACGGCACCAATATCACTCTCCTTCTCCCACCCCCGCCACAGCCCTGCACACGCAGGTCCATCCAGCCGCGCGCTCTGGGGTAAGGGCAGCAGGCGCCAATGCTCATCCCCGAAGATGGGGCTGGAGAGAATTTAGTTGTTTAAAAAGCGCTGCCAGACAGAGTGGGGGCAGCCCAGGGGGCTGTGGGTGGCACTGGCCTCTGCCCCTCTCTCAGGCCTGTGGTCGAGGTCGTCCCCTGCCTGATGCCTACTGTGCTCAGGCCAGAGCCAGGTGATCACACATGGTATTTCCAGCCCTGGGGGCCGGGCATTGCTTTTTCCTCGTGAGTGAGGAGAGAGCCGAAGTTCAGGGAGGACCTCCAGCTCGTAGGGCAGAGAGAAGGAATTTGAAGGCAGCTCACTGGAACTGCAAAGCCCAGGCCAGCCCCTGCTCCCTACCACAGAACGGAGGTTGGTGACCTATGTCTGCTGGGAGCCACAGCCCCTCTCCTACTGCAGGGGTCCTGTGCCCCCATCCCCCCGAGGCCAAAAATGTTTGGGAAATTCTGCTCATATTTCTCCCCCAGGGACAGCATGCAGAGCAGCAAAAGGCTCTGAGAAGTCCTGCATGGAAGAAATCCCCCACTCCCCTTGCTCACCCAGTGCTTCCGGACTTCCACCATCACGGGGCAGTGCTGACAGCCCCCGGGGACCTAAGGCTCTGCAGATGCACACTTTGAAAAGTGCTGCCCTTTGGAGAACAAGGAGGCAGGACGTGGCTCCTGGGAGTGTGAGGTGGACTCGTGTCTCTCCCCTGCCCACGTGGTCCATCATGGGCAGGGATGGGGCAGCCACCACCGGGGATGGGAGTTGCAGCCCCCTGTCCATCCATCTTGCCCAGGACCTGGGGGCTGCAGCTGGGGAGGCTGGGGGTCTGTCTGGCCCTGCTGAACCGGGGCCTGCTCATGTCCGCAGCTCCCTGCAGTGCCATGCTCGCTTGGCCACTGGCCACAGAGGGGGGAAGAGACGATGCTGGACCCCTGCACACGCCCCAACGGTGAGGGCTCACTGAGCACCTCCCACCAACTGGACCTCGGGCTAGATGCTGGGGGTGCAGCAGGAACCCTGGATAAAGGCTGGAAGGGCCAGGTCCTGCGTGCATGGAGCTCTCTGTCCAGGGCGATCAGCATCCAGCATGTCTGGAGCTCGGATGCTGGGGTCCACCCGCTGGGGTCCCACCCGCTGGGGCTTAGTCCCTGCTTTGTCCCTGGGAGGCCAGGGATGTTCTCTGGGAGTGCCCTGGGCCTGCTGTGACACGTGGCCACAAACCAGGAGGCTTGAAACAGCAGACATTTATTTTTCTCCCAGTTCTGGAGGCCAGAAGAATCCAGGTGTTGCAGGGCCACCGTCCCTCCAGGGGCTCCAGGGGAGGGTCCTTCCTGCCTCTTCCTGCTCCTGATGGCCCCCGAGGCTCTTGACTTGTGGCGGCATCACCTGAACCTCTGCCTTGGCCTTCACGCAGCCTCTCCTCTCCTCCCAGTGCCTCTCCTCTGTATGTCCCTCTTGTAAGGACACTTGTCATTTAGGATTTAGGGCCCACCTGGGTAATTCAGGAAGATCTCATCTCATGATCCTTAACCACATTTGCAAAGACCCCTTTTCTAAACGAGGCCCCATTCACAGGCTCCAGGGGACAAATCTTTTCTGGGGCCACCCTCAGCCCATGACACCCTCCAAGCCTCAGTTTCCACTTCTGTAAAATGGGGTGCAGTGAAGACTGGGTGGGCTGGCAGACTGAGCGCCGAGTAATGGCACAGCTGCCGCTGCTGCCGCTGCTTGTCCTGTGCCAGCGCTTTGCCCCCGGAAGGCTCTGTCCCCACAGGGGAAGCAGCCCCTCCCTGGGAGTCAGGGCCCAGGTTTTGACCCCTGCTCTGTGGCCCGTCCCTGGGTGTCCCTGGGGAAGCTGCTCCTGCATGTGTCTGTGTGAAATGGGAAGATTCTTGTTGGGGAGGGGCTATGGGCTTTTTAGACTCTGATGGAAATCTGTGTCCTTTCCAGAAAAAGCAACAGTGTGCACACACATGATTCCAGGGGTCAAGGACCTGAGAATCTGGGCTCCTTTTGTGTTTCAGAAATGCACCATCGACCCTTGCACCAGCCCAGATGACATGCAAAGGCGGGCAAGACTCTGTGGGCAGCCAGCCCTGCTGACACTTCCGCCCCTCAAATACCCCCAGCCCTTCCTGCCGTGCCGCAAGGAGTCTGCCACGATGCCTACTCTCCACGAGTGCCCTCTGGGCTGGCCACCGTCCCTCCCGGGCACCCCGGCTGGACCTCGTCTCCTGCCCTGGCCGGGGCCACAGGGCCGTCCGAGGGCTTCGAATTCACAGCTGAGGGATGGGAAGGACCCGCAGGAGGGAGGGGAGACGGCAGGCAGGGGTGGCGGGAGCAGAGGTGAGCGGGCCTGCCCAGGCCTGGTGTGCGCCCCGCCAGCGGCAGGCGTTGCCCGTATGAGCAGGCTGTGCCAGCTGTGCACGGCTGAGCGGGAACACGGCATCCTCCCGCGCCGGGAGCTTCTGCAGGGCCCTGTGCAGGCGTCCGGGGAGGCCGAGGGCCCTGCCTCGAGGTGGGGACGGCCACCCAGGCACTAACGCCAGTGTCTTCTCAGTCCCACCCAGCCGGCCTCCTTTTGCCACGAGGCAACGTCCCTGAGAAAGGCGCGACCACCCCCAGGGTCTCGCGCTGGGTGTGGACCCAGGCCCTCCTCTGCTGGCAGGGCCCACGGCAGGGACGGGGAGGTGGGGTGGCCGCCGGGTCCCAGCCCTCCCCAGGGTGCCTTGGCCCTGAAGAGGCTGCCGTGGGCCCTGTGTTTAGCAAACAGGCTGTGGCGCTGCCGCAGGCTCCCCACGGGGCCGGCTGCGGACTGGCTGAGAGCGACTCGGCATTTGCTCGTTTCTTTCCGCCCAATTCTCTTATTTATTTAGCCCGGAGTAACCCCTGCTGTTGCCTCTGCTCAGCTGGGAGTCAGGGTCCTCCGTGCCTGGCCCTGTGACCTGGGGATTCTGGTCCGTGTGTTCTTCTTTCTTTCCAGGCGGGTGTCCAGGCTGGGCCCAAGGGACCCGTCCACCCAGCCCTGCGGCCGGCCTCGTTCAGGCTGCAAGTGCAGACCGAGCACCCTGGCCCGGCGCTGCGGAGTCCAGCCAGGTCTCTCCTGCCCCACGCCCCTCCTCTGTCAAATGGGGTGAGCCCTCCTGTCTTGAGGCGCCAGGCCAGGAGTGGACAAGGCCACGTGTGCACCGTCTAAACGACACCAGCACACACAGTAGCTGCTCAAGAAGGCAGGAAGAGGTGGCTTGAGGTGTGGGCTCGGGGGGGGGGCAGATGTGTGCTGCAGGCATGTCTGTCTGAGCAGAGAGCACATTTTCGGGTTCCAGGGAAGTGTGCAAGCCCCTGGGTGGGGCTGCTGGGACGGTCTCGTGGTGAAGAGGTGAGTGGGTGCCTGGCATCTAGGAGTGCAGCATCTAGGAGTCTCACGCTGAACACGGGAACAGATTAGGAAAATACAGGGGACAGGAAGCAGCTGGGAGCTGATTTCAGTTGGGAGTTCTGGGGCAGCTTCTCCAAAGAGGTGACGGTGCAGCTTTGATCTGAAGGATGAGTAGGAGCTGGCCACACAAAGATCTGGAGAAAGGAGTTCCAGACCTTGGGGCCAGCTCGTGCAAAGGCCCTGGGGTGGGAATGAGCTCGGTGGATGAATCCAGGAACAGGGAGAGGCCCGAGTGGGGCTTGGGGAGTGCAGAGGCACCTCCTTGTGGAGACAGGCCCCCACCTTGGCCTGGAGGAGATGGCCCCGTCACTCCCGTGGTTGGTCATGGTGATTTCGACATCCTCGTGAGTGGTCTTTCCCACCCTGGTGGCCCGTACCCCCGACCTTGTCCTCTGCCCATCTCGGCCATTGACTCCCACATGGACCTGGCCTTGTCATTGCTGCCCACGGCCCCTCAGTTCTGCCAACACCAAGCAAGGGCCCCCGCCTGCCAGGCCACAACACAATACCAGTGCCTGGTGTCTGCAAGCCCACCATGGCCCCAAGTCCATCTGCTCTCACACCCTCACGCTGAGACCCACCTGCTGTAGGTCCAAGGCTGGGTGAGACTGGCCTGCGGTGTCCCCTCTATGATGGCCCCTGTCATGGCACGTCCTTCTCCCATGTCCTTGTGAGGTTGGCTCCCACCCAAACCCAGAGCCTGGGCGCCTGCTCCCTGGCTCTCACGCCATTTCTGTGCTCCCTTTGCACAGAAGCCCCTTGAGAGGCACTGTCCCCTCACAGCCTGCACCCCTCCCTGTCTCCCCTCCCCGACAGGGCCGGTGGCCTCTGCATGGCCACGCTGCCTGCCTGCGTCTGCCCTGCCTGCGGCCGCCCACTCCTACCTTGGCCCCTGATGGCCTTCCCAGCTGTCCTCACTCCTCAGGGGCACCAGGCGATGGCCCCATCTCTCCCCACTGCAGCCCCCACTGCCTCCACATCAGCGTGTCTCTCGGCCCCCCTGCCCGCTGCCCAGGCAACCCGCCCGCCCACCCGCCTCCGTTTGAGGCTGCTGGTTGATCCCGGCCTCAGGCCCAAACTCGGACCCTGTTGGTGCCATCCTTTGGTTCACACTGCCCCATCCATGGAGAAACCTGCCGGCTCTTCCTTCCAGGTCCAGAACCCAAGTCCTTCCCCTACATCCGAGCACCAGCACCTCTTCCTGGGCTCCTGTCCACCAGAGTGTGTCATGCTCCTGCCCCAAACCTGCCAGCAAACCCTCAAATTGCTCAGCAAACCCATTTCCCGCCCAGCCTCTGAGGCCCCGCTGTCTGGTGCCCGCTGTCCCCAGGCTCCCGCTGCCTCCTGCCTCCTCCCTGATGGCCGAGCCGGCTCCCCTGGGCACCTGGCAGCTGCTGCTTCTCAGCCCAGACCACGATCCTGGGAATCGCTGCCTGCCCAGCTCCCCGCCTCTCTCCCTGCACCTGGGGCCCTTCCCTGGCTGCCCTCCCCAACCCGACCCCACCTCCCCCTGTTCCTCACGCGGCTGGCCCCATCGCATACAGCTTCCTCTTTGCGGCTGCCCTCGAGGGCCCCATCTGTCCATTGTGTGTCCTGGGCCCACGGCAGGGTCTGGCTCAGGGCAGGAGCCCATGGGGCATGGGGGGACTGGAGCGGCACCGGGAGATAGAGAGGCAGGAAGGCTCCCTGACCAGACAGGGCAGGGAGGAGGGCAGCAAGCCTGCCTCAGTCTGCACCTGGACCTCGGGAGGACAGTGTCCCCTGCAGAAGGAGGGGCTCGGCTGGGACAGCTGGACGTCTCCAGGACTCATGGAGCTGTCATTTGGAGGTCACTGGGCACCTGTCCAGGCAGTGCTGAGGGTGGGGTGCTCCTGGGGTCTCCAGAGGCACCGGCCCAGGCCCTGCCTGTGGGGTGGGCGCCACACGCAGACTGGCCGCCTGCCCCGGGTTCTGCTGCCGCTGGGCCAGCTCCTGTGGTGGCAGCTGCGTGATTCCTGCACTGGGCCTCGAAGGTTGAGTAGTTCCTCAGGTGACACTTGGTCTCCTGGTGACCTGGACAGCCGTTGCCTGTAACTGAGCCTGTGACAGTGATGGGGTGCCGGCCCTTAGGCCAGGTCACGGCCTGGTTCCAGTTTCATGTGGTGGGAGGTGGTGGGGGGTCAGGTGTCACCCCTCCAGGTGAGAGCGAGGCCCAGGGCTGCAGGCAGCTTGGGTCAACATGCTCCTCCAGGCTCTGTAAGGAGTTTTAGAAAAGCAGTAATTTTTAATTTTTTATCATCATGAAAAACGTCAAATGGATTCATTGTTCAAAATACAGAGGAATAGGGAGGAAAACAGGGGAAATCATTCCACCACCTACAGACCACCCGGGTCAACACTTGGTGTGTATTTTTGCTGCTGTTTCTCCCTGTGTGGTGTGTGTATGTGCATGGTTTGTGTGTGTGTGGTGTGTGTGTCTCATGTGTGTGTGTGTAGGGTGTGTGGTGTGTGTATGTTGTGTGTGGTGTGTCTGTGGTGTGTATGGCATGTGTGTCACATGTGTGCAATATGTGTATGTGTGTGGTTTGTGTGTGTAGGGTGTGTGTGATGTGTGTGGTGTGTGGCATGTGTGTGGCGTGTGCGTGGCATGTGCATGTGCAGTCTTTGGAGGGTGTGTATGTATTTCCGCCACTGGAGCTCCTGCCCCACTTCTGTCTCCATCTCCCTGTTTCGGGTGATCCTTCCTGAGATCCTCCACATATGACTTTAATTCCATCGTACAAAATAAAGGGAGAAATCCACATGTCACCTGGCCGTGCCCCTGCCCACCGGTGAACGGCTCTGAGTGTTTTTGCGTCACAAACACCAACACCCACGCGCTCCCCTGGCCCAGCTCTCTGCTCAAGGAAGCAAGAGGGAAATGACCGGGCCCAAGGGGCTGCCCACGTATCAGACCCTTGTGTGTGGGCAAAACCTGCCACATTTCCTTCTAGAACAATTGCAGGGACTGAGAGCCTTTTCCCTCCATGTCATTAATCTCAGGGGTTAACGTAAAAGTCATTGCCGATTTGGTAGGGGTGACGACATGTCTCTGTCGTCTTGATTTTAAGTTTGGAGTTTGGACGCGCTCACTCACTCACTGCGCTGTGGGGCTGGTGTTCACGTCCTTGGCCCGTCTCTCCCTCCAACGGGGCAGTGCTCTTTTCCACGCGTTTGTAGGAGCTCTTATTCACGTATTAATAATGTAAAATTTTTCTCAACCACATATGTTTGCATACGTTTTTCCAAGTTTGTCTTTTGTCCTTTAATTTGTCTTTGGCTATAATTTCTTTTACATTTGAACATGCATTTTTTAATACATGCAGTGAAGTCGCTCTGCCCCTGACCAGCGGGGGTCGCTGCGTGGCCGGGGCGGGTGGGCTGCCCCGGAGACTGTCTCTGCGCTATCAGGGGCCCCGGCTGGGGTTCCGCGCCGGCCCAGTGAACTCTTCCTGGAAACGCGCTTGGTGGTGGGACGGTTCAGGGTCATCCCTGCTGGCTCTTGTCAACCCAAACAGGACATTCTGTTGCAGTAACAGAGATTGTTTTGTTTGTTGGAATATCAACAAGATACGTGAGTGCGTGTGTGACTGTGTCACTGTGTGTGTGAGGAAACGGGGCAAGAGTCACCCAATTAGTGGTTTGAAAAAAGCCTTTTGACTGTCCTTAAAAACCCACTTCCTTTCAAGCGCGCCAGGCCTGGGCGCCACCTTGCAGCACTCAGCTCTCCAGTGTCACGGGAGCGTCCTTCCGGAGGGGCGCAGCAGGCATGAGGAGGGCCGGCCAAGGGCAGCTCCTGAGTGTCCAAGGCAGATAGGACCCTGGATCACCATGCCTAAACCTCCCCAGCCAGGGCCCCCCAAAAGCAGGCGAGAACGGGGCTCCTGGGGCCGTTTCCAGTGCGTTCCATTTAGGTGGCTGGAGAGGGCATGCTTGCTCTGCACTCGTTCTTGGTGGGGCCACGTGCTCGAAGTCCAGAGCAAGTGAAGGAGCAGGAGGCACAGGTGGGCAGGAATCCCCTTCTCCTGCTCCTGCCTGGCTGTTTCTGCCCCACTGTCACAGGACTGCGGAGAAGCGGAGATGCCAGCTCTGCAGCCTACCAGGCCTCTCAGGAAAGAGGCCGGGGGCCATCGAGCAGGGCCCCCTCCCGTCTACCCGACTTCTTGCTGTTGAGATGTGGTCAGTCTGGTTTCCAGCATTTTCTCTGTGGGAGGGGACAATGCTTCCAGAACAGGTCATGACTGCAAAGGTTTACGTTAGCCGCTGAGAACACGGTCCCTGGCACACGGAGGTGCTTAGTCAATGATAATGGTAGGATAGAAAAGGGACCCTTTGTGCACGATTGTTTTAACATCACCGATTCCTGGAAGGTGGCTCTGGGGCTCTCTGCCTGGGGAGGAAGGAATAATGTGATGGCTCTTACGACGGGCCTATTGAAAGGGGGCCCAGGCCGGGCGCGGTGGCTCGCGCCTGTGATCCCAGCACTCTGGGGGCTGCAGTGGGAGGGTCGCTTGAGCCGAGGAGTGGAGGCTGCAGGGAGCTGTGGTGACGCCACTGCACTCCAGCCTGGCCGACAGAGTGAGACCCTGTCTCAAAAAAAAAAAAAAGGAGAGAAAGAGAGAGGAAGTAGACCCCCCCCAAATGGGCAAAACTTAGGCTGTCTGGAAGTGGTCAGATGGCCAACCTCCCTGGCACATCCCCAACAACCTCCCTGGTGACAAGCACTGTGTCCGGCACCACACAGCGTGGAACAGAGCACAGGCCCTAGGGCCCTGAGGCCCAGTGTCAAGTCCTGGCTCTTTCACCAGCTGGGTGATCATCTGTCAGAGCCTCAGTGTTCTCTTCTGCAAAACGGGTCTGATGAACACTGTCTGCCCATCCCATCCCATTGGTGAGAACTGCTGGGCAGTGTTGGTTTCTGTGGTGACCCTTCCAGCAGGTGTTCTGTCCCTCCTGTGGGTCTGTCCCTCCTGGTCCTCCCAGGTCCTGGGAGGGAGGTGAGCAGATGCTCCTGACCCACCTGGGGGTCTGGGCCTTGGATTACTGAAGCGGGGTGGCGAGCCCTCCAGGTCTACCGCAGCGTCTGGGGTGGTGCAGCTAGCCCCCATAACCCTGTGCCTGCCTCATTTCCACCAGCCCAGCCAGGGGACAGGCAGCTCTGTGCCAGTGCCCAGACACTTTCCACCGTGGAGATGCTGGGCACAGGCTACGCGCTGCTGCTCACGTCCAGGGCCCAGCCTTGGATATGCCACCTGGGGCTAAACAGGGTCCTCTCAGGACAGAGGCAGAGCCTCTGGAGTCCTTAGACGCCCCCCTGGGTGGTCAGTGGGAAAGCAGTGGCTAGAGGCGGGGTTGTCCCCAGACTTCCCAGACAGCAGAGGGGTGACCCGGCCGTGGAACCAGGAGCCAGACCCCTGGCAGGTGGAGGGAGCTACGAGGGCCCAGGGGCCCCCGCACGCACTTCAGGCTGAGCGGGGGTCACAGGAGGGACCCAACCCATTCCCAGAGCTTCTAGGCACTCTCAGGGTGCCATTTGCTCCCTATCCCTCCCTGCTCAGAATTCAATCAATCAATAGAAGAAATCTCTCTTGTCACACCTCTCTGAGCCCCGCAGGCTCCTACAAGATTGATTAACACAAACATCAATTTCTTGGGCTGCACGCCTCCGAAAACACGGCACGTTTTCAGATTGAATTGCTACTGTGTGCCCGGTGTAAATAAAGGAGAGGGAGTAATATGGAAGATTTGTTACTGTGAACAGCGCTGCTCAGCTTCCCTCCACTGGTGCTGTTAGAAGGAGGGGGAGAGAGGGCAGGGGAGGGGGAGGGGAGAGACAGAAACAGAAAGAGACACGGGGGTCGGGGGGAGAGATGGCAGGAGCCCAGGGGAGAGTGGAAAACCAGAGAGGGAGGTGGGTGTCTGGGAAGGATGGCGGATGGCAGGATGGCTGGGAGGGAAGTGCTAATCGGTCGCTCATTTTCTCCGGCAGTCTGGAGAGGGTGGCAGCAGGGCTGGGTGCTGCTGGTCTTGAGGAACAGCAGGGTGGCCGAGGTGGCCCTGCCAGGGAGGGACGGGCTTCCGGCTCCCTCCTCCTTCCATCCAGCACAAAGCTGGGGACGGAGCCAGCTCAGATGGGCACCTGGTGGGTGCAGGACCCACAGGCCTCGTCAGGAGTGCTGAGTCCAGCGCAGGGAGACAGGAAGCCCAGCTCAAGGCAGGGCCCCTGAGCAGGGGGGCACTGGGGGCTCCCGCACAGTCGCACCCCTCCCTGGTTCCGTGCCTCCCAGGCGTGTCCCCAGGCCTGCTCCTCTCCCTCTGGCCCCGCTGCCCCTGCACCTGGGAGTGGCTGGGGCTCCAGGCCAGCACATCTGTGACAACCAGAATGTGTGTGAGCTGCAAAGGAAAGTTCAAGTTTTCTAACAGCCACATAAAAGACTAAAAAGAAACAGGTGAAATTAGTTTCAGTAATTGACAATGTAACTCAATTTACCCCAAATGTGATCATCTCCACAGGAAATCAGTATAAAGCAATGATTCCTGCAAGTCTTTTTTCATGCTAAGTCTTTGGGATCCGGGCTATGTGTCACACCTGCAGCATCTCTGTGGGGGCCAGTGCTCAGTGGCCAGCGTGGCCAGTGGCACTGCGGTGGATGGCATGGCTCTGGGCCCAGAGGCTTCGTCCCCACGGTAAATGCCGAGGCCTCCACATGTGGACACCCTGTTTGGTCCTGGCCACAAACCTATTGGCGGCTGCCGGGTCCTCTCTTCACAGATGAGGGGCCGGCACAGCGCCCAACATGGAGAGGCTCATGGAGGAGAAGGAACCATGTGTTTGAGGCCAGAATTTCAGCTGTGGTCCCCTTTCGGCCCGTTCCCCAACTACGGAGGCCCCCGGAGCCTCTGAGGGGTGGGCAGCAGGGCCCAGGCAGCCAGGCATCTGGGATGATTATTTTCATTGGCACCGGCAGCTCAGCTCTCCAGCGGAACCCTGAGTCCCTTCCCCAGCTCATGTTGGGTGGCCTAATTGTGGGGAAAACAGGAGGGTTGTGAACGTGCCTGGTCTTGCCAGTCCTTAGAGTGGCTGGAATCAGGGCCACTGCTGGCCCCGGAGCTACCTGTCAGTCCAACTGGGTATGTCGCTGGCTGTCTAAATAAAAGAGCTTCCCATCTGCCCTCTGTGCTGGGGGCGAGGGGTTGGGGGTGGGGCTGGGTTTGCAGAAGCCGTCTGTCCTGACGGTGGCCTTCCCCTGCCTCCAGCCCTCCATGGCCCCCCAGTGCCCCCAGAGTCAAGCTCAAGCCCCTCCCCCGCACCTTCCAGGACCCACAGGATGGTGCCTGCCGGCCTCACCTCTGTGCCTTGGCAAAGGCTGCCCCTGCCGGGAACGCTTCTCCTGGAAGTCCCCCCACCCTGCTCTTGGTGGAAGACAGGGGCGGGTACTTGAGAGGGGTCTGCTCGCCTACCCCTTCCTGAGGACCCAGAGTCCTGCGGTCTTGTTCCCACATCTGTCACGGTCCTGGGGGGACAGCCCAGAACTGGTGGCTGACACAGGTTTGCTGTCTGCTGGGGGCTTTCTGGGGGCTTCCTGGAATTTTTAAATTGAGGTTTAGCTTACATACAGCAAAGTGTACAAATCCTAAGTATACAGCTCCATGAGATTTTACGTAATTTTTATGTATAACTTTTAAATTTAACAAAACACAGATTTTGAAGGGTTTATACGAATCATCACCGCTGTGGTAGGTAGAGAGGAGATAATGCCACAGGCCAGGCCCCCTTGGTAGGCAGCTCGGCTTTTTGTCACCTGCCTGGCTGTCTGGGGCCAGCAGGTGAGGAAACTGAGGCTGACAGAAGGCAGCTGTCACAGGCAGGAGGAGACTGGGTCTCTGGACCCTCAATCCAGTGCTCTCTGCCCAGCCGCCCACCCTATCTGGTGTCCCTTCCCCAAGGAGCTTCCGGAGAAGCCAAGGCCATCAGCCCCGCCGCGTGGAGCTTGGGGCATGCTGTCAGCTGGTGTTCATTGAACCATTCATTCACCCTTTTGTTCAGTTTTTAATGAGTGCCCACAGACTGTGATCCATGCCAAGCACTGTGCCGCGTCCGTCAGACACAGTATCTCTTTTAACACCCCATCATGTGGCCATGATTATCCCCGTGTTACGGGTGAAGAAACCAAGGCTCAGAGAGGGTCAGAGACTTGCCTGAGTCACACAGCCGGAGAGTGGTGGGGTGGGGACCTGAACGTGGGCAGATCTCATCCCAAAGCTCCTCCAACCTGCCTTCTTAGACGTCCAGCCCTCAGTGGCTTTGTCCTGGCCTCTCCATCCATGACACTGGGGGCTGTCTGGGGTGGTGACGGTACAGGTCTCAGCAGAGTGCCTGGAGAAGGAACCATGGCTCAGTCTGGCAGGGGGGATGCAGCAGGGGCCCTCCAGGCGTCTGTGTCTCCGCTGTGGGGTCATGTCCTGGCAGGGGCCTCGGTGGGAGCAGACAGGTCTGGTTCATCCCCAAATCCAGTCTCATGGAGGAGGAAGCGAGGCTGAGCTGGGCCTGGAGCCCACCCTTTGTGGGCTGCGTTCTAGGGCTGGGGTACCCTCCCTGCCTCCCCCAGGACTTGAGCCCCCGGGTTAACCTTGTTCAGGCGCCCAGGGAGGCAAACAGTAGGATCCGGAGGGGACCCGAGGTGCTCCAGGGGCCCCGGTTTGGGCAGCTCTGGTTTGGACCTTGCCTGTGCCTTCTCCTCATACCCAGGGCCTCTCACAGTCAGCGCAAGCGAGCCACGCACTGAGCCTTGGTGCGAAACTGCTAGTACAGCCGCCTCCTTAGATGCTGGGGGCCCCCGCCCTCTGCCCCCAACCCCTCAACACTAGCCCCTGCCAAAGAGAGGTCCTCAGCAGAGCCTTGGGTGGATGGCGGGGGCTTAGGGTGGCACTGCCTGTGGATTTCAAGTGGCATCAAGCAAGTAAGTCAGTCCCTGCGGTGGGCATGGGCGGCAGGCACTTAAGTGTGATTAATTTGGTACAAAAACATGGCACCTCTGGCAATTCCTGCATCTTGGAGAAAATAGTGAGTGTGTGAGGCCTGTTCTGGATGCAGCGAGAAGGGACAGGAGGGACACTGCGGGGGTCTGGTGCGGGCTGGGGTGGGGCAAAGGCACCTGGGGCTCAGACCCTCCCGCTAGCCCTCCCAGCCAGTGCCCTGGGTGAGGGTGCCTGCAGCCAGGACTCAATGTTGCGCTCCAGGACGGGACAGGCCAGGGTGGAGGCAGAGCCTGACGGCTGTGTCTGCAGGTGGCCCCATGAGCTGCACCCCCAGCACCTACCCCAGCACCCCGAGGCAGTCCCGGGTGCCTGCCCGCTCCCCTCGCTCTCTCCCCCTCACCTCCTTTCCTTGCATTGGGAGTAAGGAGGGGCCAGGGTGAGCCTGGTGTGGGAGCTGGTGCTGAGGAGTCATCCGCGTGCTGCAGCTGGTGGGGCAGAGCTGGCTCCTGCGCCACGGTCACGCTGGCTGTGGGTTGAAGCTGCAGCTGGGGACTTGGTATCCTTTGCTCTTGGTTCAGAAACAAAAATGCCTACCCAGGTTCTAGACTGGAAGGAGAGCAATAAGGAATGTGCAGGCAGGGTGACTTTGACCTATGCCTGGGAGCCAGACGACTCACCCAGTCCTAGCTCCCTGATGCACTCCTTCCTGCAGCAGGTATTCCCTGAGCTCTGGAGACACCTCTGTGAACCAGACCAGGAAGATTCCTACCCTGCACTTCCGCTCTGACACAAGCCCTTCCTGGCTAGGCGGTGAGGATTGGACGAGGACTATTGTGCACGCAGGGGAGACAATGACTAGCAAGTGCTAAGCCACTCTCCTTGTAGAACAGAGGGGGCTTCATGACCATCATCATTTGCTTGGGCCACTGGACACAGAGCCACAGAGGTGAAAAGTCCATCCTCCTGGAACATGGGTTAAGTGGCCCTTGGGTGCCAAGAGGAGCCCTAACATCGGGAAATCTGGGGCCCTAATGCCATAAAGGCAGGATGGTCTAAGAAGGGCTGAGCTGGAAAGGGACATTCGGGGTGGCCTGGTGAATTCTGACTCATCTTCTCTCCTTCGAACTGCTCTTTTGGGACTGGCCAGGGGCAGTGTGGAGTCTTAGCCAGAATATTGGATGTGGAATCCCGGAGTCCCAGGTGGTGTTCCCCTCCTATGTGCTGTCCCCAATCTATGCTTATCACATTTGCCCAGGGCCACATAGCTACTGTAGGGGATGGCCTAAGAGCAAGAGAAATCATAAATATGTTGAATTGCATGAAAATTAAAACACAACATATGATCTTTGTGTGATACAACTAAAACAATGTTAAAGGGCATATTTATAGCATTAAATGCTTATATTAAAAAAGGAAATCAGTGATCTATGCCTCTATCTTAAAGAACTAAAAAAAAGCAAATTGAATTCCAAGCACACAGATGGAAGGAAACATTAAAGATAAGAACAGAAATCCACGAAATAGACAACAGAAAAGCAATAGCAAAAATTAATCAAGGAAACCAAAGTTGCTTCTATGAAAAGATTAATATAATTGACAAATCTCTGATCAGACTGATCAAAAGTAAAAGAGAAAAGACACGAATTACCAATATTAGGAAGGAAAGAGGGGATATCACTACAGAGCCTATAAATATTAAAAGGAAATGAGGAATATTACAATTTTATGTTCATACATTTTACAACTTAGAAAAAAATGGACAAATTCCTTGAAAGACAGTTACCAAACTCACTCAAGAAAAAAATAGATAATTCCATAAATATTAAAGAAATTAAATTTGTTGTTAAAAAACTTCCAACAACAATAATAAACAGACTCTGGGCCAAGATGACTTTCCTGGTGAATTCTACAAAACATTCAAGAAAGAATTGATGTCAATTATGCACAATCTCATCCAGAAAATAGACATGGAGGGGACAGTTACCAACTCTTTTTATGAGGTTAACATTACCCAGATACAAAAATCAGACAAAGACATTACAAGAAAACTACAGACCAAAATCCCTCATGAACAAAGACACAAAAATCCTCAATAAAATATTAGCAAATCAAATCCAGCAATATATAAAAAGGATAACACATCTGACCAATGGGGTTTATCCAATGAATGCAAGTCTGGTTCAACATTCAAAAATCAATCAATATAATTCATCATATCAATAAATTAAAGAAGGAAAACCATGTGATCATCTCAATAAATGTAAAAAAAAGCATTTGACAAAATTCAACATCTATTCATGAAAAAACAAAACAAAACACAAAACAACTTAGCAAACCAGTAAGAGAAACTTTCTCAACCTCTTAAAGGGTATCTACAAAAGCCCTATAACTAATATAGTAATTAATTATTAAATACTGAATATTTTCCCTCTAAGATCAAGAACAAAGCAAAGGTATGCAGTGTCATTATTGTACTGGACAGCCTAGCCTGTGGAATAAGGCAAGAAAAAGAAGTAAAAAATATACAGATTGGAAAGGAAGAAAGGAAACTGCTTCTATTTGCATTCAACATGATCGTCGATATAGAAAATTTCAAAGAATCTATGAAAAATTTACTAGAACTAGCAAAATTTACTAGAACTAGCAGAGCAACCGGAACTCTCCTACATTACTGACGGGAACACAAAATGGTGCAGCCTCTCTGGAGAACAGCCTGACAGTTTCTTATAAGTTAAACACATACTTACCATAATGACCCAGCAATCTCCTCCTAGGTGTTTACTCAAGATAAATCATAGGAAAATCTGTTTGTGTTTATAGCAGCTTGACTTATAATTGTCCTAAACTAGAAACAACTCAAATATTTTTTAAACTACGGTACATCCATAGAATAAAATACTACTCAGCAATAAAGATGAATGAGCTATTGATACAAGCAAGAACACAAATGAATTTCAAATGAATGATGCAAATAAAAGAAACCAGACTCAAAAGGCTGCATACTGAATGATTCCACTTAAATGACATGGTAGAAGAGACAGAACTATAGTGACGAACAAAGATCAGTGGTTGCCAGGTGCTGGGGTTGGGGGGGATGAATTTGCCACGAAGGGGCCTGGGGAATTCTGGAAAGCTACGGAAGTGCTTCTGCATCTTGACTGTGCTGGTGGGTACGTAACTGTTTCAGTTTGTCAAAACAAGCAGAACCACATGCTAAAAAAGGGTGAATTTTACTGCAGGCAATTATATCTCACTAAATCTGACTTCAAAACAACCCGTTTGGGAGAATTAACATCTTCATAATGTTGAGTTTTCTGAACAATGAACATGATATATGTTTCCCATTTATTTAGGTTTTCATTAACATCTATTAATGAAGTTACATTATTTTTTTCTCTAGAGGTTTGTGCATATTCTACTGGACTTATTTCTAGGTATCTGATAGCTTTTGATATTATTGTTAAGTGGTATTGTTTAAAACTTATCATTTTCTATTTATTTACTCCCATTATATAGAAATAAATCTGATTTTATATGCAACAACCTTGTGAAATTCTTAGTAATTGTATTTATTGACCTGTAGGTTATTTTAGACCTGTGTACCCAGTCATGCTATCTGTGAAAAATAACAGTTTTGTCTCTTCCTTTCCAGCCTCTCCACTTCTTTCTTTTCCTTACCTCTTGCACTGGCCGGGCTGCTGGTACGATCCTGAACACCAGCGACGAGAGGAGAAATCCTTGCTTTGCTTTCTAATTTCGAAGGAAAGCTTTCAGCATTTTACCATTAAGTATAACGGTTGCTGCAGACTCTTTATAGATATTCTCAGACAGATTAAGGAAGTTCCCTCTTATTTTTGGTTTGCTAAGAGTTGTTTAAGTTTTAATTATGAATAGATATTAAATTTTTTCAAAAATGTTTGCTGCATGTAGTAAGATTCTCATCTGCTTTTTCTCCTTAATATGGTGAATTATATTGATTGCTTTTCTATTGATAACCAAATCTGAATTTCTGATATAAATACAACTCTAACAATGCACTATCCTTCTTATTGCTGAATTCAATTTGCTAAACTTTTGCTTTGTATTTTTGCATCTGTATACATGAATGATATTCTCCTTTCTCCAGGGCTGGGATTAAGGTGAGGCAAGTGAGGCACCTATGGTGCAAAATGTAAGGACACACTCACTGCCATCCTGAATTTGCATCCTTAAATTTTGTACACTTGGCAACTCACCTCCTGGCCTTAACTTTCTCATACTTTTTTGGGGGTTTGATTTTAAATTTATGTTATCCTTACAAAATCCACTGACGAGTATATCCTCTTTATTTTCTGATAAAGTTTATGCAAGATTGGCATACTGTAATTCTTAAACATTCGGTAGACTATACAGGTAAAGTCATCTAGACCTGAGGTTCTCTATTTAGGAAGTTTTTTTGCTTCTTTTCAAATTGCTAATTAAATTCATGTAATGGTTATAGGACTACTTAGTTTTTCTATTTCTGTTAGTTTTCTATTTCTTCCTGAGTTTGTTTCAATGAGTTATTTTATGTATTTATTCTTAAGAATTTGCCCATTTTATCTAATTTCATATAATTTTTAGATGTAGTGATATCTTATCCATTTTTGATAGATGTTAGGCTTTTCTTTACGTCTTTATGGAACATAAACAGTATCATTTTGAAGTCTTTGTCAGACTGCTATACAAAATTAATTTCTTCTTTACCATTTCTTCTTGTGTTTTAAAATGTTAGTTTGGTCATTTTGGTTGGAAGGATTTGGGGTTTTGCTTCATCTGGCTTTACATGTCTTTCACTCCCTTTCCCTCCCTTAGTAGCCCTGACTAGTCCAGAATCAGGTCTTAAGGTGGCATTTCTGCAGTGTGGTGACACTGGGCTCAGAGCAGATACAGTCCTGGAGGCAGAAGGCAGCTTGGCCAGGCTTCTCATTTTGAGGTGGGGGCATCAGACCCCCCCGGCCCCACACCTCCATAGGCTGCAGTGTCCCTGAACTACAACCTCGGTGCCAGGGCTGCTGGGCTCTTTCCTTGTCCCCTTTCACAAGCCTGCATCCTGGCCCAGCCTGGACTCAAGTCCCCATTGCCCTTAGAGGGTGCCGAGTGTCCGGACCCCACCCACCCCTTTAACCTGGAGCCTGCAGGTCGTGTGTCCCCCCTTCCACCTCTTGTTTCTGACTTGTGGAGAGGTTTGCCTTGTCTTTGGCCCAGCCATATGTTTGGGGTCACCTCCTTCATATTGCGCTTATCCGGATCTGCCTTGTGCTAGAGCAGTGGGTGTGAGAAAGTGTGCCAGCGTTTGATCAGAAGTCACCTTTGCTGTGAGTGCAGGTTGCTCCCTGTGTCTGTCTCAACTTCCCCAGTGCAGGGCAGACGAGGCGGCCTCACCTCGAGAAGGAAAGACCCTTCAGAGTGTTTTCTGAGAAGCAGAGCAGCTGTCTCCTGACGTGAATTCTACCCCTGCCACCCTAGAGTGCAGCTGTGGCTGTGGGTAAGTGGCACAGATTTCTACATGTGTGCATCTCTGCATCCGTGGCATTGCAAGGCAGAGGTACAGAGGGGCGGCCTTCTTCCTGCTTCTCAGACTCAGGGCCCTGTTGCTGCCCTTCCCTGACCGTGACCTTCCTCCACCCTGCCCTCCTTCCCCAGCGCCCTCCCTCACCATCCGGTTTCAGCTTTTGTGCTCCCCTGGCCCTGTCTTTGCCTTCCTGGTGCTCGAGTCCTTTTGAGTGCTGGCTGCTCAGCCCAGCTTCCTGGAGGCTGGCCCTTGGGGCAGGCCCCCCGGGGAGCCCAATGAAGGCCTCCTCACCATCATCCCACACTGCTTCCATCCCAGGGAAAGGGCTGGAATAAGACTGATTTTATCCCCCTTTTCGCATTGCTGGGCATCTGGCTACAAGTCTCTGCCATGCCCGTTCTGACGATGGCCCCTGCCTTGCCTTCTCTCTGTGCTTCTCTGAAGGGAGCGAAGCAGCTCAAATTTGGAATGTGCATGGTCTCTTCGAGAGGTCCAGTGTGACTTCCTGTTTGAAGATCTCAGTTTATGGAATTTTAGAAACGTTCTGTTAATAAAGGCAGGAGTGACCTTTGACCTCCCCTCCCCCTTCCATCCTGTGACAGGAAGCCTGCAATTCGTTTCTGCCCCACCTAGCAGAGGGGCAAGAAAACATCCCCGGGAGGAAGGCCATTGCCTTTGGCCCTCCATCCTCAATCTGGAAAGTTCTGTGCCCTCTTCCCGGGGGGTGGGGGTCGGGGGGGATGACTAAGACAGCTGCGTAGGCCTGGGGATTTTTTAATAAGGGCCAGAGTTCTGCAGGGCCTGGGGTTGGGGTGCCTGTTTTCCAGCCGGGGAGGCTGGTGGGGGGGCAGGTGCCTCCTGCAGTAACTGTCTAGTTCCCGGCTG
The DNA here is from genome assembly GCA_023783475.1 of Daubentonia madagascariensis. Lineage (NCBI taxonomy): Eukaryota > Metazoa > Chordata > Mammalia > Primates > Daubentoniidae > Daubentonia > Daubentonia madagascariensis. The sequence continues at coordinate 880,970 of JAKFHU010000776.1, forward strand.
AAGGGGCTAAGGAACCCAATTCTCACCAGAGAGGGGTGGGGGAACCATCAATTTAAGAGTTTTATTTACCTTGAACTACTCAGCCAAGCAGACACATTATTTAGAGGCTAGAATAAAAAGCCATTCACTTTACTTCAATTGACCATTTAGTTCAATTTGTGTGTTACTGCAGGTAATTACTCCAGTAATAACACGCAGTCATCGGCGCTGATTGGGAGCCGGCCCTGGCTCTGTATTAATACCACGTGCCATATATACTAATTACCCGTGTGTTACCATGGTTATTTGCATGGACGCCGTGTTAACGACACCCTGGAAACATAAAGCAATAGCGGGTTTTGAATTAAATCTTTGTGTTCTCTTAGAGCTAAAAGTGCATTTCACATAAAATAATCATGAATAAAATGAGATCATCTTGGCGGAGTTGCCAGGAAGCTGATTAACTGAACTGCATAAATGTGACTTTATCCTACTCAAGAATTAGAGCCTCCCAAAAGTTGTCGGGGTTGCTAGGCAACCTCCCCAGATGACATCACTCACATAAGCCAAGCTGCAGCGATGTCATCGCTACATATTTATGGCACCTCCGTGGAGAGGGTGTGCATTATGGAAACGACGTTATTCTTCTCCCAGGTGATGGGTGTGAATGGCTGGGGGGCCTCCGAGGGCTGTGGAGAAAGAGAATTTGGGAACACCTGTGTGGCACTTTCGCGGGGCGTGATAGATGCTTTATTTCCACCGGGTTGTGCTAACAGGACCCAGTGAAAAGCTGTGTGTTGTGGCTGATGAGCGGCCTGAGAGCATGGTCGGGGGGCTGTCGTCTTTCTGCCTGTGAACAGCAGCTGCCCGTGTGCCCAGGCCCCAAGGGAGGCTGGGGAGCGCCCCCACCCCCACCCCGCACCACGACAGCCTCAGCTCCCTGCTCGATCCCGGAACTGACACTGGGGCAAACAACCAAATCAGGGAGCCGCTGCTGAGTGGTGCTGAGCACGCTGCCACAGGGGGCAATCAAGGGGGAGAGGGACGAGCAGAGCAGAGCAGAGAGGAAGGGGGGGCGGGAGGTCGGAGGGCGTGCAGTTAGGGTTTGGTGTTCTTGTCTGAGCCAGGCTGGCCACACCGCCAAGGCCTCTGGGAGCTCGAGGACTGTGAGCTGTGAGGCTGGCCTCAGAGCGAGGAGGCCTGCCCTGTCCCTGGGGCTGAGGCAGCCCCTGGCAAGGGGGTTTAGAAGGACGAGGCCAGAGCTCGGGCCTGCGGAGCCCGTGAGGAAGTTTGGACTTTCCTGGGGAGCCACGAGGGCTTCAGCAGTGGATGTCTGATACGTCTTCCCCACTGTCGGCTTCCTCAGGCTGCAGCAGGAAGAATGACTGGGGTGGGGCTCAGAGCCCAGAGGCAGCCGTGCCCTCTAAGTGCGGGGTGGCGCAGCGGCGCGGAGCAGCTCCCGTCTGCCCAGGGAGCCTCCCTCCGCGCGGCCCAGGCCCCGAGCCTTTGGCCAGCCGCTCCGTGAAAACCCTGGACGGTCGGGAAACCGCCCCCCAGACTGAGAGGGAACCAAGAGACCAAGCAAGGACTCCGCCGCGTCCGGCTTGGCGAGCTAGGTGGGTTCAGTGGCGGTGCGTAGCAGGGCGCTTGCTCCTGGGCGGCGCGGGGGTTTCTCCCGCAGGCCCTCCCCCGTGCAAGATCCGCCTCTGCCCACCCTGTGGCGTTGTCTGAAATCCCTTCCCAGTGAGTAACGCCAAGTTTTTCACTGTCTTTGCTCGCTCACAGTGAAACAAATCACGCGGGTGCGGTACCATCATCGTGCTCTGTCACACGACCCATGTTGTGCTGATGACAGTACAGTTTTTCACTAGGCGGCGGTGGCAGGATTACAATTAGGGCGCTACAGGACAGGGCCAGCCCGAGCGGCCGTTTCAGGGCCAGAAAGTGCCGGGCATTTGGGGCCCAGCAGTTATCTTGGTGCCCAGTCCACTTTGTAACGGCTTTGCCGAGCGCTCCAGGGTTTCTACTGTGTGCTGGGAACCTGCACGATTCCTCACGAGCCTGCCCCGCCTGCCCCACCTGCCCTCCTCTCCCTCCTCTCCCTCCTCCCCTCCTCTCCCTCCTCTCCCTCCTCTCCCTCCTGCCCCTCCTGCCCCTCCTCTCCCTCCTGCCCCGCCTGCCCCGCCTGCCCCACCTGCCCCTCCTGCCCCTCCTGCCCCTCCTGCCCTCCTACCCCTCAGCCACTTCTCTTTTTGGGCTCCTCTTCCTCACTCCCTTCAAATCAAGCGGGCATGGAAAGGGCTGTGGTGCAGGTGCCCAGGGACGCCCACGCTGCCACACGAGTGTCACCCTTTACCGTGTTCCCCATCTGCCTTCTGGGAACCCTCCCCCACGTCCTGGCGGCACCTTCTCAGTCTCTTCCACCTTTCCCTCCCGGGGGTGCCTGGGGCTCGGCCCCGTCTGCGTCTTCTCCCCTGTGGCCCCCCAGCCTGGTCCCTGTCAGTGCCACGCACGTGCACCTGTGCAGCTCTGACCTCCGCCGGAGACCCAGATGTTCCTCCAGCCGCCTCAGCACCTCAGTGCCTCACAGTCTGAGTGGTGCGATTGCGTAGCGGCCCGCAGATGGCGTGGCCAAGCCAGAAACCTGATCTCCCCGCGTCTGCCATTCCATGAGTGACCCCACCATTCTCCACCTGGCCTTGTGGGCCCTGTGACCCTGTCTTGGACACCCTACGACACTGTCCTCTGCCGGCCCCTCCGTCCAGCAAGTGGCTCACTCCTCCCCCAGGGCCTTTGAACCCCAGAGGTTCTTGTGGCTCCCGCCTTGCTCTACTCTGCTCTCAGCTCACGTGTCCTGTCCTCGGGGGCCTGCCCTGCCCACACCCTCTCCCGATGTTCTCAGTCCCGTACCTGCTCCAGTTGCGGTGTAACATCCATCACGTTCGTCAGAGCCTGCATTCTTTTCTCACTTATGAGCTGTTGACTTCCCTTCCTGGAACAGGAGTTCCATTAAATCAGTGGGCATTTCCATCTTGTTCGTGTCTAGGTTCAACGTGAGTTGTTGAATGAGCAACACAAATTGGAGCTGGTTGTGGGGACGGGTGAGACACCCAGAATAGCTTCCAGATGTGGGGGATGGGCGTCTCGGGGCCCCACCATTGTCCTCCAGTCATAGCAGGACAAAGACCCATTGTCCCCAGCCTTGCGGAGGTGCTCCAAGTCCTTGAGTGACTAGTGGCTTACCTGAGAGTGGGTTGGTCAGGGGTGGCACTGTCATTGGCACAGCAGCCCACACCAGGCACAGGGGAGGGTTACAGTGCCCAGAGCATGAGGAACGGCCTCTGCATCCTGGGAGCTTGTGCTCCGTTTGGAGGGAAGCTCGGCACCAGGCTGTGTGCGGGCAAGAGCTCACAGAGATGGGCTGGCGTTCGCTTGGGAGAGAACTTTCTGAGCTGGGGGTGTGCAGGATAGCACGATGAGGGGGCTGTATCTGGGTTTTGGACCCGTGGGGTTCTGGCTGGGGAGACATCCTCCGGGGAAACACCATTGTGCACAGCCCCAGGGCTGAGAGCCCTGCTGGTTGGGCGCTAGAGGAGACCAGCCTGCCTGGGCACATGCTGCCTGGAGGAGGAGCAGCTGGGGCTGGCTTATGGGGTCAGTGGCCCAAGGCTGAGTGGTCAGGACTTTACTGTGTGGACCATAGAGAATTTCCACAGGTCCTGCTCAAAGAGGTGCCTCTGGGAGTGGGTTTTGAGGTGAGTCGGGCTCTGTGGCTCAGGCCCCGCTGACTGTGCCCCTGGACAAGTGACTGGGCCTCCCTGAGTCCCAGCGTAGGGTCATCTTGCAAAGGCTTGGCCGAGAGCCTGCTAAGACCAAGCACCTTGAGTGGTCCCCAGGGAGGTGGGGCCAGGGAGACCCCAGACATGGGTGTGTGCAGGGAGGGGTGCACTGTGGGTGGGCCCAGCTGGTGAGGATCACGGGTTGCCGGGTCTCGTAGAGTCCCTGAACTGCCAGCGGTGGAGAAGGCGTGATCGCTCACCTCTTGCGATGGTTCTGAGTCTGTCCTGTGTGCAAGCAAGCTCCAGCGAACGTGCACCACTTATTAGGGCCTCTGTCCCTCTGCTCCCCAGACCGGACACCGTCTAGACCTCTCAGCTGTCCAGAGAGTCATTTGGGGATGGACATAGAGCTGTTACTTCTTAAAGACACTCAGACCAAACCAATCTCCAACAGCCGGGTGCTGTGCCATGATTGCACACAACAGGGACCTGGACAGTGGCAACAGTGTGAGCTCAGGGTGGGCAGCAGCCTGTCCTAGTCATTTTTCTTGTGTGGCCTCAGTGGGAGAAGACCTTGTCACCGCCAGAGCCCAGCCTGGGGGTGCTGCCTTGGGAGGCCCAGGCACAAGACTCGGAGGGGTCCTGGGGCCGGGGCTGACAGCACATCCCAGGCCGTCTGCCTGACTGGCCCCGGTGGCTCCCACAGCTGTGTGCGGTTAGTCTCTGCCATCCCTCCTTTGGCAGCTGGAATTAGCATCCCCAGTGGATTTGGAAACCGAGCCTCAACGCCCTCCTCAATTTCACCCACAAACACATTACAATTATCATTCATGGGGCCGAAATGCTCTAGAGGGGGCAAAGCCAACCCAGCAAGCGCCGACTCTCCACCTCCCTCTGTCTCCTTCAGACGCAGCTTGAATGCTCTCTGCCAACTCTCTCCGAAAAGCCTGTTTGAGAAATTATTTAGCAAAATCTTGGCACATGTTGGCTTGTAAGCAGGGCAAAGATCCTTGGGACCTCTGCTCCCAGGTCTGCAGCAGCTGGACCTGTTCCTCGCGACCAGGCCTCTGACTCTCGCGGCCTCCAGCGTGGCGGGGGCTCTCCCTGTCGGGACGGGCCCCAGGGCCCTCTTCTTGCCATGTGTGGGTCAAATCGTCCTGCTCTTGGAGACTTCCAGTTCCCTCCTGAGTTCTTTCTGCCACAAACCAACCTGCCCACCTGGACCGTGTGAGGCCAGCTAGGCCACAGCTCCACGGAGGCCCCCCTGCTGGGGCTGCTGCGGGCTGGGGGCTGCCTGGCCACCAAGGCCGGGATGAGTGGCAGGGAAGGCCGGGGGAGGAGCTGGGACTCAGTTTGGAGGAGGGAGAGAAGTCCTCGTTGTTCAGGAGCACAGAGCCGAGGTGCTCTCCCTTCTGCATCAGGAAGAGAACTTGGGGCTTGTGCTGAGAGGCAGGGAGGCTGGGGGCCCGTGGCTGACTGGGGGGACAGCTGAGGGGCAGGGCCTGAGCATGTGAGGTGGCAGGGAAGGCAGGACTGTGGTGCGGTGGAGGATGATGGCTCCTTGTTCTGCGGAACTTCCTGAGCCAGTCTCTGTGCTGCTGCCGCCTCACAGAAAATGCACCAGGACCTGTGGCATAGGCACCCGTTTTACAGATAAGGAAACTGAGGCTCAGAGGTGACATCACTTATGAGCTGGCCATTAGCAGAGTCTGGCCTCCAGGGTCTGACTCCTCGTCCCTGGCCTTTAGCTGCTGTGGAGACAGAAAGCAGGAGGTGGGCCCGAGAAAGGTCTTAGCAAGAGGCGTGGAGGTGACTCAGGGCTGGGAGACAGGACTGCCACGGGCACAGCCCTGGAACGGGAAGAGGGGTTTGGTTCAGAACAAGGAGGGTACTGAATCCTCCCCACCCCCTCCCCTGCCCAGGGGGTTCGCTCCCTCCTCCCCTGTGAGGTGCCATCGAGCTGCCCTCCTCCCCTCCTCACTGGCTTCAGACCCTAGGTCTGCCTGGCCAGGTGGTGCAGGAGGGCAAATGGCCCGGCCACCATGGGTAACAGCGCCCCCAGAGACCACAGCCCCTTCTGAGATGGCACAGACTGGCCCGGCAAAGGTAAGACGACCCCCCCCCCCCCCCCCCCCGGCAAAGGGGATGACATGTCTCTATTAGTTGCTGCTGGCACTGAGGCAGGGATCGTCAAGGGCGATTCATCCTGGACCAAACACACAACCCAGAGAGGCTGCCAAAAACCTGCGTTAATCTGCTGAGTGGAGGCAGCAGCGTTTAAGATCCACTTTATAAATCACGCCTGTGCTGCGCGTGAGGGATGATTAAAAACCCCACAGGGCTTTGAACCGCTGTGCGTGCACAGGGTGAGGGCGCTGGTGCCCTTGCAGGCTGGCTGAGGACATGCCCTCTGGGCTGCCAGGCAGTGTCTGCAGCAGGAATAGTCTGCAGGGGCTTTCTGTCCTCTGACGTGTGTTGCACACCTACTATGTGTCAGGTGTAGTGGGGGCCAGTGTGGGGTGGTATAGAGAGCTGGGTCCAAACTCCAGCCTTGCCCAAATAATGGCACCTGTCAGAGCCTCATTTTCCTAATCTACTCAGGGGACCACCTGACTCACAGGTGAGGGTTGTGAGGGGAGGTGTCGCAGAGCTGCAGCTCAGCCAGGGCCCCAGGCAGCACACAGAGAATGCAGTTCCTTCCCCTCCCTCCTTGAGCCCATGGGGCATGTGGGCAACTGGTCTCCAGCTCCACTGCACGGTGGTCTCTGTGGCTCCACAGTGGCCTGGTAGGTCGGCACTTTTTTTTTTTTTTTGAGACAGATTCTCATTCTGTGGCCCCAGGTAGAGTGCAGTGGCATCATTGTAGCTCACTGCAACCTGGAACTCCTGGGCTCAAGGGATCCTCCTGCCTCAGCCTCCCGAGTAGCTGGGACTACAGGTGTGTGCCACTACACCCGGCTAATTTTTCTGTTTTTTGTAGAGATGGGTCATGCTCTTGCTCAGGCTGGTCTCCAACTCTTGACCTCAAGGGATCCTCCAGCCTCAGCCTCCCAGAGTGCTGGGATTAACGGCGTGAGCCACCTCACAAGACCAGGTCAGCATTTTTGAGTACCTACTGCATGCAGTTTGTTGTGCAGTGTACCAGGAGCAAGAAAGAAGAGGACACAAACACAAGGGCAGGGTTGAACCATCCAAGCTCTCACTTCTTGTTGCAGTGAGGGCCCCAGAGGGACGAGGAGGATGTGGGTGGAGGGTTCCCTGGATGGGGCAGGGTGCCAGTTTAACCCTTCCTGCCTCAGTATTCCCGTCAGGAATAGGGACTTTGAAAAATTTTATCACTTTCTAAAAAGGAGCAGAAAGTAGTAGAGAAACCAGGAAGCGGAAGGTGGAAGATGTTTGACTTCACAATTGGTGCAATGATTGAGGGCATGGATTCTGGAACTCACTGTCTGGGTTTGCATCCTGGCTCCATCACCTGGCAGCTGTGTGACCTTCGGAAAGTCGCTTCACCTCTCTGTGCCTCTGAGTTCTGGTCTGCGAGGTAGGGCTGCTGAGAGGATTATAGTGTCAACAGACGTGTGGCCCCGGGGGTGACATGTGCTTGCTAGCCATTCCCACTGGGCCCTGACCTCAGAGTGGGGCTGCCTGTCCCCAAGGAGGCCGAGCAGAGGTGGCCCTGCTCAGGGAGTGGGAGACTGACCAGGAGGCTCCCCAAGTGTGGGACAAGTGGGCCTGAGCCACTGGGTGAGGGGCCCTCCCAAGCCGTGCTTAGAGCAGGGGAGCTAATAAGAGCACCCTCCTTCCAGAGTCCCAGGGGAAGCCAAGGAGGGGCCACCAGAGAGAGCCAAAGTTTCTGGGTAATTTCCTGCAGGTAGCCCACCTGGTTTCCAGCCAGGTCTACTCCTTATACCTGGGCTGTGGGGGAGGGAGAAGCCCCAAAAGTCAGGGTTCAGTCTGGGAGAGGCTTCAGCCCAGGGAGCCAGAATCCCAGGCCTGGGGTGAAGGGATGACAGGGGACATCCTGCCTGAATAGCTCTCCCCAACACTCTCTGGCTCTGCTGGGCACCATTGTCCGCACCTCTGGGGAGGGTTGGGGAGGTAGGTACAGGAAGGCCCCACCCCGAGCCTGGGGGCAGGCCCACTGCAGTCACCCACTGCCCCCACAGCCACCTGCTCCTGGGCACGGCTGGGGTCAGCCTGAGGATGCTGTGCTTTTGTGTGTGTGTGTGTGAGGGGGGCCCTGGTGGGCCTTTCACGGCTGCAGACCCCAGAGGGCCTTTCTGCCAGGCCCCCAGAGGGAAGGCGTCTGGGAGCCTCTCCAGCTTTGGGCATTTAAACGCGGTGTGGGCCCCAGCGCTGTTCATCGGAGCCAATGGTCCAGTGGTTTGGGGGCAGCTGTGGACAGCTGAGGGGAGGGCCAGCCTCAGGGGCTCTGCTGGAGCCAGTGCCCAGCTCAGAGGTGTCAGCCCAGAGGAGCCAGCAAGGATTTGGGGTGGGACAAGGTCTCTGACATTGGACTCGGGAGGTTTGGGAGAAGAGCCCTGGCTTGGGAGGGAAGCAGGAGCCTGCGAAGAAACTGCAGGGGTGGTGGGGGGGTGAGGGTTGGGGGGGGGGGTTGTGAGGGTGGGGGCGTGAGGGTGGGGGGCTGCCCCAGCGGCTCTTACCGCCTTTGCCATGTGACCTTGTGTGAGTCACTTCGGTTTCCTCATCCAAAAATGGGCTGAGTGACAGCCTAGCAGCAAGTCCTGTGAGGAGGGCAGTGGGGTCACACGGTAGGTATGTTGCCCTCAGTTTTTACTGGGGGGGCCGGTGGGGTCAAGCTACTGGAGATGGGGAAACTGAGGCCCACCAGTGGTGACAGAGCTGGCTTGGACCTGGCCTGGCACTCAGCGGGAGCTCCAGGTTCGGGTGTCCCTATGTCCTGGCCCGTGAGGGCCCCTGCCCTGCCTACAGTTTGTCATTGTTTCCACCCATGCGCCTGCTGAGGCCCGCCCCCCACTGCACGGGGTAGGTTGAACCCAAGGTCCCCTGGGGGTGATTTCTTGGTCTTTGGGGTCCCCCTGGATGGCTGTGCAGGGGACAGGTGCCTGCAGCCAGTGTGGACAGATAGATGGACGGCAGCACACTTGGAGCCCCTGCCCCAGCCAGCCCTGCTCTCTTCCCGGCCCAGTCATTTCCCTAACACCCGATTTTTCATTGAAACAGCACACAGCTCCTGAGCTGTCCAAGGTCATGGGGCTGCGAGGGGAGCTGAATGAGGCTATTATGCCGGCCTCTAATGTCCCTGCGGCCGCAGCTCGAGAGCTGCCTCGATCAAGCACCCGGGACACTCCAATTTCCTCCTGTCCCGCGGCGATGGTATCAGGGCCTGAGTGATCTCCTTGCTGGCAGGCGGCAGAGATATGAGGGCAGAAAGCCGGCCAGGCCCCCGCCCACCTACACGGCCACCCCAAGCCCATCCGTCCCCTCCCTCAGGAAGAAAGGGATGCGCCGCTGCGGCTGTCAGGGCTGTGAGACAGCCGCCCTGGGCCATCTCCCCGAGTCCCACCTTTGCCCTGTGCTGAGGTCGGGCATAGTCCATTGCTGGCTGGGAACATGCCATTCTGTTCTCTTCCCTGGGAGGGGCTGGGGCAAGGGTGGGTGTAGCCCCTGCATGTCACCCCCATGGGGAGAGGGGGGGTAAGGAGGCAGTAGGTGCAGCAGCCCCCCTCGGGCATCCTCAGGGCCCCAGGCCTCTGTCGCCCCGTTTATAAAACCTCCATGACCCGGAGGGCCCCCTGCGGCAGAGCCCCATAGCAGCCCCACGTGCCAAGTTGCAGCAGGAGCTTAAGAACAAGCTGGCCACTTGGGTCCCCGGACCTCATCACCCCCCAGGGATTTTCATGATCACTGGGTGTCACAGTGGCCCGTTTGCAAGGGGCTTTGTTCCCCAGCTGGCGGCTGTGCGATGAGAAACCACATTTTGGAACTTGACTGAGCAAAACCAGGAAACAACCCAATGTCGCTAATTGGGGGATGGACAAACTATCTGTGGCCCGTCCCTGCAGTGGAATATCACTCAGTTATAAAAAGACACAGTACGGGAGCTGAACCCCAGTGCCTTGTGCTGACTCGAAAGGCTGCTCTCTGGTTCCACTCGTACAGCAGAGCTGTTGGCACAGAGCTCAGACCGGCGGTTGCCAGTGGGTGCGGGGGAGTTTTGGGAGACGGAACATGCTGTATCTTGATTATGGCGATGATTATATGACTGCGTGCATTTGTCAAAACTCTCAGAACTATAGATGAAAAGGGTGAGTTTTCCTGTATGTAAATGTACTGTGTATAAATAAAAATGGGGGAAGATTCTTTCCTTGCACCCTATGGCAGCCTGGGGCGGGTCCCAGCCAGAGGTCACTCCGCGCTCACCACAACAGCCAGGAAAGGGCCTCACGCCAAGTGTCCCTTTGTCCCTTGCTGGGCCTGGACCCCAGGAAGGGCTGTAAATGCCTGGCTCTGTCTCCTCCCACAGGTAGGGACGCGCCTTCCTCTCACTGAAATAACCTGGGGAGTTTCACCAAGCTTGCAAACAAACTGACACCAAAAAGACTAAACCACGCTAGGGAGGGGGAACGGAGGGTGAGGAGCTCCCTGGCTTTCTTCCCCACTCCCGTCAGATGCCTTTAGAGATAATTGCTTAGTAAGCAGCCAGCGGGACTCCCTTTCCCTCCTCTGCACGGCAGAGGAGATTCTAGGGAGGCCCCCGAGGGGCCGATCCCTCCCTTCCCCCACGGTGGTGCAGGGCATGGCCTCTCCTAACTCCCCCTGACCCCTGACAGCCCTCGGGGGAGTTAAGTGTGGGTGAAAACAGCTTCTGTGGGTGGGACCCCCAAGAACCTGGGCCTTGTTGTGGCCCTAATACATGCAGCTACTTATGCTGGGGTCCTGGGTCTTCAAAGCGGATTATCCCATTGACCAAATGAGACTGACCACCTGTAACTGCGTTACTTCCCCCAGAGGAAACGGGGGACTCCCCAGGACAGCAGGCAGGAGGATTTGAGGTGGAAGGAGAGCAGCCACTTCCCAGTGTCTGAAGGCCCAGGGAGCCTGGGCAGGGCCGAAGCATCCAGCTCAGGGCTGCTAGCTAGAGAATCACCCCCACCCCACTCCCGGGAGCGGCCTGGGCTCCCGCGTTTTTGTAATGCTCCAGGTGATTTTCTGGGCAGCCCAGGCCCTGGGTTGGCCCCTTGCTCTCACCCTGCTCAGGCCAGGGGCACTCCCTTTACGGTCTGAAATGAAAATCATAGGTGATACAACTCACCTCACATGTAATTTTGCAAAAAAATCAATATAATGTCCTGATATTAATACAAAGGAGGAATTAAAGAGAAATCATACAATAAAATAATACCTATTTCAACATGTGAATGCCTGGCCCCGTCTCCAAGAGCAGCTCAGAAGCCCTCCGAGGCTTGCCTGGGTCATGGAGTCCCCGTGCTGGCCCCGGCTGCGGCTGCGGCTGCAGACAGCTCAGGTGCTGTATTCAGGCCCCCAACACCTGCAGGGGGTGTTTGTGATGTGACTTTCCTGGGTGGTAAAACTCTGAACAAAACAAGGCATATACTTCCCCCTCAGCTTACTCAGTAGATGCTTTCCTGGAACATTCAGCGAATATCAAACACGCACAAAAGATCCTCAGTGTTTGTGAGGGTCTAGCTCCGGTAATTATAAACAGTCTTGTCACTTACCTGAACGTCTGGTGGGACTGGGGACTTGACCGTGTCTTCCAGGCTGGCCTGCACAATTAATGGCATTGTGACAACCCAAACAGCCCTTCCTGAATTTCTACAATGCCCCTGGGGTGGAGCCACCGCACATTCAACCTTTTTGATGTACCTGGTGACAACAGATGCTCTGAGGGACGTGAGGAGCCTGCAGCAGGAGAACCACTTTCTCGGGGCCTGGTGGGTCACCTTGTGTGAATGCTTGTGGCCATCAGTGTGTCTGGAGGGCTGGAGAGGGGGAGGGTGGCCAGTACCTCTGATGGAGCAGTCAGGACCTGGCCTTGGGTGAGGAGAGAAGGGCACTTGTCCAAGGCTCCAAAAAGCTCTGCAGTCAAGAAAAATGATATTTTTAATGTAATATTTTTAAGAATCGAAGTTAATGCAAAATTAATGCAAGATATCCACAATGAAGGCAATCCCAAAGTTTTAAATGAAAAGGGTCAGTGCTCCTGACTTTTCCTTCTGCCCCAGGCTCCACGGGGCCAGACAGGGCACTGCGGGCGCTCAGCTCTGAGGGCTCGCTCTGTGCCAGAGGCCTCCTCTGCTCAGTGTGGTGGAAACTTGATCTCACGAGCAGCTATGAGGTGGCACCTGGGTAGTCGATAACTCCCCACAGACGGCGCAGGGCTCTGGTGCTGCTGCAGAACCCTCAAGAGGCGGCTGGGCCACCTTGTGTCGCTGACCCACCCGGGGTGTTTGCAGCCTCAAAGCCCCTTCAGGTGGGCATGGCCTGAGAGTGCCCTGAGGGGCATAGGTGTCAGGTGGTCCAGGCTGCAGCTGTCAGCCCCCCTGCCCAGGCCACACCCAAGCCAGTAAAATCCAGGTCTCTGGGGTGGGGCCTGGGCAGGACTATCTTAAAATCTCCCCAGGGAGATCGAGACTCCCGGGCCCACCCTACCTCTGCACCGTGGTGGCACGTCGTGCTTTGGTGTGCCGGGGAGGAAGTGTGGCTCGACGCACACACGCCTTCCGACATGTCTTCACGCCTCTGTTCCCGCTCCGAAGACTGTCACTCAAGAGTCCCGGGATTATGCCTACTTCACAAACAGGGGCGGGTGCCAGCATTCTTAGACGCTTCACCTCGTTCCAGAACTTTCCAGGCATGTTCTCAAAGAGTCTCAGGGCAGTCCCGGGGGGTCAGTGCCCCTAGTGCCCCATTTTATGGACCTGGAAGCCAAGGAGCCGACGAGCAAAGTGTTCTGGCCGAGCCCCTTGCAGGACTTGGGTTACGACCCTCTCTCCCCTGCAGGGTGAGACCTTTCTGTGCCCTTTTGTCGTCACCCAGAGCCAGTGACGCCCACTTAATCTGTCTGGCTGGAAATGCCGCCTGGCCCCTCCCCACGGTTATTGCATTTCGCGCCGAGTTGCTCAGATTTACTGGGTTATTGGCTCATTTTTCATTTTGCATCTGTAGTAACCAGGCTTGGAAATGAAGTGTGCGGTGCCTAACCATGATGAAAGAGGGTTGCGTGTGAATGCCTGCGGATCCGAAAAGGGCTTTTAAAAGGCCGTGGAGCAGAGGAGGGGGTGGCCCATGGACTTAGCTGGCCCCTGGCCTTGTGGCCTGGACGGGGTGGCTGGAGCCCGCCTCTCAGAGCCAAGCGTTTCCCAGCTGTGAAGCGGGAGAGGGTTCTGCAGCATGTAGTGGCCGTTCCATAGTGTCATTACTGTAGCTGTAACACGTTATAACTATAACGTATATCTGTGAGTCATAAAATAATAGAACTCTTTTATTTTGGGGGTCTCTTAGAAAACATAAATAGGAGAGAGAACTGTGAAATGGCTGACTTGACAATAGCTTCCTCTCTGATGTTCAATCACCCTTCCCCCCCCTCCCCTCCCCTCCCCTCCCCTCCCCTCCCCTCCCCCTCCCCTCTCTTCCCCTCCCCTCTCTCCCCCTCCCCCTCTCTTTCTCTCCTTCAATTTGACTATTTCGGCTCCCACAATACACTTGTGTCCGCATACCCGAGGCTCTCCCGAGGGCCCATGGGAACGAAATAACAGGAGCTGTCTGCGGCCCCTCTCTGGGGGGGGTGTGGGGTGGGTATGGAGACCTCCTAAGGAGCAGTCTCGGCCGGGGTGGTGGGGGACAGTGCTAGTCTGCTATGCTGGTGTGACCCTCCCCCTGGGAGGGTTGAGTAACTTGCACGAGGCCACAAAACAACCAAGGGGCAGGAGCAGGAGTCACACTCAGGTGAGGGCTGAAGAGTGCCTTCCGTTTCAACACTCGGTCGCCCCCCCCCCCACATGTGTGGTGGGCTCCGGGGCTCTGTGCATGGGCGTCCAGTGGGCAGCAAGAAGCCAGGCCCCACGGACGCCACGCTGTGAAGGGAGAGGCAGGAAATAAACGGAGCACGTCAAAGAACAGGGTCCTAGATACCACTAGGGCTCTGGGGAGCAGCCACGGGGGATGCGGCAGAGACTGACAGCGGGGGCTTCTGCGGGTGGAGTCTGATGGGGAGCTCTCTGCATGGAGGGGCAGCGGCCTCCCGGGGAGGGCACGGCAGAGCCCTTCTGCTGTCCAACAGTGTACGAAGTGTCAACACAGGCTTGTGATGCGGGGATTTTGTCCTTGGTTCAAGCTACCGATGAGAGCCGGGTGGAGGGAGCCGTGCTCTGCCTGTCGTTCAGTGGCCAGATCCTTCTCAGGGGTGTGAGACCCTGCCCCTTGCCGTGTAGGGGATATCTCTGCAACTTCCTTTTAATTTTGCTGTGAACCTAAAACAGCTCTAAGAAAAAAAAAATTAAAAAAAAATGTTTAAACCCCACAAAAAAACACCTCCCCCAAATGTGCCCCTTGGAGAAAATGGCAAGTGCCCTGACAATTACTCTCGTTCTGTTCGTAAGGAATTGCTGTGAGTATGAAGGGATCGCATAAACTTTTCTGTAATACTTCTCTGCATTTCAGGGGTAACTATACCCCGAAGGGTATTTGTGAATTTGAAGATTTGCATACGAAGACTGGCATATTTCTCACCAGTCAGGTAAGGTTCCTAGTCCTGGAGGCTTCCGCCAACCAGGTCAGAGACAGGCATGGAGGGCAAGCCCATGGCGGCGTGGCTCCCCTGAGCCTTGGCATCCCATGAGGTCCCGGGCAGCCCTCCGGCAGCGGATGTCGCTTCCACTGTGCCTGCGTGGGCTTCCTCCCACTTTGTGCTTGGGCCCCTGGCGTCTGTTGACAGTGTTGCCTCACCATGCACAGACGCTCCACGTGGCAAGAGACAAAGGTCTGCACGGCCTCTTTTTATCCTTTTCCTGTCGTGGGCAAAAGCCCAGGAGGCCAGGCTGGGGAGTGGCTGGTCCGTGGGGACTCTGGGGCCTCTGGGGGCCAAGAGGAAGGAGCCTAGGATCCACCTCACAGGTGGCCACATGTAGCAGGGCAGTGCACCATGCGTCACCAACGCAACACCTGGGGTGGGAATTAGGTACGGGAAGTCTGGGAGGAAGCCGGGGTGTCAGGAGAGGAGGTGCTGAGGAAGGAAGTGGGGTGAGGAGCGGGCCCCCTGGGGGGCTGTGCAGGTGGGGGCTCTGCTCTCTCCAAAGCAAATTGGAGCAGGCGGCAGGCACTGTCTGGACCCACAGCCAGCATGCCTGAGGGCATGTCCTTGGAGCTGTCCTTAGCTGTTGATAACCCCTGCTTCCATAAATGGTCTCCAACTTAATTTAGCCCTTCCTGTGGCCCCAGGAGGCAGGGCTTTCCGCTGCACTTCGTGGGTGCACCAATCTGCCACCATTCTCCCTCCGACCATGTCTGCTGGGCACCGGCCCTGCCGGGCTCCAAGCTGCCAGCGTCAGAGGGAGAGCCGGCAGCTCGGGCTACGCAGCATGGAGGGCTGCTGGGGGCATGGGGTCTGGGACCTGGCCCAGTGGGTGCAGTTCCATGCATCATGCTTGTCTGTATGAATTTCCTTCATTAAAAAAATTGTTTTTATTGAAGTTAAATTCACACAGCATAAGATGTACCATTATAAAGTGTACAATTCAGCAGCATTTAGTGCACTCACAACATTGTACAACCGCCACCTCTGTCTAGTCCCAAACCCCTGTCATCTCCCCAAGAGGAGACCCCGTCCCCATGAGCAGCGACTCTTCTGTCCCCTCTCCAGCCCCTGGAAACCCCCAATTTGTTATTTCACGTAAATGGAATCATATGACATGTGGTCTTTTGTGCCTGGCTTCTTTCACTGATCGTGACGTTTCTGAGGTTCACCCACGGTGTAGCACGTGCCAGTGCCTCTCTCCTTTCTGTGGTCAAGTAATATCCATTGCATGATAGACCACATTCTGCTCACCCCTCTGTCGACGGATGTACCTCTGGGCTGTTTCCACCTTTTGACTACCGTGACTAGTGCTGCTGTGAACCCACGTGTACATGTATGTGTCTGGGTGCCAGTTTGCAATCCTTTTGAGCATACCGTATCCTTAGGGCTGGTAGTGCTGGGTGATACAGATATTCTATGTCTAACTTTTTCAGAAACCACCAAACCATTTTCCTCCATGTCTCTCTTTTTGGTAACACCTCTCAAGCACCAGCTACCAGCCGTCTTTCCATACTTTATTTTACTCTTGCACAGATCCTAAGGTGTTGGTGCCAATGTGATTCCCATTCGAAAGCCTAGGACACTGAGGCTCCCTGAGGTTAGGTGGCCTGCCGGTTAGTGGTGCAGCCAGGACATTGGGCTCTCTGTCACTTCCATGCAACTGTAAATCTTGCCCATCCCTGGAGCCCCAACCCAACTTGGCCCCTCCTAGAAGCCTTGGAAAGGGCCACTCTTCCCGGCGCCCTCTCACCCTTTTGCCTGGGTGCAGAACTCCAGCAGGTTTTAGCTTCTGAAGGTCCAGTGAACTTGTGTCCTAGTTCTTTGTGCTCCCCTTGCCCCCACCATGCACACAGTAGGTGCTTTATAAATTTCTTCGTTGTGAGTTCTGCCAGATTCGAGCTGATCCCAAGACAGGGGTTGGTCTGGATAGATGGGCCTCTCTCAGCAGCCACTGTGGGGCACCGATGCCTGCTGTGGTGTGCGGTGAACCGCTGGTCAGCCTCAGTTTATTGAACCTCTTTCCGACTTAAAGGAAAGTCTTGTATTTGGAAAAAAGGATGCTGCCAGGAGAGCCTGAATCTCTTACCTCTCTTCTGGAAATATAGATCATTTTCTTTCTTCCCCCCACCCCCCAATAGCAGAGCAGATGTTAACTTTCCAATAAACAGGAGAAAAAATAGATGAGAGACATTTAGCAAACTATAGCTGTGCAGGCCTGAGTTATCACTCTGATTTCAACTGGGGCTATAAAATTTTATGAGCTATTAAATTGTCCTAAACCTCCTTTAACATACAAACTTGAGTGTCTGAGATTACCCATTAAGAAAAAGTGGGTTACATCAGGAGAACTTTTACTACTTACACTCAATTGTGTTCAATCAATAAAACTTTTAACTAGCCATGTTGCTCTGTGCAGTCTGGGTCCTGTGTGGACGGGCCGGTCAGCGTCTTGGCCAGAGCAGGACGGCAGGGCTCCCGGTGGGGTGGCCTCCAAACCTTCCTGCGGGCTCTGGGTTGGGTTTCCACAATAGTGAGGAGGATTGAGTGGGAGGTGGGGGCCCAGAGACCAACACTGCCCACCCAGAACACGCCAGGGAGCACATGCACCATGCCGAGGCCCAAGCAAGCGTGAGGACCCGAACCCTGCTGAGAGGGGCAGGGGGCTGCCGGCCCGGGGCACCGAGGGAGGGGCGGGTGCGTGCAGAAAAGGCTGGGCTGGTTGTCTGAGGATGCAGGGGCCAAGGGAGACCCTTGATGAGGAGCAGCTACCCCTCCTGTTTACAGCTGGGGGGCCACACCCTCCAGGGCACCTGACCCATCCCTGGGCAGCAGACCAGGGCATTTCTGCCCTCCTGAGGCTGAGCGGGTGCCCGGGGGGACAGCCCTGGGTGGTGTGCCCCTCACCAGGGGAATGAGTGAAGACCTGGGGTCCCTTAGGATGGGTGAGGCACCCCTCTGAGGTTGACCTCAGCCGAAGGACTGCGGGAAGGGAGGCATCTAACACAGACGGTGCTGGATCCTTGCAGAACTGTCTGTTTGAAAGGGCCTCCCCCTTCTGCAGAGGCCGAGGGAGGCTGGGGCCACGGGGGTCTGTCTGACCTGTGCTCTGCCTCAGGGGCACTTTGCCTGTGCCTGGTCCAGGGAGGTCTGGGGTGGGAGACGTGGCCCCCTGGACACGGGTGTGGGCGAGGCTGGGCTTGGTTCTGCCGGACCAGGGAGGGAGGAGCTGAAAGGAGTGAACTCCCACCTTTGGGGTGTGGTCCTGGCTGGGTCCCGAAAATGGGGTGATAACGCTTGCTTCAGGGGGTCCAGGAGGTGAGAGGAGGTCGTTTCCCACTGGCACTTTGTAAAGTGCTCAGCAAAATGGTGGCTCAACCAAAAAAACATTAGATTCTGTAGACGAAAGGAGAGATCAGTAAGCAGCAGTGAAAGGGATCAGGCGGGTTCTGCCTTTTGCCCCAGAGAAGGCTGGGGGGGGGGTGTGGCGGGGAGAGGCCCGGACACCTGAGGCCCAACCAGGAACGTGGGCTCAGGGGACTCCCAGAGGCCAGGGCTGCATCTGTGGGGGCAGGTTTAAGACCTGACCGGCTTCCCGGGGCCCGTCAGTATTCTCGGGGAGGGGAGCCGTCCAGCTCAGGCACGGGCTTGGGTCTCCCTGCTTCCTGGGGGCAAGCGGGTGACACCTGGGACCATTCTGGGAATGGAAACTGGTCTGGCTCAAGTCAATCCTGCATCTGAGGCTCCGTCTGCCCCGTGGCCCAGAGGGGCCTGGCTTTCCAGCCCCTGCTCTGGGGCCATCACTCCCCAAACCCTGGGAGCTCCAGGGTGGCCGGGAGCTGGGGGCTGGGGAGCTGGGGTGGGCTGGGGGCCTGGCCCCGGCAGCATCTGGTGGCTGGCGCCGGAATTCAAAACCGTTGCAACAGACCCGTTGGGCAATTCCTGTGGGGAAGCACTGTCTGCTGGGAGCTCGGTTTCCATGTCCCAGTGTTTGGATTAGTGCAGACACATTCCCTATCGCTGTTTATGTGGCCGGTTCTAATCTCCCCAGGCCCCTGGAGCGTGCGTGTCTCCTGGCTGCTTCCCTGCTGTGCCTTGACCACAGTGGTCAGGGGGACGTGCCCAGGCCTGCAGCTCCCAGCTGCCCTGGTGCCTCTGGGCTGGGAGAGGGCCTGGTCTGAGGCCTCCTGGGACAGCCCAGGTGGGATGGGGATGAGTTTGGTCAGTGTGGATTTGGGGTGTGTGTTGGGGAGGGGTCCGTGTACAGGGCAAGAAAGCCGGGCCTGCTGTTTGGGAGTGTGCTCTGCCAGACGCCAATTAGCCTGGTATGTGGGACCGTGACCTCCCGCCTGCCTGGTGACAGGGCTGTGGGATCCACTCCCAGACCCCTCTCTGCCCTTGCCAGACAACTGGAGTCCCTGACCCAGGAATGCTTCCGGGGGCCTCCCTCTCTCACCCTGAAGTCCAAACCCTGGGATCTCAACCCAGCCCTGCCACCAGCTGCCTGAGGGGCTGGCTGGGTCACTGTCTCTTGTCGGCCTTGGTCCTGAGCAGGGAGGGGAGACTAAGGGAGCTTGGAGGTCACACAGACAGTTGGGAAGGGAGGTTAACCCAGGCTGCCCCCAAGTCCAGGGGCCCTTTCTTGGCCACATGGTAACTGTGGGAGCCCCACGAAAACAGTGATGTGTGTCTGGGGAAAGTTCACCAAGACTACCTTGGACGCAGAGCTGGGCTGGGACCTGGGGCAAGTCATCTGATATGGGGGGGCCAGACTGGGAGGCACTTTGTGGTGAAGCTGGATGTCCTGGGGGTCCCTGGGAGAGGCTGGGAAGAGGAGGTGTGACCTCCCTTTTGGGAGCTGAGTCAGGAAAGGGAGGTTGGCAGTAGGTGATGAAGCTCGTGGGTGGTGGGTGAGAACTGCCACCCACACCACGGGGAGCCTGGGGGGCTGTCAGGCAGTGGGGGGTGGCCCCTGTATTTTGGGGGGCAATGCCAGCACCCTCAGGGAGTGTGTGATGGGCTTGGGGTGGGAGAGACAGGGCAGCCCTGAGCCCTGAAGCACCCACTGAACCCTATGAGAAAGGCCCAGCAGAGGCTGGTGGGGTGGGGACGTGGACTCTTCCATGGTCTCTGGGAAGCTGTGTCCCCTCTGGGTCACCGCTGAGCCTTCTGCCTCTTAGCTGAGGTGGCAAGGTGACAGCAACATGGCCCTGCTGTGTGGAACCATACCAGCCTCAAGGCCTGGTGGCACCCCAACACTCTGTTCTGGAGTGAGGGATACTTGGTGGCCCCAGGGCTCCCACAGCTGGCTCTAGGAACACCGGCCTGGGTCAGAGCAGTCTTGGGAGGCCTGGTTCTGGCCACACCTTGGCTTCACTGACGGACTTCTCGAGCCTTTACCCAGTGCCAGCCCAGCCCCCTGCCAAGCCTGCTGAACACACTCGGTCCTCAAACGTACATGACCCTGGGACCCCAATTTGGGCAGGGCCCTGTGAAGACCCCCTTTGGGCGGTGCTAACCTGCGCCTGCCTCCAGCTGCCGGGGGTTGAGCGGTATCGGGAGGGCGTGAGGCTGGGCCCGTGTGGGTGCTCTCCTGCGGGATCAGCGCTGCAAGTGCGCCCATTTTACAGAGCGGGACACTGAGGCACAGGGCTGTGGCCCTCGCCAAGGCAGCCCCACCTCTTCCTCCAGGTGACTTGAGCCCCCTCCCCAGCCTGGTTTCCGGGCGGGCAGGAGGAGGAGATGGAGCCATGTACCCCCGCCCCGCGCCCACTCTCCCCAGCTCCTGTCTCCTTTCCGGCCTCGGTGCCACCCCCCGCCCCGCCCCCGCTGGCTGCTCTACCTTTGGGATGCTGCCAGGTCCCCAGAGGGCCGTTCCTTGTCCCCTTCCCAACCCTCCCAGCTCAGCAGGGTCACTTCCCCTTCTCTTCCTTCTGTAGCCCCCGGGGGGTCTTTGCTTAGAAACTTTCCTCAGGGATCCCTGAGCCCCTCAGCTGTAATTCTCACAGGCCCTGCCCCCACACAGCCCCACGCCCCGAAAGGCAAGGGCTTTGTTGGGTTCTAAGGCAGCGCAGGGGTCACTGGCGTCCTGCACCGGGAGGCTGGTGCTCTGACCCGCGAAGGTGCTCTCTCCCTGGCCTGGAAGGCGGCCCCTTCCCCTCCCCCGCAGGACAACTGTGTGGTCTTGGGGTGGGGGCAGAGGGACACGAGCCTCAGAAGTTCCTCCCACCGGCGCTGTCATTGCCGGGTGCAGGTGTGGGCCCAGCTCCCTCTGCTCTGCTCCGGCAGCGCCCCAGCTCCTCCACCCTGGACGCCAGGCGGACGGGCCTTGGGCCTGTTCCAGCCTGAACCCCCTCTTTTTTAGGGGTGTGGGAAGGGAGGGGCTCAGGTGGCCCAGCCAGGACGGAGCTGCAGCCTGCGTGGTCCCACCCCACACCCTCCTGCTGGCTGGCCCATAGGAGGGGGCCATGTCTGCCTTCCCTCAGCCACCTCTCCCCCACTCTCCCTGCTCCCCCGGACACCCACTGGCTTTCTGGCCTCACCCTCCTCCCCTCTCCCTGCTGCTCCCTGCTGGGGGCTCTGTTCCCCCTTCCTCCTTTCTTCCCTTTCTGGGAGGGGGATTGGTGGCTGAGTCTTTTTGTCACCCTGAGATTTAGCCCTTGGGTACAGGAGCAGACCCTGGGTTCCAAGCCATGCCCATCCCCTAACCGTGTGACCTTGGATACTTCTAGGTGACCTCACCTGGTGCTGTGGGGCCCAGCCCCTGGGTTACGGGGAAGTGGGGCAGTGCATGCCCAGCCTGGGGCCTATGGCACCCAGAACAGCAACGGTAGGTCTAAGGTGCTGTGTGGGTGCCGTGGCCTGGGGAGGGGACCACACCCAGGCTGTGGGGACAAGGCAGTGGGTCCAGAGATTGGGCCCCACTGCTGTCTTGGTGGCATGGCCATGTCACTCCCTTCACCCTGTGCCTGCAGCTGCCCTCCCTGACTGGGATGATGCTTTGGGGCCTTTGTTGCTTTCCTGGGAAAGGGGGGACCCAGGCGTTAGCAGATCTCTCAGGCCAGGACCAGCACTGGACATATGAAACAGTGTCCTTGCTGTATTCCTGTCGCTCACAGTCGGCCCAGGGCTGAGGACTTGGGCAGCTCAGGGCATGTTTCCCCCGACCCCATGCCCCAGGACTTTCACTGTTCTACGTGGGGTGGGGCTGCTGGAACACAAACTGCGGTGTCTCCCTCTCTCACTGGGCACTTTAGAAAGTGGATTCATCTGGCCTTGTGGTTTCTGAGTGTTTTTGGCTCACCGGTAGCCAGAGGCTCCACCCTGCCGGGGAGTCCCCCCACTGGCCCTGGGAGCCCGAGGGGTGGATGGCCTGGCAGCCCTGGCATTGGCTGGCCCTGCAGCGAGCTCCCTGACACCCACTTCCCAAATGAGTCTTCTGGCTGGGCTGTGTCCTGCTGAGGCCAGGCAAGGAGGATGCTCCTCTGCCTCCTGGGGGCTGTCCCTGACGGTTCGGGCTGGAATCCAGGGAATTGGCCGTTCCCATGCTGCCTGGCTTCCCACCAACTCCGAGGACACAATCCACCCCTGGTTGTGAGCTTGGGACTCCGGGGAGTTGTCCACACCATGTGGGCACAGCAGGCTGTTGGGGGATGGGGCCCTCACACCAGAGCAGGGCAGGCCTCACCGGGGTCAGGCAAATACAGGACACCCCCTCTCTGCCACCTCCCACCTGTGGCCTGGGGGGCATCCCT
Organism: Daubentonia madagascariensis; assembly: GCA_023783475.1. Taxonomy (NCBI): domain Eukaryota; kingdom Metazoa; phylum Chordata; class Mammalia; order Primates; family Daubentoniidae; genus Daubentonia; species Daubentonia madagascariensis. The sequence continues at coordinate 903,280 of JAKFHU010000776.1, forward strand.
CTCGGTCTTGTCCTTCTCACAGGGTTCACTCAGGCACTCGATGAGCATGGATTGAGCACCCACTGTTGCCTGGTGTGGCTCCAGTCCCAGTTCTGGTCGGCCAGCCTTCCCTGCCTTCTCGCCTCTCTCTGGGACCCTTCCTGTCCTCCCCACCCCTGGGGCGGGCCCGATCCTCTGCTGTGGCCCCATGGTCTGTCCTCCCAGCTTGGCACTGCTCTGCTGCCCAGGCAGGTCCTGGTTTGCTCCTGTCCCAGGGCCAGGGCTGGGTCTGTGCGGCATGTTGCCCCTCCAGGTCACTGCGCTGAGGGGTCATGAATGTTGTTGGGTGAGTTCTGGGGCAGGGGCCAGGGGATGTCAGAGGCAATGACAGCCACCTTCTGCCACCACCTCCTCTGCAGGGTGCACCTATCACCCCCACAAGGTCGTGAGCAGGCCCCAGACCCAGCTAGGCTTCTCCGCGATGGCTCACCTTGCCCAGCCACAGGGGCTCTGGGAGGGAGACGTGTTCTGCCCACCTCGCAGATGATGGAACTCAGCCTCAGAGGGTTTAACGGCATGCCCAAGGTCGACAGAGCGGGGCGTGGCCTCCATCACTAAGGCAGGCCTTGGCATCTGTGTTGCCATAAACAGTCCTGAGTGAGCTAAGAGGCCGACCCTGTGACAAGGTCCTGCCCCCAAACGTGCTGCTCGCTTGGCACCCACAGCTCCCTGGCTCTGCAGAGAGGTCCCCACGCTCTGCCAACCCTCAATTAGCCCTCTGGGGAGTGGGTCCCTGCTCCCTTCCCATCCTGGGGGGTGTGCTCGACTGCCTGGACCCAGAATGGCGTTAGCCTGAGTCTCTTCTTGGCTGGGCTCTGGGAAGAGCTGGCGAGGAGGGGGAGCTGCTGTGTCCACACGTGGGAGCCCCGTGTCTGTGCAGACACCCCTGTGGTCGCACATGAAGACCTGGGGCTCTCCCACAGCGTGTGCACACACATGCAGACACCACGTTTGTCCACGCAGGCCGTGGCACAGCCCACAGGTGCACGCACTGCAGCAGCTCCACCCAGAGCTGGGCAGTGGGCAGCCCGCATGCCCCCCCCCCCCCACCTGCCACCCCCTCCCTGGCAGCCGGGAGCCTCGTTTTGCAATTCTTGCCTTTGTTGTATAGCCCTTTATGTCGGCAGAAGCTTTCAAAACACTTTAGGCTTGTTTACCGAGCTGTGTGAGAACATTTTGTCTCCTCTCCAACTCAGACTTCCAGAAGGATCAGGAACGTGCCTGGCTCCGCCCGGGCCAGCAGTGGCCCCCAGCTTCTTAAAGGGCCAGCTGGGCTCACCTCGGGTGGGACAGTGGGAGCTCAGACAGAGGCCAGCCGGCCAGCCCCTCGCCACCCCCGGGCTGCTGTGTCCCGACACCAGGTCTCTGGCAAAATGAAGCGTTGGGGGTTGGAGACTGGGAACCAGCACAGAGGGGACTCGGAGCCACCTCCCGCCTCGGCAGGCTGTTGAGGGGACTGTGGCAAGAATGGTCCCAATTGTCATTATTACCTTGTGCCTAGATTTGGCAAGACGGCCCTGCCCAGGCACCCCCACTCAGCCACTCCCTGAAACAGGGCCGGAGCAACGGGGACAGCGGAACTTTCTTTTCTGTTCCCCTCTATTTAAGGCCCAGGCTGTGTGGGGTCCCTGAACACAGTTCCCGGGAGGCAAATACTGGCCACTGCTCCTGGGGACTGAGAGCCCCACTGGCAAGGGCCGGGGACCCCACTGTCCCCAGGGCCAGCCTGGATCGCTCCTGGGCTCTTGCTGAAAGCAGCTGTGAGTATTTGTATGCAGCAGGGGAGGCCCGGGCTGTGACAGCAGAGTCCCCACGAGAGGTGAGCTGGGCAGGCGGTTGGCAGGCTGGCTTCTGGCCCCAACCTGGACCTCCGGCCACTGTGAGGCCCTGGGGAGTCCCAGCCCCCTCTGGGCCTCTGGGTCTTACCCCTGACCCCCTCTGTAAAACCAGAAGGGTGATCCACGCCTGCCCGGGCCCTCCTCACTCTGCCAGGTTGGGTCTGGGGACACCGGGCACCGCCTGCCCGATGGCCTCGCCCCTCCGTGGGCCTGGCGCTCCGCCTCGGGCTGCAGGGAGCCTTGGCTCTTCCAGAGCTGCTTAAGCAAAAACAAACCAGCCTGGGTGCTGGGCATTGTCAGCTCCCAGACGGGGCTGGAACTGGCTCCTGGCAGCAGGGAGGGCCCAGGCCCACTGCCCTCACCCCACAGGACGCCACCAGCAGCCCACCCTGGTGGCTGGAAAGGGGGATTGCCCTCACTCCCCACCCACCTCTGCACCCCACCCTGGTGCACCCCGCTCCTCAGCGGGGCCTCCAGACGTGCCCCGAGGGCAGAGCTGCGGGTCTCCCCCACCTTCTCCCAGTGTGTCCAGCCTTAATGATCTCCAAAGGTCCCATCTCATCTGCCTGCCCCCGCTGGCACAGGGCCTTCCTCTCACCACCTCGAGCACAATTTCTCCTGAAGGAACGCCCTGTGGCTTCACGTTTGGAAAGGTGCTGCCGCCGCCACGTACCAGGCAGGGGTGGGATGGTCCCAGGACACCCCAACCCCCTCTTCGCCCCCAGGTCTGGGCCAGGTCCAGGCTGGGCCGAACCCCCTGGCTCCCCAGCTGCAGCTGGGCTGCCTCAGGCTCTGGTCTGGCCTGACCTGTGGGCCCATGAGACCCCTGGGACAGAGGCCACTCTCGACCCAGCCCACGCCTGCTGACACAGCCTTGGCCCTCTGGCCTCTTCCCTTCCTCCTCCTGCCCCCCCCAGGGTGTCTGGCCTGGCTCCACCTGTCCCAAGAGCAGGGGCTGCCTGCCTGCCTCCAGGGGCCCTGATTACGTGGCCTTCAGTGTTGATGCTTGAAGGCAGAACGTCTGCATGAGGGGCCGAGGGAACAAAACGGGCAGAGGCTGTTGGGAGCTGAGACCTGGACGCAGTGCGGTGGTGCGCACAGGCCGTGCTCCCGCACATTGGGGCTGCCTGGGCTGGGGCGGCAGCCGTGGGAAGCAGCGTGGCGCCAGCTTGGTCCAGCCCACAGGCTTTGAGTCAGCGGGCCTGTGCAGGCCTGGGCAAGGGACTGCCTCCCTGAACCTGGGTTTCCTCACTGCATGGAAATGGCTTGCCCAGCGGCTTGCAGGGTGACTGGTGAACACTGACAGTAGGGTGCCGTTGACAAATGGCACTGCTGTTCTCATCGGGAGGCCGAGGGGAGTGTGCCCTTCTGTCCCTCCAGGGGAGGTAGAGGGACATGGAAAAGCAAAGCCCATCCTGGGCTCAGGGTTTCTGCCCTTCCCTCTTCAGGTGCCAGGGCTTGGGCTCCAGAGCCAGCCTGGGAGGGCAGAGGCCGCCCACACGCAGGCTCCTGAGCTACGCTGTGTTCCCTCTGGCAACTTCTCCTGGACACAGGGCCCCGGCGGGATTCCTTTGGGGCCTGGAGAAAATTGGAAAAGCAGGAGCCCCCCGCCCCGCTCCCGCCATGTGCTTCTCAAGGACTGGACAGTGGGCACCCTCCAGAGCAGGGTCGGTCCCCTCTGGCCTGGCTCCCCCATAAAGTGCCGGACGTACCACTGCAGGGTCGATGGTTCCTGAGGACCAGCTGGGAGGAAGACTGGGGCCTCCTTAGACCCCAGGCCCCCCCATCCTCCTCAGTGCTCCCTGGATGACGGGTCAACTCCTGGCAGTCACTTGCCTCTGGCTTCCCCTCCTCCAGCCCTTCACACAGTAGCCAGAAGGATCTTTCTAGAACACAAATCTGATCGTGTCATCCGGGGCTGCACAGCCACCCATGCCTGCCTATCACCCTCCAGACACTGTGGAGGCCCTGGGGGCCCCCACCTGTGCTGACATCCCCTCCTCTCCCCTCTTCCTGTGAACCCGCCAGGCTCAGCTGCTTCTGGTCCTTGAGCACTGCCCACACCTCTGCACCTGTCTGCTGGCGTCCCCTCCCCTCCCCCCCAGCACTCCCCCCCTCTCCTCCACGTTAGCTCGGGCGTCCCCCGCCCCGGACGCACCGCGGATTCTTACTGCTCTCCCCATGGGCCGTGTGCTCCGGGGCCCAGACCGCAGTAGCCCAGGGTGTCCCAGGCCAGGCAGGCTCTGTCGGGTTGCTGGGGCCCACGGTGATGGTCTCTCTCGTGCCTGGCGCTGCTGGCTGGGCGTGGCCAGGGTGGGCGCCCCTTGTCCCGGCTCTGGGGATTACCTGTGGCTCATCTCTGTTTATTTCCGTTCCTATGGCAGTGCCCCGGGTGGGATGTTCCAGGACAGCCGGGGCTCCTTGCTCCCAGGCTGTAATTTTCCTGTCTGAGCCTCTCCTCCTACTACCCCGGCCACCCTCCATGGTGCCTGGGCCTGTGCTGGGGTCAGGGGCTGCCCATGGGTCCTGAGGGATTTTAGGGTCTACCTGGCCATGCCAGGGTCTTCTCTTCCCCCCTTTTCTTGGCTACACAACACCTGGGAGCTGCAGCCCTGTTCTTTCCCCCAGTTCCCCACCAGCCAGTTAACCCTCCCCCTCCCCCCATCCACCTCTGTCTCCCACTGCCTGGTGCTCTGGAAGCCCCTGTCCCCCTGCAGTCTGTACCTGGCCCCCACCTGACAGCAGGGTGGCTGTCTGGGCCGGGCCCGAGGAGGCGATGTGTTTTCCAGCCAGCTTTGGCGCTGCTCCGGCTGGCATGGCAGAGGTGTGAGGGTGGGTGCCCAGAAGGCTAGAGGACGGTGCTCTCTGCAGTGCCAACAGAGGCAGCTTCGGGTTTCTTTGGTTTCCAAGTCACCAAGTCGCTTTGATGGAGGAAAACAGTTTGTGGTGAGTTGATGGAGTCAGAAGCTATTGGTCATGAGCCTGCTGGTGAGGACGTGTGACCGCGACCTTGCAGAGCAGACGTGCTGTTCCAGCAAAGTAGTTGTGCCCTCTGGACAGGCAGAGAAACCGAGGCCAGGAAGGGCCAGGCAGGGACGGGATTGCATTGGGGGTGGACTCATAGGAGAGGGGCATCTGGGCTGCAGCCACCCTGGCTTTGTGTCAGGCTGTGGGCTCCCAGAGCTGCCTCCCAGGGTGATTCATCCAATCGCGCCTGGTGCCAAATTGGCTGCATGCCCTCCACGCTGGGCTTGGCCCCAGAACACGCTCGGGGCTGCGGGTCCCGGGAGCTTTGCATGGGAGCTGGAGCCGGCTCTGCGGTGTCTCCTCGACACATCTGCCCTGGGTTTTCATACCCAGTGGAGGCTGCAGGGTGTTTCCCCGGCTGCTTCTCATTTGTTCACACAGAACTCTGAACGTGCTTTGCCCCAGGCCCGAGGGGCCCCCCAAGTCTTTTGCTGAGAAACAGGAAGCCGTGCATTTTGCCAGGAGAAAACTGAGGGATCAGCCTCCAGCCATCTCCCTCGAAGCCGACCTCTAGGTTCACGTGCCCTCCATAGGTGGATTCAAGGCCTCTCCCTACCCCAGGCCTGGGGCGGGGGGAGGTGGGGCCAGGCTCTGCAACTGCCACCCAGGGGACTCAGCTGGAGGAGGGGTCCTTTAGTGCATCTGGCGGGGCCTACCCAGCAGCCTCCTCTGACCACCCCTTGGCCCAAAGTCAGAGGTGCACCAGAGGTCACTGCACTGTTGGTACCACTGCACGTCTGCCTCTGTTGCCTGGAGCCTTGGTTTGCTGTCCACACCTTGCCCCTGGATTGGGTAGCCTGAGCCAGGTGTGGTGGGGACTCCATGGGCCTCAGCACCAGAGTGGAGTAGGGAGGCAGAAACTGATATTATCTGTGTGTTACAGGTGGGGAAACCGAGGCTCAGTGACTCAGGCACAGGCACTGAGGCTGGCCCCACTGCAAACACACTATTGCTTCTGAAGTGTTCTTCCTCGTACAGCACCCGGGCCACGGTGAGCATTAGATGAGACAGGCTTTGCAGAGAGACGATGGCGCTTGGCATCACTCTAACTGGCAAGCTCACACTCATCACTCATATTGACAGCCCATTTCTCAGACTGGGAAACAAAGGTCAAGGGGCTTCTGATTCTTGTCTTTCAGGCCAGCACAGGCTGGGAGTCCAGGGAACTAGTGATATGAAGGCATCGTTTAGTAGGCGCCCACTGCCAGCTGATGCAGACGGGAATGAGGCACAGTCCCTATTTTTTTTTTTTTTTTTTTTGGTGAGATAAGAGTCTCTCTCTGTCACCTGGGCTGGAGTGCAGTGGTAAGATCATAGCTCACTGCAGACTTGGACTCCTGGGCTCAAGCCATCCTCCCACCTCAGCCTCCCGAAGCACCACGACTGCAGGCGTGCACCACCACACCCAGCTAATTTTTAAATTTTTTGGTAGTGATGAGGTCTCACTAGGTTGCCCAGGCTGGTCTCAAACTCCTGGCCTGAAGGGATCCTCCCACCTCTGCCTCTCAGAGTGCTGGGATTACAGACGTGAGCCCCTGCACCCGGCCGCATAGTCCCTATTTTGGAGGAAGCTAATTTTCAAAGATCGCAATGAGCTTCGTCATCAAAGTGGCAGAGAGTTTGGGGTGCCCCAGGGAGTAATCAGGGCCTGGCTTGGCCTCCCAGGCACCCCCTGACGGAGGACACAGGGGTGTGAAGGTGTGGAGGCTGGAGAGACATGGGGGGATCGGTGGGGGTGGGGGCCCAGTTGGCCATGCCCTACTGGGCCACCTTAGAGAACCCCAACTTTTCCCCAGCACAATAGGGAGTCATGGAAGAGTGTGAAGCAGGGAGTAGCAGCACCGGGATGTGTGTAGGAACCACCAGCTGCCCTGCCTCAGTGCTGGACCCCTCCTGTGCCCCTCTCCCTCCCTGCCCTTACCTGAGCAAGGCTGGCTGGTGCCCAGCACACAAATGCCCCTGTGGCCTCCAAGAACCCCCCTGGGGCACCTAGTCTCCTGGGGCTTGTGAAATAGGGGCAGAGTTCAGGGAGAACCCTCCAAAGCTGAGCCCCTCCTGGCCTGGAAGAGCTTGGGTGGGGCCCTCCTCTACTCCCTCCAGCCCCACGCCCCACACCTGCCCCGGGCTGGTGGCACAGCACACTGGGACCCCATGACTATGGCACGTTTTCTTTTCCCTCTTGATTGTGTTCTGATTGCTGCTTTGGGGCCAGGAACTCCAAGATGCATGGTGGGACCTGGGGCAGGGCACGTCCCCTCCCCAAGTCCCCGTTCCCCTCTGTAGAGGTCACAGTCACAGGAAAAAGTGCCGCCCCTGGGTTCTGTGCCGGTTGAGCGGGACTCACGGCTCCCGGTGCGTTTGCCCCTCGCCGAGGGCTGACAGGCCTGGCCCAGGTAGGAAAAGCAAAACCCACCTGGGCTTCCACTTCGGAGACCGGCCGAGGCAGAGCTGCAGAAAGGGGGCCAGGGTGCCAGGCCTCTGGTGTGGGCAGCAGGCAGGAAGCCCTGTGCAGCCTGGGAAACGTCCTCCCTCCCTCTGCCTCCGTTTCCTCTGCCTGGGGAGCCTGGGTGTGGAGCTCAGGGCCACACAGGGGCCATCTCAGGGTGAGGCCTTGGCAGCCGGTCTGGGGCAGGGCCGTGAGGGGCAGCTGGCTCCCCCTGCCCTTCCCACTTGGGAGAGCCGTCCTCACCCTCAGCGGCCCGCTGGGCTCAAGGGCATGGATCTCCCGGAGGCCCCTCAGGGCTGGGCCTGGGCTCTGTGTCCTGCCCCCATGGTCTCATTCCTGGGCCCCGACTGTACCAGGCTCAAACAACTCCCTCCCTGGGTCTGAGGGGTGCAGGGCCTCTCACACTCCTGGAGGGCTCAGGACCTTGGGGAAACGTCTCTGTAGCAGTGCCCAGTGTGGCGTGGGGGACGAGGGACTGCTGGCCCCTCCACTGGTCTGCTGTTCACGGTGTGGTGTGTTTTCATGTTTATGTGGTGGTTAGAAATGGGCATTTTGTTGGGGAGCCAGATGCCCCTCTAGCTGGGGGATCCTCGGGGGGCCTCAGCTTCCCAGCAGGCCCCTTCTGGGTGGGCAGAAGCGGGAGGTGGGGCCAGTGTGGAACTCCTGAGGCCCTAAGGGAACACGAGCCAGCTGGCTCCAGGGAGCAATAGAGCTTAATTAGACCAAGCCAAGGGAAAACTTGGTTCCTAAATGAGGCCAACAGGGGGTTTGATTTCCCACACTCCATTCAATTCAGAGAGGGTTAATTAGGCACCTACTGTGTGCCAGGCTTAAACTGGCACAGCACTTCCAAAGTGCACTGATCCATAAGGACTCCGCCAAAGGGGGCCCAGGTCTCCCGAGGCAACAGGGTGGAGGCAACTCTGCAGTGGGGACCTGGCAAGCACACCTCTGCCATTCAGTCCAGGCCCGCATCCCGGTGGTGACAGGGTATTACCTGACACGATGTGGTAAGAGGCACAGCACCTCTGTGCTCTTTCTCCCAAACCCAGCATCCCAGTCTAACCACGAGCAAGACAGCAGACAGCCCCCCGAGGGACGCTCCACAAACACCTGGCCAGCACTGCCCACACTGTCAAGGTCGTCAAAGACAAGAAGTCCAAGAAACTGTCACAGCCAAGAGGAGCCCAAAGAGACGTGAGACTAAATGTCATGTGCTGTCCTCGATGGGGTCCTGGGACAGAGAAAGGACATTAGGGGAAAACCAGGTAAGTCTGAATGAAGTGTGGGGTTTAGTTCCCGATGCGGCATGGACATTAGTTGACTGCTGTGAGCAGCTCGCCACACTCATGCCAGCCGTGCATAATGGGGCGCGGGATCTGCAGGAGGCTGGAGCTCTGCACCGTCTTCTCAATTGTGCTGTGAATCTTAAACTCTTCTAAACAAATAAAGTTTATCAACCAAAAGGGGGTTCCAGGGCCAAGCACACTGGGGGATGCTGCCAGCCCTGTGTCCCTCTGCAGATTGCAGCACAGCTCAGGGCACTGAACGATCTTGCAGCAAAGCCCCAGTTTAACTCAACCCACAGTTTCCCACCCCCACCAGCCTGTCCAGTGCTTTTTATGTGTGTGATGTCTACAAGCACTCTCAAAGGTGGGTCCTTGGAGCAGTGTCCCTTGAGAAGCCCTAGACAAGGTTGCTGGAGCCTCGTGATCTGCTGAGCACCATCCCCCACTGCCCTGTGCCAGTCCCAGCACTTCCCAGAAGCGTTCAAGCCACTGGGCCCCCCCAGCATCCTAGCCTTGCTTGGCCCCTAGACCTTCCTCTGCACTCCTGGGGCCAGCAGGGAAGGCGGAGGAGCAGGGCGAGGGTCTGGGAAGAACATGGCCTTGGATTTAGATCTCAGCTGGGACCTCGGCAAGTGCCTGGCTCGATGCTTACATTCCTCCTGCAGCCTCTGATTGAGTCCTCGGGCTCTAGAGAAGTCAGTGTTACTGTCCCTGTCTTACAGGTCAGAGTGCTGGGGGCAAGGGAGTCACGACCAGGCCTCTCCAACTCCAAAGCCCAGCCCTTGCCCAGCTGTTTCTGCCCCTGTTGGCAGGCAACGACAGCTGCAGAAACAGTACTTTTACAGGTGCAGCAAGAAACCTGGTGACCATACACCCAGGTGTCTACACTGTCTTCTCTAGTGGGGCTGGTGGGGCAGAGGAGCCCTGCTCTGTGATTCATATACAATGTCTTGCCCAAACTTACTTGTGTTTTTCTCAGTGAGCATGTATTTTCTTTCTTTCTTTTTTTTTTTTTTTGAGACAGAGTCTCGCTCTGTTGCCTGGGCTAGAGTGCTGGAGTGTGGTGGTGTCATCACAGCTCACTGCAACCTCCAACTCCTGGGCTCAAGCCATCCTCCTGCCTCAGCCTCCCGAGTAGCTGGGACTACAGGCATGCGCCACCACGCCCAGGTAATTTTTCTATTTTTTGTATAGATGGTGTCTTGCTCTTGCTCAGGCTGGTCTTGAACTCCTGACCTCAAGGGATCCTCCCACCTTGGCCTCCCAGAGTGCTGGGATTACAGGTGTGAGCCACCACACTGGGACTATTTTTCTTTATCATCAGATAGGTCGTTCCACTGGGGGAAAGATGTTTGAGTCAGCCCAAGGTGGTGGGGAGGGAGAGAATCTCTGGGGGCTCACCTCTCTCGAGGACCCACCCTTTCCATCCCCTCCCTGCAGGAGGAGGGTTTCAGAAGCCCATTCCCCTGAAATTTCTGTTCTTTAGGGGAAACTTGAAATCCAACGAGAGCACCTTCGTCTTGCAGGCTTGCTGCCCGAGAGGGCTCTCTGCAGCACAAGGGCAGGAAGGGCATGATCCCTGCGCACCGTGCCAGAGGGAGCACGCAACACTGCTTTCCAGAGTCAGCTTGCCCACATCTGCACACTGCTCTGAGCCATCCTGAACACTTGCAGGCTTTGTGTTTCCCAGGGCAGTGGATGCCCCAGTGGTACAAGCAGAGTGTGGACAGAACCCAGGTGGGAGGCGGGAGGCCCGGGTTCTAAGCTCTGTCTGGCTGCAAACTCGCTGGGTGACCCTGGGTAAGAACGCTGATGTTGAAGGGGACTTGGCAATCACCTAGTTATCAGCCAGGGTCCAGGTGAGACTCCAGGGCCTGTGTTGGGTGGCTCCACAGAGAGAATTTCATATGGGCAGCTGGGCAGGAAGGGGCACAGGAGGGTGAAATTCGTAGCCCTTGGGGCCCCTGTGGAAGAAGGGGCCACCATCCCAGAGAGGCAGCCCCAAAGCAAAGATGGGGGGCAGCCGGGCTTCTTCCTTCCCCCACCCTCCCATCCCCTGCTGGAGCCCTCACTGGCAGAATGTACCCAGAACCCGGGAATGGGGCCTACGGGGTCAGCCCCTGGGTAGTGACACTGAGCAGGGTAGGAAAGGGCAGAGAACGGATCTGAGGTGGAGCAGACAGAGCCTGGGTGCCCTGTGATAAAGGTCTTCGTGGAACAGAGGCAGGAACTGAGACTCGGACAGGGACAGAGACAAATGAAGGCCACACAGCACGGCCAGTTAGAGGTGGGCCTGGGATTTGGACCTGGGGCTCATGCCACCTCTGGCCTGGACATTCTGAGTTTTTTCTTGGTCACAGACCACTTTGAGAATCTGATGAAAGTCACAGACCCTCTTCCTGAGAAAATGCACACATATGAATTCTCTGTGCACAATTTCAAGGGATTCAAAGACTCCCTGCAGCCTGCCCAAGGACCCCAGCTGAGGGTCTCTTCATTGGCTCTTGTGCCAGTTCTACCCAGAGGTCAGAGCAGCCTCACGGGCCGCAGTCAGACGAGACTGGAGAACTGGGGTCCCACGGCCCTTCCTGCACCCCCTTTGGAGGAAGGCAGCCCAGGCAGAAGCAGCTGGGTTCAGAGTGGGGGCCCATGTTTCCTGTGCTCAGCGTCCAGCTCCGATGGTGCAGCCTGTCTCACATGGCTGGTGTGGACGGCAGTGTCTCTGTGGCTCAAGGACTCAGGATTTTTCGTCTCTGCGCACTCTCCCCGGGGAGCTGCCATCCTGAAAGTGAGGAGGCTGGGCAGGAATCTTCCCACACAGAGCCAGGAGGGATTCGCACGTGTCTGGGTTCAAACTCCTGGAGTGTCACTTCCCAGTTGGGCCTCGGGTCTCACACCAGTGAATATCCACACCTCTCAGGCTTGCTGTGAGGAATAAAGGAGAAAAGCGTGAGCCACAGCCATCATTCTGCTGTTATTGTTAGGATCAGAAGCATAGAAGGTGGCTTCCCAGACGACCTTCACCTCCAACACCAGCCTTGCTTGTTGACATCTTATCTTTTGTGATGCCTTTACAAATAAAATAATTGGGTAAAAGTGCCTTGTATTTGGATTAGGTGGTGCTGAACATTGTGTGTGTGTGTGTGTATGAAATTCAGTGACTACTGCTTCTCATTATTATGGAGTAGCTTGCAGTAGATTAACAAGTAGAAAAGCTTGGTAAAATGCTGAAAACCTTTCTGAAGACATTGGCAAGCAGCTGAGACAATCAGGACTCCAGGGGCTGAGGCCTCAGAAGAAGAACTGTAGAGAAATGAGCCAGTCCTCTGTTCTCACTTTTCATTTGGGGAGTTTGCCAACTCCTGCTGCAAGACAAGAGGCCATAAATACAGGCTAAAAGGCTGGGAAGCCAGCACAATTTCTTTGGGGCTGAATTTCATGGGGCTGAACCTGGAGTTTGGATATGTTAAGGTAGCCAAAATTTGAGTGCAAAGATCCTGGGGAGAAGGGAGGTGCAAATAAATGAGCTTGATGCTCAGAAGTTTTCCCTTCTAGCCTTTTGGTGAATTAAGTTGTGCAGGCAAGAAGCCAAGATACCTCGAAGAAAACTACTGATGTGCCAGAAGTCTCACAATGCTGAGGAGACAAAAATCGACGTTTAGAACTTGCTGAGGAATAGAATAGAAAACACTTCAAGCTCTCAGTTAGGATGCCTGGAGGCCTGATAATTAGGAAAGGAAACCAAAAGTCTAACCAAGCCTCAAAGAATTGCAAGGAATACCAAGCAACAGGACTAAGAGAAAAAATAGACAGCAGAAACAGACCCACAGATTGATCAGTTGCTGACATTATCACAGCTGGACTTTATTCAGGCAAAAATGGATGATAAAACAGAGGCTTTTGCTATACGGGTGAAATCTATTAAAGAAACAAGTGGAAATCTAGAACTGAAAAATGCAATGATTAAATTTAAAACTTAATAAACAGGTTTAACAGGTTGTGAAATAGAGTTTTAGTAAAGTAGAAAGATAAGTCAGTGAATTAGGATGAAGCACAGTGAACAAGAGAGGATGAGAAACCCGGAAAGCATAAGCTGCACAGGGGACTTGGTGAACAGGTGCAACATGCATGCAATTAGAATTATAGAAGGGGAGAGAGAACAGGGAAGGACCAATGTTTGAAGATATAATGGCAGAGGATTTTCCAAAACTGATGAAAGAAATTAAACCAAAGATAGAAGATTTACAAATGCCAAGCAGGAAAAATACAAAGAAAATCCATCTAGGCATATCATGGTAAAACTGCTGTAAACAGTTAAGATAGAAACCTTAAAAGTAGCTAGAAAAAAAAGACAAATTACCTTCACAGGGATAATAAGATGATTTCTCAGCAGAAATGATAGAATCCAGAAGACGATGCAGTGAAGGGACAGGTTGACGGCGCTGAAAGGAAATGGCTGTCACTCTGGAGTTCTAGCCCCAGAGAGGACCCATCAGACGTGAAGGGACCGTCTTAAATGAGCGTTTTTATGTGCCTGTTTCCACCGTGAGATTGGGGAAATCTGGAGAACAGAAATGCAACCTGTGCGTCTGTCTGCCCCAGTGGCACCCAGCAGGTGAGCGGGTGGTGGAAATGAGAGGCGTGGGGAGCCGTGGGGCTAGGGTGTGGGGCATAGAGGCTGCGGCTCGCAGCTTCAAATCCCGGCTCTGCCACTTAGTGGCTGTGTGTGGTGACTGATTTGATGTGTTAACTTGAATGGGCCGTGGGGTGCCCAGATATTTGGTTGCGCACAATCTCTGGGCATGTCTCTGAGAGTGTGTCTGGATGAAATCAGCATTTGAATGGTAGACTGAGGAGAGCAGCTGGCCTCCCTGGAGTGGTTCAATCCAATCCACTGAAGGCCTGAATTGCACAAAGAGTCTGAGTAAGAGGGAACGGTTCTGCCTGACTGTTGAACTGGGACATAGGTCTTCTCCTGTCCTTGGACTGGCACGTACACCGTCGGCATCCCTGGGTCTCCAGTTTGCCAACTGCAGATGTTGGGACTTGCTAGCTTCCATAGTCATGTGAGCCAATTCCTTATTTTATATATAGATACAGATATGAATGCATACAGATATATTAATAGATGTGAATATATATCTCTATTAACTCTGTTTCTCTGAAGAATGCTCACTAATACACTGTGTGACCTTGGCAAAGTTACTGAACTACTCTAAGCCTCAGATTCTCCATCTATAAATGGGGACAGGAACAATACCTACCTCATCTATTTCTCAGGGGTTGATGATGAATAACATGTAAAGTTTTTAGTTGCTCAATAAATACTAGTAACTGGCTCTATACAACCACCAAAATAAATGAAGGTGAAATAGATACATTTCCAGATAGATAAAAACCAAGATAATCCATTTCCAACAGACCTAAACTAAAAGAAACACTAAAGGGATTCTTCAGGCAGAAGAGAAATGATCCTAAACAGAAACATGGTGGGATACGTAGGAAGAAATGAGGAGCCACAGAACAGGTGAATGTCTGGCTAATTTTAAATTAATATTGACTTTAAAAACAATGATTTCTTGAGGGGGTGTCTATCGTATATGTAGAATTGAGATGCAGGACAATAATAACATGAAAGGAAGAAGGGAATTAACATAGATAAAGGGTTTTAAATTTTCAGCATTGTCTGGGAAGTGGTGAAATTATTAATTTAATTTCTATTCAATGGTAATAAGTCAAGGATACATGTTATAACCTGTAGGGTAACCACTAAAATACTGAGAGAATGTTGAACTGACAAGCTAATAGAGGAAAAAACAGAATAGTAAAAAATAATTGATAAATCCTAAAACGTGCAAGGAATGAGAGAAAACATTACATAAAACAGGTGGAACAAATAAAGAACAAACAGTAAATGATAGATATAAACCCAAATGTATTAGTAAATGTAGATAGACTAAACATTCCCATTAAAAGCAAAAATTGTCAGAATGGGTTTTAAAGTAAACAATTATGTGCTGTATACAAGAGATACATCTTGAATATATAAGGTCACAGAGAGGTTGAAAGCAGAAGGATAGAAAGAGATATTCTGTGAACACACTGACCAAAAGAAAGATATCTCTATAGTAACATCAGCCAATGTAAACTTGGAGGCAAGAATTATTACTAGGAATAAAAAGGGACATTTCATAATAACAAAAGAGTTGCACCACCATAAAGCTATAATGAACTTTTATTCACTTAATTATATAGCTTCAAAATATGTAAAGGAAAAACTCACTAAAATAAAAGGAAAAATAGACAAATCCATGATCATACTTTTTCATATAACCAATAGACTAAGCAAACAAAAAAAATCACTGTGAATAAAGAAGATCTGAACATGATTAACAAACTTGAACTAATTGACAAATACAGAACACAGTACCCAACAGCAGAATACATGTTATTTTCAAGTGTACATGAAACATTTACTAAAACTGACCAAAGCTGGGCCATAAACAACTATCAACAAGTTTCAAATGATTAAAATCATTCAGAATACATTTTCTTATTATAAGACATTTAAGCTGGAAACTCATAACCACAACAACAAAAATAAAGCAAATTAGAGAATATCCAAATATTTGAAAATTAAGCAATACACTTCAAAGAATCCATGCATCAAAATCCATGCATCTATATGATAATAAAAATGCCGTATCAAAACTTATAGGATGTGGCTAAAGCTGTGCTTTCAGGCAAATTTATAGCCTTAAAAATACATATATGTAAGAAAAGAAAAAAGGCAGAAAATCAATTATCTAAGAGTTTGTAATGGATGCCATGATGTACTGCCCAAATACCCATTTCAAGATGAAGCACCCATTTTCCCAGCTGCTGGGAGTGTTGCCTATTGACAACTCACTGCTGAATTCTTCTCCAGGCCCTGCCTCTGCTGAAAGGGCAAGGTTCAAGCCTGCACGCAGTGACTGGTCAATGTGGGAGCACAAAGTCCCTTGCTTTGATTGGGGACAACTCTGAAGACTGTCTCTACTCCATAATCTCCTGTGGATGGTAGAGGCCGGGAACAATGAACACCACTATCTGGCTGTGGGACCAGATGCAATGGCCAGGCCCTCGAGGAAAAATTATAAACTGAAGAATTCTGTTCTGGCAAGTGTGTGCGCTCAGTTCTGTGGAGAATATTCCTACCTGAGGAGATGAAAGGTATAATTGAGGAATTAGAAGGCAAACCACAGGGGCCGAGGACGTATTTGCCATATGTACATCTGATAAAAGACTCACATCCAGGATACGTAAAGAACTCCCCACAAATCAATAAGAAAAAGGCAACCAGTAGGAAAAGGGACAGAAGTCTTAAACAGGCACTTTTAAAAATCGGATTTCCAAGTGGCCATCAAGCATATGAAAAGTTGCTCAAACCTATTAGTCACGAGGGAAGTGCAAGTAAAACCCAGTGAGGTGCTGCTAGGAGGGGTTCCACTTAAAACACTGCCATGCCCAGTGCTGGTGAGGAGCGGGACACGCGGGCCTCTCCCACACTGCGACGGGCGTGCAGGCTGGTCTGACCGCCTGGAAAAGACGCTTGGTGCTGTCTACAAAGCCAGATACACTTACACCCGAGAGCCCCGCAATTCCACCACTCCATAGTAGGTCTACACACCACAGAACCGAATGCATAGATCCCCCAGAGGAGACACACAAGAATAATCCTGTCTGCACTATTTGAACCAGCCAAAAAGCCTAGAACCCACTCAAATGCCCATTACCAGTAGAACGGATAAATAAATTGTGTATAGTCACTGTATATCCAGCCCTGAGGGGTCATAAACCACAACCACGTGCAAAAATGTGTACCCGTCGCACAGGAAGCATGTTGAGGGAAAGAAGCCAGCCGAGAAAGTGCACGTCCTCTTGGACCTCATGAACACGGATTTCAAAGCAAGCAACTCCAGCCTATGGCTGTAGAAGTCAGGACGATGGTTAGGTGGGGCAGTTAGTCACTGCAGCGTGGCTTCTGGGGGTGGGTCATGTATTGATCAGGGTTTTGTGAAAACCTGTCAACCTACTGGCTTTGGGGACACACTGCTCTGTGCGGTAAGTGGTGGTGAGCAGGTACCTGTCAGTGGTTAGTGATCTGGGTGGTACGTGGTGGTGAGTGGTTCTGTGCGGTAAGTGGTGGTGAGCAGGTACCTGTCAGTGGTTAGTGATCTGGGTGGTCAGTGGCAGTGAGGGGTCACCTATCAGCGGTTAGTGATCTGGGTGGTCAGTGGCAGTGAGGGGTCACCTGTCAGCGGTTAGTGATCTGGGTGGTTTGCCCATCCTGGGGGAGAGAGCAAAAATTGTCCTGAGGAGAGCTACAAGGCACAGGGCAGACCCATCCTGCCCCTCCCTGTTTCTGAAAGAGGACACTTGTGGTGTTCTTACTTTTTAATTAGGCTACGCTATTAAAGCACAGAAAGATTCTATCTCCCGGGGGCATGAGTGAGCACTCTGTCCTGGCAGCATGTTCAGCCTCCTAGTTTGTTGGGAACTGTGTGCAGACCCTCCTAGACTGGAGTCCTGCCTGCCCGGGGGACTCCTGGCCCCAGTGCTGGTGCCTGGCCACCGGGCCTCTGCCTCTGTCACTCCCTGGTCCTGATGCCAGGAGCCTCAGGGTCCCTGACTCTTGGCTCCTCGACCCTGGGCCCCCAGAAGCTCACTGTGCTTCTCTTCCCTGAAGGTTGCTGCTTAGGGTCTGGATTTTTAGGTTTAATAACCATAAATCTGGGCACATGGGAGCTGCTGCAGAGGCCACGTCCCGGGTCCTTCCCTGTGTCTGCCACTGAGGCACAGACACAGCCATGGGTTATTGGTCTGGCGCCTTCCACAGCAATAAACGACTTGATTAGAGTCACAGCTCTTGGGGAGGCTGACACAAATTATGTTTGTGCACTGGGTGGAAGAGATTCCTCTAAGTTTAATTATAATTTAAGTGTAAAATATGCCTCTTGTGTAGGAGTTTTGCACCTTGTGGGTAATGACTTCCCTGCTCTCTCCCAGTCAGACCCTTACGACGCCTCTGTGTGCCGTGAGCGATTAATTTATAGGCTGGTAATAGGCTAAAACAATATTTAAAGTCATTTTACCCAATGTAGCTTGTATGGAGGGGTTGAGGTAATAATTATTTAAAGACCCATTTGATTACTTTGGAAGGGCTCCCGAGGTGCTGTTCCCATCCGACCTGTGGTGGGTATTGTCAGATGCGCAGGCCACCAGGTGGCCATAATTTGGCAGTGAGGACGCTAGCTAAAGCATGGCCAGCTGGGAGTGGGCGCCTGCGGAAGATGGAGGCTGGGCTCCAACGGCCCTCACTAACCAAGTCAGGGCAGAATTCTTCAGCCACTCAGGAGGCCGCAGACTCGGAGGCTGTGGTTGCAGGAGATGTGTTACTGCGGCCTTCAGTCTGGGGAGGGAGGGGTGCATTAGGCAGAATCCGGAGGGGTGGGTGTGGAGGGTGAGCCCGCCTGCTGGGGAGACCTCCTGTGTCTATGGCTCAGCCGTGGCCAGAAACAGCAGCAGCGGGAAGAGAAATCCATGCACGATTGCGCGAACCCCCCCACCTCTGGCAGGCTGGCGACTCTCCCTGGCTTCTATTTTTTTCCCTTCCTGAAGGTACGACTCAAGCACGGAGAGAGTTCAAGGAATGGGCTTGGAAACCGGAACAAACGGGCAGGTGGGGGAGGGTGGCCCTGGAAGGAGGCAGTGTCATGGGGACATCGCTGGGACCTCAGCCACAAACCAGCTGCCTCCTCGGTGTCTGGTGCATGCCTGCATTGGATCCTGGGTCGTGGTCTGCAAACGCCCAGGACCCAAGGCCCAGGCCTGTCTTTTTGGGTCTGGCGGACTGCTGAGGGGAAGTGGCCACCAGCCACAGCTGACCTTGCTCAGGAAGGACCTGGGCTTCAGCATCAGATGTAGCTGGGACTGGATTCCAGCTTTGCCTCTTACCAGCAGGGTGCGTCTGGGGACCTCAGGGAACCCCTGTGCACCGTGCGGGGGGTGCCGTCAGTGGGGCTCCAGACTGGCTTAGTAAGATTCTCCAGGGCCCCGAGAGGAGAGAAATCAGGGCAGCCCCTGGTGCCCAGAGGCAGGTTGGAGCGGGCCAGAGCCTGGCAGCCCCCAGGGAGATATGGGAGGGCGCAGATGTGAGGGCCTGGGATCCGAAGTGCAGTGCAGACGTGTGTGCAGTGGGTGCAGCAAACACGCGGGTTGAAGAGTTTAGAGCAACGTTGCCCTGAGCGTTCGGCTCCCACCCTGCTGGCTCCTTCTTGAGGGCTGTGGTTTGTATTCCTTTAAAATCATTATAAAACGCCTGCTGTGTCTCCTGCAGTGCTTTGGCCCTCGTTTGATATTCCTAGTGCCACTGCTTGGTAAACATTTCGATGGGTAAATGAATAGTTAAGGGAACAAATGAATGAATCTTGGCATCATGTCATTTGCAAGAAATTGTTGTTTGGGGACAATCAGAAATCTGAGTACTTGGCTTTTCTGGAATCTGCCTATAGCAGATTCTCAGAGTCACTGGCAGCAGAGAGGGAGTGGGGTTGGAGAGGAGACTAAGAGAGGCAGAGGAAGAGGAGGGTGGGGAGGAGGAGGGGAGAACTGCTCCCACCCCTGGGGAAGTGGCCTGGCGCGAGAGGGGAAGATCTCAAGTGGAGGCGCTGGCTCTGTCCCCCCCTCCCCTGCCCTTGGCAGAACAGGAGGTCTGCCCTCGGAAAGTCACTGCCCCGTCTGTACGAGGGAGCAGATAAAATCATCTCCCGCTTGTCTCTAAATTGTCTGGGTTGCCCTCTGACATTCTAGGCTCCTGTGACCGGGCACATAGTAGGTGCTCAGAAACGCTTGTGGTCATTCATTTCTTCAAAAACCTGCGTGTGCCGAGCCATGCTCGGGGCTGGTCCCTGTGGGTAACGGAGCAAGAGACCCAGGCTTTGGCCCCTGCACCGCCCGCTCCCTGGGCCCCCAATCAGTGGTCGCCCCCGGACTACGGTGAGTGTAAGCACACAAGCCCTGGGAGCCCAGAGCAGAGCCTCAGTGGCCCTGGGGTTTCCAGAAGGAAGGGGGATGGGGGCTGTGGTCTCTGGGTGGGGTAGGGCGGGTGAGGGTCCCCAGTGCAGGAGAGCTCCCCAGGGGGTCTGCTGGCAAGGCCTGTCTTGTAGGGCCCGTCAACCTCACGATCCTGAGGGTGGGGGTGAGTGGCAGGGGGCAGAGGAAGAGCAGCCAGTGACTTCTTAGGATCGTGTTGCCCGAATGAATGAGGGTTGGCCCAGGCCTTGGAGGCAGCTTTGTTGAGGATAGAGAAGGAGGGAGGGTTAGGGTTCTTCCACACGGTTCCCACCCCAGGCCGCCAGTGCTGACGTTGGCCGCCTGTGAGAGGGGCCAGCTTCTGCAGAGAGAGCTGGGCCACGTCCTCGTGTCTTCCGCCAAGAGCCTCCCAAAAGGGGCCAGACTGAAAATCAATCCTCTAAAGCTGGATCAATAGCAACAACTAATATTCATACTGATTATCCACTCTTTATTGCACTTTGAGCTGGGGATGGATTGTTCCTAAGGATTAGCAGAGGCGGCTCAGCAATGCTGCGTGGGAGGGGACTCGGCTGGGAGCCTCACCCTGGGCAGGACGGTTCCTCCCCCAGGAGGCCTGTGTGCCCGATGTCCCCTTGTCTTATCTGGTTTCCCAGCAGGGTCCCCAAGGAGTGGGCTCATTGACTGCATGGACCTGTGAGCCCTCGTGGGTGAGCAGCCAGCCCTGGGCCAGGCCGTGACCGCAGCAGCTTAAGGTCAGGGTGCTGCGAAGAGGAGGGGTCGGGGACATTTCCCTCGGGCCTGCATGCTGCTGGTGTTGGGTTCAGCCTGGGGGGTGATGCGGGCAGATGCTGAAGTTAGGCCCTGCCTTTAGAGAGCCCCAAGTCTGCAGTGGGAGCCCCAAGTCTGCGGTGGGAGCCAGGGAGGGCTTTTTACAGGGAATGACCACACAGCTCCTGCTGGTGACACACAGAGCCTGGCACCCCACTCTGGCCTGCTCGCTGCTGGGAGTGTCCAGGGCTTTTGTCAGACTCTACAGAGAGGGGGGCCCAGAGCTAGGAAAGGGGTGCCCACATGTCAGACTTTAGGGCCTCCTCTCACCCCTCTGAGAGGAACAATCACTAGCTCCCATTTTCCAGGTGCACAACTAGGGACTGGGAGGGACCTCCCCAAGGCCAGGAATTTACGGGGCACAGCAGGATTGAGACCTTGCCGTCTGTCTGGCCCCGTGCCCCCCGCATGGGTGTCGCGGGGGATGCTGCATGCATTGAAAACAAAGTGGCAGACCTCAGTTGTCTATGAGATTAACACAAGTCAATATTTATGAGGCATGTAGGGAGGGCACTGTTTTCTAAAAGGCGAGGGCTCTGGAGACTCTGTGGGGGGTTGTGTGTGTGCATAAGCATCTGAGGATACATTGAAATTATTTGCTATGTGATGTTAGGTGACTGGGTATATTACAAAATTAGATACTTTCTATGTGTAAGTTGGAAATCTGAAAAATAATACATACTCAAACATAGAACTAAAACATGGAAATCAAAGAAGAATTTCAGGAATAATCTAGAGGGAGGGGAAAGAGAATAACCTCAGGAGCCAGAGAGGAGCTAGTGCTTATCATTGGTCACTTAATGCCAGTCTGAGCTTCCTAGCAGCCACAACAAGAAAGGAAGGCATACTGGGTTTTGTAGCTCTTACCAATAAGAGGAAGCATTCAAGATCCCCTAGAGGACTAATTTTCCTGGTTCAAAAGTCCAGAATTGATTATTAGATATTTCCTTATAAAAGAAGAAAAGAGTTCATGCCTTCAGGGGCTTTTCGTTCTCTGCGTCCTCAGCAGAAGCAGAGGCCTGACGTTTATAAGGCGTTTCCTCAAAGTGCAGTTTTTGCTGAGCAGACACCTTGACTTTCTGGCAATGGGATCACATACAGACTTAGACCAGGGGCCAGGACCCGCCTGCCTCGCTCACGTCTACCTCCGCAGGCCAGCTCAGTGACTGAGTGCGAGGTGCTGCATCACCACTGTCCACAATGAACGAGGGAGTGGGGGACATGGGTGGTCCCCTTCATGCCCATCGGTGCTGCTGGGGTGGGGGTTGGGGGAGAACCAAGGGCTGGGCCGAAGGCTCCCGCTGGATGGAGCTTGGTCTGTCCTCAGGATGGGGGTGGGGACGCTTGGTGGCCCTTCCCAGATTGAGCTGACACGTGGGCCACAGATGTCGGGACAGCTCTGATTCCTTCTGTAAATACTGGTCAGGTGGGGTGAGTGGATTCGGGCCATCTTGAGGCCAGGTGTCCACCTCCCCCACCCCCATACCCACGCTGGCCCCGGTTCCACGGCCAGGAGTTGGGAGAGAGCAGAGTGGGTGACTCGGCAGGGCCTTGGGGGTCTTGCCCTTGAGGGCACTGGGTTTGTCCCTCTGCCACAAACCTCATCCGTTTCCCTTGAACCAGAACCGTTTGTGAGCCCATGTCCCCTCCCCCCAACACACGCCATGGTGGGCAGAGCGACTGGCCTGAGGCCCGGTTTCCCTGGAAGTGTCTGGAGGGCCAGTGCCTGGCAGAGAGGAAGTTTGCAGCAAAAATGCTGCAGAATTGAACCACTCTCTCTCTGAAGTTGTTTGGATTCCAGTCTGGGCTCTGAGCTGTGGGTGAGATGGGGCTGGGGGTGCAGAGGAGAACAGGGCACCCACCTCCCCAGGCCCCCAAGCCCCGGCCCCCATCCCCACACAGGAGGACCCAACAGGCAGGAGGCCTGGGGTCAGCCCTGGCCCTGCTTTTGGGTGGGTAGCCCTGCTTTGGTACCAGCCCTGTCCCTGGGCCTGGTGTTCACACCTGTGGGATGGGGCTGGGGGCTGCGGTTCCTGGGGGCACACCCCTGGGGAGGGCCTCTCCCTCAAGACCCGGCACCCACCCTGGCCTGGGTGGCCGCTGGCCACCCACCCCCCTCAGGCCAACCCCTGCTGCCCCTCGGCAAGCTGCCCGCTGGGGCTCTGTTTACCTGGCTGTCCATCTGCTTGATGTGGGCAAACAGACTGAGGACAGACCCGAAGGAGGGGAGACAAGGCCCGGCTGATGGGACCAAAGGTGAAGCGGCTGACCTCACTCAGTCCCCTTATTCGTTTACTGTCCTCGACCTGTCATCTGCCCTCCCTGGAAACACATCGGCCAAGACCCCCGGGGTGTTCTGGAAGGCCCCAGTCTTGGCTCCAGGAATTGCGTGGGCTCAGCCGGGCTGTGGAAGAGGTGCATGTGGGACAACATAAAAATGAAAATGGTACCCCCAACAGTGGCACGTTATATCTGCGCTCGCTGTGTGCTGGGCCGGCCCTGACATGCTGCTTAGCTCCCACTGAGGTGGGTCTGGTGATGAATTAGAACCTGGCGTCTCCACGGTGCCAAGCAAGAGGCTCAGAGAGGCTGAGCCGCTGGTCCTGGGGCACGCCGTTGGGGAAATGCTGGCATGGGGATTGGAACTCACATCGCTCTGATTCTGGAATCCAGGCTCTTTGGGAAAGCGCCGTGTTGTCTCTGAGCCTAGAAAGAGTCACGGAGGACAGCTGGCAGCCCCCGAGCAGGGGCCAGTACAACTGGGGACAGCGCTCGGGCCCTCCCACACAGGCAGGCCGTGGGCAGCAGGAAGGGCCATCTGGACCTCAGCCAAACCCCCCGTGTGCTGTGCCCCTCAGGGACACAGACGGGGACATGGAGGAGAGGTGCCCACTCCCAGGCAGAGTCCGTCAAATACAGGAAAGAAAACCTGAACACCCCAAGAGCTGAGGCCACCACTTCCTTGTGGCTTGTTCTAGACTCTGGGACTGGCCCTTGGTCTAATTTCTTCCTGGCACTTTCCATGCATTCTGCTTCACTCACTGCCATGATCCCAACCTACAGAGGCAGAAACTGCTTTGCAGGGGTCCACCCATGCCTGCTGGGTGGCTGCAGGGATGCCTGGGGCCACCAGCCCATCTTCCTGCCCCACCCCGCCCCTTCCTGGGCTGCAGCAGGGACAGAGGTGGCTTAACCACCATGTGGGGGGGACAGACCCAGGCAGTGGGGTTCTAGACCCTTCCCTTGAGCGAGCACTGATCAGCCATAGTTGGTGACAGGAAACCAACACTTGAAGAAGCTTCTGGAGCGCTGGGAAGACAAGCAGGGGTCTATCCCGAGTGGCCCCCAACAATACGTCGAGGTTAAGGAGACATCAGCCTCTGCCCTCGGTGCCGGTGAGGGTGCAGGTGGCAGTTTCCATCACACGTGCCCTGGCATCCCGGCCTATCTCCCTGCCTGCCTCCTTGGGAGCCGGGAACCAGCCCCAAGCGGGGACAGGCCTGGCACCAGCTCTGCACTCATTGTGGGCACAAACCCAGCCTGGACTGCTCCTCAGCACGCTCCACGGAGATGCCGTCCTGGGCCCTGCCATGATGAAGGGGCCACCAGGGGACAAAGAGGCCAGTGAGTGCCCACAGGGCGCCAGGGGTCAGGCAGTACCCTGCCTGCTCCTGAAGCCTGTTAGCAACTGATCCTTACTTGGGTGGAGGCAGGTACTGGACGAGTCACTGTCTTTGGGCCCCAGAGTGGCTGGAGAGGAGGCCTCAGCAGGGGGCAGGGGGCGTTTCAGAGACCGGCAGCCATTGAGAACCGCGGTTCACAGCAGTGCTGTCTGCTCGGTGCGCTGAGGGTGGCCACACAGGACCTCCTTCTCCAGAGCTGAGCCCGGTGCAGACCTGGAAGAACCCCTGCCTCCTTCCCGCAAGGGGCCTCCCACTCCCCGCCCGGGGCTGCAGACTGACTTGGCCTCTGCGGCCGGCTGCTCCCAAGAGCAGGAGCTGCACGAGGTGGAGCCATCCCTGCAGCTGAGGCAGGGACCGCTGCTTTCCATCCCTGGCAAAATGCCACCCACATTCTGCTTGGATCTCTTCCACAATGGGGAACTCACCACCAGAGAAGGCAGAAAGCTCTCCCTTAGGTTCAGTTAAAATCTGCCTCCTTGAGACTTCTGCCCATTGGCCGTTCCTTCATGGCATCATCCGCACGTCTTTAGGGCACCTGCTGTGTGCCAGGCCCTCTGTGGGTGCTGGGGACAGAGGGGCAGATGAGACAGAGGACCTTATTCTGCAGAGTCTGCAGTCAGGTGGATGGGAAGTAACCAGTGTGGGCTGCAGGGACATGCAGTGGGGCCACCACCCCTGGGACGTGACCAGGAGGCATCCACCTGAGTTGACATCTGAAAGGTGAGGAGGGATTGGGTGCTCAGGGCAGGCAGGAGCTGTGGCAGGCGCATGAGACAGCCAGGCACGTTTGGACGACTGAGACAGTCAAGTGGGGCTGGACCCCCAGTAAGGGGCAGGAGAAGGCAGAGGCTGGGCCTCCCAGGGCCTGGGGGGCAAGGGCAGGGCCGACTTTGCCCTGAGCCAGGGATGGCAGGGTCAGGCTTGGAGAGGAGGTGGGTGCCCAGACAGGGCATGAGGGTAGGAGGGGCTCCAAGGCCTATGCCTGGTCCAGACTCTGTCTGGGCACCTCACCCCCCATGTGTCCACTTCTATGCTCCGGCCACTTCTTCCAGCCTGTCCCCAAGCCTGTCAGCTCTTGTCTTCTTGGGGCTTGAATGTGCTGCGTCCTTGGCCTGAAATGCTTCTCTGGCTAAAGTTGGTGCTTGCTTGAGGCATTGCCTCCTCCAGGCAGTCCCTGCTGACTCTTAGGCCATTTATGTGTCTTTTCTGTATATGCCGCCACCATTTGGATTGTTTGCTCTTCTGACACCCCCCAACAGGAGAGAGTGCACACATGTGCACACATGCACGCACACATACACACACACCCCAGGCATTGTGTCTGCTGTGCCGTGGGCGTGGAATGCAGTTCTGTGGGGCAGTGGTGGAGTGGCCAGGCTGGGGCCCTCCGACCCGCCAAGGACCCTTGGCTAGCGCTGTGTTCACAGTGCTCCCCTCTGTCCCTGCTAACTAGGCAGAGTCTGGAAGAGAACAGGGTGGCCCATCGTGTCTCCCCAGCCCTGCCCTCGTGGGTGCTCAGGGAGCACTTTCTGTACGAGGTCAGAATCAGGTGGGGCCTCTCCTGGGCCACAGGGTGTGTGGAGCAGCACAGCGGCGTCTTCCCCTCTGCGAGGGTTCTCACCTGTCTGGTGTACACCGAAGGTGCTCAGCAAAGCTTGATGGGCTGAAGTCAAGGCTCCTGTGCGAGCCGCACCCACCCCCAAGTGGACACTGTGGCCCTGCTGGCTTTGGTGTGCCCCTTCCATTACCTGCTCACTGCTGACATATTTCCAGGGACTTTTATTAATAGAAGTTCAGGACCAGGCCACGTGGAGGGTTTTGGAGCTGGGGAGATGGGCGTGGGTCCAGGCCGTGTGCCGGGAGGGGATGACAGGGCTTGTTTTTACTCTTTGCACACTTGGTCCCCCCAGAAAAGCTCAGCAAAGGGGCCAACAGCAGGGTCTGCCCTGGGGACAGCCTGGGACCGTGCCGAGGGAGGGAGTGGGGAACAGTGAGGGGGTAGAGAGGCAGCGTGGGGCTCGCGGTTCGCTGCCAATTATTTCCAGTGTTTCTTCCACCTAATCACCAGCGGAGTTTTTCTGTGAGGAGAAGGACTGAACTTTCTGCCCAATTAAGATGCTCCAGAGCCCCCGGTCAGCCTGGCTGTAGCTCAGGAATGGCCGAGGGGCTGGTCTTTGCTCAGGTGTTCTCAGAGTAGCGTGCGGGTCTGTGATTGCGGCCCCCAGCCCCAAGCCCTCTCCCTCCTTTTTCACATGGAAAGGGGGAGGGTGTCCATGTCAGCTGGGGCCCTGCAGGTCTCCCAGCTCCTGTTTTGTGCTCCCCAGGGGTGGCCTCCTCCGACTGGGCTCAGGAGAAGGCGGCCTCTTCAGGTATCCTCCTGACTCTGAGCTCTGCATACAGCCGGAGTGGTGCGGCTGGAGATTCAGGGCACAGCACAGAGGTTCAAAGCACACACCCAGCTCCCCACCCCTTGGCCCTGCCACCTGCTGGGCCTGTGACTAGCCTGGGCCTCAGTCTCTTCATCTCTAAAATGGGGGTGGTGGCCTTTCCCTGGCAGAGTTTCCTGAGTTTGAAGGGTAACCCCAGAGCCGAGGGCAGCAAGGCAGCCAGGGCCCACCCGCATGGTGCCTGGTCCGTGGGGTCTGCACAATGGTGGCTGGGGGCCGCCCCCTGCCCCCTCTTGGCTTTCTGTGTTTCTTTGGCTGCAGGTGGGGCCAGAGGGAGGCACTGGGGAGTTGGTGCCCCATGAGTGACCCTAGGCCAGGGTGTTGGTGGGTGGGTACTCTGGGTGTGTGCCACTGTCCTATTGAGGCCTAGGGGACCAATACCCCTTGCCTGCAGACAAACCCACTCAGGAAAGGACCATCCCGTGCCACTTCCTTGCCCAGCCTCTCCTCCTACTCCTCATTGTGCTCCTAGGAATCGGGGTCTGCTTTCAGGGGAGCCCCGGCTAAGAAAGACGGTGGCTGGTTCAGCACCCAGGCCCACAGAGGGCTGAGTGGATGGGGGCACCCAGGGCCCGAGTCTGTAGGTGCTGACACTGGTGGGGCAGGGAGGCTCCTTCTGAGAAAAACAGGGGGTGGGGAGGAAGTGGGACAGGGCCCCGCGCTCCTGCGACCCCCGCTGCACCCGCCCCGTCCCCTGAAAGCAGGTGAGCCAGACGGCCCGCACCCTCAGCCCCGGCACTGGGAAAGCTGAGACCTCGTGGTCAGAGGGGACCTGGCAACTTGGCTGATGCTGACGGAGCCTGGGTCGGCTCCTCTGGACCAAATTATTGCGAAAGCTAATGCCGTGTCATTAGCAGTTGGAAACCTCACGGGAGGTTAAACATTAAGCAGTGTGTGCTTGTAAATGTGGCCTCATGTGCCCAGGGCTGACGGTCAAGGCTGTGGCCCTTGATCTTGGCTTGGAGGGTCTCTAACAGGCAGGTATTCTAAGTGCCCATTATTGAAAGGTGATAAACCAGGAGCTCTATCTCCCTGGGTCTCCCGTGGGCCCCAGGAGTGGGGCCAGTCCTTCGAAGAAATTCCCAAATGCCCCCAGTGGGGTGAGAGACTCTGGGGAGGGGGCCAGGTGGCAGGGCTGGGCTGGGGGCTTTCCAGAGGCAACTCAGTTTCCTGGGGCTGAGCCTGGCAAGCCTCCTTCCCGGGAAGGTGCAGCGCAGTCCCCATGCAGACGTGGGGACCCCATGGGCCTGGGTCCAGACACAGCACGGGGCATCTTTCCCACAGCCTAGGACAGGTACCAGGTCTCCCACATGGGCCCACAGAGGAGAGGGAAGGCAGCCCCCCGGCCTGGAGGGACAGCAGCCAGGGCCTGAACATCTGGCAGGCAGGCCCCGAAGGGGAGTGCCAGCCATTCCCCCCCCGCTTCATTCCTTCCTTCCGTGAACACATCTCAAAAGCATCAGCTCTGTATAGGGATGCTGGCATGAACAGAACCAGGCCCTATCCCTCCAAGGAGCCCTCAGTCTCGAGGGAACAGTCAAAGCAGGCTGTTTGGATTCAGATGGCATATGTTCCTCAGGACGCACAGGACGAGTTACCTTTGGGCTGCACCTAGAGGACAGGTGGGATTTGGATATTCAGACTGGAGGGGAGGATGTTACTTCTAGGACACGCAAATGTAAGGGGGCAGGAAGCACCAGAGAAGGCCAGTAAGGGCCTCAGCAGGAAGCCCCTCGTGAGCTTGTGCAAGGACAGTGCATTGCACAGCCTCAGCACATAGTTCTGCCGGTTAGTTCCACCCACGCAGAATGCCAGCACCCCTACTCTGCTTTATAGGTATCTGTGTACGTGTCTGTCCTCAAGGGCAGGCGCCAGGTTGGTGCGTCTGTGCCCTCTGGGACTAAAGAGTAAGATGTGTAATTAAGTGCTGACTGAATTATGAATAGGTGGATGGATGGATGGGTGGGTGGATGGATGGAGGAACAGACAGGTAGATGGATGGATGCATGAGTGGGTGGGTATTAGGGTGACTGGATGGATGGATGGATGGGTGGATGGGTGGATGGTGGATGGTGGATGGGTGGATGGTGGGTGGTGGTGGATGGGATGTGGATGGTGGATGGTGGATGGTGGAGTGGATGGTGGATGGTGGATGGTGGATGGGATGGATGATGTGGATGGTGGATGGGGAGGGTGGTGGATGGTGGGTGTGTGATGGGGGTGGATGGTGGATGGGGTGGATGGGTGGATGGTGGATGGGTGGATGGTGGATGGGTGGATGGGTGGATGGTGGTTGGGTGGATGGTGGATGGTGGATGGGTGGATGGTGGATGGGTGGATGGTGGATGGTGGATGGGTGGATGGTGGATGGTGGATGGTGGATGGTGGATGGGTGGAGAGGTGAATGGGTGGATGTTGGATCCGGCTATGTGATGGTGGATGGGGGGATGTGTGGCGGGGGATGGTGGAGGTGGAGCTCTGGTGGTGATGGCTGAATGAGTGGGGCCCTGGAGGTGGACCTTTGCTGTGAGATAGTGGATGGTGACTCCCAACCGGCGCAGCCACCTGTGTGACCATGGTGGAATGGTGTGGTATCCCTGGCTGGAGCTGGGTTCTGGTGGACGTGCACTCAGATGGAGGATGCCGCTTGCGAGTGGATGCTTCGGAGGTGGGTGCCCTCGGAAGTGGAGCCCACCCTGGGTGGACATCGGGCGCAGGTGGTCCACCTGCAGGGGTGTCAGGTCCACTTTATCAGCGCATGGTCTGTTAATTGGGCGGCTCTTCCAGCACCCTGTCCAAACCACCTTCGACAGCCACCTTGGAGCTGAGTGTGTGCAGGCAATGGACCCTGGGTTCACAGGGACTGCCATAGTTGGACTTAAATGAAGCATCCTCTTAAGGTTCCTGGACTACGTAGAGGGGATGCTTGCTGGCCCAGGCCTCCACTGGGAGGTGAGCCCAACGGGTGCATCTACAGGCGTGGGCACAGTGACCCTGGGTAGTTATGGGGGCTCCAGCCCCCTTCCCACTGCAGACTGGGATGGTTGAACAAGCTTGGACGAGGCTGTGGGGCGGAGCATAGATTAGTGCTTGTCATGGATGGAGAGTCATAGGGCTCAGATCCCAGGAGGTGAGGTGGGGGGGAGCAGTCTGAACTGGTGGGAGGGGGCTCGGGAGAGTGGTAGCAAAGGCTCTTGCGTCAGGTCAGGCTAAACCCCGCGTGTTGCCGCTGTCCAGTAGTATGAACAAGCTGGTCCCAGGGCGGGGTTCAGGATGGAGGGTGCAGGGCTGGGAGCTGCTGTCACCAGCACTTCATAGTCACGGGCAGTGGGACCACCAGGTGAGGGTTACTGTGAGCTGAGCAACTGGCCCGCCATACATATCTGGGTGACAGGATTGGTGCTCTCTGAGTGTCATCCTCGTCACAAGTCAGCATTGGAGTAAATGAGGGGCCCTGTCATCGAGAAAGGCACCAGCAATCCAGCCAAAGAGATGCCAGTGACCCTCCCTTCCCCACCCCTGCCCAGCTGTGAGGGTTTGGGCTGAAACGTGACCTACCTGCCTGTATTTCCTTGTCTGGACGCTGGGATGGCTGCGCCTCCTTCAGCAGGTCGTGGGAAGGTCCGAGGCAGCCGTGAGTGTGGGTACACGTGAATGAGAAGGGCCCAGGACACGGACTGTTCAGATATAGATGGAAACATGATCTTCAAAGCTAGTGTTGCTTCTTACAGTGTCTAAACATCATTCAAGTCTGTGCCGTGTTGCCCATCACCGGTCAACCTGAGCAATGCCCAGGGACCTCAGGCACCCTAGTCCCAGCCCAGCCTCGAGGGTGCAGGGGGCTGCAGACCTTGGCTGGCCTCTTTCTCCTCTCTCCAACCATCAGACAGCAGCAGGACAAAGTTGCTCACGTGCAGAGGCCAAGTTTCAGGCCTGGGGTGATGGGGCCGAGGGCCGCCCACGAAGGGAAGGGAAGGCAGGTGGCCCCGCAGCGGTGGTCAGGCCTCAGTCTCCGAATGCCCCTGGGGCTCACGGGGTCTCCCCAGCCATCCACTTCAGATCAGAGGGCTCCATGACCCTAGGTGACACCTGCTCAGCAGCTCAGACTCAGGCCAAGGGTCCCACGGGCGACCTGAGTCTGTGCGGTTTGCGTTTGTCTGGGATCTGGCAGGGCAGGAGGAGGAGAAAGCGCACAGGATGTGGCTGCAGCCCTTGGCCCCACTCCCCCAAACCACCTCTTTACACAGTTACACCTGGGCCTGGGAGCTCGGTTCCAACACGGATTTACAATCCAATTGTGAAATGGGATAAAAATTACACATCCCCCTTTGGGCATTTCAGTTTTCTTTTTTTAAAGGTTCTGTTCCTCCTAATAAATGTATTTGTTTCTAGATTAGCTTTTATGTTGTGCTGACAGGCAAGAGGGCAGGTGGGGTGGGGGCCTGCTGAGGGTTTTCCTTCTCCACCCCGGGAGAAACTGCAGCAAGGACCCAGGACCTCAGCAGCCACGTTCACCAGTGACATGGGCTGTGGAGCCTAATGGTTAGGACATGGCCCTGGTTCGAATCCCAGCTTCACTGTCCACTAACCATGTGACCCTAGGCTCTGGGGTCACCAACGTCTCTCCTTCTGCATGAAGTGGGAATTTTGCAAGTGCCAGGCAGGAGGGCGGTGCCCAGAACAGAGCCTGAGACTAGGGCTCCAGGGTTCATGTGTGTGTGTGGGGGGGGGCATCCCAGGACACACCAGCAGGACAAGTGAAGGACGGAGGCAAACAGAGTACATTACTGAGCAGGTCACGGCTGTGGGCACACAGAGCACAGTCCCAGCTGGAACTTTGTGAATCAGTGCAGCATTACCCAACCATGGGCAAGGGAGCAGGGACAAGTGTCCACCATCCCTGTCAGTCAGTGTTGAAGCTGCCCTTGTGGGGGTAAAGCCCTGCGCTTTTGGCCTGCCCCGTGCAGGCAGCCCTGGGTCATGTCCAGAGAGTGTCTTCAGGCAGGGTCAGAGGGCTGGTGGTCAGGGAGCTGCAGGGCAGAGGTGATGGAGGGGGCATGGGTGGGTGTATTAGGCAGCTATCACTGCATAACAAATCCCCCCACACTCAGAGCCTTAAAATGGCACATTTATCATCACAGGCTCTGTGGGTCAGGAGTTGACACATTTTGTCTAGATCCTGTGCTCAAGGTCTCACAGGCTGAAATCAAGGTGTTGGCTGAGCTGTGTTTTCTCCTGGAGCCTCCCCTGGGGGAAGTGCTGCTTCCAGGCTCCCTTGGTGGTTGGCACAGTTGCTTCCTTGCAGCTGAGTGGCTGAGGCCCCGTTTTCTGGCTGGCTGTTCCCGAGGGCTGCTGCCAGCCCTCCAGTGGCTCTGAGCTCCTGGCCACATGGCCCTTTCTACAACACCGCGGTTTGCTCCCAAGGCCAGCAGGTGGGCGTCTGCCATTGCTCAAGGCTCTCTGACTTCCTTTGTCTCTGATCTCTAGACCTGGATTTAAAGGGCTCATCTCCTGT
Source organism: Daubentonia madagascariensis (assembly GCA_023783475.1). Taxonomy (NCBI): domain Eukaryota; kingdom Metazoa; phylum Chordata; class Mammalia; order Primates; family Daubentoniidae; genus Daubentonia; species Daubentonia madagascariensis. Next base: position 935,468 of record JAKFHU010000776.1, read on the forward strand.
TTGATTATCCCAAAGCCAACTGATTAGGAGCCTTAATTACATCTGCAAAACCTCTTTCTGTGACGTAATCACGGACTGCTTTCCATCCTGCCCGCTCATTCCTCCCATGCTCTGGGTGGGGGTTGTATCAGGTGTGTGTAGTTGGTGGGGGTCCTGGTGGCCATCTGGAATCTTGCTCACCACAGCGGGGCACCGACACCATTTCTGTGGTGACAGGATGGTCCTTGTCATGAAGACCTCACAGCCCAGGTGGGGAGACACTGTCAGAGGGCACACGTGAAAAGACATGTAGAAGGACATGCCGTCCTAGGTGTCCGTGAAGGGGAAGAGCAGGGTGCCTGAGAGATGACGCCAGGGCACGGCCAGCGTCGGAATCTCTGGGAAAGTAAAATTGAAGCTGAGTCCTGAAGAACAAGCATGTGCCAGCCGTGCAGGGGTGAGGGGGTGCTCAGGACTGAGAGCAGCTTGTGCAAGGCCTGAGGTAAGAATGGGCTTTGTGCACCTGAGGGATGGACAGAGAGCTGGGGAAAGGGGGGACATGAGGCATGAGAGGCCACAGAGTGGCTGTGCAGGGCTACAGGGCCATAGGGCTGACGGTAGGGGTGATAGCCCCACCTTTGTCCTGTGAGAACTGAATTAAATTCCATAAACATGTCAAGGGCCGGCACGCAGCCTGGCACCTAAGGGGAACATTGAGGCTGTGGTGGCGCGATTCTCAGCTGACTCCCAGGACACCCCCCAGTGCGGGCGAGGCCTGCGATTTGCTCCCAGCCAGCAGACGATGGCAGAAGTGCAGGGATTTTGCAGGTGCAGTTAGAGCTTCTAATCTGCTGAATTTAATTAACAGAAAGGGAGGTGGTCCTGGGGGGCCTGGCCTAATCAGGGAGCTCTTTAAAGTGAGTCTGGAGGGCAGAGATTTGAGGTAGCAGATTCCCTCCCTCCTCCACCACTGGCTTCCGTGAACCCCACAGCCACAGGCAGCGCACCGTGCCCACCACTGGAGGGAGCGTGGGAAGGGACCCTTGCCTATCTGAGCCTTTAGCCGTGAGCACGGCCCACCCTGGTTTCAGCCACGGGAGACTCTGCACACAGGACCCGGCTAAGCCGTGCTTGGACTCCTGCCCTGCAGAAACCGTGGGGTCGCAAATGGGTGTTCCGCAGACAACAAAGTATAACTAGTGCTGCAATCCTGACCACCGCTGTCTGTGCAGAATGCATGTCCACACACACGCAGCTAGAGGGTCATATGCTGCTGCCTAAAAGAGTTTCACCTGTTATGCAGTGGCATTAATTAATTAACTAGTGGAATTAATTTATGTATGCAGGCACCAGCTGATAATTTACAAGCCCCCAATTGCGGATGGGAACTGCGTGGGCTCTGTGCCCACTCCACACCTCAGCTGCGTCTCCTGCTGAGCCCAGGTGCACTCAGGGCGGCCTCGCCAGCTGATCAGAGCCAACACAGGAGATGGCCCTCGTTTGCCACCCCAACCAACGCCAGGCAGAGCACTGTGTGGGGTGCTGCACAGCAGCCCGGCAGGACAGGTGCTGGCTGGTGGGGAGCCACAGGCCTGGCCGAAAGGACAGAGAGGAAGCAGATTCACCAGGCAGGCAGTGGGGTGGCACCCGGAGCACAGGGGTGCACCTTGTTCCAGGCAGCCCTCCCTGACTCCCCCAGCCTGCATTGGGCCCCCAACATGTGCATTCTGAGCTCAGCCCCGCCAAGGCCCTGCCACACAATGTCAAAGCTGTGATGGATCTGCCCCCACCCCTGGCAGGACCAAAGTCCTCAGGGGCCAGGACCCACCCTCATTCCCTGCTGCCTCCCCTGCGCCCAGCACAGGCCTGCCTCAAATCCTCAAGGAACAAATGAATGACCGAGGGAATGGACAAAGTCCCCCCTGCACTACGACACCTTCCAGCTTGGAGCTGCCCTGGAGGCCACACGAGCTTCCCTCAGGATGCCCTGGGCCGGAAAGGGCTGCCCAGATGCCCGTGGGACCTGAGAGCTAAGCAGGGATGAAGGCTGCCCAGAGGGACCTGGCGTCTCCTAAGGGCCCACTGAGGAGGGCGAGGGCACTCACGCTCGACCAAGTGGAGCAGAGGGGCCTCCCACCTGCCTCACCCGGCCCTTGTCACAGTTGGCATGAGGTCAGCCAGTGCATCTGGTGCCCGCCATGAAGGTCTGGCAGTCTGCACCTGCGGTGTCCAGACAGCACTTCTGGGACAGGGTGGGGAGGGTCCCCGAGGCCGGGTGTCCCTCAACTGTTTTCCCAGGGCCCCCTGACACGTGCCTAGGGAGGGGTGTGGACCTTGGCGCAGGGTCTAGAAGTCTGGGTCTTTGTCCCAGCTCAGCTCTGTCTTGCTGTGTGACCTTGGGCAAGTCCTCTCTAGGGCTCCATCTGTGAAGTGAGGGTCCCCAAAGCTTCCTCCACTTCCTTAAAGGAAGGTTGTCCCATGTGGAGCCACAAATAGTAGACTCAGAACCCAGGCAGACATGGGTTCAAACCCCACCAGGGCTGTGTTCCTGCTGTGTGGCTCTGGGCACGTGGCTGAGCCTCTCTGGGCCTCTGTTTTCTCTGATGGTGCCCGATGTGAGGGTGTGGAGAGGTGGTGGGTGGAAGGGAAGGGGGAAGGAGCTTCCAGGCTAGAGAGCAGCTGTGTGTGTCTGTTCCTGGCCTGGAACTCGTTACTCTGCAGCCTTTCATGACAACATCCTGAGACTCCTGAAGGAGCAAGAGGGACTTCGAGAAGTCGAGGAGGACCAGGCCCCTCCGCAGGGGCAGCGGTGGAGTGGCCACGCCAACTTTCAGGGGCTGCCTTGGCACACCGTGTTCCAGAAGTCGCTGGCTTCTTTCTGCAGGGCCCAGGGGTGGACTGGCCGGTCGGGGCCCTGGCCGGCTCTGTGTCGTCTTGCTGGTGAGACAAGCTCGCTGTGAGCCAGCACCAGGCTGAGGGTGTGGCCTGGCGGAGAGGGCGGCCTTCAGGGAGGGACAGCTGTTTGCTGTTCGCACGTTTGGGACCCGCTATGGAGGGCGCAGGTGCGGCGGCAGCCAGTGATGCCCAGAGGAGCCCTTAAGGGAGGCGTGGAGGTCGGCGGTGTCCGCACGTTCTCCCCGTATTTCCTTACTGGGTCTTCACAGTGGCCCCCGTCTTATGGACGGGTCTTCTGAGGAGGGGAGAGGGAGGCTAGAACCCCCACCCCACTAGGCGTCTGCCCTCAGGTTGCTCCCCACCTGGCAGGGGGCAAGAGTCAGGAATGCCAGGTCCTCGGAGGCCCTCGAGCTGTGAGAGCCCAGTCCCCCTCCCGCCTGCTGAGGAGGAGCCCAGAATTCAGAGGTGTAGCCCCACTTCCAGCTTGGGGGACAGTGGGGGAGCATCCCTGAGTAGGCGGCCGTGAGATGCCCCCCAAGAATGGGGACAGCATGGGGCCCCCACCCCCACCAGAGGGTGAGGAGTTAGCACAGTCACACCTGGAAGGAGGGACCCAGGGCCAGGCACCCAGGAGGCACCTAATTATGGTTCAATAACCAGCAAAGGCATCCAGCTTCCTGCAGCAGGAATGGGGACAGACAGGTGGACAGCTGAGGCCCTCTCCTCCAGCCCTGCCCTGACCCCAAGCCTGGGGGGCAGCTCCCATTCCACTGCCCAGCATGGTGGTCCAGGGCCCAAGCGTGGGAGCCAGACAGCCTGGGTTCGAATCCAGGCTCCACAGCTTCCATGGGACCCCTAGAGCCTGGGCCTCCTGCCTTCGAGAGAGGGAGGGGAGCGTGAGGGAGGGGCAGGGAGCGGGGGTGGGGAGGGTCAGGCTCTCCCAGTCCCCGACTTCTCCTGGCAGCTTTTCTCAAGAATGAGCATGCCCAGAATAAAATCACATAGTGAAATGTGAGTATTTCCTCTCCCCACCCACCCCACTGCCTCCCAATATTTTGGCGGGTCCTCGCTTCCAGGGTCACGATGCTTGTGCCCAATCTCTCTGAGGACTGCACCAGGACCCTTGGGGTTATTTCAGGAGACAGATTCGAAAGTGTGTCCCTTCAGGAGAGTCATCCCAGGACGGACCAGCTGGCTTTGGGAGGGAGTGAGCACCCCGCCACTAGTGGTAACCAAGCAGAGATGGGGGGCCATCCCTCAGAGGTGTCACATCAGATTCAAGGCCGCCTCAAAGTGACTTGGAACCCACAGCCTCAGCATTGACCTCATGGCCCTGAGGGGCACGCTGCCCGGGGGTGGCATGAGCAGGCCCTCCCTGGACGTCCCTGCCTGCCTGCCCCTGACTCAGGCCTCCGTCCCTTCTTGGGAAACCTGACCCTGGGGCTGCCTGGAGGAAGAGAGGAACTTGCCTTTGATGTTTTAAAGAAGCGGCTTTTTATCAGAAAGCCCTCTGGGAGTCTGGGCCCGCAACCAATGAAATTATATCTGTTGTTTCAAGGAGGGAAGAAAACTTAGGCTGATGGTTATTGAGATTTATGGCTTCCCCTGAGCCTAATTGCCCCAGAATCTTTTTAACAGTTGGGCTAAGTGGTGCTGAGAAGGATGACAATGCCTTGGTGGCAGCTAGTGCTCTCCCTCCCTCCCTCCCTCTCTCCCCCTCCCAGTTTGTGCAGAGTGTGCAGGACATCACAGCTCAGATCAGGGAGACCTAGGTGGGGTGGGGGCGGGCGTGGGAAGCTGAATGACTTTTGCTCCTGTTGCTGTTGGCTGGGGCCTGTGGGAACGGGGTGGGGGTGACAGGGAGGTGGCAATCCTGGTGTGCAGCAGGCCAGGGCTCTGACCTCCAGTTGGGCGACCCTGCAGTGTCTGAGCTCCTCCAAGCCTCCCAGGGCCAGGGAATGGTGTCCATGCTATGGGTGTGCCACCAGCAGGATGCTGTATTCAGCAGGTGCTCAACACACGCACACTCTGGTTGTGCCTTGGCTGGCTGAAGATCTGCCCAGTGGGGGCAGAAGTGGGACCCCGGGCACCACTTAGGTCAAACAAGAAGGAACTTTCTAAACGGTGCCTCAGTGGGCATGAGATGCCTGTCTCCGAGGCGTGTGAGCAAAGCCAGACAAGCTCCGGCAGGGAGGCAAGGCAGGGTGGGGGTCTGCATCAAGGTGAGGCTGACCCAGAATTACTGGGGTTTGCTCCAACTCTCAGCGCCCCTGATTGGCTCCCCCTGCGATGGCCTGGCCCCCGCCTTACCTCCTCGTGTGTTCATCAGACAAGGTGAGCCCAGCACAGCATTTCCACACCCCTTTCCCTGTGCCTCCCGGGCTGTCTCCCCAGCCCAGCCCCAAGGTGGGCTAAGACACCCGGGGATCAGGTCTGGAGCACTCGGGGGCACTGGTGACTGAGGTTGTTGGGCAGACCCCAGGGGTGGCGAGGCGGGGGCCACCTCCTTCCCAGGGCTGTCTGTGTTCAAGGCTATGCTTTGTGGAGCCAGACGGAGGTAAAGGTGGGCCAGGTGGGGGACAGGGCCTCAGTCTGCTCCTTGCCGCGTGGTGACAGCTCATGTGTCCTGAACATGGTGCTGGGCATTGCACGGCCCCCTCATCACTCCCCCCAACACCCATGACAGAGGCAGGGCCCTGGACATGGTGCGCAGGTCCTCCTGCACTCTGAGGCCACTCCCTGGCCTCCTGCTGGGGTGGAGCACCTTCCCCACCTGACTGACTGTCCGACTGTCCAACTGTCCAACTGTCCACGTGGAGCTTGGCCTTGGGGCCGGCTTGGGCCCCTGGGGCACTTGTGGATGGAGGCAAGACAGGCCCATGTTCTGCGGCAGCTTGTTTTCTCCCCTCCAGCGAGCTGCCACCGGAGGGGTGTGCCCAGGAGCCCCTGGTTCAGGTGGAGGGAGGAAACACGGGGAGCTTACCTGACCCCAGCCTCAGGCCTGGGGCCAATCTGGCAGAGCCCAGCGGAGCCCACCAGAGCCAGCACCGGCCCACAGACCAGGAAACTGCTGTTTGCTGTTGTCACTGAGTCTTGGGGTGGTTCATCACACAGCAAGAACTGAATGATACATGCTGTTATTATCATCCAATGCTACCAACGAAGAAACTGAGGTTCAGAGAGGCCAAGTCACTCTCCTGAGGTCACCCAGCTTGCAAGTGGCAGACTGAGAGTCAAGCCCAGGCAGTCTGGCCTCTCAGCTACAGCCCAGCCTGCAATGCCACCTGCCACATAGAGCGGCCCACCAGCTCCAGTGGCCTTGGGGAGAATCGGGGCAGGCTTGATGTGAACAAGTTTGGGCCAGTGAGGATGCTCTGCAGTTTGAAGGACCGTGGGCTTAGGCCCTGGGTCAGAGGGGATACTTGGGGTGGGGGTGGGGTGCTGGGGGTGTAGCTGCCTCCCTTGTCCTGGCTCTGGATTTGAAGGCTTCTTCCCAGACACCGAGACCAGACACATTTATTTGCCAAACACCCCTGCGATGGGCACCCCTGCCTTGGCCCTGGCCAGGACTGTCCCCTTTGTCCTGCAATGCTGTAATGGCCCCCAGTACCTCTGCCACTTCCCACTTCCAGTTCAGCCTCCACCCAGCACCTGAGGGACCTGCTTAAATCATCACCCTGACCCTACCACATTCTGTGGCTCCCCAGTGCCCTCAGGATTGAGTCCTGACTCCTGTCACCTTATGGTGGCCTACAAGCTCTATTGACCTGAGATCTGCACATCAGGCCTCTCTCACACACTCACACACTCATATTCACACACACGCTCATACTCACATGCACTCAACTCACACACATGCTCATATAATACACGCACATCCTTATGCATGCTCCCACATATGCACGTCCTTATACACACTAACCCTCATTCTGTTCACATGCTCATGGAGTGTGTCCCGGCAGACAATCCTATTACTCTTCCTGGGGTGATTACACCCTGGAGGGGCCTCTGGCCATACCCTAGACCTCTGGGGCTACAGGGTGCAGTGCGTGGCTCTGAGCCCCCTCTTCCCCAGGGACATTTTCTAGACCTGCCTTAGGAGCCCCACAGACCCCGCCCCTCCCCACGGAGGCCCCTGGCCCACTACGTGTCCAGGTGCCTGGGTCCTGGCAGAGGGTGGGGTGGGCTTTTTTGGGAGCCCGAGGGATGGGCGGCCTGAGTTTCCTTGAAGCTTGGCTCCAGGGTCAGGTCCCCTGGTTTGGGGCTTCTCCACCTGCACAGCTGGGGAGTGAGGTGAGAACTCCCCAGGCGGGCCCAGCTGCAGGGGATAGTGGAATAACTCTGGATAGGAGGCAGCTGGGTTGCCCTGGCACAGGATGGCTGAGTCCTGTGGGGACTTGAGAACTCCTGCACATTGAGCGGAGTCCCTCCAAATCCCTGCCTTCTGCAAACGCTGTGAGCACCACCTTCGTTTCCTCCCCAGGACTTCATGGCCTAGATGGGGGTGGGGGCACCAAGCACAGTAGATGTGATGCCACAGATGTGTGACTACAGGGGAGGGGGCATCTGGAGGGTGAGTGGTAGGCAGGGAGGGGTGCTCTGGAGCGGGAGAGATCTGAGCCCTGAGGGTCTTCCAGAGCACCCTCTGAGCTGAGCCTCAGACAAGCAGGAGAGGGTGGGCACATCCAGGGGAGAGCACAGCCCTGGGGTGAGAGGGTGTGTAGGGTGGAGGCCAGGCACGTTGTGCCCCCCGTGTGCTGTGCGGGGCTTGGCTTTGCCCTGGTGGCGTTTTGGCAGCACTGGGACAGTTGTTCGATCCCAGGCATTGAGGGTGGCCGGTCTCAGATTCGCCGTCTAGAAAGCATAGCTCTGGTGTTGGGCAGGAGAATGGATCCAGGGTGGGACTGCAGGGCCAGGAGGGGCAGAATGTCCAGGAGAGAGGGGGCAGGACTCAGGAGGCAGGAGATGCCAACTCACGAAGAAGCCTGGAACCTCCCATTAAGGACATGTCTGAGGTTTCTGTCCACAGTGGCCGTGAGATTCACACATGCAACTGCCCAGCAGTTCCACTTCCAGGTCCCTGCCGGACGGAGACCTGTGCCCACGGGCACTACAACACAAGGTGAATGGCCACTACAGCCTTGTTCATGATGACCCCAAGCTGGGGACGACCAGGTGTCCTCCTGCAGCAGGCGGGCAGACACACGTGCATGTGGGCACCTACACATGCATGTAGCTGTGCATGTGCATGTGCATGTGGGCTGCACAGGAGCTCACGCTGAGAGCAGAGTCAAAGCCAGACACAAAATAAGAAATGAGTTCGTTTCTCTACTCTCGAAGCAGGCAGAGTAACCTCAGGCGTTAGGAGTCGGGATAGTGGCTCCCTCGGGGGTGTGGGGCGGCGACTGGGAGGGGACATGGGGGCTTCAGGGCCATTTCAGGGGATGGTAATATCTGTGTTTTGCCCACGCGGTGGTTGTGCAGACCATGGCTCTGTGACAATTGGCTGTTGCCTGTGCCCTTCGCTGTGTGCTTGTCATGCCTTAATTTAAAAAACTAAAGGGCTGCATTTAACAAGGACAGTGTGCCCTGGCCGCCCCAGCTCCCTCTGTGGGCTTGGGCTCCAAGCAGGAGCCACCTCCTCTGCCTTCCTCACCTGTCGCCCCAGACACGGGCCAGGGTCTGGCCAGGCTCGTCAAGGCTACCTGCATCCCCCTCCCCAGGCGGGGTCCAGAAACCCCCGTGGGGGAGGGGCGAGGGGCAGAGATGAGGGCACAGTGGAGGAAAAGCCCAGGGGAGCCCAGCCAGGGAGGGGACCTCGGATGGTGCCTCGTGAGGGTGGCTGCCCAGCCTTTCCTGCCTCCAGACAGGGCCCGGGCAGCTCGGGAGAAGGGGACTTCCTCAGTTCACAGTGCCCTGGTGACTGCGGCAAACGTCGGGGATAGGAAAAGTCACCCACACAGTCCCAGTTCCAGACACCAAAACTCAACATGCGGTGAGGCCGGGTGTCTTCACTGGGCTTGTGTGTGTGTGTGCACGCGTGCTCATGTGTACATGTGCACATGCATTACTAATGTGTGTTCATGTGTATGTGTGTGTGAGTGCACATGCATGTGCTGTGTGCACACATGATTGCACGTGGATGCACATGCATGTGCTGTGTGTGTGTGCAGGAGCACATGTATGTGCTGTGTGTACACATGTGTGCTCGTGCGTGCATGCATCCATGTCCGGTTTATACAATGCACACAATTGCCTCCAAAGGAATGGGCTGTTCTTTAGAAAGAGGATGCTTTTTTGCATTTCAATTGGCTGTCTCAACAATGTCCGTTTAATTAGTGTGTGTTGAAGGGGAAATGAGGGAAAATTATAACTCATCCGAGAAAATGGCTTGTACGTGCTCAGCTCTTCTGACAGGTTGCGGGGGACCCACCCCCAGGTCCAGCACAGCCCAGGCCCAGCGCTGTCCACTCAGAGGCGGGAGGAGAGAGCTGGTGTTGTCCTGGGGGCTGGAGGCGCCAGGCATAGGGCAGGTGGGCATGAAGCCTGTCCCTGTCCAGGTGCCAGCAGTGAGGGGCTGGGCCCAGGGACACGGGGCAGCAGATTGGCGCCGCCTCTGTCCTTGGACTTTGTAATCGTGGGCCATGGGCTGTGGCAACGTGGTTCACTACAAAGAGAGCAAGGGCCCACTCAAGGCCTGAGTGTGAATTCCAATTCTGCCACTGTTGTCTGTGAGAACCGGCCAAGACTCAGTTTCCCTAGTTGTAAAATTTGTAAAATGGTGGTGATGGCTGTGAACTGAATACAATGATGACCAAGAAAGGCTTTGTAAAGTGCTGGGCCCTGGGGAGCGTGGCGGGGTACCCCTCAGAGGCCCCCGGGAAAGTCCCACATTCGAGCTGAGGCTTGGTTAAGTTTCTCTCCAGTGCAAAACTCCTCCTGCCTCCCTGGCACTCCCCGGGTGCTCATGAGCACCTCCCGACTGCTCAGGGCCACATTGAACCAGGAGGTTCTGCCCTCACCCGGCCCAAGGCTCCTGCTCCCCACAGTGCTCGGACTCCTGAAGCATCCCCTCACAGGACCCCCACAGGACCCCTGACGCATGAGCTGTCCATCGATACAACTTCCTGCCCTGGCCTGGGCCAAGCAACTGTGGCTCCAGTGTCCTCTCCACCCCATGGGCTCTTGACTCTCCCCTCGGGCCCAAGAACCTGCCACAGGGTCCCCTGGGGGCTGGCCAGGCCCTCTGCCACCCACAGCCTGAGCCCTTTGCCTGAGGGGAGAGAGTCTTGGGCTCCTCCTCCCCTCCCCCGGCCGCCCCTGCTCCTCTGGGTGCCCGCCGGCAGAAGTGTGCCAGAGGTCTGCGGGCAACTGTTGCCCAACTCACTTAGCGATCAGCTCCTGGCAAGGGGGTCGCTTCACATGGGGATGGGGTGGGGAAGGTGCGGGGCCCTGATCTGCGGAAGAGCAGGAGGGTGGGAGGCAGTCTGCATTTCCAGGGCCCACGGAACCCCCTCAGCAGGCAACCCCACTGTCTGACGAGGTGGCAGCTGCCCCTTCCTGAGCACCCACCTGCTAGGCGAGGGCCAGGCCCTCCATTCTCTGCTTAATAGAACTATGGCTACCCCATTCAGAGGTGGGGAAACTGAGGCCCAGCTAGGTGGAGGCTCTGGCCTGCAATGGCACCATTAGTCATGGCAGGTCTGGGTCAGCCCCCAACCATCTGACTGCAGAGCCCCTTCCCTGCTCTGTAAGGCAGCAGCAAGACAAGGGGCTTCCTGTGGAGCCAGGGCACCGGGACACAGGAGACCCCAGGCCACCGTCCCCATGTGTGCCCCCCACCCCCGCCTCGCCCTCCGGGCCAGGCAGCAGTAGTGCTGTGGCCAGTGTGCCCACGACTCCCGTCCCACCCACTCCCTGCCTCTGCTGCCGACTCTGCCAGGTGCCGTGTGCAGACAGGGTGCACGCAGCTGCCTTCCCAGTCGCTGGCTCCCCCGAGCCCATTGTTGGGCACCTGGGAGGGTTCCAGTTCTTTGCTGTGTGAATAGCGTTGTTGTAGCCATCTTGGCACAAGCTGCCTCTTTCCCTCCCAATCACGTGTTTGGGCGCTTTCCCTGACACGTTCCTTCTCTTACACAGCCAGGAGCTGGCGGGACGTCTCCCAAAAGAAGTTGGTGGCTGCCTCAGGGGCCCTGGCCCTGGCCTCTGGCTGCGGATGAGTCTGTCTCGGGGCAAGGGGCTCCCACCTTCCTGAGCACAGGTGTCCAGCCCTGTGCACGTTGCTGTACACGCACATCGCTTCAGTGAGGCGAGAACCAGAGCCACACTTCACAGGTGCAGGAGCTGGGCTCGGGGGCAGCACCACACAGGTGGCGGAGGGAGCCAGCTCCCCCAGGTCAGTCTCACTGGAGGCCAGGGCTTTGTCCCAGACCTGTCCTCGGGACCCCTCCTGCACACACCGTGTCCTTGCGTCCACTCCATCCCCAGTTTCCCTGTCCTGGAAGGCGTGTCCCCCAAAGGCACGGGCACCAAGCCAGCCCCAGCCCCTCCCCACTCCCGTCCCAAACTCCTTCATGGGGCTCGAGGGCCCTCCCGGAGCCAAGGCACACCTGGGCTGTGTGGGGCACCTCCCTCGAGTCCTCCCATGCCGCCAGCTCCAGGGTGGTCTGTGCGAGCAGGGACCCACCTACCCTGGTGCTCCCTGGAGGCAGCCACATCTGGAAGGCCATGGCTCTCCCTCCGGCACCTTTGCCCCCACAGGCAGACGGATGAACGAGTGGACCCATGCACGTGTGGCTGGCTGAGGGCTGGTAGGATGAATCACAGAAGCCTCTGAAAGTGCTACAGATGCCCTGGGAGGGGGATGGGAGGCAGCCTCTGATGGGAGGGGAAGGCCCACCTGGACCCCACTCCCTGGTAGGCTGGAGGGCTTCTCAGAGCTGGAATCTCACCCTCTCCTGCACCCGTGGCAGACATGACTATGAAACCAGGGCTTCTCTGCTGCTGGGCCCAGCCTGTAGCCCTCCCTGGGACAGCCCAGACCAGTTGGCTGCGTGTGGCACAGGAGGGAGGCCTTCCCGGCCCAGCGCTAAGTTATTGTTGAGAGCCCCGTGGCTAACACTCGGGTCTGCCCCCACCCAGCCGGTGCTGTGGATGAGACGCCCTGGAGGGGAGGGGCTCAGACCTGTTCTCTGGCTGCCCCCAAGGACCCAGGTGGGCACTCCACCCCAGAAGGCTCAGGCCCAGAAGGTTCAGGCAATGCGTGTAGGCCCAGCCAGCGAGGGCACCACGTGGGGGACACCGTGTGCCAGCAGAGGCACTCATATCCCTGTGGCTTTGTCCAGTGGGTCTGGGTGGGGCTTGGAAACCTGCATTTGTCACAAGCAGGGGCAGAGGCTCTGGGGACCACCCCCACAAGAGCACAGCCCTCGGTGGTCTGGTCTGTGTGGCTGACTGGGTGCTGCTGGCCCTTTGTGGGAGGTGCCAACTCCCTGGAAGAGTGAGCCGGCCTCAGACTTGCAGCCTGGAAAGCTCTGCCCTCCAACCCCTGGGTGTCCCATTATAACAGTCACTGCTTAAGCCTTACCAGCCTCAGAATCCTGTAAAGACTGCCTCCCCCACCCCACCCCAGTATCTCTCATGGTGTGTTCCTGGGGAAGGGACCTACCGTCATTGTCGGGGACCTGTCCTGTCCCTCTGGGTGACCCCACCTTCCCGACGTGCCCCTGGGCCCCAGTCCCACCTGACCACACTGCAGCCCCCCTCGGCCCCAGTGTGGGCTCTGTGGGCCTCCCAGGGCCCGTGGGTGCTTCTAAGTAGTAGACAGGTACGTCTCAGAGCCCTCCCAAGGCAGAACCAGGTGAACTGTCCATAAATTCTGAAGTCTACCCCAGTTAAGAACCACTGGTGACTCAACCCCCTCATTGTTTTCATTTTATACCTTTTATTTATTGTTTAAAACATGCCATATTGGTAAAGGACATTGTGAAAAGATTGTAATCCCAGGCCCTGAGCTCACCAGCACTGCGTGGGCCCCGCCCCGTCACCGCACCCATGTAGCTCCGTCAGCGAAGCTTGTGCCTGGGGCTTGGCCTGGCCGGACAGACACCCCCCGAGTCACTGGCAGCCCCATGGGAGGTTGAGGGACGGGCTCAGTCCAATCGGGTCTGAATCCCAGCTCTGCGCCTCGGAGCTGCGTGACTTTAGGCAGCAGCTCAACGTCTCTGGGTCCCTTGCCCCGTGGATGCGGACATCGTGACGCCTGCCCCCGCGGTTGCTGGGAGAGTTACATGGCAGGACGCTCCAGTGGGAGGTGCGGAATAGGCCACACGCGACGACGCCTTGCACCCCCGAGTCGTGAGTTTGAGACGTAACTGGCCCACACTTGGGCAGTGCCGGGAGCTGCCATCGACAATGGTGCCCGCCGCCCGACAGGAGGACGGCGGGCCGCGGGTGCGGAGCCAGGAAGCAGACCTACCCCCGGCGCTCTGTGCCGGGCCCCGCCTGCCGTGGCTGTCTGCAGGCCAACTGTGCCGCCAGGCCGGCCACACACACCCATGCCTCCCCTTGAAAGTCAACAGACCCGTTTTAGCAAATGTGGAAACCACAGAAAAACAGAAAGGTGTAAACAAACTGCCCAGACGCCCCTCCAGCTCCGCCACCTTCTGGATCATTCCTTCCCAGGTTCTCTTGTACACAGTCGTGACAAAATCATTGAGCCTTCCCCTACACCGGGGCCGCACCTGGGGCCTCCATTCTCAGGGCAGCCTGTGAACCGGGCCCTCCCCCCGACCCCAGCGTGCCCACGACGAGGGCTCGCCACTGCCTCACGTAGCCTTGCCAGTGCCACCAGCGGCCCCCCAGTGCCCTGCCCACCCAAGGCCAGGCCCGGGCTGCTTTTCCCCACGGCAGCGGCGGCAGCCAGTGGCTGCATCTGGAGGGGTGGAAGCAGGGTCTCGGCTCCGAGGAGCTCCCACATAAATCACGCCCACGTGGCAGCAGGCTCACTGCACACCAGGCCCGTCCCGCCTCGCCCCCACCCTCCCTGCCTGCCCCCGCCCTCGCCCTCCGCCTCTCCCCTGGGCCTGCCTTCCCAGCCCGATTAGCCTGCCGGCTGCAGACAAGGCTGTCTTCCAGGTGAACATTCCTTAGAAAAATGACTTCATTATCACCTTCAGCGGCTTGGCGTTGGGGGTGGGATGTATGTGGCCAAGAGGGAGCAGGAGGGGAGGACGTCCCCTCCCATCACGCCTCCTGCAGCTGGGCCCAGGGCTGCAGGAAGGCCTGGAGCCCAGGCAGGCAGGGACCCCCGTCCTGGCCGGCTGACGGAGACAGATCTGTGGGATTAAGGGGCTAGAGGGAAATATTACATTATGATAACAAATCACTCAGTGATTGGAATTTAATTACGTCTCTTTTATCTTGGTGACAGTCACGCACCTGGGCTCGAGGCCCTGGCTGCCTGAGCTGGGGCCAGGCTGGGGTGGGGGTGGGGGCTCAGCCCCAGGGGATTAATGAAGCCAAGCCCTCCCCTGCCCCAGAGGAAGCTGGGAGCTGCAACCCTCCCCTCTGCTGGGGGGGCACAAAGGGGGCTGTTCCTGCAGGAGAATGGGACTCACGGGGGCTTGGCAGAGATGGCTCATTGGATAGGTCAGGATGGCCAGGTGGGTCTGCCCAGTCCTGCCCAAGCACCCCCAGGCAGGGCCACTGGCTGCAGCCAGACCCCGGGTGACAGAGGCCACCCCGTGAGCAGTCCCATCACGGCATGTCTCTATCATCTGCCTCTGATCGCAGAGCAGCCTTGGGTAGACAGTGTAACGTTCCAGGCCAGGGCAGGGAGACAGACAGCCTCTCGGTGTGGCCTTCGGGGAAGGTAGACCCAGGTGGCTTTGCGCCCAGAGTGGGACAGGGCAGGGAAGGGGTGAGCTGGCTCTGGAAAGGTGGGGGGCAGCTGGGCCTCCTGGGAACACAGCAGACAAGGACCAAGCCCTGTTCAGAGAGCAAAATCCCGCTAGTAACCACCTCTTTTTGATATCTGTAGATTTTTTTGAAATGGCTTTGATTTTAGAAATTTTGTCCCAGGAACCAATGAACTCTAACACTCTGGAGTTCCCACTGCACCCCGGGGGCTACTGTGTCCAGCCAGGGGCAGTTCATACCTGGAACGTAAGTACCAACCACAGGGGCTTTGCAGAGCTCCTGGCCTGGGCCCGAGGTGAGTGGTGCGGCTCTGGGCATGGGCTTTTCTGGACTTGGTGTCCTCTCCTGGAGAACAGGGTAAAGACTGGCACTCCCAAGGCAGGCGGGAGGCTGCGTTAGACCTCGTTTTCAGTTATATGATGAGCCATGGGGAGCCCTCACCCGGATCCAGGCACAGGTCTAGGTGCTTTGCAGTTTAACTCACTGAGTCCTCATGAAGACCTATGAGGTCAGTCCTGTGACTGGCCCTGCTTTACAAATGTGGAAACCAAGTCACTGGCTGGGGAAGTCACCTGCCGAAGGCCACACCGCTGCTAGGCGGCAGAGCCAGGATTCCAGCCTAGATTCCCTCTCTGCTCCCAAGGGCAGCCCTCTTGCCCTCTGTGTCTGGATGAATGCCAGTAGCCCAAACACAGACATTATTGGCATTGTCATTTATACGGTGATGGTTCATTCACCAAACTATAGATTCCTTCGTTGTGCTGGGCAGGACAGGGGATACGTGTTGAAGGGGCACATATTTGGGTTGGAGAATATGGTTCCCATGCCAGGCAGCTTAATGATTCCAGGGTGACTGTGGCCCCAAGGACCTCCTGACTCTCTGTGGGCTCCCTCTTGGGATGGGGCTGATTTGGGGGTTTCTTTGCTCCCCATTAGCAAATGCGGGGCTGGGGGGCTATCCAGGCTCTCTCCCTCCCACCTTCCAGCCTGGCCATGGGGTTTGGGTGTGGCCCCTTCACACTCCCCCAAAGGGTGCCGGGGGGCCGCACAAGTTTGTCTTCTGATGGGCATGGGGGCAACCCTGGAGAACGAACACCACCCCCCAGACTGGCTGAGGGCTGCTGAGTCATCACACAGGGCCAGCCATCAGCCAAGCTGCTAATGGCAGGAGTGAGGACTATGTCATTGCTTTGGGGACAGGGAGGGGGCAGGGTGGGCCTCTGACTTCCACCCAGTTTCTGGCAGGGGTTGGCAGTTGTGGGGTGAGTGTGGGGTGGGGGGGATGATATATGATTTAGCTCGCCTGTGAGTGTGTATAGGATATGCCTGTGAGTCTGTGGGTGCACACTGGCCTGCATGAGCAAGGGGTGTGCACAGGCCTCTGGGTGCCCCTTGAGTCCTAGGCACATGTGGGTTGTGTGCCTCAGTGTGTCTGGGGTATCCGTGGGCCTGTGGAGACATGTATGTTTGAGGATTTGCACATGGACCGTATCCTCTAGGGAGTCTGGGGCATGATTGAGCTGCACAGGGAGCCCCACATCTGCCATCCACTACCAGCCAGGTCCAAAGACGGTGGAGATGGCAGAGCTGATGGTGCATACCTGCCGTGGCACTAACGGGGACAGAGGGGAGCCCTAACGTGGGGAGCTGATGCAACCATTGGCTGCATACACGGTGGTTGGGCGGAGGAGCGTGTGTTGAGGTGGTGGCTTAGGAAGGGCTCGCCAGAGAAACAGAACCAACAGCATGCACATAGGAAGAGATTCATCGTGAGGAACTGGCTCACGTGGTGGGAGGCTGTCAAGTCCCACAGTCTACTGTGTGCAGGCCAGAGCCCCAGGTGAGCTGCTGGTGTATGTCTCAGTCCCAGGGCAGGAGACTGATGTCCCAGCTCAGGTCGGCAGAGAGGGAGAATTCCCTCCTCCTCTGCCTTTGTGTTCTTGGGGCCCTCATCAGATTGGATGAGGCCCACCACATTGGGGAGGGCAGCCTGCTTTACTCAGTCTACAGAGCCAAATGTTAATCTCAGCCGGAAACACCCTCAAACATGGCCAGAAATAGTGTTCAACCACATGGCTAGGCACCCGGTGGCCTAGTCAACTTGACACATAAAATTCACCATCCCAGCTGGGTTGATGCACAAACCTGTGGCTGCTGGTACCTGCTTGTGTGGGCTTGCGTATTTATGTGGGCATGTAGGTGTGCATGAGCCCCTTGAGTTCTGGGGGATGAATGAGTGTCCTACTGTGTGCAGATCTACGCATTTGTGCATACACAAGTGTGACAGAGCGTGTGAGCCTGCCTGTGGGTGCTGTTCTACGTGGTGTGTTTGCATACTTCTGTGATTGTAGGTCCACACCTGTGCACATAGGATTGTGTGCACTCAGGCATGTTGACATGTGGCCCTGGTGCAGACACATGGCATCTTGAGGAACCATTGGCCCCTGGTTGTTGTAAGTTCTCCCCTCTCTGCCCCAGAAAGCTTGCCACTGGCCTGGCTTCCTCTGTACCAAGCGCTGCTGTGCAGGGTCCTGGGCTTCAGTGGGGTTCCTGCTGGGCCTCAAACTGCCAGTGGGGCTGGGGACTTTGGGCTTTGGGATGGCCTGGGGCCACCAGGGATACTCCTCTCTGCTGGAGTCCTCAGCACGGGTGGGCACATAAGTGAGCAGAGTCAGGGGTATCCTGGGGCCTGGGGGCCATATCCCCAGACCCTAGGGAACCTGGCAGCCCATGGTGGCCTCCCCCACACATGGCTGCCCTCTGTGGAGGAGCAAATAAAAGCTCTGCCAGGGATGGCACCAGCATGTTTGCCTCCAGCTCGTGGTGCTAAATTTGTTCCTGGTGCACAAGGGCGCTCAGTCTTGCACAGAGGCTGTGGACCTGGCACCCAGAGAGACCAGAGACAATGACCACCTCCCCCCCCCCCCAGGGCCTGCCCTCTGCTGTTCTGGTTCTTGCCAGAGGGAGAGGCAGAAGCAGCTCCAGAATCAGATGGGCCTGGGTTTAAATCTGGGGTGGGGACATTGGGAAGCTTGCTTCACTGCTCTGTGCCTCGGTTTCCCCACCCCTGCCTTGCAGGCCTGGGGAGAGGCGTCAGCAGCCCAGGCGCTTGGCCATGGTGTGTACTTGGTGTGAGCAGCTGAGGATGCTGCAGGGGGTGCCGCCAAAGTGCTCCTGGGGGAGGGAGCTCTCTGGGGTTCCTGCCTTGCGGGGCAGTGGGGGTGGTGAGGGAGAGTGCATGCCGCAGCCGTGTGCATGAATAGCTCAGCCCCTACACTTGCAGGTGGATCTTGGGCAGGCTGGTTGTTGTTTCCTACAGGACCCAGGTGTGCCCATCTCAACCTATAGGTTGCCTCATTCTCGGCACAAGGAATCCCACGGTCATATCTAAAATGCCCCTCCCCGTGCCCCTGTGGCATGTTGCAGGCAAAGTGTAGAGAAGTACTCGATGCTGGAGCCTGGTGCTGCCTGCCTGTATTCCTCTGGGCAAACTCGCATCTGCCTGGGTGCCATCCTGGGTGCCTCCCTCCCTTCCTGGGATGCCGGGCTCCAAGCAGAGTGGGCCTAAGGGCACTCGGGGGGATGGCTCACACTTCGGATGGGGGCTTCTTTGGATGGGGGCTTCAGTGGACATCCCCTGACCTCTGATTCCCCAGCCCTTCCCTGCGGGACCCAGGATGGTCCCTGTGGGACCTGGGGGCGCCCAGAGGTTTGAGGGGTCTGGGGGGCTCCTCAGCAGGGGCTCTAGGAGACACGGCCCCCCAGGAGGAAGGCCACCCATCCCACCCTGAAACGCAGGTGCAAGGGGAGACGCAGGGAGGCAGGTGTGAGTGAGGGCTGGGCCCAGTGGCAGGGGCTGGGCCTTCCTGAGAAGGCAGCCTCAGCTCCCTCATGACCACCCTGACTCCTAGGGTGCCGCCCCCCCAGCACCCACATCTCAGTCCTGCCCTTGTCACCACCTGGACCTTCCTCCCTCCCTTCCCGTCTCTCCCTCTCCCTCTCCCCCCTTCTCTCTCGCCTACTCCATGTAGGTCCCGAGGGCAGGGCCCCGTCTGTGCGGTTCACTGTGGGTCCCCAGCCGCGGTGGGCGTCTAGTGAATTCTGGCTGAATGAACGAGTGTGGCTGGAGTCTGGGGCTTGGCTCTCCCCTGTTCTTTCTCGGTTCCCTTTTGAGCCAGACCCTGTCTCTAGCAGGCCCCAGCTCCCCTTGGCATGTGGCCAGCACCTCCCATGGCTCAGGCCTGCCCCTCTGGGCAGCCCACCCACGTGGCCCTGGCAGCCCTATGGGCCCTGCTTTGCAGAGCTCCTGGCTGGGTAGGGTGCAGGTGGTCCCATAGTCTTGACCTGCCTTGTGTCACACTCCAGCAAGGCAGCCTTGTCCCTTCAGGAAGGCCTGGGCTCCTCAAGGGTGGGATCACAGGTGCGGTCACCTTTGTCTTCACCTCCACACCCACCCAGAGACACCTGGGCAACGCAGACAGCAAAGGGCAGGTGGGCAGTGGCCTGAGGCTATGGGACTGGGAAGTCTGTGCTCATCCCCACAGTAGTGCCTGGTCTGCACTGAACCCCAGGCGCCAAGGCGGGCAGCTGCTGTGGTGGGGGGGGCAGCTCCAGCTGGCCTTGGAAGGACGTAGGGACTCCTATAGACGCAGAGCGAAGGGCTTTTCCGGTGGAGGAGAGTGCGGGTGCAAGGCAGGGAGGCCCGGGGGCTGGGGAGAGTGGGCGAGGAGGCTGGGGCCTGGTCCCAGGGGCCTCCGATGCCACGGAAAGGAGCAGAGGTCCTCGGGCCCCCCCAAACCTGGCACAGCCACGGGGAGCTGAGGGGGAGGAGCCCTGGCCTCCCCACCAGCAGGGGCTGTTCCATCCATGCCCCCAGGATCTGGTGGCTTCGACCTCGCCTGCACAGACCCCCAAATCCAAAGTGGAAACAGATGTGTTTGTTCACGCACACGGAAACGCACACCAACTGGCTGCCACGAGCCGCCTTCACGTCAAAATCCCCATTTCTGGGGAGAAAAATACAAGTGACAGTAAGTACAGGGAGAGGGAAAATTTCCATTTCAAACAGGCTGGAGCAGTTTGCACTCCAGTGAGCCTGGGAGGAAACAGCTAAGGCCAATTTTCCAGCAAGGCCTTTTCCCGGCTGGGGGGCTGTGGCCTCGGGGCTGGCTGGGGGTGCTGCTCCCTGGGGTCTGGCAGAGTCACTTGTGGTTTCCAAATCAGTTTTGCTCCCAGCAGCGAGCTGCCTCAGGGGCTGGTGGCCCCTGAAGACATGGGCGAGCCCCTTCCCAAGCACCCTCTTAAGGCAGGTGGGCTGGGAGTTGGGCACCCGAGCCAGTTCCACGGCCCCACGGCCACATGGGTGCTGCCACGCACCTCAGGTCTCACCTGGGCCAAGAGGGGCTGCCTCAGCCTCCCCGGCCTATGAGGTGCACCTCGTCCACCGAGGGCCAGAGAGAGCTCTAGGGCTGGGCACAGGGCTGCGGTTTGCGTCCCTGCACAGACACCCCATCTGCCTGCAGCTACTTCTCCTTCCCCGCCCCGGTCACAGCTGCAGCAAAGCCATGACGGGCATGCAGGGCAGCACAGGGCTGTCCCTCCTGCGTAAGCTCCCTGGAGGCTGGGCTGTGTCTGTCTGGTCATCTTTGTCTCCCAGAGGCAGTGGGAGGGAGGGGGTTTATGTGACACGTCGTGTATATAGCAAGCTCGGGGGCAACTCTGGAACCCTAACCCTGGCTGGAAATGGAGCTTCCAGATGATTCTCTGGGGATAGCTTTCACAGACACCTGATCCCTGAGGACCTGACCCCTGGCAGGCGAGTGCCTGGTGGGGAGGGCAGTGGGACAGGTCTGCTCCTCGAGTCTGTGTGTGCCCAGGTGTAACTGAAGCCACCCCCTGGGTCTGGTTCAAAGCGTGGAGGTGACTCTTCCAGCGACTCTTGCACGAAGTCCTGTGTGTGGAAGAAGCAAGCAGGCTGCCCTCAGGAGGGGTGGGGAGGGCAGGCCTCGCCCTTGTGCCAGACCTGGGAGTCCATGTGGGGGGGGCAATCTGCTTTACCCACGAAAGTGTCAATCTCGTCCAAAAACACCTCAAAGAAGCAATGGAATTAGGTTTGACCAAATATCTGGGTACCGTGTGGCCCAGTCAAGGTGACTCCTAAAATCAAGCATCACTCTCCTCGTGGTGTGTCTGCCTGAGAAACAAATCCTCTCCCCCTCCTGAGGCCTTTCTTCCCAGTGCAGACTCACAACCCACATCAGATGTGCCCTTGCCCGCCCCATACGATCACACGAACACAACCGTGGGGGCTTCATCTGCCTCCTGTTGTGAACACTCTTGCGACACCCCACAGGCCCCAGCCCCTGCACCCCTTAAGACACGAACTCACAGTACACCCCAGGCCACCAGCTGAGGATGTGTTAGACAGAAATCCCAAATCCCCACGAGGTGCCAGCAAGGAAACCACCTACCTGCCGGGGGGAGGGAGGAGGCTGGTTCCTGGTAAGGGCAGAGTCCTTGGAGACACAGTGAAGTGTTGTCACTGTGCCATCCACCTCTCACCGTGCCCCACCTTGGCCTGGCCCCACTGCCCTCCCTGTGACTCCACCTGCCTCCTTGCAGGGCCCCCCTCTGCATCCCCCCTACATCTCCAGCTGGCCTCCAGAGCCTCTCTACACCAGACCATGAGCCTCCTCTAAGCCCTTCTGTGGCTCCCCAGTGCCCCCAAACAAAACCCAGACCAACAATGTGACTGATCAGACCCCGTGGGACCTGACTTTGCCCCTCCTGTGCCCACCCCCAATTCCACCCAGCAGCCAGACAAAACCACCGGCTGCTCACAACGGGTGGCAATGGCTGGCGTCCTTCCAGGCCCTTCCAGGGGTGTTCCCTCTGCTCTCCTGACCAGCACCACGCATCCTTTTGGCTCTTGCCTCCTCTGAGAAGCCTTCCCTGACCTCCCAGGCCCTGAGCTTTTATTGCCCCTGACACATCAGGTGTGACCCCTACCTCCCTGGCCCCAGAGGTAGAGCTCTGTGTGGGCAGGCCTGCTCTGTGAACAGTCCACCCTAGGGAAGGCACATCGTAGATACAGGAGGAGTAAACAGGTGTAGCCGCAGCCCCTGGGGGAAGGGGCTCCGTCAGGCACTTGGTAAATGAGTAAAGCTGGTGCTGGCTTCCCCATCGGTGCAGGCCTTGGTTTCAAACCTGTCCCCCAGGGTGGGAGGGCTGGGCACCGCTAGCTAACTGGGTGGAGTTATGGACGGCACCTTTGAGCTTCTGTGGAAGATAAATAGCTCAACAGGAAGGCCCTCTGGCTCCAGCTCGAATGGCAGCTGGGCCTCCCAGTATTCCAGACCAGCGGCCTCTGGCCAAGAGATGGCAAACCTCCATTGCATCTGAGAAAGGACAGGCGGGAGGAACTGTGGTGGCCGCTTGCTGCCAGCCTCTGGGCTTTCTGACTCTGGGATACAGGCAAGCCTGTGGAGGTCATAGTCCTGTAAAGCTCATTTTGTGCACATTCTTTACGACACACTACTGGAGCAGAGAGGCCATTACTCCCCTGCCTGAAAGTGCAGCCCCTGCCCTGCTGCACACATACCTCATTGGGCCACTGCCACAAGAAGGGATCCTGCTCCCTCCTCCGGAAGTGACGCCCGTGCCCGAGCTGCTGTACCTGTGGCTCCATTCTGCAAGACACGGTCTTGGGCTCCTCTGGGCTCTGTGCTGAGTGACACTGGGGGACAGGGCTCTGGAGGGGAGAGGCCTGGGTACACACTCTGATTCTGCCAACATCAGCCTTGTGGCACTGGGGGACCTCACGGTGCTGGGGCTCTGGGTGTATGAGTTTCCCCGGACCACCACAACAAAGTACCACAAACCAGGTGGCTTAAAACATTAGAAATACTTTGTCTCCCAGTTCTGGAGGCCAGAAGTCCAAAATCAAGGTGTCCCAGGGCCATACTTCCCCTGAAGGCTCTAGGGGTGGATCCTTCCTGCCTGTCCCATTGTCTGGGGCTGCTGGCAACCCTTGGTGTTGCTGGCTTGTGTCCGTGTCACTCTGGTCTCCACACGCCGTCTTCTTATAAAGACGTTAGCCATATTGGATTGGGGCCCGCCCTGCTGCAGTGTGACCTCAGCTCAACTCATTACACCTGCAATGACCCTATTTCCAAATAAGGTCACTGTCTGCGGTTCTGGGAGTTAGGACTCCAACATATCTTTTGGGAGGACACAGTGTTACCCACAACAGGTGGCCTGTGTGGAGGCTGGGACAGCCACTGTGGGGTTTGGCTCTCCGCAGGCTTCGTCTCCTGGGGGTGGGCGCCACATGTATCCGGAGGGAGCCTCTCCCTCCAGGTAGCTTTTCCTTCTCCCGGGCACTAGGATGGAGGCTCTGGCTGCCCACATGCAACTCCTGGTCAGCTGCTTAGGGTCCCATCTCGGGAACAAGACGTGCTGGTGGATGGTGTCACCCATGGGCCCCTGCAGAAGCTGGGAACCAGCTTTAGGGGCAGGAATGTGCCAAAGCTCCATCTTTGCAAATTCGGCAGGATGAGGTCCCCTTCACCCCTCCCCCACCCCAGACATAGCCAGAGCCTGAAGCCCTGCCCTGGGTCCACAGCCTGGCCTGGCTCGGGGCTAGCGGCTGCCTCTGTGGGAAGTGGGAGGCATGTCCAGCCCTGCCTGGGTGCCGAGGCAGCGGTGGTATTTGAAAGCTGGCAGGGCCCGAGACAGATGTGGTGTGTCCCATTGGGGCATCCTCTTCCCACAGTGTCACCCACTGAGATCTGCCTTCCCCAGCCGGGAACAACAGCCCCTGGTCCCTTTTATCTCTCCTGCACCAGGGCTCGGGAAAAGGGACAGACAAAGGCCTGCAGCCACATCATTTTTCTCCCCTTCACCCTCTGGCCGACCCTTTTCTTCCTTTTATTATGTATTTTAATAGGGTTGGACCAAGATGGATGGCCCTAGCCCTGGGATGGGCCGGCGCCTGTCCCCTCCACCCCCGCCCGCTGGCCCTCAGAGCACTGGCACTCTGCGCGCAGAGCCAGGATGGACAAAGCCGGCAGGAGGAGGGGCACCCAGGCTGCGGGCAGGGTGCTGTTCCTTGCCCTGGAGCCACCCTGCTCGGTTCCTGGGGTCAGCCAAAGACCCGGCCTGTGACCTCCTGGGGCGCTGGACCCTAATTCCAAACTGCTTCTGCCCCCTGCCCCTGCCCGCCCCAGCAGATCCACAGTCAGCAAGGCCATATGTGGGCCTGGGGGTCTGGTCCTGTGCCCAGCCTATGTGTGGGAGGGGCAGAGAGATGGGCTGACCTGCAGCACACCCAGTGCGTCCTTCGTGTGTCTGATCCCTATTCACGTTGTCTGGGGTTCAGGATCTCTTCCGGTGTTCCTCATTGACCCGTCTATTCTCATCTATGTTAAAAACAGATGGTCTCATAGTGCACGTGCCCCTGGCACCATCTCCTTGGCTTCACCAGTCCTAGGACGTTGATGTCTTATCCCCATTTTACAGACAAGGAAACTGAGGAGCAGGGCACACAGCCGGTGAAAGGCTGAGCCAGTGTCCCAGCCCCATCTGCTCACTCACAGCCCCCCAGCCTGCCCCATGGGCAGCACAGAGGATGACCTGCTCCCACCAAGGCTTCAGCCTCCAGGCTGTGGCCTCTGGTGTGCAGGGGTAGTGTCAGGCGGGGAAGCCGAGACAGGCTTGGTCCTGGTAAGTGGTCTTCCCTGGGCCCTGGCCTCTTGGAGCCTGGGGAGGTGTCCTGTGACCCCACCCCTCAGGGGAGACTGAGGCTGGAGGTACTGAGGACCTGCTCACACCTTTGAGCCTCGGGCACGGGGGCTCAGGCCCCGGGCTGGCCCTGCCTCTGCTCAGATAGAGAGAGTGCTCTGAGAGCCCAGGGGGCGCAGGCTCCTTCTCGGGCTCAGTGCACAAACTAACCTCCTGAACACATAAATGCAGGGACTGAGGCTCCCTTAGTGAGAGACTTGTTCTTTGGCTGCCTTAAGTAACGTGGGGGCAGCTCTAGTCACAGCAGCCGAAAGACGGAGACAGCCCAAGTGCCCTTCTGCCAGCGGATGGAAAAACAGCGTGTGGTCAGTGGAATATCCTCAGCCGTAAAGTGGAAGGAAGCACTGGTTCATGCTGCCACATGCATGGACCTCTATAACCTACGGTAAGTGACAGAAGCCAGACACAAAAGGCCACACGTTGTATAAGTCTATTTGTACGGATGTCCGGAATAGGCAACTCCGCAGAGACAGAGAGTGAATTGATCGCAGTGGGAGCGACTTCTAAATGGTGTGGAACTTCTCTTGGGGGTGGTGCAGATATTCTGGCATTACAGAGTGGTGACTGTTGTATGGCTCTGGGGATACACTGAAAACCGGATCTGCAGGCTCCGAAAAGGACACTGCGTGGCAGGCCTCACCCAATCCACTGAGAGCCTGGGCAGAACAAAAACACGGAGGAAGGGCAAGTCTGCCTTCTCTCCTTCTGAGCCGAGATATCCATCTTCTCCTGCCCCGGGGCATCAGACCTCCTATTTCTTGGGCCTCTGGACTCAGACTAGGACTCACACCATTGGCTCCACTGGTCCTCTGGACTTTGGACTTGGACTGGAACTGCACCACCAGCTCTCCTGGGCCTCAGATCCTGGGACTTCTCGGCCTCCGTGGTCGTGTGAGCCAATTACCATAAAAAGTCTCTTTCTACACCTCTATACACCTATCCTACTGATTCTGTTTTTCTGGAGAACCCTGACTAATGCAGGAGAGCTGTGGTCAGCAGGGGCAATGTGCTGTTCCCTGGCGCCTTTGGAATTGGGTTGCAGGTGCCCTGGAAGGGAGGCAGGGGTCAGGAGTGGGACGTGACCTCAGACAGGGACCTTGGAATCTCCTGGGGGTTCATCTGGAACAGTCCTTCTTAGCTCAACTCCTACATTTTGTGGATGGGAAGACTGAGGCGCAGGAAGGGGCAGTGGCTCCGTGGAGAGGTTTGAATTCCCAAGCCTCCGTCCTGAGTTATTTTCCCAAGCACTGTGGTGAGGAAGCTGTGCTGGCGGTGTTTCTTATGGGCCCATCTCGACACCAAGAATTTGGACTCCTGATTTCAAACCCTTGATTTCAAACTGTACCATAAATTTGAGGCAAGTATATACCAGTTATCTATTGATGCATAAGAAATTATCCCCCAACATATAGTAGCTTAAAAAATCAATAACCATTAATTATCTCCCACAGTTTCTGTGGGTCAGGAATTTGGGAGCAGCTTAGCTGGGCAGGTCTGTCTTGGAGTTTCTTGAGAGGTTGCAGTCAAGAAATAGGCTGGGCTGATAGGACTTGTTGGGACTGGAAGATCCACTTCCAAGGGGCTCACACACATCTCTGGCAAGTTGGTGCCAGCTGTTGGCAGGAGGCCTCAGCTCCTCCCACATGGGCCTCTCCACAGGGCCGCTTGAGTGTCCTCACAACGTGGCAGCCAGATTCCCCAGAGGGAATGATCTGAGAGACAGCGTGGCAGAAGCCATGATGTCTCTTACAGCCTAGCTTCAGAGGTCACGCCCTGTCATCCCACAATGTCCTATTGGTGACAAAGGTTGGCCCCATTCAGCGTGGCCACACCAGGGCACGAGCACTAGGGGCTGGGGGCCCTTAGGGATGATCTTGGTGTCTGCTTACCACAAACATGAACGTGAAGTTTACATTTAAAACCAAACTCTTTTTGGAGTTGGTGTGTGCAAACTCCTCAGCCCTCTGATGTTGCTGTTTTAGTCCTTCCGAACAGATTGATGATGATTCCCTGTGATTACCCACGCTGCACCGAACCGTGGGTGCGTCTATCTGCCCGAGGTGAGATTTTAAAAGCTGCCTAACACTGTCTCTTTAGCAGGCAGGAAGGCTGCCAAACCTGAGTACTGATGGCAGAAATATCCCCACGCACATACCGTCCCGTGCACAGCAGCTCACGCAGGACAGTGAAGACGAAGCAGGTTGTGCCAACAGTGCTCACAGGATGGCCGATGCTATGACAGGAGAGAGTGTCCCACGTGGACAAGGAAAGTGCCGACTGTGCTGCAGACCTTCGCTTGCCTCTTGGGACCTTCTCCCTTAACCTCCATGTCGCTCTGTGTCCTTGGGGGCTGGCCCTTGGCGACTGGTCAGTGTTCTCTGCCTTCCAGCCTCAGAGGGAGCAGTAAGGTGCTGTCGGGTGCGATTCCTCCAGGTCCCTCTCTGGGAGGTCACACCCCTGCGGGCTCTCCCCCCAGCCCTCTGTCTCTGGGTTCAGCTTGCAGCCTCTTCTTCTTCTCCTTCAAGCTGACAGCGGGGGCGACAGTGCCTTGTTTCTAGCCCTGGGGAGGGCCCAGCCCCTTGCAGTTTCTCCACACCCTTTATAAGTGCTCCCTTTTATGAGCATGCCCCAATTCCTCTGCTTGAGGGTGTCAGATGGGAACCTCAACTGATATGCATCTCGAGGGCAAAATGGGCAAGGAACAGTAGACAAATTGCCCCTTTTCTTCTGGTAAGCCCTATCTCTCTGCAGGCGGATGCCCAGGACTGTAAGAATATGAAGAAATGTTCACGTACCTCAGTCATAAAAGAAATGTTAACTGAACCCCAAGAAAACACCAAAAAAATAGTTGTCAAGGGTACAGAAAAAGTGGGTGGCCAGGCCCTTTCTGAGCTCAGCAGGCTGTAGGGGCACAGCCAACCAACGGCCATCTGGCAACAGGTATCACACCTGGCACCGAACATACCTCTGACCTGCAGGCATGCGGGCAGGGAGTCATTCTAAGGAGATAACCCAGTATGCAGGAAGGTGTATGGAGAAGGATCGTCATCAGGGGCACTTAATCCTGGGGAAGAGTTGGCTTAATTCCCATTAATCTCTCTGCTGGACTCCAATGCAACCATGACCAATGATAGCTTCAGAGTATTTAATGAAACAGGAAAATGGGCATAATTGAAAATTGATTTAAAATAGTTTATTAAATTAATAATTTAATTGAAAATATACATTTGTAATAAATAAATAATTAATTTAAATGAACAATTTTATTGAAAATGGGGTATAAAGTGGTAAACATAGTATGATCCCAATTATGTAAAAAGTATATATTTGTTTATTCATGGTGAAAAGGCTACAAGAATATGAAATAAACTATAACTAATGGTTATTTCAGCCAGGAGCATTGGCTCACGCCTGCAATCCCAGCACTTTGGGAGGCCCAGGCAGGAGGATTGCTTGAGGCCAGGAGTTCAAGACCAGCTTGGGCAACATAGTGAGATGCCATCTCTACAAAAAATAAAATAAAATAAATAAATAAAGGAATAAAATTTAAAAAAATTAGCTGGGCATGGTGGCATGTGCCTGTAGTCCCAGCTACTAGGGAGGCTGAGGCAGAGGAATCACTTGAGCCCAGGTGTTTGAGGCTGCAGTGAGCTGTGATGACACCACTGCACTATAGCCTGGGTGACAGAGTGAGACTCTGTCTCAAACAAAAAAATGGTTATTCCTTCATGGTGAGGTTATTGGTATTTTTCTGTTGTTTCTTATCCTTTATCTTTCTACATTTTCTAGACTTTCTCAAATGAATTACCTTTTTTGTTTAAAGAGGAAATGACTTCAAAGTTCATGCCTCATAGGACAAAATATATATAAAGGCACATCTCCGGCAGACTGCATAGCGTGATGAAGACCCCTTTCATGCACCTCTACCTGTTCACTGCACTCTACAGTTTACAAGCAGCTTGCCTTGTGTAGTCCTGGGGAAAGACCCCGGCAAGGGCTCCAGAGATGCTGGTGAAAGTGACCAAGAACCAAACCAAAACTAAGGAATCGAGCCTGGGCCACAGAGGAGGGACAGGCATCCCAGGGTTAGCTCTGTTTGGGTAAAGCTGCTGTTTCTGGTCAAGGGGTCACAACATGGATGTAAAAGAAAAGGGCTTTTAAGAGAGATGGTGGGGGCAGGAAGGCACGTGGATGGATTCGGGCTTGCCGTGAATCTAATGAAGGCTGAGCATCTTGTCCCTCACTTGCAGGGCCTTCCTGTAAGGCCTGAGACCTAATTTCATATTCCTAAGTTTGTATTTGTTTTCTTAAAAAGGCCTGAAAATTGTGTGTGCTTCCTGCCTCCCCAAACCCAGTTATGCCCTGATACAAATTCATCCGAGCTCCCAGTGCAGGGTCCCTGGCTTTGGGGAGGCAGGTCCTGGGCATGACCCCCTCTCCCTGCAGCAGGACCCCAGGGCTGGTCATTCCTCTCCCTCCCGAGACCTTCTCCTGGCTCTGGCCTTCAATCCTGTGGCTCCTTCAGTCGAAAACACGCTTCCCTTCTTTTGCTTCGCCAACCTGACTCACACCACGTCCCCTCCTCAGGAGGCCTCCTCTGACCCCCAGCCTGGATTAACACCCCCATTACCCCCCACACAATGTTTATCATCTGTCACTGTCATCACCAAACCATCTCCTTCTGGGACAGGGGCAGTCACTTGGCCACTGCTGTGTCCCCAGCATCAGGCACTGTACCAGGTGCTCAGGGTGCTCACCAACACTTTTTCTAAACAGACACCAGAGTAAAGGAATGAGGAAAACCAGACCCTTCCCGAAAAGCCTGAGAGTGAACTGGACAGCAGTGCCTCCTGCTGCAGGCCCCCACCCCGGCTCTCCTGCCCTCTTCTGCCTGTGCTTGTGGCCCAAGCAGTGCGTGGGCTCTGCAGGACGGTCGTACCCTGGCTACTTCTTTCCCACCTACCCACAGGGGGTCCCCTCCCTGGTCTCCCAGCTGCCCTCTCTCTGCCCACTTGGGGACGTCCAGCTGGGGCTCACTCAGGCTGCCGCCCACCCCGGTTCGGCAGAGGGGTTTCTGTTGGCCTTAGTCTATGCCCCCTGCACTGTCCCCCACTGGCTCTGGCACTCAGCCACCAAGATCATGGTCCCCATCCCCGCCGAGCCACATGGCCAGCAGGCCGGCTGTTTCACTTTTGACTTGTCATTGTTGATAATACCCTACTAAAAGTTGAAAATACATTTTCCTCCTGCCGATCTTTTTCCTTTTCATTTAGCAAACATTGATTTCCCCCCGCCCAGCAGATGGAATAGAAATGAAATAACACACGTCTCTTTGCCGTGATTTACTCATCAGAGCCGGAGGCAGTGGGCAGGGGCTGGGCTTCTCCTACCTCATCCACGGGTCGCTCCGTGACCTTGGACGGCCAATTAGCTTCTCTCCTCTGCCGCATTCCCCCGCCCCCCACTAGAAAAGGAGACCCCAGCTTGGAGATCAGGGGGCTTTGTTTACCAGCTAGAGGAGCCTCCTGGGGAGGTACGGATAAAAGCCTCTGTGAAAAAGCCAAGTTCAAGGTTGTGTCCACAGCAACCCTCATGAAGTGGCAATTATCCAATTAATTTGATTAGTGTAGACAGCACCGCCATCACCTGCTCTGCACAGCCCCTTGCCGTCCGCTTTCCGAGCCCAGTCAGCTTCTTGGGAAGAGGGAGAATGTTGAAAGCAAGAGACTGGGCCCGCATCATGCCCAGGCTGTCACTCTCTGTAACCCTGGTCACCTGACTCTAGTTTGGAGATAATGAAGCCTCCCTCCCAAGTCTGTAGGGAGGACTGAGGAGATGTATTCAGTGACATCCTCGGGGAGACTAGGGGAGCAGATGCTTCAAGAGAGACCACTTGCAGAGGGATGAGGTGTAGACCACCTTAGAGCCAGGGCCTGATGCTTTTCTCAGGGTCAGCGTGGGCAAGTCACTTTGTGCTTCAGTTTCGTCATTGGTTCCAGGGAGATTCTAACACCACTGGCCTCAGAGGGGCACAAGCTCAGGGCTGGTGCTCCATACTGAGGGTGGTTGCCATGGTGATGAAGATGGTGGTGATGAGGAGGATGATGATGGTGATGATGGTGAGGATGGTGATGATGTTGCTGATGGTAAAGAAGATGATGATGGTGGTGATGGTGGTGATGGTGATGATGATGGTGGTGATGGTGATGGTGGTGGTGGTGGTGATGGTGGTGGTGGTGGTGGTGGTGATGGTGGTGATGGTGATGGTGTGATGGTGGTGGTGATGGTGGTGATGGTGATGGTGGTGGTGGTGGTGGTGGTGGTGATGATGATAAAACACCTTTCTCATGGGCTGACTATATAGCCAGGCAAGGAAACAGCCTTACCGGAGAGCCCTTCCAGAGTGACCCCTCTCCCACCAAGAGGTGGGCCTAACTCTTATCCTCTTGAAGCTAGGCTGGCTCTGCAACATGTGTAACCTATAGAATATGGTGGAAATGGTGACAGGAGATTTCTAAGGCTAGGTTGGAGGAACCCTTGCAGTTCCCTCTGGGCCTCTTGAGAAATTCTGGGAGCCCTGGGCTGTGATGCAGGAAATCTGACTGCCCTAAGAACACCATGCAGGGGAGGCCATATGTAGGTGCTCTGGGTGGCAGTCCCAGCTGATCCCAGCCTTCCAGTCATGCTGCCAAGGAACCAGACTTGCGAGGAAAGCCCTATTAGACCCCCAGACCAGCTGGCAGCCAGTGCAACCCCACTCACTGAGCCAAATTCACACCACACGGAGCAGATGAATCACCCAGTTGGACCCAAATGGGATTCCTGACCTACACAATCGTGAAATATAGTAAAATGGTTCCTGGGAACTACTAAATTTGGGGGCAGTATGTAATGCAGCAATAGCCCACTGGGGCAATGGGTCTGGATGGTTCTGGGTCCAGCCACATCCTGCACAGACATCAAGTCTACAGGTAGCTGCTTGGCTCAGAGTCATGGGCCTGAGCCACCTGCTAGGGACTAGTCTTGCTATGGGGTCTGTTGGACATGATGGTTGTTTCCTTTATACAAATAGCAATTCCGGTCTCTGACTTCTCAGCACGAGGGAAAGCAGGCGTGTTTTGAAGCTGGCACTCACAGGGCTGTACATGGCCACAGAAGGAAGGCCATGTGCGGGCCTTCAGCATGGCGGGAGCCGAGAGCTGCCCCAGGGCCCGGGAAGGGCACCCCCTGCAGCACTGAGCATGGCCACTTGAGAGCAGGGCAGCCCGGAGGATAATGTCCCCTGCTGACCGCAGCCTGGGACCTCCTCCCGTCAGGCCCTGCTAATGGTGAGCTGCCTGAGGCTGCCCTGAGGGGACGAGGGGAGTGGGCAGTGGGGAGAGGGATGAGGAGGCAGCAGGGCAGCCGCCTGCCCAGTCCTATGCTAGGCCAGCGGGGAGGAGGCACCAAAGCCCCCTGAGCACTGTGGCCAGCCCTGTGCTCACGGAGCCTCAGAACTGGCCTGGGGGGGTCTTCCTCTCCCACCCATTTACAGACGGGCATTCAGGGTCTCGGACCAAAGTCACATACTGGGGCTGGAAATTGAGCCCAGGCCTGCCTGAACCCCAAGCCCGTGCCCCTGCTGCTTCTCAGGCTGCCCTGTAGGAACCCCGGGGAGGGTGCCTTTTTGAACCTCTTTTCCTCCGTGGAGGTCCCCAGTTTTGGTCACGGCATGGGGCATATCCCACTGATCAGGGAATGGCTTCTGACTGAATCCCGCCCCCTCAGAGAATAATGGGCACCCCCGGCCCATGGGTGGAGTGAGGTCTTCTCTGATCAGACACACTCAGCACAAATAGTGCATTGGATTTTACTTGAGGGGCTTGGAAAGAAAATGCTGCCAACCACTGCACGGTGTGGATGTGGAGTGCAGGGAGCCCAGAGCAGCCCACTGCCGACAGTTCCAGGGGTGGGGGCACCCTTTAACACCCACAGCAGCCTCTTGTGCCCCTGGGCCCAGACATTGTGGGACCCTGATGCAGAGCCAGACCTCAAGAGGGGGATAGCAGGGACACGCTGATGCTGGGACCTGGGACCCCAAGTGGCTTTGAGCCAAAGCTCACCCCTGCTGGTGACCCCACTGACACACCCCTGGGCATGGGCCCTCCTGCCCCCACCCCAGCTGGTCCTGGCACCAACAGCACCTGCTCCTACCAGTGTCCCCTCAAGGGTCCCAGTTCTGGGCCCGGAATGCACAGCCCATCCCCCCAGGCCCGAGACTCTCATCTCAGGCACCCCAAAGCTAGGCATGTCCGTGTGGTCTCCCTGCCCATCTATTCTGGTCATCTGCTCGCTCTCCCTGCTTCACCCAGCGCCTGCATCATGGGCAAACACACCACAGGTGCACACACCATGGGCACCCACACCAAGGGCACACACACCCCCGCCATAGACAAATGCAACGCAGGCTCCCCCACCACAGGCACACACCCCACAGGCACACACATGGGCATCTGCTGAGATTCTTTCCTCCCATTCTTGGGAGCCTGATGCCCGCTGAGGTGCTGTCACCATTCGTGCTCTCTCAGAACACACAGACAGGCTCTTATATTCTCCCTACTTTATGGCCAAGGAAAGGAGGGTTGGAGAGGGGAAGGCACACAGCTAACAAGTAGCAAAACCAAAGCTCCACTCTCCAGGGCCCCTAGCCTCCCTCTTTGTTGTACGGGTCTACGCCGTGTGCGACCACATCGTGGCCACTTTCCATTTGCTTCCTTTGCTGGCACACTGCAGGGGGTGGGGGGAGAGCCCCACTCTGGATGCACCTGCTGCGCAAGTCTTCCTGTGAACATAGGAGTGAACGCTTGGCTTGTATGGTAGGTGTGCATTTAACTTTTTAAAAAAATACCAAATTTTTTTACCCAAAGTGATTATACCATTTTATATTCCCATGACCAGTGTAGAAGAGTTCCAGTTGCGTCACATCCTCATCACCACTTGGAACGGTCAGTCGTAACTTTAGCCATTTCAGTGCGTATGTAGTGGTGGCTCATGGTGGCTTTAGTTTGCACTTCCCTGATGATTAATAATGTTGAGTGTCTTTTGTGTATGCTTACTGGCCGTTCACATATCTTCTTTTGCGAAATATATGTTCAAATCTCTTGCCTGGTTTTCTGAGAGTGTTTAGCAGGAATGGATATTGAATTTCATCAAATGCTTCTTCTGAATATTCTGAAATAATAATATTTTCATGTAATTTTTCTCCTTTAGTCTGTTAATGTGGTGAATTCTATGGATTGTTTTTCAAATGTTGAGCCAATATTGCACCTCTGGGACGAATTCCACTTGATCATGAGGTATTACCCTTTTTAGATATTGTTGGATTTATCTTGTTAATATTTTGATGAAGATCTTATTATATATTTGAAAAGTATTTTAATTAAATCTTTGATAAAAGATTTGAATAACTGATGGAATTCGCCAATGAAACCATCTGGGCCTGGAGTTTTCTTCTGGGAAGATTTCTGATAACAAATTCAAGTTCTTTAATAGCTATGGGGCTGGTTAGATTTTATGTTCCTTCTTGCAGCAATTTTGGTAAATTGTCTTTTTCAAGAAATACATCCATTTCCTCTACATTGTCACATTTTTGGCACAAATTTGTTCACAGTGTTCTCCTATCCTCCCTCTAACGTGTGCAGGGTCTTGGTGACAATCTCCTCTCGATCCTGACACTGGTGCTTTTCGTGCATCCTCTTGTTTTCTTGGTTGTTCTACCTCGGCATTTGTCAATTTTGTTGATATTTTCAAAGAACCAGTTTTTGCCTTTTCGAGTTTTCTCTATGGCCTGTTTCCGCTTCATTGGGTTTTGCTCTTATCTGCAATAGTTCCTTCCTTCTACTTACTTGGGTTTAATTTGCTCTTCTTTTCATTTTTTTAATTATCCTAAGGTGAAACCTTAGGTCACTATTTTAGATCTCTTTTCTTTTCCAATATAAGCATTTAAAGCTATAAATTTCCCTCTCAGCTCTGCTTTGGTACTGCTCCCCACAAACGTTGACATGCAGGGTCGTTTTTAGATTGCACCTGTTTTCCGCACTTTTGGAGAGGGCCGGCTGGATCCCGAGGTCACATGTGATTTCACTTCCAGGCACCGGGGCAGAAACGGGTCCCTGCCTGGGTGAGTTCTTGCAGCGCTGGCCCGCTGAGGAAGGGGCGAGGAACCCCCGGATTCCCACACGGCCCTGTTTGCCCTCGGCTCCGTCTCTCAACCCGCTCCTCTTCCTCCTCCTCCTCTCGGAAGCCGCCCTGCCCGCCTGTGGCCTGGCACCCTCTGTCCATTTGTCCTCTGAGGCTGCCGGCAAGACCAGCCAGCACTGTCGTGTCATGCCTGTGCTGTCATTGCTCCGGGCCACCAGCCAAACCCAGGTTGTGCCGGCGTCCATTCCCCTCTCTGGACCTCCGTTTCTTCACGCCTACAGTAACAGCCTCGGTCCTCGAGGTTGGCATGAGTCCCGTCCTCTGCACCTGGGGATCTTTGTCTCACCTCCTATCTAGGCTGATGCCTGGCAGTCAGAACGACAGCACAGCGCACGATGCTTTCATCTTCTCACCCTGACCCTTGCAGAGACATTATTGCCCCGTTTTACAGATAAGGAAAGGAGTTTTAGAGGTGCTGAGAGTCTTCCCATAGTCTCACGGCTAATCTGTGGAGGAGCGGAAAGTCCAACAAGAGTCTCACTGCTGCCAAAATCGGTGACCTTCCCGATGGACTGGGCAGCTCTTGGTGGCCACCTGGGAAATTGGCTTGAGGCTGATGTGGAAGTGGCATTGGTGTCCTCTTGCTCTAGCTGGAGGTGCTGGCCAGGGGCAGGGGCAGGCCCACTGCTGTCACAGGGGACACCTCCTGCCGGAGAGACCATAGCAGACAGTGGATGGGGCCAGCTCAGAAGTCGGCACGCTGCTCGCAGAACTATCAGCCTCCTTCCTTGGCCACACAGGTAAAATTTGGGGAGTCTCTGGGAGTTCCCTTTTCTTCTTCCTGTGGTCAAATTCTAATTTTTTTTAAAGCAAAAATGTACTGTTTGCTCTGGATGTACACTGTGCCCACTCTTTGGCCCTACACCCACCCTAAGGGGTGGTGCTATTGGTGATGCCTATTACGGGTGAGGAAACAGAGGCTCAGAGCAGTGACGTCTCCCAGGACACACAGCCAGGAGGTGCTGGAGCCCAGGTCTGCCAGCCCCACAGGCCAAGACACAGATCCCTCAACCACATGGGGCTCCAACGTGCCCTGGCATACCCTGGAGAATGTGGGTAAGTGACGCACAGAGGTCTTGCCCTTTGGGTTCTGTTTTGGAAGGGAGAAGCCAAAAGTTACGCTGGGCCCACTGGGGCCAGCCACACCCCCCTGGAGATAATCATAGTGTGGTTGCCGCCCAGGATACCTCGGCAGCCCCAAGCAAAGGCCTGAGAACACCCGTCAGGGCAGTTACAGTGTGGTGGGCACCTCACTACAGGACCTGGCAAGCCCAGTGTCGTCCATTAGAGGGTCCACTTGAAAGGTATTAGGCTCGGTTAGAGTTAGCAGCATCCTTTGCAGGCATCGTCTGTGGATCGCAGTGATAGCACTCAGCGGGTATTGCACGCCTGCTGTGAGCCTCACGCCCTCTGACTGCTGCCTCTGCCGCCAGCAGACCACTCCAGAGCGGAGGGAAGGAGGGTCCGAGCAGCCATGGTGCCTGCCTCCAGCCTCATGGCGCGTAGCTGGGAGCTGGGGTTGAGCCTCAAACACCCAAAGACCCAGCTCTTTCTGCCCCGCCACTGGCACAGGCCCCGGACAGCAGGGTGGAGGGCTGCCGGGCTCACAGGATGGTTGGCTGTCTGTTCCGGCACCTTTGCCACCTGGCCTGAAGTCCAGCTTCGCGATGATGGAGGCTCAACTGTAAAAGGAAAATCCATTTGGAGAGCTGGGGCGGGTGGTCCAGCCCGGGGAGGACGGCCCATGTCACTTCCTCTCCAGACGCTGGTTGGGGGGGAACCTCCAGAGTGGCAGGGCCAAGGAATCCTGTTGTAACGGCCTTTCCTCGGCTGCCCCGAGTGCTCACGCTGAATGGCTCCCACACAAAGTGCTCGAGGGCTTCGAGGGGCAGTGGCTGAGGTGTCCTCCAGGTGAAGGCCTGTGGTGCAGATCCCCCACAGGCACTAATCCCTGCTCCAAAGGGGAGTGGGGGAGCAGTGGCAGCCTCCCTGGACTTGAGTCTGCTGGAAGCTTCTGAGGCTTAAGAGGCCTGGAGGGCCCATGCCTCTGGGCCTCAGAGTCCCCGTGTATAAAATTGGAGGGCGGGTGGGGTGGGGGAAGGGAAGGCCCCCAAGATGGTTGGGGTGTTGTGGGGCATCTTGCATCTCGCCTGGGGCAGGCAACAGCTCAGGTCTCGAGTCCTCTGGAAGGCTGGCTGGGCAGGGCAAGGCCCCTGGCTCTTCTTGGGCACAGGGCGGTGTGGGCCCAGCAGCAGAGCTGGCGGCGGGCACTGGGGCTAGACGCATGTGGCAGCCCCGCTGGACTCCTCCACTGAGGGGGTCAGGCCAGCTTGGCCCTCTTGGAGCCAGCCTCGGTGGTTTCCCAGGCAGGCCCCCAGTGGAGCCACAGTGTGAAGCAAGGGGTTCCCCTCACCACCCTCCTGAGCCTTGTTTCCCCCTTGGCAAAATGGGGCCAATAACCTGTGGATCTCTGGCCCAAGAATGAAGCACCTGGGAGGCAGGGCTCGGGGTGGTGGCACCGACACTTGTCACCCAAGTGCCCCTCAGCCTGGTGATCAAGGCCCTTCAGACCTGGGCCATCCCCACCTTTGGAGGCAGGGTCCTTGCCCCTTACTGAGCACCCAAAGTGCCTGTCACCCCCATGTCCTGCGAGTGAGCCTATGTCCAATACAGTTGTGTCACCTGGGGATAGGGTAGACTGGCCTGGCCCGTGTACTGTGCTCCCTCCTCACCCTGCACCCTTGCTCACGGGAGGTGCTGCTGAGCACGGGTGGCATCTGCGGGTGCTGGATCTGGGGCACCGTCCTTTTGGACGAGTCCAGCCATTCAGCTATGTTGGCGAGAGAGAGCCATGAACAAGAGCCAAGTGGCTTCTGTGTCAGCTTTTAAAACCACTGAAATGAACTTGCTTGTCTTGCTGTGGTCCAAATATTTTGGCCATTTAGATGTAACCTTCTGTGCTTATGAAATTAGGTGTATTATTAGTCTTGCTGGGCCCAGTGACAGGTGGGCAGATCAGATTGATATTCTGATGGCGGAAAGAGGGAAGGGTGAGCGTGTTCTTATCGGTTACAAAGTAGACATGGATGTTTCTGGACCGACACTGATGGAATGGAGCCTGCCCTGGGGAGGGGTGGCCGGATGGTGGGGGGCTGGGAGCCCCCGCTTGATGAGGAGGGCATAGGACACAGGGGTTGCTTAGAGAGGAGAGGAGAAGGCTCCAGAGACATGGCCACTTCCAGGCTGCCCCTTGGGGTGACAGGGGTAGGAGGGGGGTGGGGGCTCCTGCAGCAGCGTCTGAGACAGGGTGGCTGGGCCAGCTGGCGTTGGCTGCAGGCTCCAGGAACTGGGTTCCAGATCGATTTCAGATGACACTTTATTGTTCACCCTAGTTTTTTCTGCTTATAAAAGTAATAAAGGCTCCTTGTAGAAATCGAGGGAAAGTACAAAGAAGGACACGAGACCCCCCATAGCTCCATTACTAGAATTCACCACCAGTAACTAATCTTTCCAGATTTTTGTGCATACATTTATAATTGGATTCCTTCTGTTATAATTTTAAACTGCCTTTTGTTTTTACTTAGCAGTGTATTATTTTGAGTGCACACGGGTATGAGGAAGCTGAGGTTAGGGGAGAGGACAGCCTGCTGAAGACAGGCTGAATGGATCAGGCACCCCACTGGCTCTGGAGCCCAGGATGGTGGGGAACAGCGTGCCCAGTCAGCTAACGTTTCTCTGAACTGGGGGAGTGGGCAGGATCACGGCTGGGTGGTTGTGTGCCAGGAGCTCATGCAAGCAGACCACCTCATGCAGGGCCAGCTCACTACAGCCAGGGCTCTCGGCTTGTCCTCCCTCCTGAGTTGTGACATGGCGTGGGTGGCAAGGCAAGAGCTCACCTCTCTGCTGAGTCCACACGGCCACCCTATGACCCCAGGAACTGCCGGCTCTGAATGGCCCTAGGGGGTACCTGCTGACCTGCTGCCTTTCCGAGGGTGAGACTTCTTAAGAGCTGAGGCCCAGGGGCCAAACCAGCCAGGTACGGCTCACCGGGAAGAACCCGGGACATGGCTCAGTTCTTGAGGGCAGAAGCAACCCGCCCATCATCCCATCTGCAATGGATTCAGCAAAAATGGACCTGCACCCCCCGAGAATCCAAAGTGCCCTGGAATATTGGGGGCAAGTCTATCAACACCAGGACGATCTGGAAATTTCTGGCCACATGGCTTACAGTGGGTAACTCTGGGTCTGGCCATGGGTGTGTTTGCCTTTCACAGAACTGCTGGGCTCCCCACTGAGCATGCCCGTGGGCGGCAGGGCTGAGATGCTCCCTGACGGACATGCCGTGGAGAGCCTCACCACAGCCGGCTGACAGTCCGGGGGACAGGGCAGGCCTGGGCCGGTGGCTTTATGAACATTATCTCACTCGATTTACTCGAGGGTGCCACCTGGCCAGCCCCGTCAGCGGGGGCTCTAGGAGACACGGCCCCCCAGGAGGAAGGCCACCCATCCCACCCTGAAACGCAGGTGCAAGGGGAGACGCAGGGAGGCAGGTGTGAGTGAGGGCTGGGCCCAGTGGCAGGGGCTGGGCCTTCCTGAGAAGGCAGCCTCAGCTCCCTCATGAC
Organism: Daubentonia madagascariensis; assembly: GCA_023783475.1. Taxonomy (NCBI): domain Eukaryota; kingdom Metazoa; phylum Chordata; class Mammalia; order Primates; family Daubentoniidae; genus Daubentonia; species Daubentonia madagascariensis. The sequence goes on from JAKFHU010000776.1 coordinate 974,923, forward strand.
CACCCTGACTCCTAGGGTGCCGCCCCCCCAGCACCCACATCTCAGTCCTGCCCTTGTCACCACCTGGACCTTCCTCCCTCCCTTCCCGTCTCTCCCTCTCCCTGTCTCTCCCCGTCTCTCCCTCTCCCTCTCCCCCCTTCTCTCTCGCCTACTCCATGTAGGTCCCGAAGGCAGGGCCCTGTCTGTGCAGTTCACTGTGGGTCCCCAGCCGCGGTGGGCGTCTAGTGAATTCTGGCTGAATGAACGAGTGTGGCTGGAGTCTGGGGCTTGGCTCTCCCCTGTTCTTTCTCGGTTCCCTTTTGAGCCAGACCCTGTCTCCAGCAGGCCCCAGCTCCCCTTGGCAGAGGCAGCTCAGAAGGGTCTGACCCCCGGGCCCCTCAAAGGCCAGAATCCCTGCCCCTGCCCCCTGCCCAGGCTGATTCATGGATACATATGTGTGATCAACCTGGAAAGCATCAAACAAGAAACACGCTAACATCCCCCAACAACAGCTTCAACAACCACAGCAAAACCTCCAACAGCAACCACATTGAAGAGCAAAATGCAGACAGCTGACTGCTGGGATGTGGAAATTAAACGGATTTCTGGTCTTTCCCTTTGCTGCTAGCAGGTCAGGAGCTGACTTGGGGGCCTTTGGCTTCCTTTCCTGGATGCCCCCCACCCACTTGAGTTGTTCCAAAAGCCCCGGGTTTCAGCACCACAGGGCAAGAGGCACAGGTATTATTCCTTCCAGATTCAGGTGGTCTGTGGCTCTGTGGGGTCCCTCAGGCACTGCAGGGATGGGGGCCTAGTGGGCAGGCCCTGAGGCCCCCAAGTGGCTTCAGCCAGGGTGTGGCCCCCCACCTGAAAACCCCCTTCCACACTAAAGGCATTTGAGGACAGGGCCTGCTCGCTAACCCCTCTGAAGTCCACTGGTCCCGGTGGATATCCAGGGCATGGGGCTCGAGGCCTCCTGGACTGCTCTCCCTGCGCCTTTCCTGGGTCTGCCTCATCCAGGCAGGTGGGGATGGTGACGCTCACATCACAAGAAGGAGGTATGGACAGTAGGGGTGAGGTCAGGCAGCCCCTCTGTGAGTGCCTACCACATGCAGGGCTCTGACAGGCTCTGTGGGGGAAGCAGGAAGAGGTGGAGGCCCAGGGGCCCGCTGCTTGAGGGAGGCCCTGGTGGGGGACAGTGGGGAACCTTGAGTCCTGGGTGCTTATTGGGGGAGGGGCCTGGCAAGAGCCCCACACATGGGTGCCTCGGACACCACCACTGCTTAGGAAGCAGGAGCCAGGCACATCAGTGTGCAGGGGTCCCAGGAATATGGGGTCTCCCCCAAAGGGGAGCAGCGAAGGACCACGCCTGTGGCGTAGGAAGCAGGAGCCCCTGCAGCTCCTTGGGACACTGGCCTGCCTGGGAGGGTCGTGCCCTGCCCTGAGGAGGGGTGCTGAGGCCAGAGCTGCAGACCCGGTGACCTCATTTCTAGGACAGCTCCTCCCCTCCCTGCATCTTAGCTAAGAAGCTTCCTTCGGGGACCCTCCTTAGTTGGAGAAACACAGGCCAATTGTTACGATGAGCTGGTAATTCCTCAGGGCCTGTGCTCTCTGTGCTGTCTGTCTGCTGGGGCCTAGAGGCTGGGTGTGGTGGGGCAGGCCCTGAAGGCCTGGCGGTAGAGGTGAGGTTAAAATCCCCCCACCAAATCCCCCCACTGCCCCCTGAGATTTTTCTCAGTGCCATTTCGTGGGTGCTTTCCAAAGCACACCCTAAAAGGCTTCCTCATGGGTAACTGCCCCTTGGTCTTCATGGGGCCTCCATCCCTGGGGCTGCAGGCTCATTGTATTTACAGGTAAACTGAGGCCCTGGGAAGCAAAGGAGTTTTTTCCTAAGTATAGAAGGACTGAGGTGAACAGGGGTCCTGAGTGCCCACCCCCAGGGCTTGGAGGCAGGAGCCAGACCCTTTAGGAGCAGCCTCACCTGCCCCTTTCTCACTCAGTGATGGTGCCCAGTGGCGGGAGAGGGAGGCTGGGGTCCCCATCCCTGCCCTCAGCGCATTCACAGGCCAGAGGGACAGACTTGACCCCCAGAGGGACAGAGGGATGTGCAGGTGCCTGTGGCCTGTGGCGAGCAGAGAAGCCCCCGCCCAGGCTGTGTGTGGGGAGGAGTGGGCAGACTTCTGGGGCCGCGCAGGAGCCGAGCCTGCGGGTGGACTGTGCAGTGGCCAGATGTGGCTGGGTGGGAACGCAGCCAGCCAGGGAGGGGGTGGCTCGTGGGCAGGGCTGGGGCGGGCAGGCTAGTGATGACTCAGGGTGCGGGGGAGGGCGGGGGAGTTTTGCTCAGGAGTTTGGACTTTATCCCTGGGACAGTGAGGGGCAGGAAAGGGTTTTTAAGCTGGGAGTGTCGGGGCGGGGGGTAGGGGGTGCTGCCTGCTCTGCTAGGCGAGTCTGGGTGCAGGCCTGGCCCTGGGAGGGTGGGGCCTGGGCCTTCGGGGACCTCCCACACTCCCTGCTGTCCTGAGGCCTGGGCTGGTCCGGGCCTCTTCTGAGATGGCAGCCTGGTGCCCGAGACACAGCATAGGCCAAGCTGGGCCCTCCCCTAGCCAGCAAGAGAATGAAGTGTGCCGGGCTGTGTCCGCACCCCCATGTGCTGGCGCGGGGGGTGGGGGTGAGGGAGCAGCAATTTTAAGTACCGTTTCTTTTGACACAAGCACCAAGGAGCCTTCGGCACACTCCTGGGCTGCTTTCCCGTCTTCAATGCAAACGACTTCTCTTCACGGCCCCATTAATAACCGTTCCTACCTCCCCACCGCCGCAGAGGCCACATATATAATATTTAAACCACATTGGTGGATGACAGAGATGTACGGATATTTTTAATCCCAACAGACTATTACAGTTCATATCATGTCTGTCAAATAAATATTATGAATCATTTCCTGTTATCTTTATGGGGGCAAGTCGACTACATCGGGGGATTGGGCACAGATCTCTTCCCTGCGTATCTATCCAGCTGTATGCATGTGAGCGTGGACGGAAGGAGATTTATGTAGCAACTGTTGATGATAAATGCCCAGATAAAACACATTATCTCCCTGCTTGATGGGCGGCGTCTGAAGAGGGGCATGGGGGGAGGAGTCGGGGAGGTTGTGCCATATTCAGAGCCAGATGAGGTTGGGACGGCACCTCGGGCTGGGAGTCTTGGCCTTCACACTTCTCAACTCCTGTGATATGTTAACATCATTTCCCTGTTGTCACAGTCTCCCTCCGTGATTAGCTGGTTCTTTTCTCCCATTTTATAGAAGAAGAGACTGAAGCTCAGAGAGGCCCTTGTTCAAAGGCCATGTGAGGGTTAGTGATAGAGCCAGGCTATAGGCTCTTACTCTTACCTCCCCCAGCACTCTGTTTTCCAAGTCTAGAACCTGTCCCTTCCCTCTGGACTCTAGTTGTACCTGGCACCCGAGCTCTGGCCGACCTACCCACACACCGTGAGAGCAGGGAGGTACAGCGGCTTGCTGGAGGCAGGATGCAAGGTTGGTGGTTGTCCGGAGGCTTTCCTGGAGTTCTGACCACTGACCTCAGCCTTGGGTCTGGTGACCAGGGTGATGGAGCCACTGTGTGATCTGGAGTCAGTCACTGCTGCTCTCAGCCTCAGTGTTTCCATCTGTGAAATGGGGAAATGGGAGTCTTGGGTGGTGGGGGTGGGGTTAGAGGAGATGGTGCCGGGCAGTGTGCAGCAGGCCTGGCACCCAGGAGGTGCCTCGGAAACGTCCATGTCCTCCTCTCCCAACTCTCTGAACAGCTCCCGCCCCTCCCCAGGGCGTCTGTGACTCCTTGCAGCTGGCCTTGGGTTTTGGCAGGAGCATCTCTTTGGCTTTTTGGAGGTCCCTGGAGTGAACCCACCAGCTCTTGCGGGAGCAGCCCCAACATCCTGGTCCTTCTCCACAAACCAGCCTCTGTCTCCTTAAGCCTTGCTCACCTGAACGGGTTGGCTCAAGCCCCCGTGCAGCTCCCCGGGGTTCTGGAAGTAGGAGCCCACCCGATGACAGGGGTAGGCTGTCTGCCTCCAGGAGACCATCCGCCCCCGTGCTGGTTTTGGTGCACAGGGCCAGCTGCCGACTTCTCCTAGGGCAGAATGTTGTCCCATGGCCTGCAAACGCTTTCCCAGCGGAGCAGAGCCGGGTGCCGGGGCAGAGGCGTCCTCTTCTTTTCTCCTTCGCCTCATCATTTCTTCTTCCCACCATGAGGAGCCCACTGGAGCCTGTCTCCCCCTGGATTGATGGACAGAGGAGATATGGCAGGGATGGGGGCACGTGACCCCCGGGTCCCAGTCCCAGCTCCATCTGGCCCTGCTGGGTGATTTTAGGTGAGCCCTTGCTTCTCTGAGCCTCACCCCCACCTCCCAGCTTGAGTCCCCTGTCACCACAGACAAAAAGTGTTAACCCCAAAGGAGCCACAGGGGAGGTGCGAAAGGGCCCCTTTGCGCTGGAGTGCTTGGGGACAGAGGCGGGCTGGACGGGCTACCTTGCCCAAGACAACAGGCTCGGAGTGCCTAAGCCCCTGGCCTGCCTTTCGGGGGGCTGAATGCCCCAAACCTCTGTGACGTCCCGCCAGTTACCAGCTCAGGATCACACGAACACTCCTTTGGGGCAAGGAACCAAAGCAGCCTAGCACCCCCTTAGTGTCCTGGGAACCGCCAGGAGCCGTCCACCCAGACGCCAGCTTTTGGGTGCCCAGCCAGCACAGACACTGGCCTTTAAAAATGTTATTCCCCAAGCGATTCCCGAGACTGTTTACCAGACGGGGCCGAGATGGCACATGAAATAGGCCAAAGTACGTTAAAAAGCATCTTTCAGGGAAATTTTTAAAAAAGGCCCAAACGAAAAACAAAAAAACAAACCCCTCTTAGATCCCAGGTTGTAAATAGATGGATATTACTATAAAAATATTTTTGGCTGCAGAAACACATGGCAGGAAGGCTGGGGGTGGTTTTTTCCATGGTTCGCTTGGACCTGGCCACTCCAAACAGGGCAGCCACCATTCCGGGCGGTTTCGTGTGGGATCATTTGCACCAAAGAGCCCCAAATTGAGGGGAGAGTGAAAAACAGTGGCCACAGAAATAACAAGCGGCATCATCATTTTCCATCCAGGAGCTGGTGTGTTTCTGGCGGAGCCTCCCTCTGGCAGCCATGCTCCTCTGTCTCCTCCCGCCCAGCCCCATGGGCCCAGGCCCCTGCCCCCACGGACGACGAAGGCCAGGCTGAGAGCCACTCACCATCTGCGGGCACTGGGGCTGGGTGTGAGCCCAGATCTGCGGGGCTCTGGACCCCCGATGCTCTCCACTGTCCCTAAGGTCTCTAGGAGTACTGGAGAGAGGCAGGGGCTGGGTGACGCCTTTTGGTGCTTCTTAGGAACAGAGGCCCCTTTCCGAAACCTTCAGCCTTCCCTGGGGGAGAGGGACCTATGTGGAAATTTGCCTGTGCATGCCTCCCTGCCTCTAGGCACCAACAGCGTGCAAGGGGTGAAGCTGGGGAGGGGATGGCGGGGTGGGAGCCAGACTGCCCACCAAGTAGGTGTCCTCAGGACCTTCAGCTTGGCCTTTGAGGCCCCCAGGACCAGCTTTCACACCACTGCCCAGTGTGTTCTGACCTCCCAGCCCAGCGGGCTGCTTGCCCCTCCTTCCCACTCCAGGCCACGGCTCAAGCCAGCCCTCTGCCTGGGGTGCCTCACCCCTGCCCCTGCCTGATGAAAACCTCCTTCAAAACCCACTCAAGGCCGGGCACGGTGGCTCACACCTATAATCCTAGCACTCTGGGAGGCCGAGGTGGGAGGATCGCTTGAGGTCAGGAGTTCGAGGCCTGAGCAAGAGAGAGAGCCCCGTCTCTACTAAAAATAGAAAAATCAGCCGGGCATGGTGGTGCGCACCTGTAGTCCCAGCTACTCGGGAGGCTGAGGCAGGAGGATCACTTGAGCCCAGGAATGTGAGGCTGCGGGGAGCTATGATGACCCCACTGCAGTCTAGCCCAGGAGACAGAGCGAGACTCTGTCTCAAAAAAAACCCAAAAAACAAAAAAAACAAGCCAACTCAAGAGCCAGCAATCCGGACTGGGCCCTGCCCTCCCGTCACTGGCCATCCTCAGACTTGTGGGCATGTCCTATCTCCCCTCTGGGCCGTGGCTCCCAGACGGCAGAGACCTGCTTACCTCACCCTCATTTCATAATAGTAACAATAAGTGTCACTTGCTGAGCTCCTTCTTCTCAGAGCCAGCCTCTCCCTGTGGCATCTCATTTAGGCATCTCGGTGACTCAGTGGAGAGGGTGTGGTTGCTTCCACTTTATAAATGGGGAAACTGAGGAACGAGTAGGGAAGTAACCTGGCCTGGCCACGTGGCTGGTGAGAGGCAGAACTGGGATCTGGCCTGTGCCTTGTCCATGTGGGACCACACCTCCACCAGAGTGCCCAGGGTCTGGCCCTTGGTAATGGCTCTGCAGATGTTTGTTGACTGACTGAGTGATCCACAACATTGGAAAACAGGGATCATTCACGTTTTTCCTCCACTGCCCTCCCCTCATGCTCATCCTTTCTGTCTCGAGACCAGCGTGGACAGGCTGTCCACAGCTCACAGAGCCCACAGCCATGCAGGACGCCAGTGCTGTGCCACTGGTCACCACGTAGGGACCCACGGAGCCTGCACAGGCTGGCACACTGGGTGGCCCAGAGGTCCCAAGGACGGGCCCTGGGTTCAAATGCTGGCTTCACCACCCTCACTGCTGCAAGAAGTGCTCCATCGTGTCATCTGTCCCCACAGGCCAAGTGGGTTGGTAGTGCCCACTGCCCACGGCTGCTGGAGGATCTCAGAGTGACTCTGTGTCAAAGGAGGGAGTGGGTACCATGTCCTGGGGGCTTCTCTTCCTGGTCACTTGTGCTGCATGGCCTGTGAGGTCTGATGCAGGCCAGGAGGACAGGGCCCAAAAGGGCCACGGATTATGTGCCATGGTCTGGGGTAATAGAGGCAATCCTGGGAACGGGGCCTGGCACACGGCATATGCCCAATACATGTCGGCACTCATGGGGCCTCCTTCTCAGGGTTTGTCCTGTGTTTGCGCCCCCCAGCCCCTGCCCTGGCAGGAGGTCATCAGGTGGGGCTGGCGTGTGTGGGGGGTGGCAGAGGAGGTTTGCTATGGTTGTGACAAGAGTGGGTGAGAGCCCCAGGTAAACCGGCTGCTGCAGGAGGGAGGGGGTGCAGGCCGCCCACTGGACAAGGTGTGTGTGTAGGTGGGGGGGACCTCTGCTGAGGGCCCAGGAGCCAGCAAATAGGGGAAGGGTGGAGACAGCTGGGCACGTAGGCCTGTGGCTGTGCTGGGGGTGGGCTGCCCAATCAGGGTTCACCCTCACAGCCCCCCAAGGGTGCTCCTGCCCCAAGTGGAATGAGGGCCTCCATCCTGGACAGGCCACAGTGGCCCTCCTGGGATCTGGCTCTTGGTGGTCTGGCTTTAGGAGGGTCCTGTTTGTGACCCATTTCAGAGAGGAGGAAAGTGAAGCCCAGAGGGTGGTCACACAGGTGGCAATGGTACACCCAGGCAGCAGGACGCCCTCTCCAGTCATGGGCTGTGGCTGTCTCTGGGCTGTGTGATGGCCTTCTACACCTGGTCATCACTGCCCTCCCTGTGCCCATGCCCTGACCCGGGAACCACGTGCAGCCTGCGTGACCCTGGTAAACCCCTCTGCCTGACAGAGCCCGAGCCTGCACCCCAAGACCTTCGGTCTAAGAGGGCGGCGTGCGCGAGGGGTGGGGTGAGGAGGGAGGCGCGGCGCAGGGGGGGCCGGCGCCGGGCCTGGGCTGCGCCTGCTCGGGAAGGCTGGCTTGGCTCCGCACAGGTAGCTCACACCCAAACCCGAATTCCAGCCGCCCAAGACGCAGGCGGAAGAGGCCCGAGCTGTCCCGGGGCAGGAGTGCTTCCTTTCGTTTTTAAACAAACAAATCATGAATTTAAAAGTCAGGGCAGAGAACTACCCAAGATATAAAAATAGCCACCGGCCACAAAGTCCATGTCCAACTCTAGCAGCCTGGTGCCTTGGAGGAGGGGTCCGAGAAGCCTGGGCTAGTGTGGACGCGTGAGCCCCCTCCTCCTCCCCGTCGCGGTTGGCCCGTGGGTCGGTCCGTGGGGGCCGGAACTGGGGGGTCTCCGCGTGAAAGTGGGGAGGCAGACTAGGGGGGCGTCCAAAAGAGTAGACGTTCCCCCGACGGAGGGGCTCGTGCATGCTCTGGCGTCGGGGCTCGTCGCCACTCCTGGGCCTCAGTTTCTCCACGCGTAACCGGGGTGGGCGAGGTGCGTGCGCCGGGGCCGTCCCGCCAAGCTCCGCGCCGGCCGGCCGGGGTCCCCGCGCGGCCACCGCCCGGCCGCTTTGTGTGGCCGCCGCAGACAATGGCCCGGCCGCTGGGCTCCCGGCCCGCACTCCGCCTCCCCCGCCGGCCGCGCGCGCGCGTGTGTGTGCGCGCGTGTGTTTTTGGCAGGCCGGCGAGGGAGCTCTGCGCCCGCCCCCGCCCCGCGCCCTCCCCCGGCCGCCGCCTCCCACGCCGCCTCCTCGCGGCTCCCGGGAACCCCTGGCGGAGGCAAACTTGCAAGTTTGCGCGGCGCTCGCAACTCGCGGCGGGCGGCGGGGCGGGGCGGGGCGCGGGGGGCGCGCGGCGGGCGGCGGCGGCGGCGGCGGCGCTGCGCACAGTCCGCGCCCGTCGCGGGCCCCCCGCCGCCCCCCCGCCGGCGCCGCAGAGCCGCGGTCGGAGCGGGGCGCGGGCGCGCGGCGGCGGGGGCGCGGGCCGGGCGCGCGCGGCCGCGGCGCGCAGACACAAGTAGTTTACATTGTTGGGCGACTTTTGCAACAACTCGCCGCGCCGCGGCCCTCCGCGCGCCGCCGCCGCCGCCGCCGCCGCCGGCTCCCCGCCGCCCGGGCCCGGGCCGGCCGCGCCGGGGGCCGCCGCGCTCGCCGCCCGCTGCTCGCGCCGCCGGCGGGGCATGAGTTCGTCGGCAGCCATGGACACCAAACATTTCCTGCCGCTCGGTGAGTCCTCGCCGGGCCGGGCCGGGCCGGGAATCGGGCCCGGCCGGGCGGGGAGGGGGCGAGGCCGGCGGGCGGCCCCTGGCCCGCGCCGGGCCCAACTTGGCCGGGGCGCGAGAGTGGGCAGCGGGGCTGGGGGTGGCAGGCTGTCTCGGGACTAGGGGGTCTCCCCACCGCCGGCCCTGCGCCCCGCGCGCCCCCCGGCAGCCCTGGCGCCCAGCTCCAGCCCGGCCGCGCAGGAACAGGGCTGGAGCGGGAGGAGCAACTTCTGCGCTCAAGGCTCCGGGCCTCCCTGGCCCCCGGACGACGGTGCGCTGGGCCCCCAGTGGCGTCTGCGCCTCCCGCCCGTCGGGCTGCCGCTTCCAGCAGGCCGCTGGCCCTTGGGTGTGTGTCTGCCGAGGGAGCAGACTGGGACCCCTTCTTCCTCCAAAGCGGCCGAGCCCGGCTGGGCAGGGTCACCCAGGGGCCGCATGAACAGGGACATCAAACCTTGGAAGGCCCCATCCCAGAAATGGGGCCCTTCACTTTGGCACCCTTGGGCGTTCTCTGGGGCTGGCTCTACCTTTGGGGGGAGGAAAGCCCAGAGGCCCGTAGGGTCAGTTTTGTCTTCTCCCGCTGCCATCCCGCCCAGTAGTTTCCCAGCCCCAGACTGCCCGCCAGCTCCAGGCCCGGACCTACCTAGGAGGAGGAGGGGGCATGGCCAGGGCACCCACCCATTGCCCTCCCTAGGGTGTGGAAGCCAGTGAGAGGCAGGGAGGGGGAGACTTTATAAATGGGCTCCGGGAAGGATATTAATTTGGTGGCGGGACGGCAGCCAGGCTGTCAGGCCGGTGAAGGATTTGTGCTGAATGGAAATTAAAACAGTGGATTGTGGAAGAAGCCCCACCGTCCACGGCCCCTCCTGCCTACCGCCCTGCAGCCTGGGGTGCAGTTTGGGCACACTAGGAGGTGCTCAGAAGCCAGCATGGGTGCAGGGACGTTTGGTGAGAGTGGGACATCCAGGGGAGCTGGCGTAGAGTTACCCCCCAGGATGTGAAGGAGAGAGGGTTTGTGCACCCAGCTGGCTGCAGGGTGCTTGGGGTGGATGTGGGGGTTCCAAATGTGTCAGATCTAAGAGGACTCCCTCCCTCTGTTGTGATGGAGACCTGGGCGGGCTCGAGGCTCTCCTTGGGTGAGCTGCAGGCCCAGCCTCCAGCGTGGGCACATGCCCCCATTTTGCAGATGGGAAAACTGCCTGAGAGGCTGAGCTCCCAGGCTGCCAAGTGGTGGATTTGGAATGTGAACCTCCAGCCTGTGGGTGCCGGTGTGAGTGAAGTGGAAAAGAAAGCCGAGTTGTCTGTGACTTACTACGGCAAGGCCCACTGTGGGGCTGGCTGGGGCCCCTGTGTGGGAGGGTGGCGTCTCCTTTCCCCGTTAGAGCTGTGCCGCACATGCACACGCACACACGGAGCTGGCCTCTTCCAGAGGCCCTCTTCTGGAACAAGAATGACCAGCACAGTCTGTGGCCCCTGGATGTGGCAGGGGCCCGGCTGGCCGCACTTTGGCTGGGTACTGGGACTGCAACAAGTCTCTAATGGGCCTGAAGGGACAGGGCTAGTCCTAGGAATTAGCACATGTAGGGCCAGGGAGCAAGGGTGCCCAGGCCGCAGGGTGGCTGTCCCGGAGTCCCCATGCAGAGGAGAGGTTGTGCCTTCTAGGCACTGCCCCAGGGACCTCGCTGGGTGCTCCCCCACCACAAGGAAGCTGGCAGTCTTCTGTTGGCAGAGCAGCAGCTCTCCCGACTGGCTGATGGCCTCCCAGGCAGCCCACGCCCCAGGGCTGAGCCGACAGTCCTGGGCTCTGATTACATTTTATTTTTTTCTAAGCTTGTGACCTGCTCTGAAGTCCAGTGCAGTTGAAGGTCCATTTAAGTGGCTACTTGCCTAAGCCCTTTTGTCAACACAGCCTAATCCCTCCTGGGGGCTTAGTGTCGGAGAGCCTGGCTTGTCCTGGAGGCTGGCTGCCTGGGTCAGACCTGGAGCTGCTGGGAAGGCTCAGCTGCCCCTTTCAGCTGCCTGGCCACTTTTGGGGTCTGGGGCAGAGAGGCCTTGTCCCAGCATTTGCTGTCATTGGGCTTGGTGGGCCTGGGGAGGCTCCCGGACACTGCCTGCTGAGCCACTCGGTGAGGGCAGGGGTGAGCCATCGGGAAGGAGGGCAAGGCTGAGGGGCTGGCTGTGCTCCCATGCCCACTCTGGAGAAGGCCCCGCTGGCCTCCTGAATGGTGGGGCTCTAAGGCTGAGCCTGCAAAGTCCAAAGGTCTCAGCCCATACCAGACCTCTCTGTTGCTAGTGGCCCATTTGCCCGAGGGGACCAGGTGGCCAGCAGCAAAGCTGCTCATGGGGGTACTCAGGGACCTGGGTGAGCCTGTAGCCCAGGCGAGGGGCTTCTGGTAACATCAGAGCCCTGGGGACCCAGAATAGAGCACATTCCGGGGCCTCCCAAAATAACAGGGTCACGTGACTCCCAGGAGGCTGGGCTTGGAGTCCAGCTCGGGCCTGACGAGGCAGTTCACGTCTCAGCCTGGGTACTGCTGACTCTCGGGGTGTTTGTTTTGGTAAACTCCGGAGGGGGCTCTGTTTGTTGACTGGGGAAGTGTTAGGGTGAGAAGAACGGCCCAGTCTGATCGTGGCCGTGGCCTTGCTGGCCAGCATCCTTGCTTGGAACTGGCTGCCGTGCCTGGGACCAAGCATGTACCCTTGACCTCTTGGCCCAGTCGTGGTGGGATGAGCTGGGACCCTAGGAAGGGTGGGTGCTCCAAGCGCCCTGGGGCATGTGGGGTGCCAAGTTGAGCCAACAGCCCTGATCACACGGGGGCAGCTGCTGGGGCTGACTCCCAGCTCCACCGGCACCTGGTGGCTCTTCCAGCTGTGCTTGTCCTTCAGGGCCTGTGGGGTCTTGCCTCCTCCAGGAGGCCCCTCCGACTGCTCTTCCTTGGCCTCTGCCCTGTCTCCTCTTTGACTGTGGGGGAGGTTGCTGTTGGTGGTCTTCACTTTCTCTGCTGGAAAAGGATGCGTGGAGGGTTTGCTGGGCAATTACTGTGTGGGCAAAGATGGGGTGCTCAGGGGTGCACCCCTCTGTCCCTGGGGGCTGGCCGTGCATGCCAGGGGGCTCTGGCATCAGGAGAGGGTGGCACAGACCTCAGCTGCATGGAAGGTGGTGTGGGGGTGGGGTGAAAGTCTTAAATGTCCACCTAGAGCCAGCTGAGGCTGCCCGGGAGTTTCATTTCTTGGGTGGCGTCCAGTCTTGCCATGGCTCGGATGTCTCGGTCAGAGCCCTGAGTGGAGAGCAAGGCCTGGTCCTCCAGAGAAGACGGCTCCTGGGCCGGGCTCTGCTCTGCTGTCCCGGCAGACACAGGGCAGAGGCTCCCAGCTGGCTGAGCCAAGACCTGCCCCTCCTTCCCTTCTCCACTGGGCTCGAAGTTTGTCGTCTTCAGTTGGCTTTGGTGGCCAGGGCCTTGAGGTGCCCCACTAAAGGGCCTATTTCCTTGGGAGTTGGCCACTGGCTGGGCCAGGGATGGGGCTGGTGTCCATTTGGGGTCACCTTCCAGACCTCTGTCCCGATGCTCATTAGGCAGGTGGGTTTCACGGATGCTGTGGAGGGGTGGGGGCAGACAGCCTGTGCTTCCCCTCCCCCCCCACCTGCCTGCAGCATTTGCCTTTTACAAGGAGCAGTTCCCTCCTTTACTCTCCCAGCTGTCCCTGGGTTGGGGGTGGTGGTGGAGGGATCCCAGGATCGGCACCTTCCCAGAAGAGGCTTCAGCTGGCTGTGTCCTGTTGCTTGGCTGGTGGTCAGGCTGGGGTCAAGTCCTCTGGCCTTCCTGCCTGTGCGGCCTGCCCTTTGGCCTCTCTGGGCCTTGGCTGTCCATCTATAAAATGGACGCAACTCGTTGGCTCTTCCAGGTGCTGGGGAAGGCAGTATGGTTTGTTGTAGGCTGGCTGGGAGTTGGAGGAGCTCCATTTGTGGGGTGTGTTTCCCCCTTTCTGAAGGTGAGGCCTGTGGCCAGGTCCTCCCTGTGCCTCCTGCTTGGATCGGGGTGGGGTCAGGTCTCCAGTGTTGAACTAAAACGAGGCTACGATTGCAGGTGCCGTCAGGCGTGGGGAGCAGCCTCCGGGAGAGAGGCGTGGGTGAACACCAAGGTAGCCCCTCCCCTGGGCGTAGGCCTGCCCCCAGAGCCCTCACTTTCTCCCGCCCCTGGGACCAGCCCCACTGCAGGGACCCTTCCTGGAGGCCTGAGGAGGCGGCTGGGGTGAGGGACTGCGTGTTTGCACACCCACCTGGGCCTGGTGCGAGATGTTCTGAGCAGTTGTGCCCCAGTGCCTCACAGACAGGGAAATTGCACCCTAGAGTTACAAAGCAATTGTCTAGCTCAGCAGCTGAATGAGCGTGAAATGGAGCAGAAAGCAGCTAAGTAAAATTGGCCGGGCTGTCGCCGGGGAGAGGGGTACGCACTCGCGTGCAAGGCCTGGGTGTGTGTCTTCTCTCTCTCTCTCACACACACACACACACACACACACACACACGCACGCACACGGAGGCATGCACCCTCGCCTGGCCCTGCCAGCCACTCTGCTGGGTGCCGGCCTGTGCCCGGCGTGCCTGTGAGCCTGTGAGTGACCTCTCAGGGTCTGCACGTGGATCATGGTGGTTCCTGCTGGTTTTGTCCACGCTTTTATTCTAAATCTCTCCCAACTTGTCCAGGACCCACCCCTGTACAGAGGGCACCTACTGTGTACCAGGGCCTTTGTTTTCAGGACCTTGGGAGGCTTCACAGAAACAAGCACACTTTGTGGATGAGGAAACTGAGTCCTAGGTGACGTCTGTGGGCCTTCCCACCCTGCCGTTGCACCTCTTTGTGGTTTTCCTTGCTTTTTCTCAGCAAATTGATTTGGGGGGGCAGCCCTGAGCTCCACCTGGCCAGAACCTGTCCCCAGGGTGGGGGCTCGACTCCCCCAGGTCCCTCTCCCGAAGTTAGCATCCTTGAAGCAGCTCCCCTGCTGGGCTGGGCCGGGCCGGGCCCACACCCTGTCCTGGTTCCCTGGGAGCCTCGTTTCCGGTCTGGGGGAGGGCTGAGGGCTCACTGTGTCAGCTCTGACCTTTGGGCCTGGGGGTCCTGGCTCCCTGGGGAGTGGCGATCCTGTGATCCTTGGCTGGGGATGGGTGGGCTGGGAGAAGTCCCCACCTGGCTGGGAAGCTGTATATTGGATGAGTAGCCAGAGGCACAGCCTGTGGACCCTGAGGCCTGGTGCCTACCTCTTCGCCCTGCCAGGGCAGTGCTGTCTGGCAGCCTGGGGGGAGGGGACGGGTGAGGATGGCTACACCGGATCCCCAGGGCAGGGCCATGGTTATCTCTGTGGTCCCGCCCCCAACACATGCACATCACACGCGTGCACGCACATATACACACACACAGCCCCACTCCACCAGCGTGTGCTGTGGCCCCGGCCTTCCCAAGGGGACCTGACAGTCTTGAGCCTTTCCTGGGGAAGACCCTAGCCTCCCAGTGGGCTTGGGCCACATGCGGCTTAGGGAGCACCTGCTGGGTGCTGGCCTGGTCCTGCGGCCCACAGAGGAGGGGTGGTTCCTGTTGGAGCCCTTCTGGGGTGGGCTTTGACGGCGAGGGAGGGTTTCGACAGGTGGGGGAGTTCTCGGAGGCAGGGACATCTGAGCAAAGGCCCAAAGGCCTGGCCAGAGGGGGTGAGGCTGGGGAGGGTGGGGTAGTGTGGCTGGGGTGGGGAGAGGTGGTCAGGCCTGGGTGCCAGGCTCAGGGGTGTGGGTGCCTGGAGACTGGGTGGGTCCCCCACTGAGATGGTCTTTATAGTTGGAATTGGGCCTCCAGCGCAGTGCGGGGGTGGGTTGGAGGCAGTGAGGGGAGGGCTGGAAGAGGAAACGCTCCTCTCTGGCACCCTCTGGCCAGCTCTGGTCCCAGGTGGGCCCTGGGGCCCCTATGTGTGGCCATCCACCCTTGCTCTGGCTGGACCCCACAGTTTGGCAGGCTGGCTGGCCTGGTGGTCTGCCTTTCCTGGCCAGAGGCCCCCTGAATATGGGTATGGAGAGGAGCCACTCCCCGCCCCCCACCAGCTCACCTGCTCCCCCAGGGCTGATGCTGGGGCAGTCTGTCCATGGGGGCAGGGCAGCAGGCCTCCTGGAGTTAGGGCAGGGCCCCTGGGGCCATGGTGGAGGCCTGACTCTGGGGCTGGGGGATGGGACACTGGGAATCCCTGGGGGGGGTGCGGCACAGCCTCTGAGGGTCTCAGTGTGAGGAGTCACCGCAGGGGCCTCCCTGCCAAGCCTGTCTGCTTTTCCTGATTGGCCCTTGGCTCCAAGCTCCCCCCACAACAAGGCTCTGCCAGCTGGGGCTGGGGAAGCGAAGGGGAGCCCTTAGCCTGAGGCCCTGCTTCTGGGGTGACCCAGAGCTTGCCCCTGGCCTCGCTGCACTGCTGTTGGCCTGTCTGAACAGCAGTAGTTTCCAGCTAGGCCTCAGTTTCCCTGGCTGTGCCCAGGGCCCGGGGCTGGTGGTGACTGCGGCCAGCCTGAGCAGCAGCGCTGAGAGCAGGGGAGAGCGGGTTGGGCCTGGGCCAGGCTGTGTGTAAATCCTCCAGCCGCGGGTGGATAAACCGTGGAGTTCAAAGCCAGCCCCGGGTGCGGCCGCGGGGCTGTAATGAGGTTACTGATTCAACAGGCTTCCTGGTGCTGCCGCCCAGAACAAGTGGGGCTGGGAAGCCCAGGGAGGGATCTAAGTATCCCATAATTGACTAATTTAGCTTAAGTGTCCACACTGGCCCCAGGCGGAGGTCAGGGTGACAGTCCAGGTGGCCAGAGCTGCTTTGCCCACAGGCTCCCACGGCTGCCTGTCCAAACCCCTGTTCAGCTGGTGGTCCCTGGGCCCCCAGCCACCCTGTGCCTCCACCTGGAGTCCCCACCCCACCTCAGGCTCAGCTTCCTCCCAGCCAGCCCACCTGGCGTTCTCCTTCCTTCCTGCACGGTGTAGCGGTGTAGCGTGCGGGGCACGGCCACAGCTTTGGACTTGGCGCCGGCTGCCTGGATTCAAATTCCACCATCGGGTCTGCTGGTTCTTTGCCTTGCCATTGCTCAGTGTCCCCACACTCAAGGGCCGTGGGGTGATCACACACCTGCGGTGGGCTTGGAGGATCAGCTGGGAGGGCAGGTGCTTGCTGGGCTTTGGATGTCAGTCCCGCCTTCTCCTGTTGCCGAGGCTTCCTGAGGGCAGGGCCTGAGGCGAGGGTGCCCTGCAGCCCCCAGCACAGTCGTGCAGGAAGTGCTGGCTTGAATGCGGAGTGGGGTCGAAAAGTCCCCTCGTCTGACCACCCGTGGCGGCCCCAGCCGACACCTGTGCTGGAGGAGGGTGTGCCAGCGCTTGGGGAGGCGCTGGTAGGCCGGCGTCCAGCCCTGGTCTCCAGTAAAGCCGGCCTGGTGTCCAGAGGACCCGCACTGCTGGCCGTTCGCTGCTCAGTAGGGCTGGGCCTTGGGCAGCTTTGTCAGTGCCTGCTGTGGGGAAGGCGTGGGCCACAGCGGCGTCCATGAGTGCTGAGCCGTCCCTGGAGTCAGCTCGCTACGTGGTGGGGCTGCTCTCTGACAGCTTGCTGTGTGGCCCGGGCGGGGCCCTTGCCCTCTCTGGGCCTTGGTTTCCCTGGGGCCTTGTGGCAGTCAGAGGCCTCTGCATGTCCCTCCTGGCGCCTTGACTTTGTTCTGAGGTGCTGGCCGCCATCTGGCTGAGGGGCACCGCTGGGGACCAGCTCCTCAGGAAATGGCTCTGTGCCCCCCTGGCTGAGGGCGACAGGCACTGGGCGGGGGCAGTGCCAGGGTCCCTGGGGGCCAGGAAGCTGTGGGCTCAGAGTCAGTGGGGCGGGGTATATGGTCACCCCAGCGGGGCCTAGCTCTGGATTTGGCTGGGTGTGCTATGGTGAAACACTTTTCGGGTGGGCAGCATGTCATGGAGAAATAGTGGCTTTTAAGAATGGGGGGTGGGGTAGCAGGGCAGAGGCTGTGCAAGATGCAGATGACCGTGGGCAGTCCCCATGCCAGCTACCACTCCAGGACAGGGCAGCCTCTTCTCTCCCTGGGCTCTGACCTCCCTGCCTGGAACCTTCCATGGCTCCCCATTGCCTCAGCATGGAGGCCCGGCCTCTACCTACTGTCAAGCAGTCCTGCAGCCCCTCCTGCCTCATCAAGCACCTCACTGTCTCCCAGCTTTCTCGTGTCTGAACGTGTTGGTGAGGTCGGCTACCCCATGGGATGAGTGAGTGTTCCCTGAGTCATGGGCTGTATAACACATTCACCTCTTTGTGCCTCAGTTGCCTCACCTGTAAACTGCCTGGGGGAGTCAGCAAAGCTTCATAGAGGAGGTGATGTTGTAGTTGGGTTTTGAGGGATGAGTAGGAGTTTGTTTGGTTGTGGGAAGGGAATCAGGGAAGAGAGAATGGTGGACCCTCTCCAGGGAGATCTGGCCCGAGCCAAGGGTATGGGGGGGTGCCCATGTGGGCATGGGGTGGTCCTCCGTGGGGGTTTCTGAAGGCTCCTGTAGCCTGCCCCTCGCTGGCCGGGTTGCACGTCTGTGCATGGGGGTGGGTGGGGTGTGCTCAGCTGGTCTGGGAATAAGTAACCCTGTGAGGAGCGAGGGCTGGGAGTGGGCCTCACTGTGCCTGGTGGCCCCTGCTGGCCTGATGCCCCTCTCCGTCCTGGGCCCTGGTCTGGAGTGGGACCCACACTGGCCCACAGCATGTTGTTACCCCAGCTTGGGGCTCTGGCTCCCGCGTGAGTGGCTGTTGTTGGGGCCTTCCTGGGTGGAGCAGCCGGGGTCCCTTCCCCACCCGCGTGTCTGCCCTGCGTCCCTGGCCCGTCCCGCCCTGCTTTTCCCCGTGGGCAGCTCTGCCTGGGCGCCCCTGTGCTGGGCACAGTGCTGGGCTGTCTGCTGGCTCCTTGCTGGCTCCCCAGAGAGAGGAAAACAGCTCTGACCAGGACCAGAGTCCACGGGGGTGGAGCCGCCCCACCCTACCCTGCTCTGGACTCTCCGCTGGGATCAAGGCGGGGGAGGAGGAGGGTGAGAGCGGGTGCCTGGCCCCTCTGGGCCCGGCTGCAGCCTTGCTCTTCCCGCTTCTCGCGGGAAGCATGGGGTCGGGGCGCCAACCCCCACCCCGTCCTGGTGGCCCCCCTTCCCCTGGGGCTGGGACCCAGGGAGAGGCCCCATGGAGATGGTCTCCAGACCCCTCCAGACCTCTGGACTGAGGGCGGTGGCGCTCGGGGCCAGGGCCTGTTCCCTTCCCTCTCTGCCACGTGAACTCTGCGACTTGACTCGGAGCGCGGTACTTCCTTCCCCTATATCTTGGTTTCCTCCTTTGTAAGGTGGAAGGGAGGAGGTCGGGCTGAGTCGGCATGGGAAGCACGCAGCTCTGTGCCCCTGCCCCGCCGGACCCTTGGCAGACAGCAGTAAACGGCGGCGCAGCTCCTATTCCCAGGGGGCCCTGAGACCTCAGAGTCTTCCTCAGCGCAGGGCTGGCTCCAAGCACCCCTGTAACTATGGGAGTGGCTCCTAGGTCTTGCTTGCTGCTGAATCCGCAGCACCAGGCGCAGCACAAGCCTCATGAATGTTTGTTGAATGAAGGAATGCTGTGGGCTCATTCTCTCCCAGCCCCTCAGGTTCAGGAAGGTGAGAGGGTGAGCCTATTCCTCACAAAGTTGATTTTAAAAATCCTTGTCGTTACTTGAATCATCTTCCTCCTGGGGGCCTGTCCAACTTCCAGGAAGGGGAAGTCCTCCTGTGTGTCTAGCCTGGTGCTGGGAGTAAATGGGAGGGTCTGGGACTGGAGGCTGAACCCTGTCCTTGAGGCGTCCTTGTGCCAGCTGGAATCCCGGCGGCCCTGGGAGGGAGCCTGAGGGCTGCAGGGGTGTGTGCCCCGATGTGTGCTCCGCCCTTGCGCAGCCCGCTTGAGGTGCAGCTGCCACCTGCTGCTGGACAGGGCCTGGTTTCCTTGGACTCAGACTCCCAGACTCAGAGAAGGCGGGACCCCAGCCCCAAATGCCTGCCTGTGTGGGGACCTGGCTCCTTCCTCTGCGGCTGAGTATGTCATGTTGAGACTTGTTAGCTGTTGGGGGGTGGTTTGAGGCCAGCCAGGAGGGTAAGAACAAACCTCCCACCTGCCTAGTGTCCACCTGTCTGGCCACACCCATCTGGCTCCCGCTGGCCGCTGGGGAGGCAGAGCTGAGCCAAGCTCAGCCCTCAAGGGGGTGAGCATGGTGCCTGGGGCCAGAAGGCCTGCGATGGGCCCCAGTGCTGCCGCTTGACAGGGTGTAGCCTTGGACCAGATTTTTTTAAACCTCTTTGGGCCTTAGTTTTCTTATCAGTAAGATATCCCTGACCCCAGTCTGGGGTGGAGATGGTATGAGTGTGGTGGTGGGAGGGTGTACTGGAGGCAGAGGGGACACAGAGGAAGCATTATCAGCTCAACCATGTGTGCAGTGGGTTGGGCCTTCTGAACTGGGTAAGGAAGGATGAATAGGAGTTTGCCTAGGGAAGTCAGTTTCCCCCTCTCAGGCAGTAGTGTGCCTTCTCCTGTGCAGCCAGCTCTGAGGCCCTGGGTGTCCTTGTAGTGTGATGCCTCCAGCAGTCGCACCTGACCACAGCTTAAATGGGTGAGGAATTCAGAAGGGAAACGAGGTAGGCGAGTTTTGTTTGGCTCCACCCACTGCAGGCCAGCCCTGAAGGTGCCAGGGAGACACACAGGGCCGCTGTGCCGCCAGTGCTGGAGGAGCACCCCACCCCCATCCAGAGCCGCTCTGAGGATGCAGCAGGCAGGTCCTACCCTCCCAGGGGTCCTCAGGCAGCTGCGGAGGTCTGGGGTCATGAAGTGGGTGAGGGAACAGTGGTGTCAGGCAGGACCAGAAGTGGCACTGAGCAGAGGGTGCAGGTGAGCGAGTGCAGGTGCACGGGGAGCAGCTCCCCCAGACTCCCCGATGGCCACAGCGGTCGCCTACCTGAGGTGTTGGCCAGTGAGTGGGGGAGAGGGCGGGGATGGGGTGAGAGGGCAGGAGAAGGCTCTGGATCTACCCTGGGGGGCACAGAGCCCTGTGAGGGTCCAGTGCCTGCCCAGCGGGGACTCTGCTGCTGCCTGGAGCAGTGACTGCCAAGGGACAGTGATTAGGGGGTCGGGCTGGTGGATCGGAAGTAGGGGTGACAGCGAGGGGTGTCTGGGGTCACCTTGAGTCCCTGGGGCTTTGGCCTGAGCACCTGGAAGGTGGAACCAAAAGGGGAAAGCAGTGGAAGGGAGTGGGTGTCAGGGGCCAGTGGGGATTTTGCTGTGGGATGTATGGCATCGGAGCTGTGTCTGGCCCCCGTGGGGAGAGGTCGGCTGGGCAGCGAGTGTGTGGGGTGGGGCTGGGGCTGGGGGAGGTGGGAGAAGAGGGGCTGGGGGGCCAGGCTCGGGGGGTCGGACCCATCCCCTCCTCTCAGTTCTCAGGGCTGCATTTGGAGGTGGCCTGCCCCGCCCTGCCCTTGCTCCGTCCTGAGGGTTCCCTGGCTACAGAGCCACAGCTCTGGGACCACGTAGCCACCGGCAGCAGGGCTGGAGCCTCGACCTTCTCCCGAGGAGGAGGGGGGTGGCCCCAGGCCCAGGGCCTCTGCTCTTTGACGACCCGCTGGAGGAGTGCATCTGGCAGCCTCATGAGGGGCTACCCCCTCTGCAGCTGGGGGCACTGGGAGGGGGTGGATGTCTGAGATTGCTGGCTAGCAGCCCACTGGCCTAGAGTCAGGGCCCTTGGGGCGCCTCACTGGACCTGGCGAGCAGGGCAGTGAGCGCCGGTACGTGGCTGTCTCCGACACAGGACAGTCCCTGCAGCGCAGCTTCCCCGGCTCAGCCCCACCTGCTTTGTCCATGGGCCTCGCTGGGCCTCCCTCAGGTTGGACAGGGGGCAGTGCATGGGGCGCAGCCACCACCAGGCCTTTGATCCCTGCCGACTTATTCCTGGCTGCCCGTGGCTGGCATGGGACGGACATGGTTTATAAAGAAAAAATGCCGTAGTGTTTAAAGGGCCCCCTGGTGTCAGGGTGTGATAGAGTCCTCCTGGCTGCAGGACACGTGGCCACTCCAGATTGATGGGCTTCCAGCCCAGGTGGCACCCTTGTCACCCCGACCTGGGCTGGCATCTCCCAGGACATGGGGTCATAGGTGAGGTCACCACCACTGCTGCTAGCTGAGTGCTCGGGAGAGGTGCGTCCCAAGCGTGTCTGGCCATAGCCACGGTGGGCAGTCTTGGTGTCAGCGGCCTCTCTGCCCGTAGCCAATTGCCAGGACTTATCTGCATGTGGACAGTTATTGTGTGTCCTGAGCTGGACAGCAGGGACACTTGCGCTCGGCTGACTGGGTGGGGAAGGGATGGCTCCTGGCACCCATGAGGCCTGGACATGGCTGATAAGCTGTAAAGCTGTTACTGCAGGGGCAGCCAGTGCCTCCAGCCCCGCAGGCATCATTCCAGCCTTGATCTGAGGCCAGACCTCGCTATCTGCCTGGCCCAGTGGGTGAGGGGAGGGCCTCAGGGGTCTCCGGGACTCACAGAGCTCAGAGGTCCCTCCAGGGCTCTGGAGATGGCTGCCCAGGGCCCCCTCCTTGCTGACACCCCTGCCCTTCCCGGCTGGCGCGCCCCTGGCCCCCAGGTTTCCCTGGCCGCCTTTCTGAGAACAAGGAGGTGATTGTTGCCACCACCGTTGTCTGCCTCCTGTCTGGGCTCCTTGCTTGGCATTTGGCAGCCCATGCCACCAGGGACCTGGGGACTCGGAGCAGGACCTCGGTTGCTGGCCTGCATGCCTGATGTCTGGATGGGGCTGGTGGAGTCACCCACCTGTGGCTGGCCCAGGGACCTGGAAGCCCAAGGGGCTCAGGATCCTGGTGTGTGCCTTGTCCATGGGGACTCCCTGGTGCTCTCGGGCCAGCTCAGAGGCCCTGCAGGCTGGAGGGCCCTTGGAAGAAAGGCTGGGACCAAGGTAGGGGCGTATTGCCCCGGGCTGTCTTTATTTCCTGCCTGGCCTTCTGGAGCACACCATCCTTCCCAGACCCTTGGGCACTTGCAGCCAGCGGGGCTGGGAGCAAAGCGGGGGCAGGCTCCCCATGAGGCCAGGTTCCCAGCCAGAGTGTGCGTGTGCCTGTCTGTGTATGAGCTTGTGCAAATGTGTGCATGTGTGCGCATGTGCTTGTGGGTGTGTGAGCACGTGAGCGTCCTTGCCCCGTGCGAACCTGTGTCTGTCCACCTGTGTCCACATGTGAGCCTGTGTCTGTGTGCATCCGCATTCATGTGTGTCTCTCTGTGCATGTGTGAGCCTGTGTGCTTGTGTCCTAGTGTGGGCATGTGTCTCCCCATGCCTGTGTGTGTTCCTGTGTGCCCCCCTGTGCCCTGCACCTGCTGCTACCAGCACCTGCAAGCCCAGGTTTGAGATTGCCTGCTGCCCCTGCAGCCCAGTGCCCTTGGCTAGCTAAGGGCCGAGGGGTGGGGTCCAGGCTGAGGGACAGTGTGGGGCACATGGGCAGGCACGTCTGGTGTGTGCAGGGAGGTCAGGCAGTCGGGACAGATCGCGCTAGGAAGCAGTGGGGGCCAGAGTGGGCAGGGCCCCTGGACTGTGAGCTATGTACAGAGCTGGGGTTTTCTCCTGAGGACACAGGAATGGGGTACCATGGAGGGCTGAGAGCAGATGTGTATTCTAGGAAGACCGGGGCTGTCGTGGGGATGGTGGTTTGGGGCACACCAGTGATGTCACCCCTGACCTCCTGGCCATTTCCCTGGGAGTGGCGTGGGGGCAATGCATGTAGAGCTGGTGACAGGGACCGAGGGCTCCTGTACACTCTGGGTCAGTGGGCCTCATACCTGGACAGTCCCACCGTCCCAGGCCTGGCTGGTGGGCCTCAGTGACCACCCACCCGCAGCGCCCAGCTTCTCGGTCAGCAGGCGCCCCAGGCAGACTCTGCCAATCATGCGTTCACCCAGGTGGAGAGACCCATACTGCCGAGGTCGGGGAGGCGATTTGGATGTATGGGCTGTGGCCCACACGGCCCTACCTTGCCCTCTGGTTGGGGTGTCTCAGCCCAGGAGCAAGGAGCCTGCCTTCTGTGGAATTCTGTGCCTGGGAGAGTGAGCCCCTCTGATTCACACTTCAGTGCGAATGAGCCCAGTGTGAACCTGAAGAGGCCTAACAGGGAAGGACAGGAAGGAAGGCTTCCTCTGATTGTTAGGTGAGGAAGTCGAGGTCTGAGAGCCGCAGGGGCAGGGCTGGCTCGCTGAGAGCCAGGCTTTGTCTGACTCTAGTATCTCTCCACAGCCCACCCGGAGGGCCCTGGCAGGGGCAGGAGAAGGGGGTGGCTGGAGCCACGAGCTGGCACGGCGCTGCACGCTCCCTTGCTCCCTCCCTCCCTCCACACCCAGGAGGTGGGCCCTGCACCCTTGTTGCTGAAGGGGAGGCCGAGGCATGGTGTTGGGGGTCTCAGCTCCTCGCCCCAGGTCACATGGCTCGTGAGTGGCGGAGCCGGGGTTCGAACTGAGGTTCTCAGGACTCCTCTTTGAGACGCCTCCAGCTCAGGGTCCCCGTGCGGTGCGTGGTTCAAGTCGTGGCGGCATCTGTGGGTCGGGAGACATTCCTTTTCTGGGCGGGAGTGGGAGCTGAGCCCGCCCTGCTGGGTGGGGAGATGCCTTGTTTCCTACACAAACACCCAGGGCTGGCCGGAGCCATTTTATTTTTATTTCCTATTTTTACTTCCCCGTTGGCTCTTTTTAGCAACTCTGGGTTAGATAGGCCCCCCGCCCTTCAGGCTCCGTGTGGCTTCCTGGCTGGGGCCTGGGACCTCGGAGGAGGCGAGTGCATGTGTGACCTGGGGGGCTTGGCAGCTTGGCCAGCACACACCTGCTGACGGGGAGCTCACTCCCTGCCAAGTGGTTGTGCAGGGGGCCTGTTCCCATCCTCAGGGGCCAGCGGGGGGAGCAGGTGGTGGTGGGGGCGTGTCTTGGCAGGTGACTCAGCCTCCTTACAACCCTCCTGGAGGTAGAGGTTTGGGGTGGCGTATGCCCTGGGTGGGGTGGGCCATGGATGCTGGCAGAGTGCGTTGGGGTCTGGGCTTGGGATTGTTCAGGCCACATCCTCTGCTGGCCCTGACCCGGCCTGCTGAGGGGTCTTGCAAGGTGCCATGTGGCCTGCGAAGCCCACCCCGGGGTGGGAGTTGTCAGAGAATGTGGCCAGCTCCACTGGGCACTTGGTGGGTAAGGGGTCCTGACCCAGGAGACCAGGCTGGGGAAAGCCCCAGGCCCACCGTGGCTCCCAGGCCTGAGTGGGGATAGGGACAGGGCTTGGGTCGAGGAGCGGCAAGCCACAGTTCATGCAGTGCCCCTGTGCCAGCCTGTGCCAAGCCCACTACCTTCTGCAAGTCCTGGGTGACGCCTGGGCTCAGACAGGCCGAGCAGATCCTCAAGGCCACACAGCTGTGGGTATGTGGGGGCCAGTCCTGCGCCCTTCCCCTGTGCTTTGCAGACAAGGAAACTGAGGTGTAGAGAGTGGGGTCCCACAGGAGGCCGGGCCCCGGGGCCCATGCTCGGGACTCTGCAGTGCTGTCTCTTCCGGCTTCAGTGCCGGGACTGTGAAGCGGGGGTGAGGGTTTGCTCAGGACCTGTTGTGGGCCTGAGCGGGTTGGGGGCTGCAGGGTTGGAGGACAGGGCCCCTGTGGTTCCTGTGGGGCACCTGGTGTGGCCTCCAGGGCTGAGACGGCTGGCGTTGGCAGCCCAGCAGTGCCCAGGCCCACCTGGTGGGTCAGGGGGATACTGGCCCGACGGGAGAGTGGACCACGCTGTGGAGGAACCCGCCTGGCCTCCCTCCAGCCTGTCCTGCTCTGGCTGGCTCAGCCTGCCAAGTGCAGCAGGTGACCTTCTCTCCTGGCATGAGTGATGTGGGTGGTGGGGCCGTGGAGGTGCCTGGGATTGTCGGGTAATCCTTTGATTAGAGGCCAGGAAACCAAATCCTGCTGCCGAGGGGGCCGGTGGGGGGGGCACCTCCTCCTTAGGGAGGCCCCAGCAGATTATGGGATTTCCACCAGCCCTGCCTTTGGGAGGTGCCTTGGGCAGAAGGCATTTTGCCTGTGGGAGGTCAGGAGGGGGTTCCTGCCTTGGGGCCTGGGACACTGTCTGCGGGCCACGGTTCAGGTCCCCACTCAGCCCTTCCAAGCTGTGTGACCTGGGGCAGTGTGTCTCCCTCTCTGAGCCTGACTTTCTCAACTGTGAAGTGAGGTGATGGCACTTGCTTCTCAAGTGGTCATGAGTGTTCACTGAAGTAGGGCCTGCCCCTTAGTTCTTGCCCAGGAGCAGGGAAGAGCGGTGGCTAGGGGTCCCTCTGAACCTCACTGTCTTTGTCGGAGGGGTGAGAAGAGGAGTTTCCTCCTCGGGGTCGCTGCGGGGCTTGTGAAGGATTGCCTGTCAGCATCCTGTGGCGTCTGGAGTGGGGGGCAGCGTGGGGCTGGGGCTCGGGCCTCCTGGGAAGAAGGTTTCCTCGGGAAGGGTGGTTTCAGGACAGCTAGGTCCAGAACCATGTTGGGGCCCAGAAATATTTCAGTGCCAGGAGGCGAGGCCAGTCACTGGGTGCAGCCTCGATGGTGGACTTCGGGGGTTAAGTCCCCTGTTGTGTCCCCACCTTGCTCAGCGGCTGCAGGAGGGATGTGTGTCCAGCTTGGTCGGCTCTGTCATGGGCTCTGGCCTCAGGGGACCAGCCCTGAATCCCCAGCTGAGTGCAGCACTGGGCCAGGTGAGGCTGGATTCTGAGTTTGCTGTCCTTCAGCAAGGAGGATCTTCCGTAACTGTGGGAAAGGGCGTTTCCTCCCCGAGTCGGGGTGGGGCAGGGGTCTGGTCAGCAGATGGGACGTCCCCTGGCACCCTCTCACCCTTGGGCCCGTCGCTGGCCAGCATGGCTCCACCAAGCTGGGGGCAGGCACACCCCCCTCCCCACAGGAGGTAGCGACCTCCCCCACGGGGAAACTGGCCATGCTGAGGTCCCTGGCAGTTGTGCCCAGCCCAGTGCGTTCTCACCCCCAAGCCTTTGCTCAGGCTGTTCCCCCTGCCTGGTGTGCCCACTACCCCTGCCCTTCTCCTCCTGTCCTCGCTGGCCTGGATCCAGTGCCTCCGCTTGAAGATGGCCCCAGGGACCTGGCCTGCTGGACACAGCCATCCCCACCTGTCCTAGGCCTCAGTTTCCCCAGCTCCTGCTAGCACTGACATGTGAATGCCAGGCCAGACCCAGCCCCCTCTCCCACCCAGGGATGAAATAAGTGGCTTGGGGACTGGCCTGGCATTCAGTAGACACTTCTGGGGCTCAGCTTCCTGCTCTTGCTGCTGGAAGGGGCTGAGATTGGGGTCCCGCCCTTGTGCTCCTGACTCAGCAGTCGCAGAGTGGGGGAAATTGGAGGTTTCTTGACAAAAACCCCAACCCTGGGCACCCGCCCAAGGCCCAGATTCCTCTTACGAGGGTGGAAGCAGAGCCCTTGGTTCCTGCCTCTGGGGGCTCCCAGCAGGAGGTCAAGGACAGGCTGGAACCCAGGCTATGGGCTCCTGGGTCCTCTCCTCCCCACCCCCTGGGGACTGTGCTTCTCCCCTGTGCACAACCCTCTGTGGCTCCCCGGTCCCCACAGGGTAAAGTTCTCACTGCATCTGGCCCTGGACACCCCTCGGTCCTCAGGAGCCAGGCTTGCTCCACTTTTAGGTCCCAAAGATGCCCCTTTACCAGCTACTTTCCCACTCTGACAGGTATCTGCTTATATGCCACCTCCTCCAGGAAGCTCTCCATGGTTAAGTCCCCTCCGCCCTCCATGGGCGCTGCCTTCTGTCGCATCACGCTGGTGGTAGTGACAGGACACAGCCTTGGTACTGGGCCCAGTGCCGGTGTGGACCCAGCACAGTTAGGCAGTGGATACAGAGTTGGGGAGGAGGGGGCAATGACACTCAATCGGGGGGGGCTCTGCCTCCTGGGTCTCTGGGCCGTGTGGGGTCAGAATCAGGAGGTGCCTGAGCTGCAGCATGGACTGGGAGGTCTTCTACCCACCAAGGCTCCAGCGATCTAATATTTCCAGGCCAGTGAGCGTGATAGCCCCTGTTCTGCCCAGACCACTGCCAGTAGTTAAGAAAATGGATGTGGATGTGCCCCAGAGGCTGGTACCGGCTGCCCCAACGGTGCTGGGCCTCAGTGACCCCCCCCCCCCACCGCACATGGGGCTGAGGGCTCCTCCCAGGGCATGGGAGCTGATGTTTGTGTAGCTCAAGGCCATGCCCAGCTCTGTGGAGGGCACGATGCTCATGAAGGTTGCTGGGAAGGAGGGTGAACGTTTGGCCAAAGCTGTGATGGGTCCTGGTGCCCCTTGGGCGGTTGGTGGTGGGGGCACCTGGTTGGCTCATTGCACTTGGGCCCTGCCCCGGGGCAGGCGTGGAGGTGGCTGGAGGGGTCTGGGGTTTGAGGTTGAAGGAGCCTTGGTCCCTGGTCTTGGTGGCCCCCCAGGCCCCAGGGCAGGATGGGAGTCTGACGGGAGTATATGTCACTCTGGCAGCCTCTGCCACCACCCGCTGCCTGCCGTGATTGTCCTCGGGCATTTGTGCAGCGCGGCTCTGCCCAGGGAGCGTGAGGCAGCAGAGGACAGTGGAGGCTGGGATCCACGTGCCACTGAGCCCCCGTCAATGCATCATGCATGGCGAGGGAAGTGACAAAGAATTACAGTCTTGAGTCTCTGGCCCTGCTAGTTCATGACTACGTCTGGGTCAGCTCTCGGCACAGATGAACACGGAGTAGGGCCTCCAGGTGGGACAGTTGTGGTGCTACGTGTGGATGCCCCTCCTTGGTTCCCCACACAGAGGGCCTGTCCCAAGTCCCAGCTTCCTGGTACGTGCGCGTCTTACAGTGTCCATGTAGGGACTGTGTTGGTAGTCGGGGGCAGCAGCCTGCGTGGCTTCTGGGGGTGTGGGTGACAGCCCAGAGTAATGTGACGTCCAGGACCACGCAGGGCCCCCTGGCCCCCACCAGTGCTGGCTCACTCTAGAGCCCCTGACCTGGGTCATGCCGCCGCCTCTTTAGTTTCCTCTGGTTCTGCATGGTCTTTGGGGAGGAGTACAGCCAGGCCCTGGCACTTGTCCCTGCCCCTCCTCACCCTCCCCCTGTTCACTGGGGACTGGCTGTGCTGATCGATCTGCTTCCCATTGCTAGAACATTCCCAGTGCCTCCCCCATCGCAGCTTTGCACGTGCTGTTCCCTCCCCTGAATCCCCTTCTGTGGATCTTCTGTGGCTGCCACCTCTCAGGCCTTGCTTGGGTGTTGGCTCCATGAGGGCCTCACCCCCACGGGTCACTGTGGCCAGCTCAGCCTGCTTGTTCCTTCTGAGGACTCAGCCCATCCTGCGAGAGTCTGGGGTTTGTGGGGCTCTTGCCCGTCCCAGCTGAGGCCTGGCTTTGGGGACTGTGGGCGCCCAGGGGCTGCAGGACCTGCCTTGGATCCTGGCGTTGCCCAGGCTTCGGCATAAATGGGTGAAGGAAGCGTGTATCTGGGTGTCATGGGTGCACTCAACCCAGGGGCTGAGCCCTCATTTGGAGGGTCTGTACCACCCCCACCCACCCCACTGCCTCCTCCCACTTGTAACCTGTGGCACGTGAAGTCCAGGGCAGGGGAAAGTACTGCCCTTGGGGGAGGGTCCTCCTGGAGGCCCCAGGTGCTTGGGGATGCCGAGTCGGGACAGTGTGGGGTGAAGGAGGTGACAGCTGGGCCTGGCTGAGACCCCGTCAGCGCCTGACCAGTCCTGTTTTATGGAGGGGAGAACCAAGGGCTTGGGGGGCGCCTTGCCTGACTCAAGGCCATGCAGGGCAGGGGGGTGGGAGGTGCTGCCCCCTGGCCGCTCGTCCTGGCCGAAGCCTGGCGTGGCTGCGGGGTGATGGGCTGGCGGGGCTGGGGTGGGCGCTTCAGTGCTCACCCTTGGACGGCCCAGGGCAGCCGTGTGGAGAGCGGGCAGAGAAAGGGTTAAAGAGCCGAGGGAAGTAATAATGTTTCTAATTTTCCTGTGTGATTTAATAAAAATGTAAATCGCTGGGCGGCCAACTTGCCCCGCCGTGGTGCTGACCGAGATTAATCGCGGGCGCTTGTGGTCAGCCTGCCTTTGTCTCTGTGCCCCCAGTGGAGCCTGGTCTGCCTGCCCCAGAGGTTGGACACTGAGGGGCGGACGCCTCGCCCTCTGCCCGGATGGGGGGCCGCAGTGTCTGGGCATCTGCCGAGGAGGAGGGGGGCCCTCCCCTGACTGCTGCACCCCCTGCCTCTGGGAAGCATGGGGGCTGGGCTGGGCTGGCCAGGGGCCTGCATTGAGGGTCAGGTTCCAGGTATGTGGAGGGGTCGTTGGTGGGAGTGGCCAGGGAAAGCCTTCCTGGGCAGCTATAGAACTAAGGTCATAGGTGGGAAGGAGCAGCCAAGCAGGGGCATGGAGGAAGGGTCTCCCAGGCTGAGGGGTGGTGCGTGCAAAGGCCCTGTGGCAGGGGTTCGCTTTGTGAGGGGCAGTGCAAAGATGGTGTTGGAGTCTGGCAGCAAGGTAGGGGCTGGGGTTGGGGCTGGTGGGCAGTAGAGCCAGATGGGGTATGGCTGGGTATGGGGTGGGTGTGGGGTGCTGGGCCTGCCTGTCCTAACAGCGATAGGCAGCCTTTGGAGGCTGCAGAGGGGGAGCAAGGGTTCTGGCTGTGGAGCACGGCAGATCCAGGGGCAGAAGTGGAGTCCAGGTCCATGGGGAGGAGGTGGTGGCCGTGTGGATGGGGGAGGTGGTGGGTCTGGGCTGTGGTTGAAGCCACAGCCAATAGGCCTTGGGTATGTGCTTGGGGTTTGGGCCTGCATGGTGGTGCCATTTGTGGGGGCACGAGGTGCGGAGGGGAGTTGAGGGAGCTGGGCTGGCCAGTTACGCTGTGAAGCCGTGCAGGGCCCCTTGGAGATTGGAAGAGCAGGGGACATGGATGCCAGGGTCTGGGGAGAGACCCGGAGCCTCCCAGGAGGTGTAACTCCAGGGTCTGAGTTTGGAACATTGTAGATGCAACATTTTGGCAGCAGGACCAGGGGTTTGAGAGCAAGGACAGAACAGTGTTTGCTAGTGTGGCAGGAATCAGTGTCCCGGTGTGATGGGCTTCAGAGTGCAGGGCAGCAAGTGCTGGCCAGGAGGGTCCCTGCAGCCTAGTGCTGTCCTAGAGCTTCCCAAGGGCCTGTGCTGGCCACTTGTCTCCCATGGCAGATTCGAGGCCAGTCACAGGCAGAATGCTGACCTGATCTTGGGGGACTCAGGTGGTCGACACGTGGGTTGAGTCTTGGCCGAGTCCAGCCAGGCCCAAACAGCCACCCCATTGTTGGGCTGAGGTGGGGGGTCAGTTCCTGCCCAGTGCATCCTGGCCTATGCCCTGTCCTTGGGGTCTAGGGCTCGGTGGCACCTGCCCGTCCATCTGCTGTCAGAGGCATTGGATGCCTACTGGTGCCAGCCAGCCTCGTGTGGTGCAGGATTTGGTGGACAGAAGACTCGGTGTGCCTCCCCAAACACCCGGCCTTTGCAGCCTTGGGAGCCCCAGACCAGCCCGCACTGGCCTTCAGACCTTGGCAGGGCATCTCTTTGCACGCCAGCTCTGCACCACATGAGCAGAAGCTGTGGCATCGTGCCAGCGGGTGGGGAGGCTCCAGGGAGACTCAGCTCTGTCACCTGCAGGGCAGGGCAGGCCCTTGCCACGGGGGCTGGTGCTGCACTGCATGTGCACTGTCCCCAGGAGGGGGCCTGTGCTGGCCCTGGACTCATGGTGAGCTGGGGGGCTTCTGAGTGCTGCCCCACCCCACGAAGGCCTGCATGGAGCCTCTTCCAGGAGAGGGGTCTGGCTGGGCCTGCAGGCCCCGACTCCCTGCCCCAGCCAGGCACAGAGCCGCCACCTCACGCACACTGGTTGTGGGGAGGCCTGCTTTGTGCCTGGATGTCCGTGTGTTATTGGCAGCCCTGCTTGGGGCAGCTTGGGGCAGCGGGTGCCTTGGCCTGGGTAGGTGGTTTGGTGGGTTTTGGTGGCAGGGAGGCTTCCTCGAGGAGCCGGAAGGAGGGGACAGGGAGGGGCTGGCATCTGGGCATCGACGAGCCTGGCTGGGGAGTGGGTGGGGGGGAGAGGCTGGCTCAGGTGGGCTGGGAGTCAGCACTCTTAGAGACCCTCCACTAAGGGGAGTTGCTCGGCCCCAGAAGCTTGTCACGTGCGGGAGTGTGGATGGGGACTCAGCATCTTGAGAGCTTGGGCCAGGCAGGAAGCTTCCCTTAGGTGGCCGCACGTGCGTGTGGTGTCAGGGGACTCCGCATCAGGCTGGGTCACCTGTGCACCTGCCAGCTTGTCTCATGAGGTTTTTACTCCCACCTGGCTGCATATGCCCCTAGAAGCACAGCTCTGTGCACAGAAGCCGTGGGGCCAAGGCTGCTGGGCAGCATCCCCCCAGGAGGCTGCCCCGTGCTGGGAGTGGGGTAGACAGCGTGCACTGTCTCATCCTGCCTTCATACCTTTCTCTCCTCCTGGCTGGGCCAGCTTAGGCCTGCAGCTGGTGCCTGGAGGTCCCCAGGCACTGCTGGGTCCCCTTCCCAGCAGGCCCAAGCCCTGGACCCCTGACTCATGCCTCTGTCTAGAGCACTTGCTGGCCCAGGGTCAGGAAGAGCAGACCCTCCAGATGGCTAGGGGGGTGCATCTGCCCAGCAATATCAGGAGACGCTCTGCCAATTGTGCACTTTGATTAAACAGCCTGTCCAGGGCCGACTGGGCAGCTGGTCAGTGTCAGGCTTCCACGGCAGGATGTGTGGAAGCTGCTGGGGAGAGGGAGGGGACAGGCTCTGCTCTTGGGGCTGGCGCTGTGAGGTGGCCCACTAAACACAGCATTGGCATTGCTCCCTGGCCCCCCCTTGCCAGCTGTGGCTTTGGGAGGTTCTTTGCCCTTCCGAGCCTCAGTTTCCTAATCTGTAAAGGGAGGACGTGCTGTGGTTTCTGGCCAGTGTCTCTCTCCTGGGCTCAGTGGGCACACGGCTGATGCCACATGAAGGATTGTTCTGGCCCCATGCGCTGTGTGCTTGTGCCTGCGCTCACCTAGTGTGCCTGCATGGGGAATGCAAGGCACCTGTGTGCGGACCCTCCCTGGCCCAGGCTCCCCCATCCTGCTCCAAGGAGAGACCTGCCCGCACCAGGGAGCCGTTTCATTTGGGACGTTTTTTAAATTTCTTTAGAGGGGGGTGGGCTGTGGCTGTGGCTGCGCTTTGCTCCCCTGTTCCTGCTGCAGGTGGGGAAGCATTTGAGGGCTGGGGGTGAGCTGGGTCCTGGCTTTGGCCTGGGCCAGCGCCTCCCTCATGCTGTGTCCTCACTGGTACCAGGGTCAACATCAGCGCCTTGGCTGTGTGGTGGAGCAGTGAGCTAGTGCCTGGCAATGCTGGCTGTGTCCGTCACCGAGGCCGAGTGTCACCCACCCTCGAGGGCCTGCCCCTGCCCCTTGGTGAAGGTGAGCAGAGCTCCCTCCTTGCCTGCCTCAGTGTCCTCTTCTGTGCAGTAGGGGCAGCCGGCTCAGACCCCATGCGAAGCGTGTGGCCTCAAGGGGTGAGTTCCTGATTGTGAGGAAACTTTGGCATTTGGGACTGGCCCCAGGAGGCTGGTGGGAAGGCATGGGGAGCCTTGGGCAAGCCCTGGCCCTCCAGGCTGCAGCGTCCTCCTTGGGGAAGGTGCCATCAGGGTCACCCATGAGGGGTGGACAGTGGCAGAGGGGAGGGAAGAGCAGTGACCCCGGGCCCTGCAGGTCTGGCTGTGGAACAGCCTGTCTCAGCCCCCGCCTGCGTGGGCTCTGTTTCTCCAGACTGCCTGGACCCTGGCATCCCAAACTCGGTGTTTTCCCAGCTTTGGGATCCTACACCTCGGGAAATGTAATCCCTTCCCAGGCCTTGAATATTTCATCAGCAGATTAAAAATTGAAGCTGAACCATCCTTCTCCTTTGGGAGGGTGGAGGAGGGGTGCCAGCTCCGTTTCAGGCCGGTTTGAGTATTTTTCTTGATAATGGAGCCATGTCAATTAGAAAATGATATTGCTGGTTAAAATGCCATTCTGCGGCCCTCTTTAATTAAGGCCGAGATGTAATAACCAATCTGCTGCTGTGAACGAATTTTTAACCATCAAAATGAGAGGTGAATGACGTGAAGCACGGTTTGTCAGAGTGGGTGTGCGGAGGCCTGGGGGGGACTATGGAGGCTGTGCAGCGGCTGCGGCTCTGCCTGGGCATGGGGGGGGGTGTGTGTTGGGTTGGGTGGGAGGCTCTGCCCTGTTCTGTGTGCACGTGTGCATGCGTGTGTGCATTGGGACCAGCGGGCCTGGGTGGCTAAGGTCCGGCTTCCGGGCAGCCCTGTGGGAGGAAGTCAGGTTGCACAGGCAGCTGGAGGGGGGGTCCTGAAGGACATGCAGGGCTTGGGTGCGGCAGGGGGAAGGTGTTCTGGGCACAGGGTGAAGGTGAGACGGTGGGGCCCACGAGCTTCTGTGGACTGTGGGGCTGCCAGGGTGTGCTGGGTGCCAGGCGGGATGGGGAAAGGGGTAAGGTGACTCCGCGCCTCCTGGGGAGCCTGGACTAGGACGAGTGCATGGAAAACCCCGGGGAGGGTGCGTGGGCTGGGGTAGGGGCCAGGGATGTGGTGGTGTCTGGCCAGGTCTGAAGAGCCAGGGTGGGAAAGGGCTGCCTGGGGACCCTGGGTGGGTCAGGCACTGGGGGAGGGGCCCACTCCTTCCCTGCTGGTGGGCAGGGGCCCCACTCCAGGCCCCACTTGGGCAGCGTGGGGCCTGGGAGGGCTGCCCAGCCGCAGGCAGGAGTGGCAGCCCTGGGGCTCTCTAAGAGTCTGGAGAGCTGGGGTGCAGGGTCCCCCTCTGGAAGTGGGAGGAGGGGCTAGGGCCACTGGTGTGGTTGGGCAGGCCAGGCCTGTAGCTGGGGGTTCTGGGGCATGAGGAAAAAGCCAAAATTTTACTTTTGAAACAAGAGCAAATACCGGACTGAATGGGCCCAGCTGGGGAGGAGGCATGTTTATTTTCTTAAATGGATGTGAAGGGCTGCCAGAGTCCTGCTCATAAATATCCCCCGGAGGTGGAATTTCTGCTGGACGGAGAGGTGTAGTGGCCAGGCCGTGTGTGCGTGCCTGTAGCCTCTGTGTGCCTGTGCGTCCCTGTGTGTCCAGCTGGCCCCCCCGGCCCTCCCCGTGGGTAGGAGGGGGCTGTTGGCGGGAGGGCTGAGGTGCCCTCAGCACAGGGTACCAGGCATCAGGAGAGCAGGTCTGGGGGTGCCCTGTTTGGAACATGTGTTCCCACCCTCTCCTTGGTGATGCGCATTGACGCTTGGGGGGCTCCAAACACGTCCAAGCACCATGCTGACGGTGAGCACGAAAGCTCCATCTGCATTTGGGGAAAGTGTCCCCGAGGTGCTGGGGGGCTGGGGCTGGGGGTGAGTGAGAGGGGCTATTTTGGGGGGCGTGAGCTGAGGGCACCTGTGTCTGTTGACTGGGGACTGATGGGGCACAGGGCTCCTGGGAGGGCGAGGAGGCAAGGACCGTGTTCTGCCAGCTCATGCCTGGGAAAGCTGAGGGGTGCGTTCCAGACAGCATGCCTGTCCTGACTGACTGGTGGGCTGCCTGGGCCCCTGTGAGGAAGGGTGGGTGGTGGATTGGTGATGTCTGCAGGGCGTGCTGTGGGGAAGTCGTGTTGTGCCTGCCATGGGGTCCCCATCCCGGCTCTGCAGCCGCCCGAGGTGAATCTAAAGTCGCTTGTCTACCAAGAATTAAGCAGCAAGGCTGTGCCTGTTTCCATCATGACTTGTACAGGATTTTAGGCCAGCCCCGGGCTCTCCTGGAGCCTCCCTCCTTGGACAGCCTTGGCGTGAGTAGGCCTGAGTGTTGCTTCATGGCATGGCGAGTGAACCCCCAGCTGGAGGTGGCCTTGCGTGGCCCCGGCTCAGTGCATCTCGCCTGCCCGTCAGGATCCCCGAAGAGCTTTGCAGATTCCTGGGACCCAGGCATAGCTCAGACCAGCCAGAGCGGCAGCATTGGGGCGGTGCCTGGCCATTGGGTTTCTGACAGTTCCCTGGGTGATTCCAACTTGCCACCGGGGTGATCCCCGAGGGCTCAGATCACTCAGGCCGGGCGTTCCCAAGGTGTTCTCCTTGGTTCCACTGTCAGCTGTGGTGTGTCCGCCTTCCCTGCAGGATTTGAATCTCGAGGACTTCTTTGGTTGCTCAGAGTCCCTGGTCTGGGTCAAACCTCCTCCCCTGTCTCAGGCCTCCACGCTCCTCAGGCGGTGACTGCCCGAGTGCCCCAGACCCGTGCATCCTGATTTCCTGGGAGCAATTGCCCACAGGCCTTCTGGTTGGGAGTCGGGGAGCCTGCCCTGGAGTTCTGGGGTGTCTGGGCCAGAGGGACTCCTGGGAGGCTGTGTGAGTGGGGCGTCTGCTCCAGAAGTGTCCTGGACCGGGACTGCGGGAAGTATGTATGTCCCTCTCTCCTCTGCCCACATCGGCCTTTGGGGTTCAGGGCGGGGCTAAGGCTGGGCCACCCCATCCCTGCGGGCAGGAACCTGGCATCCCTGAGCCCTCCTGTGTGCCCGGCTCCCCCTGCCCCTCCCCTTCTGGGCAGTAGCCCAGGTTGTGAGGGCAGGGTGGCTTGCTGGGGGGGCTGTTCACCGTTGAGGCTGTGTCTCTGTCTCCACCTTTCTCCCCCAGGGTTTCTCCTCACCTGCAGGAAGTGCAGGTCCAGGTGTCCCAGATCCGTGCCATGGCCTCAGATCTGTCGGCAGTGCCCAGTGGGCCAGGATAGGAGGGGCATCCCTGCCCTGGCCTCCCCCCAGGCCAGGGGGCACTGTCAACTGATGGGCAAACAGTAAAAATCGGCCTGAGCCCCAATCACTTCTCTGGGACAGGGCGGTGCCGGGCAGACCCATGTCCCCTCCCAGCCTCAGTTTCCTGACCTGCTGCTCTCTCCGAAAAGCCGGGAGGGTGAAAAGAGATGAAGCCAGACAGTGCTAACCTGGCACCCAGCCAGCGCTGGGAGTTGCCAGTCATTTTTGGTTAGTCTTCTCTTGCTGGGGCTTCACTTCTTGGGCGGAAGGGAGAGGCCCAGGCCCAGAATCACCCGAGGGGCAGACGGAGAGGTTTGCAAAGCCACCCTCTGTGGCCAGGCCGAGGACCCAGGGGCTGGGGATCTGCCTGCACCCCCACACCCTCCTTCAGTGTTTCTCCAGCCTGGAATGGTGAGTCCTTGCTGCACTTCAGAGGCAGGTAGGGGCCCGCCCATTGTGCATCGTGCAGCCGTGCGGGGGAATTCCTCCTCTGCCCAGGCCTCTGCCCTGGAGGCCGCCCATCCCAGGGGAATGAACAGAGGCTTGAGGAGGCTGGGTCTGCTCCCCGGTGTCAGACAAGCCTTGGGGAGGGCAGCCTTTGGGGTGGGGGCAGCTACTTGTACTCCGGATGGCCGCCGGGACCTACTCCCCTGCGGAGTGGTGGGGCCATGCGCCCACGGGAGCCCACGCTGTGGGAACCTGGCTGAGGCCTATCTGAGGCCGAGCCTCCTTCCCCTGGAAAAGCATCAACTCTGCTGGCAAGTTTCTTTCTCTCCTACCCCTGCTGGGCAGAGCAGGAGAAGCTGCCCCGCCCTCCCCTAGCTTCCCAGCCCCCCAGCCCTGTGGGGGAGGAGGACTGTCAGGCTCTTATGGGTGGCCCTTGCTGGGGGAGCCCTGGGGCCTTGGACAAGCCATTAACTGGTTAGAGCCTCGGTCTTCTCATCAGTAAAATGGGGAGAAGAGTTCCTGCCTTTTTGGGTTTGTGTAAGGTGGAGAGTTACTATCTAGCTTACACCAGGAACTTGTAGCCTGTCGCAGCAGCCTTGGGCTGGGGTCCGAGTGCCAGCCAGGCTGGGAGCAGGAGCTGCGCCCTGTGTGCTCCCACAGTGCCCACCAGGCCTCCTGGGCAGCGAGATGTGTAGAGGCTGCAGAGTTGCAGGATGGGGCCTAGCCACCCACAGGAGGCGGGGAGGGTCAGTGCCTTGCCCAAAGTTGTATCCCCCCCACCCCATGACCCTGTTCAGTGAGCACCTGCTGTATGCTAGGCACTGTGGTGAGCTCTCAGATAGACATCCTTGGCTGCACTTAGGGAAGGACGTGCTTTCTCATCAGTGTCCTGCTGCCAGGGAAGGTGACAGGCTTGGCTGGTGGCATGCATGTCCTGGCAGCACTGGAAAGGTGGTTTTCTCAGGTCCCAGCTCCGCCCAGCCTCACCCTGCTGGGGGCCTGCTCAGCCACCACCCTTGATGGCTCTGACAGAGGGCGTTTCTTGGAGGCCTTCTCACCCAGCCTCCCTCCCAGCCTCAGCCCCGAAGGGCCCAGAGCCCTGTGCCCAAGCCCCATGCAGGGCGCCCCCGGGAAGCTCAAAGGGCTGGGGAGGCGTGAAAGCACAGCCAGGTGGGAACAAAACAAAACAAGACAAAAAATCCACCCCCAACTCACCCAGCCCACACCCTGAGCCTCCTTATCTGTCTCCACAGCCTGTTGCAATGGCCTGTCCTGTGCAGGTTGAGAAACGTGACGGGGTACATAGTCGTCCAGGCACTGAGGTGTCCGGGGCGGTTGGACAGGTTTGGTTCCTGCCCCGGTGCAGAGCCCTTCTCCAGAGCCCGGAACAGAAGCCTGGCCAGAATTCACTGCTGGGCGAGCAGGCGGCCACGGTCTCCTTCCTGCTTGAGTGGGTTCCTTGCTGGTTCCCGGGGGAAGGGGACTTGCAGCATGCCGGGGCAGTGGGGTGGCACGGAGCGGGGTCATGCCTTGGCTCTGTCCTGTAGCTGTGTGAAGTCAGGCACTTCCTGGGCCTCAGTTTCCTCATCTGTGCAGGGTGGGGAGTGCGTGATGTTGAAAGCAGTCAGTCTTTCCTCAGGGACAATTCACATGTGAGCACAGAGGGCGAATCATGGGTAGATGGCCATGTCTGTGGGAGGGCTGGAGGTTCCCAGGCCTGAGTTTTCCTCATAGAGGTGTGGCCCTGGGTGTGAGGCCAGGGGCCAGCTGTGATGGACACGGTCTTAGCAGGAAGGTCAGATCTTAGCTGGGGAATCTAACCAGAGTCAGATTTCTGTTCGCTGGAACCTTCCAGTACACAAACATGCACCAGCAGTGAGCAGAAAGGGCCACACTCAGAACAGAGCAGTGTTCCTAGAGAATTGTGTGTACAGCATGTTTTCTTTGTTAAGTTTGCTTGTTAGCTTTGCCCTGGCAACGTTTGAACTTCCTTATCCCAGGATGAGACCATGGGGGCAGCTTGTAGCCAACCCAGGGTCCACAGGAGGAGCATCAGTGGAGCAGGGAGGGGGTGGTGGGACATCCCGCCCGGGGCCGGGTGCCACACCTTGCAGGGCTGGAGACGCCCAAATCACCTGCAGTGCCCCTGAGAACACAGGGGGCTGGTGGGAAGCGGATTATGGGTGGAGGCTGGGTGTCCTTTTGGGGCCCGGGGCTGCCATGGGATGAAGTGTGGCGCTAGCTGTGTTTTCATGTCAGACCTTAATTGTGTGCCCACCTGAGGGCTGGCCCCTTCACGGTGGTCTCCTTGGGAGGCCATGGGCCACCCCTGCAAGGGCTCCTGCTGGGTGTACCAGCCCAGGCCATCGCCCAGGAAGGACCCAGGTCAGGCTGAGACGGCTGAGTTTGCCCTGCTGGGCCCCAAGTCCTCACCTGGAGAGTGTCCTGGCTGGGGAGCAGCGAGCGGGGCTCCAGGCCAGTCGGGCTGTCACTGGCCACTTTCAGGCAGTAGGTGGGTTGGGGCAGGGTGTGGGCAGCTACAGTCCGGGGCAAAGAGCCTCCCTCAGCTGGGTGGGTGGGGCTGGAGGGACGGTTCCTGGGGGAGGTGGCGACCAGCAAGGGAATGGGTAGGGCACAGCACGTGCCAAGGCCCGGAGGAGAGAGAGACGTCTGGGTTCTGTGTGGGGAGGCCCGGAGCTGAGGCGGGCGGCTCCCAGGGGCCCTGTCCAGGTCTCAACTGGACCCTGTGGGTGTGGGGGGGCTGCGAAGGTGTTGTACACAGCAGCTGACAAGGCCCCGCTCCAGAGATGTCTCCAGAGATCTGGGATCCTGCTCTCCAGGCTTCTGTTGGGTGCTGTTCCGACAACAGTGCTGTCCCGGGCTTCCCCTCCCGCCTGCCCCTGGCTGTCAGCAGGACTGGGCAGGGCCCCTGAGCCCTGCCAGAGACAAGCAGTTCCCAGGGCAGGCCTGGGCCAGGGCTGGGGTCTCTACAGGGTAGAGGTGGCCTTGGGCACATTGGCAGGTCTGAGCCTGGCCTGTGTGTGTGAAAGTGCAAGGGCCGCGGGCAGAGGGCCAGGAACCCCTGGGGTTTGCAGCCATGGGCTTGCGGGCAGGGGTGGGGGTCCCAGCGTCTCCCCAGAGCCCGGCAGAGGAGGAGGGGGGCAGAGGGGCAGAGGGGCAGGAGGAGCCCTTGAGCCAAGCTGGAATTGGCCGAGAGGCACACAGCCCCACGTCGGGGGGTTTCTTCAAGCCTGGCACCCCTACCCCGACCCCTTGCCCGTTTTTTGGGAGGCTCAGCAGAGCTCAGGGAGCATTTATTGAGCAACTACTGGGTGGCTGCCACGAGGGGAAGGGTACAGGAGAAGTCTGGGGTGAGCCCCAGGAGGAGGCACACGCTGTGGCCAGGGAGTGGGGCTGGAGGGGCTGCGGGGTGGACAGCGGCAGCAGAGGAACCTTCTAGACCATCTGTGTGTGTAGAATTGAGGAAGGTGGAGGTGTTCCTGTTAGGACTGGGGTCCCCTGTCCATACCCGAGGGTGCTTAGAGCGGGACTTAAAAACCACAGATCTCACTGCACAGCTGGGGAAACTGAGGCTGTGCAGGGGCTTCTGCTTGCCGAGGTCCCCAGGTGCCAGCCATCAAATGGGCCTCCGCTGCGGGCAGCTCTGAAGGGGTTGCTGTGGCCTGTAAAGCTTTGGAGGCCCCTGTGGTAATTATCTGGCAATCATGAGCTAATCAGTGGCTGCAGGTGTGCGGCTGCGGACCCTCCCCTGCCCTTCCCCGGGGGCTCCTGCCTGCGCCTCAGCCCCTCCTGCCGCAGCTCCCCGTCCTTCCTCATCCCTGGCACTCCTGCCCCTGGGCCGCCCCGCCTCACCTGGCCCGCCCGCCCGACTGCGGGGAAAGTGCCTGAATCATATCCTGGTGGTCTCCGGCTGCGTGGTCTTGTCTGAGGGTGAGAAACCCTAGGCCCGGGGCGGCGGTTGACCTCTCCCCAGATTAGTGGGCCTGGGTTGTTTTTCTCCTGAAGAAGGATGAAGAAAGACTGTCACTTACTCTGCTGAATAAACAATTCAGCGTAATTACCACAGGGGCCTCCAAAGCTTTACGGGAATACTTGGACCTTGGGTCCTGGTCAGACATGGCCCTGGGGGGCAGAAGCAGCCCTGTGTGAGCCCCGGTGGGGCTGGGCAGCCCAGGGTGGGCTGGGGGCGTGGAACCAGGCAGGGAAGGGGGTGGTGATCCAAGAGTGGAGATGCCATGTGCAGCTTGTCTCTCAGGCCCGTGGTCACACCCTGGCGGAGAAGGGACGCCCTCGTGGCTTCAGAGGAGCCCCAGCCCTTGTCTTGAGGCCCCCGCTGCCAGTGTGTCCTGCCTGGCGTGGGCAAGCCTCCCTGGGCAGGGCCTCGGAGCTACCGGGGCCTTCAGGGACCTGGGCCGGGGTGTGGGGTGCTGGGTGGGCCTCTGGCCGTGCTGCCTGAGCTGGTGGCAGGCTGCAGGCAGAGTGGGCAGGAAGCCGTGTTCCTCCCACCCTGCTGGGCGCAGTGTTGTGCTGAGACGAGGCCCGGGTTTGCCAGTGGCCCCTGTGTCAGGCCCCAGAGCCTTGTGCGTGCCTGAGCCCTGGGTTTGAATTCCGGCTCCGTTGTTGTAGCTCTGTGGCCGCAGGCAAGGCCCGTTCCCTCCCCGAGCCTCAGTGTCCCTCTCTGAAGGCCCGGGATTAGGGGAGGGTGTGGGCGGCTAGCGCCAGCCTGCCAGCCGCCCGTCCAGTGTGCTGTTGTCCACAGCCCTGCCGTGGTCACTGTTGTGCTTGGTCCGTTTGCGTTTCTTTTGAAGCAGAGCTGCCCTCCAAGCCTCCAGGCTGCTCTGCCTGGCCTTGCGTGGGGGACACTGGCCGTGGAGCCTTCTATGTGTGGGGGATGAATCGGGATCTGGGACCACTGAGGGGGGTTCTGGCTAGAAACTCTGGGAAGAGATAGCCTCGTTCCAAGCCCTGGGCCCTTTGAGTTGGGGCTGCTGCAGACAGGCCAAGGCCTCGGGGGCCCACATGGGCGGGGGGGTGGGCCTGGGCCAAGGCTGGGGTGGGCCCAGGGCTAGCGCTGAGCTCCCGGGCAGGCAGAGCCCCCTGAGGGCTGCCTGTGGATGGTGGGGCTGTGTTCCCAAGGCCCAGGGCTCCCCACAGGGGGCTGAACCTGGTGTTGGGTGGGGGTCCGGGTGAACTCTGTCTTCCCCCTGGCCTGGGGTCCCGGAACCCCGGAGGCCGGGGAGAGCTTTGATGTGCCTCCCGCCTGGGGAGCGCCCCTGTGCAGGGCCCGGCTTGTGCCTTGCCCCCGTCGGAGCCACGGATGTGGCAAGTGTCTCCTCTCCCTGGCCTGCGCGGGATTTTATCCGATGGGAGGGAGCTGGCCTTACACTGTCAGGCTGGACTTTCCCACGTGTCCGGCCATCTGACTCATCCAGTTAACACCATGACCATTTTGCTAATTCATTCATCAACTGATTCTGGAACTTTCTCGGTCAGGCGCTGGGTCTCAGAGCCAGAAGGGGACTTGGAGATCCTTTTTGATGTCCTCATTTCACTGATGGGTGAACTGTGGCCCCCTGTGAGGCCGAGTATGTGCCCCTCATGCCAGCCGGACCTCCTCCTGGGCATCTCCTGCAGGGGGGCCCATTTAAGGGACCCACCCTGGCTCTCACCGTGCCCTGACTCCGTGGTTGCTCTCTGTCTCCAGCTCGGGGGTCCAGCCTGTCTGGGGGGGATGTGTGTCCAGCCTGGCAGGTAGCCTGGCAGGTGGCCTGGCCGCTGGGACAGGAAGGGTGGTGGCAGGGAGGTGAGGGTGGCCAATGTGGCCGTGGGTGCTGAGGTGCTGCGTCTCCCAGAGGCTGAGTGCCTCCAGCGTGCGCAATTCCTCAGGGACTTTAGTGCTGTCAGTGGTCCTCGCCCATCGTTTGTTGGTAATGAGCTTTTTCGTACCATAATTTGTGTCTCCTAATTGCCGAACAAAGTGCCTAATGGCTCTGGTTAAAATCAGAGGGGCTCCGGAGGTTCCTTGTTTGGGAGCAGGCCTGTGGCTTCCAGGGCCACCCTCCACTTGCCCAAGTGACCAGGCGGAGTGCCATGGGCCTCCTTCCGGTCTGACTGGGTCAGGGATTTCACCTGCCTTTCCTCAGTGTCCCTGTCTGTAGAATGGGGGCAGCAGTGCACCTGTCCCCTGAGGCACCTGGTAGCCGGGGGCCTGCCTCATCCCCGTCGGTTTCTCTTCTCCCCCGTCCCAGCCTCGTTTTTCTAGACTCTTTCACAGCGGGGATGTTACTGATCGCTTTCCCCTAAATCTCGAGCTGAATTGAGCCCACTTCCCACTTAGCTGAGTGTCTGAGGTCCACAGCGTCTTGTCTGCACAGTCCAGGCATGGGGCACCCGGTGCAGCGGCCGTGGGGCAGTCTTGTGCTTCGTGGGCGGGGAGGAAGGT
This sequence comes from Daubentonia madagascariensis, assembly GCA_023783475.1. NCBI lineage: Eukaryota > Metazoa > Chordata > Mammalia > Primates > Daubentoniidae > Daubentonia > Daubentonia madagascariensis. The sequence continues at coordinate 1,017,784 of JAKFHU010000776.1, forward strand.
CCCCCAGAATCTGCTGTGTGGGCGTGGGGTGCTGGCGCCTTCAGGGAGCTCCATGCCCCTGTGTGTTACGCAGCCCCGCCCTGGTGTGCATGGCCCAGCCGACCCTCGGAGACAGACTCCAGGAAGGGCCTGGGTTGCTGCCTTGGGGAACAGCAGCAGCCCCTTCTTGGGCGTCCTGCTGACGTGGCTTGGTCCCTTCAGATGCTCCCAGCAGCACGGGCAGTTCGCAGCTATGGAAGCTGAGGCCCAAACAGGCCAGGTCACGGTTCAGGCAAGGCCTGCCCTGCCCCCACAGACCCCCTGGACCCCTTCCTGTACCTTGATACAGGTGGAGAGCCCCATGCCCAGCGCTCCATGGCCCCCAGCGCCCCAACGCCCCGAGCTGGGCTCTGCTGGGCAGGGGTGGGGTTGGCAGCCGTGGGGTGCTGTGGAAGTTTGGAGAAGACCATCTGTGGGGCCGTGCTTGGCCCAGCCTGCCACTGGGGACGTTAGGGCTGCCTGGGACCCAGCCAGGCCCCTAGTGCTGGTAGGTTGAGGGAGAAGAGCCGGGGTTGTGGGCTCTGCACATCCCGGACTGGGGCTGGCCTCTTGGGCCCTGGCCCGTGGACCCAGCTTTGAACACTGTAGATTGGGACTCCTGCCCGCCCTCCCTCTTACATAGGTGGACACTGAGGCTGGAGGGGTGTGCGCTGTCCTGTTCAGGGTCACACAGCCAGGGAGCGGCAGGCCCACAGCACTAGGTCTGGGTGCTGGTGGGGAGGAGGTGGCTAGAAAGCCTTGTGTGCACCCTGTCACCGAGTCCTGAGGACCTCCGTCTCACAGATCTGGGGTCACAGCCCCAGTCTGCTGGCACCTGAGCTGAAATTCCTGTCCCTGTCACTGTTTCCTCATGGGGAGCAGTAGGTGCCTTGGTGGCTGAGCCAGGCAGCCACTGGGTCTTGAGTGTGCCCGGGGCGTGGCCGCCTGGGCTGGGTGGAGGTCAGCAGGCACTGCTGCTCATGAGGAAAGCAGCTGCATGGCTGTTGCAGTGGGAGACCCTCGTGTTCTTGGCTTGTTGGTGGGTTTGCACGTGTCAGCCTCGGTGTAGACCAGGGCCCTCGTTCTTCCTGCCAGTCTTGGCCATTGCTGGACGAGGCCGGGGCTGCTCTGGGGCCTGGGTGGCAGCAGGTGGGCCTGTCTGCCTGCTTAGTGGCTCCTGTGTGCACACTTGGGTCCCAGACTGTCCCTCAGTGGGCCTGGGACAGGGACAATTGGGACCAATTTTAGGTCTGTTCCCGTGTCTGTAAGACCCCGGCCAGGGGCAGAGTCAAGGTGGGGCAGGGCTGGCGGTTGGTAGGTTCCTGAATGGAAGGGAGGACCAGCCAGAAAGAGCCCTCCACACCCCTCCGTTCACACGCCCACCGCCACCCCCCATTCATCTGCCTGCTTTGGGAGGAGGGCCCCTGAGCTGGGGGCCGGCTGTCGGGGGAGGCACACGTGAACGCCCAGCACCGCTGGAGCTGGACTTCGCCGTGCTAGACCCGCTCAGGCCTCAGAGCCAGGGTGTCTGTGGCGGCGTCAGGGTGGGTCAGGTCAGCGGAAGTGACCTCGAGGAGCGGTCTGTCTTCCAGAGCCGAGGGATTGGGTGTCGGCTGGTGGCGGCCCGCACCCCACCCTTTTCTTCCGCATCTCTCAGGCCAGCCCTTTGTGCCTTAGCTACAGCCCTGTGAGCGGTGCCGGTCGTGGGTTGCAGATGAGAAACTGAGGCTCGGAGAGGCCAGGGCCTGGCAGAAGGTAGCAGTGCCTCGGTTCTCGCCGTGTGTGGGGCCAGGGTCCCGGCATGGGTGCCTGCTGGATGGTCTCCATGCATGCCCGGGGAGGAGGGGTGCAGCCTCTCCCTCCACTGCTGCCTGCTGACTGCCCCCCAGCTCCAGTGGCCTAGGCATGGGCTCAGGAACTGCACATGACCTCACACTGTTCCCAGCCTCCTCTGCAGGGCCAGGGCTGCCCTGTCTTCCATCGGCCACATCTGGAACACGTTACATCGATTGGGGTATCAGTGGCAGAGTGGCCTGGCTGTGGCAGGCTCCCATGGGAGTGGAAGAGGCCCCCTCCCCAGCAGCACCCACAGCTGTCCCCTGCCCTGGGCTGCGAGGCCCCCCCGCAGCAGGACTAGGCTGCCCGGGGCAAGCCTGGCAGGGCCTGGTGGGGGAGGGGCAGGGAGGAAGCATCCCTCCACCAGTGGGCCTCCGCCTCCTCGAACCATCCCCAGCCAGCCTGGTCTTCCTGCTTCTGGAAGCTGAACGTAGAAAGGCAGTGTCAGGCCGGAAGGGACCGCAGAGACCGTCCACGGAATGCTTCCTTTTCCATCTGCACGTTGGCCGAGTTGATCCCCCCAGACTCCGTGCAGGGCACCCTATCGCTACAGACGCCGGGGACAGGAGTCAGTCTGAACAGAGATGCAGGGGCATCATCTCCCCCCAGGAGCACGGTGCGCACAGGCACTGGGCAGGTTTAGTCCCAGATGTCCCGTGGGCTCTTGCTGGGAGGCGGGGATTGGGGGTTCCTGGGTCTGTGTGACCTGATCCCTGCTGGGGCCAGAGCTTCTGCGAGGGAAAGCCCTGTTGTCACTCAGCCTGTGCCCAGCACCAGGCTTCTTATTTGGTTGGTTAATTGATGGATTGAGATACAGTTCACGTACCATAAAATTCACCTTTTAAGGTGTGCAGTTCAGTGGTTTTTAATGCATTCGCGGACTTGCACAGCCACCACCACAGCCAGTTTTAGCACTGTGGAACATTCCGCCAGCTCTGGAAAGAAGCCCCGTGCCCGCTGTGGTCAGCCCCGAGCCCCTGCCCGGCCCTGCCAGCCACTCCTCCGTTCCCATCCCTGTGGATCTGCCTGTCCCACGTTTGCTGTTTTACTTGATCCTCAGAGCAGCCTGGGTGTTGTGTGGGGCTGTGGACCGAGTCTCTGCGGGGGAAGGAGGATGGGGGGCCGTGTTGGGGAGACCCAGTCCTGGCCCCTCACAGCCCCCCCTTCTGCCCTTTATAGGAAGGAAGGGACGCTGTGTCTGCGTCATGCTCATCCTGTGTCCCTGTACGTAGTTAAGACCCTGCACTGGTGTGATCACATTTTATAGATGGAGAAACTGAGGCCCAGAGCAGTCAGGGAACCAGCTACCTGGACACAGGATTCGAACACAGGCAGGCTCGCAGCCCCCTTGCCAAGCTGTTAGTGCCCGGCGGTGGCCATAGCCGGCCAGGAGGGTGTGGGGCCTTTGATTGTACAAACTCCCGGGCCTCGGCTTGCCTGCCTGCACGGGGGTGTGCGAGGCACAGGCACACACTGGGAGGCAGGGGGATGTCCCTAGCACCTTCAGCTCTCCCTTGGGTGGGGAGGGGCGACGGGTGCCCGGGTGTCTTGCAGTGCCTTGTTCCTGCTCTGTTTTCTCTCCCGCACCTGGGACCCGCCCACCCTGTCCCTGGCAGCCGAAGCTGGTTCCCAGGCCCCGGTGCAACCCTGCAGGACCTGCTCATTAAGCTCATAGTTCCCGGAGCTCCCTGGCAGCAGTTTATGGTATCGGCCTTGCTAGTCATTGCCACCAGCTTGGCGTAATTTGTCACTGAACAGTCACTGCTGGGCTCTTGGTGAAGCCAGCTTTCCCCGCGGGGGTGCCAGCTTGCACAGCTGGGGCTGTGGCTGGGTCTGCCCAGAAAGAGTGTCTGGCTTCCGAGCTCCCCTGGGAGGCTGGCTGCAGGGGGCCCTGGGGTCTCCCCAGCCCCCCGGGACTCCTTCTGTCCTTTGAAGGGCCAGGGGAGGGGCTTCCCCAGCTGGTGCCCGGGAAGCTGCAGCTCCTGTGATCAAATTATCCTCACTCTGGGGTTGCTGGGGCCTCGGGCCTCTCAGTGTCTCCCACGTAAACAGCAGAGCTGGGGTGTCATTGAAGGGAGTTCTCTTCCTGGTCCTGGTCTTCACGTCCCTTGTCCCTAGGGAGGCCCCTGCCAGGTGAGGGAGGACAGGTCTGGGTATGTGGCCCTGCCCTGCCCGGCCTGCTCCCCGAGGATGGTCGGTGGCCTGGCTCTGGCCCCCCAGTGCCTGGTGCCCCTTGACAGGGGTGTGACCAGGTCCCCACAAGGAAACCCCTGGTGGGCTTGAGTCCCCCTTCCGGGAAGAACGGCAGCTGTGGCTGTCCCTGGGCTCTGATGTGGCTGTGCCCTTGCTGTCTACTCGCTCAGGGCCTGGGGTTTCCCTCTCTGGGCCAGACATCCCAGTCACGGGGCCTCCCTGCCCTTTGAGGCAGTGGAGGTGCCGTGTGTATGTGTGAGAGTGTGTGACTGTGTATGGGCGTGTGCGTGTGTGTGTGATGTGAATGTGTGGATGTGTGTGTGGTTGTGAATATGTGTATATGTGTGTGTGACTGGTTGTATGTGTATGTGTGAGTGTGTATGTGTGTGTGTGTGATGTGAATGTGTGATTGTATGAATGTATGTGGTTGTGAATATGTGTTTAGGTGAGTGAGGCTGTGGGTGTAAGTGTGTGTGTGGATGTGTGTGAACGTGGTTGTGTGGTGTGTGTGTGGAGGTGTGTGGGTGTGTGTGGAGGTGAGTATGTGAGTGAATATGTGTGAGGTTGTGTATGAGTGTGTACGCGAGTATCTGAATGTGTGGATGTGAGTGTGTGTGGGTGTGAGTCATTTACACACAGTGACACGTGTATGCAGGTGTGTGCTCAGACACACACACCTGTGTGGGTCAGAAGTCCCAGTAGGGTGCTAGGGGCCCCGGGACAGGTGGGGAGGGGTGGCCCGTGCCTGACTCCCTGTGATACAGCCGGCGTCTGGCGCTTGGTCTTCTGATGTAGGGCTGGGAGGAGGACCGTCTGTCCCCATGGGGGTGTCTTTGGGGGGCCTAGGGGGCATATGTGGTGACATTCATTCATAGTGGGCCCTGGAGGAGCACAGGGTTTGATGTCCTCACACCTGAGTTTGAACCCTGGCTCTACTGCCCACAGGGGGCATGACCTTGGGCGATGCCCATCGGCAGCTTTGTGGTCCCGGGTGCCCTCGCTCCAGGAGAAGGTGCTGCCGAGAGAGGGAGGCCGGCCCGCGGGCGGGGCTGAGGGGTGCTGTGGTCATCGCGGGAGCTGGGTGGTCAGCGGGAGGCAGTGTCCCTCCTCTACTCCCAGGGTAGCCTGGGGAAGAGGCTGCTTCAGACTGAATCTCGGGCCAAGTTTTGGGAGCCTCAGTCTCTGGAGCTGAAGACGGCGGGGGAGGGGGGGCCCGGCAGGCAGGTTGCCCCTGCTCCTAGGGACGCACGTGGAGAGTACCCCGGCAGGGGGGTTGACCCCACTGCCCCCAACACACCCCTACACCAGTTTAAATCTTCCCTCTGCTGGCCCAGTGGGGCGAGTGGAGTCCTCGTGGCCCTGGAGAAGTCCCTCGACCTTCCTGGGCCTCAGCTTCCTTCAGTGTCTGGTGGGGTGGCCGTGACGGCTCAGGGGACCATTCCCCTGGAGCTCGGGGCCCTTGAGAGGCTGCAGCTGTCCCCAGACCCACTGTTGGTTTTGTTTGAAATTCAGCAGAGGCTGCAGGCCACCACAGGGCCTGACGGGCTGCCGTGTGCCCAGGGGCCCAGCCCCGTGAAGGGCCACTCAGCCTTGGTGTATGGGAGCCAGCTGGCCCTGAACTTCTCCCCAAATACTGGTGAGGGGCCCAGGCCTCGGGGGCACTTTCTCTTTCCAGAACGTGATTGCCCCTGCACCCCGCCCCTGAGCCCCGCCCCGCAGGTCAGCAGAGAACTCTCGTTTCTGGCTTGTGGCTGTGGAGGCTTGGGGCAGGGCTGTGTGGCTGGGCCCGCAGCAGGCCTGGGTGTGCAGAACAGGCTTTGGGGGTGGCCTTTGCTCCTCTGGAGTGGCCCACCCTTGCCTTGGCCTGTCCGTGAGGACGAGGGCTGTCACCCAAGTCAGGGGGGCTGAGGGCAGCTGTGAGCAGGGTGCCCGTCTCTCCCCTGTGTGGTGGTGCCTGGGCCGAGATGGCGGCGGTCCTTCCTGGGCGCCACTGCCTGTTGAAACCTGTCTCTGACGCGGCTGGCGATGTGGTAATAAGTGCCTGTGGGTTTCCCAACATCCTGCCCGCCTGGCACAGGACTGGGGGCCGGGTCCAGCCTGGGCCTCCCCCACTGCTGCCGAGGGCAGCAGCAGAGGTCATGACGTCAGGCAGGGTGGCATTAGCTTGGGCCCATGTGATCCATTTTATGGAGGGGGAAACTGAGGCGTGGCGAGGCGTGAGGGACAGGATGTGAACCCAGGCCTTCAAGCCTGTGACTCTGCTGCTCATAGAGATGGGAGCGAGTGTGGGAGGGGAAGGGGGGGCCACGCAGGCCAGAGGCCCCAGCACCCGCTCCCGCCGAGGGCAGCCTGGGGACTGGCTTTGCTGCCCTGGACTGGGCCCGAGTGCGGGGAATGGCAGGAAGTGGGGAGCCTCAGGCGACACTGGGCGAGTGTCCCTCCTCCCTGGTGGGAGCAGGGCCTGGTGCCTGGACTACCTTTTGAGGGGCAGACTGTGGCCAGGATGGCTGTGGAACCCATTGAGCATCGCCGTGTTCCAGGCACTTGGTGGAGCCCTCACTGTCACCTCATGAGGTGGGCGTTCTTATGGGTCAGCGTTTAGAGGAGGAAACAGAGGCTCACAGAGGCCCAGTGACCCACTTGGGAGCACACAGCCAAAGGGCAGGGGAACTGGTGTCCAGGTGCTGGGCTGTGAAGGCCCCACTCTTCCCAGGATTCTGCCATATCCGAATGTGGGAGCAGAGAGTACAGTGTGGAGTGTACACCCTTGGGGCGAGTCCTGACTCTGCCACTGTGGGCTGTGTGACCTCAGGCAGGTGTCCTGGGCTCTCTGATCTGGCCTGAGCACGGAACAGGTTGAGATCTGGAATGTGGCCATCTGGGTGAAGGGGCGGGCTGTACCTGAGGCAGGAGAGGGGCTGCATACCACCCTCCCAGCCCAGGAGCTGCTGTAGACCCAGCCAGACCCCCTTTGGGGGGACCTGAGATTCTAGGAGCCTTGTGGCCCAGCCTGGCCCGGGCTGTGGTGTCTGCCCATCGCTTGTCTGCAGGGGAGGGGCCCTGGAGACCAGTTTGGTGTGGATGAGGAAGTGGGCGCCCAGAGAGGGTGAGGGCTGGGCCTGGGCCACACAGCAAGGCGGCCACAGAGCCGGGGCTGAGAAGGCTGTGTCGGGAGCCATGCTTTCTGGTGAGGCGGAGGTTTCGTGGTTGGGCGGGGAGGAGGAGGTGGGTCCCAGACAGTGGCACTTGGCTTCACTACAACTAGAGTGCAGTGACGGGAAGAACAATGGCTACGGAAGTGCTCAGTTAGTGGGCACCTACTGTGTGCCAGGAATTGCAGTCCAGGCCTGCTGTGCACAGGCAGTGTGCTCAGCTCACGTGTGGCCTGATGGCCTTGCGTGGTCCCAGGCTTTACTGGCTCCTTTCCAGGCGGGAACACTGCAGCCCAGAGACGCAGCGTCTCTTGATGTGGTTCTCGGCAGGGGGTGGTAGGGCTGGCCTTGGACCTGGGTCTCCCTGTTTTCTGGGGCTAGGGGTCCCCAGAGTCTCTGTCACCCTCCCTGGGGCCGTGCCGGGGCCGCCCTCATGGTGGGCATGTACGTATGTCTGTCCTGTCCTCAGCCACATGCAGGGAGCCCAGGGGCTGGTTTGGGTAGGATGTAGGAGCTTTCTGTGTGGTAGCTGGAGGGAGGTGACTGGTGCCTCCTATAGGAAGCCCTCCTTGATGTCTTCTCCTCCTTGCTGCATCACTGACTGGTAGCCCTTTGGGCTCCAGGAAAAGGCTGTCTGTCTGACTCTGGGCCTGGGCTTGTTTTTAATCTGCCTGTTTCTCGCATGGGGGCAATGAGGGAAGCCTATATCCCATTAGCAAGTGCTCTCCAAGTGGTGTGTGGATGGCAGCCTTCCGCGGTGTCAGTCATCCAGCTTCCGGGAGCTGAAGCCAGGGGCACTGTTCCCTTTCTAAGGACGAGGACACTTAGACCCGGCAGGTTGAGTCAGATGCCTGCGGCCCCACTGAGCCCTGAGTGGTGCAGCCAGGACTCAAGCTCAGATCTGCTGACTGCAGCTGCCTGTGCCGTGGGGGGAGCTCGGCCAGCAATTGGCACCCACCACCTGTGGGATGGGTGAGGAAAGGCCAGTCTCGTGGTCACTCGCCACTTCCCCAGTGCGGGTGGCGCCCGGCCATCTGCCGGGAGGGTGGCTCTGGCCCCCAGCTGGCCTGCGTGGGAGTGAATCCCAGGCCACCCTCCTGACGTGGGCTGGGCAAGCCGGAGGGGTCTTAGCCCTCCATTCAGGTCTGTGGGGTCGCTGCCTCCTGTGGGCACTGGCCAGGGGGAAGCCCCAGGGGTTATCTTTCAACCTCCCTTTCTGACCCCCTACTTCCACGTTTTGAGCGCTGAGGAAATGCTTCCTCCCCGTACCCAGAGGGTGCAGGTCTGGAGGCTCTCATACAGTGGGAGAAAGCTCGGAGACAGGGGCGGCTGCCTGGGGAGGCCCAGCAAGTGGGCGGTCAAGGGGGCGTTAAAATTCAGACCTTCTGCCTTCCAGCCACTTCCTTCTTTGGTGATATCTCTTTGCAGAAGAGGAAATAAAGGCTCAGAGAGGTTGTTTAACCTGCTTGGGGTCACAGAGCTTGTCAGTGCCTTGGGTTACTTTGAAACTTGGCGCTTGCTTGGCTGATTCTTAAGAACCTGTTCCTCCTCTCCCAACCCCACCCCTCCATCCATTCGGCAAGTCTGTATCCGGCACCTACTATGTGCCAGGCCCCAGGATGCCATGAGGGGCCAGTCAAGGCCCCTACCGTCTGTAGCCCACAGACCTTGGCAGCCTTGCACGAGGGCTGGCTGTGCCCTGCACTATAGTGAGTGCTCGAGGGGGTGTGTAGGAGGTGAGGCCCCTACCCTCGCTGGGAAGCTCAGGGAAGGCTTCCTGGAGGAGGTGTTATGTGAAACAGAGCCAGGTTGGAGCCAGGAAACAGGTGGGGGAATTCCAGGCCCAGGGAACAGCATGTTCAGGGCTAGAGGCAGGAGAGCCTGGTGCATTCCTGGAACGACCCAAGGCTGAGGGCGGAGAGCAGGCAGGGCCAGAGAGCACAGGTGGGGGTGGGGAGGGAGAGGCTGGGTGGTGGCTGCTGTCCTGCTGGCCTGGCGCCAGTGGCTGTGGTTGGCTGGGTCCCTAGGAAACCTTCTTGCCTCTAGAATTGCAGTGGCTTCTGGGGTCTGGGAGCTCCGTGGGGGGAGGCCATGGGGTCTCGGGTGGGCCTTGGACGCTGTGGAAGGTTGGTCCCAGGCGGAGCGGGCAGAGGATTCCAGGCAAGCCCTGGCCCAGAGTGAACGGTTCATCTCAGGGTTAGCCTGGAGACTGCGTGGTGGGCCTGGCGGTAGTTAGGTGTGAGCGGGGTCAGTGGTCTCATTTTATAGCCAGGGACACAGACCAGGCCAGCGGGCAGCCCCAGGGCTCTGGGCCCTCCACGGGGCTCCTGGGTGTCATTCCAGCTCTCCAGGAAAAGGTTTGGGGGCTGTGGGGGGCAGGGGCGTTTTGGAAACACACACACTGTGGCGGAGGGACAGCGCTCTTGGCGTGAGAGTTTGTGTACGTGACTGAGGGAATGCGGGCACCTGTGAGACGCTCCCCCAACCCAGCCACCCGCACCTCTATCACAGAAGCCAGCCGCTTTCTTGTCTGCACGTGGGCAGACTGTGACGTGTCTTGGTATTTATTAATTAAAAAAAAAACAACTCAGATTTTTGGTTTCTGTCAAAATTGGGATCTTCCATAGGAAGGAGAGAATGCTCCCTCCAGCCCTGCTGTGGTGCGGGCAGAAGGAAGACCCCTTTCTGTGGGGCCAGCAGGTCTTCTGGGCACCCTTAGCCCCAGGGCCTGCACGGTCACAGCCGTCCTGGCACCTGGCAGCACTGGCCGACCCCCAGGGCATTGCCCCAGGGCTGGGGGATTCTAGGAGCTTCTGGGCCCCCATAGGGCATGTGCAGGGTACACACGTGTGTCTTGTGCTCTGACCTGTGCGTGTGCCAGTGTCCCTCGGTCTGGACCCCTCCATCCCCCTGCAGGGGCAGAGGTCCCTCCAGTGCCCGGGCCTCAACCTCCGTAGCTGCCCTGCGGACCAGAGGTGGCCGGACCAGCTCTGTGCACGTCCCCGACCACAGCTGCCTGCCCTCCACTCCTGCCCACCCTCCCCCACGCTCAGGCAGGCTTGGGCTCCAGTCTGACCCCTGGCTGGCAGGCCGTGTGGCCTTGGGCAGGTGGATCTTTGTGTCTGAGTCTCCTTTCTGCCTTGTAAGGAGAAGGTGATGCTTACAGAGTTTCTGAAGGAAGCAAAGGGGCCCGTGCTGTCTGATGCACCCTGGCTAATCAGAGACCGTGGCAGCACCCCTCCCTGGCCGCCCTTTACAGGTGGAAGTGGGGCATCAGGCACGTGCGTTTGGCCCATCTGTAGACGCAGGGCCGGGGGAGGGACCCTCCTGGCTCCTTGCAGCTAGAACAGTGAGGGTCCGGGCACTGAGGAGCTGGCGTGGGCCTGTGTGGGCTGCAGGTCTCAGGAGGGAGGGAGGGAGGCACAGCATCGGGTTTCTGGGGGGCGTGGGATGCATTTACCTCCCTGTGGCAGCTGGCAGTGCGGGTGGGATGGGCTGACCCCTGGGTGCCTGTGTGTCATGGCCCCAGGCACCACCCCCCCCCGCCCCACCCCATGCTGTCTCTGGCCCCTCAGCCAGGTTTCCCCGGCAGCCTTGACCAAGGAGCAGGTGAGGCCGGAGGAGTGCAGCGCATTGGGCCCGATGGTGGGCACGCTGCGGGGCTGGCCCTGCTCGGGCTGGGCCCTGTGTTTTGAGGCATCGTTCGCGGCTCAGTGGGACATACATATGTGCCCTGTGCAGCCTGGGGACGTTTCCCTGCATGTGCCCAGAGTGAGATCTCCAGCAGCCCTGGCTCCCGGAGGCTCTGATGTGCCCCCGGTGAGCCCCCGAAGGTAACCCCTTTCCCGATCTCTGTCTCTGTCAGGCGCTCGTGCAAACGGAGCTTTCAGTGCCTGCTGTTCTGTAGTGGGCTCTCCCTCAGCCCTGCCTGGGGATGCGTCTGTTTCGTGGGACTTGGTTCTTTTAAAATTCCTGGTACGAATGTGCCCAGTTAATTTATCCATCTAGCTGTCGCTGGTCTTGGCTATAGTTGCCACCTCAAGGGTGGGGTACGTTGGGCAGTGGCGGGGTTCTGAAGGGGCGTCTGGGTTACACCCCATGGTCCGGTGCTTCCTTTGCCACGTGTCCTTTCTTGACGGGCACGTGGAATCCTGCCCTGTGGGTGCTGCTGTTCCCCCGACTCCATGAGGTGTCGAGTGCCTACGGGTGGCGTTTGGGTCTTGACCCCGGGCATCTGTGAACTGAGTCCATGTGCACCGTGTCTGCTCTGTGTTGGATTTGGGGTGCAGTGAGGAACCCTCTGATTCTTGCAGAGATTTAAGATTTTTATGCCGACATCTGACTTCTCTTTTATTCTGTGTGTACGTGTGTGTATGTGTGTCACACCCTCCTGCTGTCCAGACCAACTTCTGTCCCCAGGAACCTGCCCCACCCTCTCCTGCAGAGCTGAGGTGACAGGGTGCCGAGTGGGGCCCCTCCTGCTTTGCCAGCCTCTGAGGGCTGAAGAAATCCACATGTGCCAGGAAGGGACCAGTGTCAGGACAGAGCTGGGGCCGGCCCTGAAACCCACGGGATGTGCAGCTTGGTGTCAGCTAACCCAGGCCTGTCCCTGACTTACCCCCATGCTGTCCTTCTGGAGTGGTGGCTGCAAGGGCGGATGGCGGTGCCCTGGGTGGTGAGCAGGTTTCACACTGACCTGGCCTTCGGAGTGAGCTCAGCAAGACGCTGGCAGCCGCCATGGGTTCTGCCAGGCAAGGGAGGGGCAAAGAGTGCAGGCAAGGCCCTGAGCTTGGGGTGCCAGGCCACCCTGGCTGTGTCACGGGCAGGTTCTTGCTGTGGTCACAGTGGGAGAAGCCAGTTCTCCATCAGCTGGGTCTGCATCGGGACCCTCGCCCGCTGGGAGTGTTGCTGTGTGATGGTTGTGCACAAAGGCCTCGCGCCAGGACCCTTGTCCCACGCCTGTGTATGGGTCCTTCCCCTGTGCAGTTTGACTCTTGCCACCTGAGGGGGCTTTGGCTACCCATGTCCTGAAGGTAGAGCCGGGAGAAGAGGCCCTAAGAGTGTCCCAGAGCCTGGAGGGGAATGTGGATGTTGTTGGTTTATTTGCTCAGGGCCAGCCTCCAGGGTGCCCAGGGATGGGCTGTGGTCCCTGTCCCCGAGGAGCAGTGCTTAGGGGCAGGTGCTGAAGTGCCTCCGGCCAGCCTCAGGACCGTGGGCCACCAGGCTCGGTCGATGGTTCAGAGTGACGTGGAGCGGGTGGGGAGCTCTGACCCCCACAAGGTGTTTGCCCTGCCCAGTGGCTCCTGCAGGCAGCCTGGACCTGGGGTTTGCTGAGGGAGGTTGGTCCCTTGGAGACCAAGGGCTCTAAAATGCCCCAGCCTCGCTGTGTCCACTGCCTGTGGGGGTCCAATGGAGATCCTGCTCCCAGGCAGCCTCCCAGCCCCAGGCCATGCTGCCGGCCACAAGAGAGTCCTCTGGAGCCCGTCCAGGGTGGGAACTAGGCTGTCCTGGGCTGTGACTCTGGTTTGTTTCCTTGAATCAGATTGTCCTGCTCATCCTCTGTCCAGAAGAAAGGTTCTGCTCTGTTCTCGGGTGGGGACGTGAGCGCTCGCCTTCCCTCCTGATGGGGCGAGGGCCGGACCTCTGCTGTGCTCCATCAGTCAGTCAGGAAGTGCAGCTGCCGCCGGGTCACTCTCCTGCCCACTTAGCTCCTGGGAGCCGGTCTGTACTCCTCAGCCTGGCCTAGGGGGCCTGCCCGGTGCCTCCAGTCCCACCTGTCCCTGGCCACACCTCTGCACAGCAGGACCTGACCTCATGCTGTTCCCTGTCGGACCTGCTTGTCCTTGCCTAGCTCTGTGGGTCCTCACGCCTTTGCATTTGATTCTCCTGAGGACCCCACCCCACCCATTCACAGGCACCAGGTGAGGACCTGCCCCCTACAGTACTGGCTGTTGCTGAGCGACAGGTGTCCTGTGTACAGGTGGGGGGATAAATGAGGGCAGGGGGCTTCTGTGACAGGTGAGGGGTGGAGGCAGGCCAGAGATGAGTACCCAGGACTGTGGCTGAGGTGCTCCGGGGGGTGTCCTGAGATGGGGCCTCCCTTTACTTCCTGGTCATCTGTGGGGTCTGTGTCTGGGGCCCGTGGTTGGGAGAGGCCGCATCGGGGAAGCCTGAGGACAGCCCACCTGGACAGTGAGGCGAGGCGGGCTGGCCATCGCTGCCGCGGCTGCAGCAGGCACGTGCAGCGCCTGGCCTGGCAGCCAGTGGCCCAGGGTCTTCTCCATGAGGGGCTCACTCCTGGTCTTCGAGCCCAGGATGGCCATGCCCTCCTGTCGGGAGCCCCTCCTCAGTCTCCCCTTGTCCCTGGGAGGTGGGCAAGACTTACAGAAGATCTCAGGCCCTGGCTTGAGCAGGTGCCAGGCTCTGCCAAGCTCCTCTGTGCCTGCGGCCTACGAGGAACCCCGGTCCAACCGCGCCCCTCAGGGTGAAGCTGGGCCTTCCTGAGCTCAAAACCCGGAGGCCTCATGTGGGGCGGGTGTGGGCCCCTGAGACCTGGGTTTGGAGGTTCTAGCCCCTCCCAGTACAGCAAATACCCACAGGCACACTAGTCTCTGGTTTAGTGACCACAGAGGACATGGACTCAGTCTGACCCCCCAGGCTGCTCCCCTTTGGGGGCAGGAAGGCTGTAGGTTCCTCAGGGTCCTGAGCCTTCAGGATTGGGGACTCCAGCCCGGTAGGCACTTTTCCTATGCTCCCTGCCGAACACGACCTTCCTGGGCCTCTCCCCTGCAGCTCCTCAGCAGCGCAGTGCCTGGCTGGCCCCATGGGGTTCGGGACCCCAGGTTCCCAGGGTCCGTCCTGCTGCCCATGGGCTATGTGTGGCGGCACCGTCGCTGTCCGCCAGCGTCAAGTCCGGGCAGGTATGTGCATTCAGGGCAGCCGCCTGTGGTGCAGGCCGGAGGTGGCGTGCCGGCCCCGTGAGTCATGCCATCCTGGGAGTGGGGGCGGTAGGGCCGCTGTGAGCTGACATGCAGAGGCCGGACTGCACAGGGCCTGTGCGGGGGGCGGGGCATCCCGGGGAACCTGGGCCAGGGCCAGGTCAGGGTGTGGGGTCTCTGCCATGGGGCCAGGTGGGGGCTGGGGTTAGGGCAGCCTCCCACAAGCCAGTGTCCGCAAGGGGCAGATGCCATCCCACAGCCAGCCTCACAGTGGGCAGATCCCGCTGGGAATAGGGCTGCAGGCTGGAGGCAGGTGGAAACGGGCCCCTCAGCCACAGCTGGGGTGTCCAGGGACCAGACGTGGGAAGGGCCTTGGCCCTCTTGTTGCTGTGCCCCCAAAACTGGCCCCAGCCTCACTGAGCACCTTCTTCAGTTCCCTCACACCCAGGGGCCTCCCAGGGCTCTGGGGCTGCCTGTCCTGGGGTAGGGGGGCTTTGAGCTACAGGCACATAGCTCCCACCTCCCACCGGGGATTGGGATCCGCCGCCCCCGTCCATTTGCAGCCAAGAGAACAGAGCCCCAGGAGAAGCCCCTGGAGAGTGTGGCCCTCGGGGCGGAGGTGCAGGCCTGTGCGGGGCAGAGGCAGACGCAGAGTCTGAGCCTGGTGCGTCTCCAGCCAGCTCTGTGTCCCGTGCAAGGAGTTTGCCTTTTCTGAGCCTCAGCCGCTGCTGCTTTGAAGCTGCAGTGGACACTGCTTTGAGGAAGGACAGACATGGGCTGGGACAGTCGTGGGAGGCCCTGGGGAGGTGGACGGCTGGTTGGGAGGTCTCGGGGCTGCAGAGGCTTAGACGAGATGGGGGTGGGGAGCGGGTGGCCAGAGAGTGCTTGGCCTGGGCCAGGGGCTGGGTCCAGGAATGAAGCAGACCCTGCCTGTCCTCGGAGCCCAGTCTGGGGCGGTGGACTCAGACCTGGCCCAGCACTGACAGGGCAGAGACAGAGTGCTCTGAGGGCTCTCTTGGGGCTGGGACTCTGTCTGGGAGGGATAGGGAAGGCTTCTTGGAGGAGGTGGCCCTGGCAGGAAGACCTGCAGGGAGTGACCGTGAATGCTCTGGGGGCCAGGCCTGGGGCCAAGAGGGGCTGATGGCCACAGCAGTGGGAGGCAGGGACTGGGCAGGGCAGGATGCCATGGTCTATATGGTGTCCTCTGCCCCACGCTGTGGCCAGAGGGCCCCTCTGGTAGAGGGAAGTGGGGCTGGCCTGGGCGCAAGAGCGAGTGATAGAGCTTTGGGTGGATTTGGGTCGGGAGTGTCCTGGCTCTGCCTGTCTTCCTCAGTGGCCCTGGTTAGTGCCATGGGGGCGGCTTCTCTGAGAATCAGCCCCTGACCTCCCCGGGGTCCTCAGCAGGGCACACCTCAGTCCCTGTCCCGCACGCTAGGCATTCCATGAAGTGGCCACTGGGCGCCCCTGGGCGTGGAGCCCGCTGGAGGAATGGGTGCAGCCTCTGGCGGGGGCTGCTCGGGGTGGTCAGCACCGTCTGGGCATGTGGGCGCTGCAGTGTCTGGTCCCAGGTGTGGCCTCACCCTCTGTCCCCAGACCCAGCAGTTTAGGAGAGGCCAGAGGGCGAGCTTGGCCTGGTCAGTTGCCCTGTGGTCTCTGTGAGGACCCCCCACGCGCACACCCCCACCAGGATGTGAGCCAGAGGGAGTGGCAGTGCCTCAGCCAAGGGCAGCTGCTGGGGGCTAAATTTAACTGCCATGGCACTGGCGCCTGCCTCCCCACGCCCCACGCCCCTGCCTGCTCGAGCTCTCTCTGCCGGCCGCGTGCAGGGAGGAAGGAAGCTGAGGTTTGGGTGGTGTTGTGTGTGTTTGCTTTTGACTGGGCTCCGAGGGCTCTGGGCAGGGCCCGGGCTCTGGCCTCGGGCACCTTGATGGGAAGGGTGAGGCTGGGGAGGGCGGTGGGGGCCTCGGCAGGGCTGGTGGGGCCTCCTGGGGGCCAGGAGTGAGTGGGTGCTGAAGAGAAGAGAGCTGGGGCTGGGGCAGGGCCAGGACAGCTGGCAGGAGAGTGGGGCCAGGTCTACAGGCCCGAGAGGCCGGCAGAAGTCCTGCCCCCACAGCGTGTTCCGGGGAAGCCCCTGGCTGCCGTCTTGGGTTTGCTGGACTGGCCAGGTGGACCAGAGCCAGGGGATGGACAGGATTGGCCCCTGTGCGTCGATAGAACAGTAGGTCCGTGGGGTTTGTGGGGTGCTGGGGTGAGGGAAGGGACCTCCAGGGCACACATTAACCCTGCAGTTACGCATGGCAGGAAGCCAAAGCCTGGAGGGGCAGTGTGGTGGTGTGTTGGTGAGCTGGTGAATGCTTAACAGCCGGCTCTCTGTGGGGGAGGGGGCCCTGATCCGTGGCGTTTTCCAGTTCCGGTGGTATGAACACTCTGTCATGGTCAACTTCAGCTGCAGACCTGATGTAGCATCGCTGAATTGGGAAGAGATGTGCGCAAGAGCTGGTGCAGCAGGGTTGGCTCCCTGCTGGGCAAGCCCCTCCCCACCCCTGCTGCTGTGCCTGCCCAGAGGCAGCACATGATGTTCTGGATTCTGCCCCAGTGCTGGGCTCAGCGCCTGACACATTCTCAGTGCTCGATAATTGTTGGAGCACCTTTGGCTGGGCTGCCTGGGCAAGGCCTGGTTGGCTAGACCCTGGCCGAAGGGGCTGCAGTGGGCCAGGAGCCACCTGGCTGTGCCCCAGCTGCAGCCCCAGGCTGCTCGATCTTGGGCCGTGTGTGCACAGAGGCGGGCGGGACCGGGGCGGGGGGGGGCACACAGGGTGGATGCATCTGAGCACCAGCACGCACAGGTGGGCTGTGGCAGGACAAGCACCCAGGCTGCGTCACCCCAGGGATCCCTGTGCCACACCTGGGGCCACTTAGCTGGTGGGTGGGGCCTGCAACTGGCCAGCTGGGCTTGCTCTGTGGGTCCAGGGGTGGGTCCCTTGGTCATCACTGAGCAATGTCAGGGCGGGGCAAGGTGGATGTGGGGTCGCTTTGGGGGACCTGCGGCTGGTCCGCATGAGGTAGAGGGGTGTGGTAGGCTGGGAGCCCGGCTGCAGGTCAGGGCAAGGCCAGGGCCCAGCTGTGGGCCCTGCTGAGGCAGCATCTGTGCTGGCCCTGAGAAGTGGCCTTGCGGTCCCAGCCCCACCTGTCCCCTGTGGGGCTGAGGTCAGGCCTTGGGGGTGGGTGGAAAGGGTGGCATCGAGCACCTCATCCTGCCTGGTCACTTAGGATTACAAGAGTTAGTTTTCAAGTACGAGGCTTGTTGGGCACGAATCAGTTGATCAGAAGGTGAGGGCCAAGAGGGTCCCTCAGGCAGCTGGGGAGGATCCAGGGGTCACGGTTGACCACCAACCACAGCTGAGTTGTCATGGCGTGCCTCTTGGGGCTGAAGCCTCTGACTTGGGCTGGGTGAGGATGAGGCAGGCTGGATTGTGATCCTTGTCACAGGGCAGGGCCTGCTTGTGCCCTTGTCCCTTGGGTGAGCTTGTCCAGGTGTGGTGCCGGGCCCTGAACCAGACAAGCAGGGAGCTGGGACGTCCAGAGAGAAGGGAATAAGGGGTCCCGGCCAACACGGAGGAGGTTGAGGGACCATCTGGCCAGGGTCTTGTGTCATTAGGAAAATAACACGTGCCTGTGGCACGAAAGCCCAAGCTGAAGGAAAACATGGTAAATGCTCTACGTTCTCCCCCGCTAGAGCCTGGAGTCTCAGACCCCTTCCACTTCCCAGTGTGACCCCCGGGACTTCCCTTATTGTCCTTGAACCCCAGACTGGGCAGACATTCGTGGGGCACCTGCTCGTGTGGCTGGGCCTGGGGTGCAGAGGGAAGCAAGCCGTGATGTGGGTCCCTGGCGACTCAGGATGGGGTCCAAAGATGGAACAGGCAGCGGAGACACAGCAAGCTCTGAAGCCTGGGGTGGGGGCAGACCCGGGAATCAGGAATTTAGTGGTTTCTGGAGAATGTGGACGTTTATGGGTGGTGAGGCCCAGAGAGAAGGGACCTGCCCTGGGCCCCTCAGCAGGCTGGGTTTCGGGTGGAGAGTGTGCATGAGCCACTGCATGGACTAGAGGAGGGTGTGCTGAGGGCAGGGGCCTGGAGGGGCTGGAGGGGAGACCAAGGCAGGGTTGCTTCTTGGCTGTCAGCCTGGACGTGAGGGTTCTCTGACCCTTTTCTGTAAGAGTCTTCCAGGAAGAATGGAGCTTACCTGTGTCCCACCTGCCACCTGGATGCTGGTGCCCTGGGCTGTTGTGGCCATTGGGGTTTCCACGAACTCAAGTGAGGGCAGTGCCTGCCTGTGGTCCAGGGCCAGCCTGGCCTCCTGCCCTGGCTGCTGCCTGCAGAAGGGTTTTCAGATGGGTGTGAGTGTGTGCTGGTGCTTCCACTGGAGAATTCTGGTCCCCCTCCAGTCCTGGGGATATCTAGGCGGTCCGTCCCCAGTGCTGGCCTGGGATGGGCACAGGCTGGGTGTGGGCTGTGAGTGCCTGCTGCTCAGAGCTGCCCCTGCAGCCAGCCTTGAGGTCTGGCTCCCCTGCCGTGGCCCTTGTACCCTGAGCAGGGCAGCCCAATGTGGACAGAGCTGGTTGGGTCTCAGGCCTCCCAGGGGCAGGGACTGAGGACCCCCCACTTGTGTGCCAGGGGCTGGCAAGGCTGAGGCTGCGTCCCTGTGCCCCCACACTCACTGCCAGCCCTGGGCTTGGCCATTGGCTGATGGGCCACAAAAGGTGTTCCATGCCTTAGAAGAATGACCCTGTCATGTGGCTGGAGGGAGGCGAGGGGCCACGGGGGCCTCCTTCCCTCTCGTGTTCCTGAAGCCCCCAGAGGTGAGGTCTAACCTGCTGTTTCCACAGCCCCCCAGCATGCAGATGGGGAAGCACATTAGCCAGGTCAGCTGATTTGCCCACAGCTGGGCAGCTGGCCGGTGGTGGAGCTAGATTTGAACTTGCATCTGCCCAATTCTAGGCCTTGCCCTTCCCCACTGCCCAGGCCCCTGGCGGGTGACGGTCCGTCTGCTGTGCCAGCTGCAGGCTTTGATGGTCGTGCCTTGGATGAGGAAATGAGGCCAGGGGCTTTGTCCTCTTCCAAGAAGCTCTTGGCTTTGGCCAATGGGAGCGGCCTGTGGTCACAGGTGTCTGGGTGAGGGTGGTGGGCCGGGTGGCCCCGGGAAAGGGGAACTGGGCCACTGGGCCAGCGTGAGTGCCACTTGCTCCCAGCCAGTTCCAGGCTGCCTTGAGGGGACGCCGGCTCTCCTGCCTCCTCCCCCAGGCTCCTGCCTACTCCCCGAGCCGCCACGCTGCATCGCCCGAGGCTGTGGGACCCCAAGCCGGCAGGCTGGGGGCTGATGGGGCCGCCCGCATGGTGGGACCTCTCTCCTGCTCTCGCCATGAGGCTGCATCTCCTTTCCTCTCTTTCAGGAGATGGCCTGGCCTGGCGGGTGGGGGACCACAGGTGGCTGGCAGGTGAGAGCCAGGTTTGGTGGGCACGGGGCTGCGTGGTCTGGGAGGGTGCCTGTGTCTTGCCTGTGGGTGTGAGACTCATGGTAAATCTGCTGGGGCTGGGGGGAGAGGACCCAGGAGAGGAGCGTCTGGGCTGGGGGCTGGGGGCTGGGGGCGGGAGACTCACCTCCGTGGGGCATGCTTTTCACCCCGCCACAGCTGCCGAGCACACACTCTGTGCCTGGCCGTGCTGAGGGTGTCTGACGGGTGTCTGGTCCTCCCAGGCTGCTTCTGTCAGCTTGCCAGCCCTGGGTCTGCCAGACCCTACAGCCTGAGGCCAGGACCGCTGGGCTCTCTGGCCTCCCGTGGGTGTCTGGGCCAGAGGGCCCCCTTCAGACCAGATCATTGCAGAAGAAAGACAGGGGCTCCAGGCTGTGTGCGAGGGCAGGAGAGTGGCTGGTTCTTCTCTCTCCTCACCTTGGGGCTCTATGGAGGACCCTGGGGTCTGGCTCAGCTGCCCTCTCACGGGTGAGGAAACAGGCTGGGCAAGCGGCAGGGACTTCAGCTGGAAGGGTGCGGTGGACCTGACCCCACCCCCTGAGCCTGGCATCAGGGTGCTCTGGAGGGGGCGGCAGGAGGCTTGGCTGCCTGAAGCCGGCCTGGGGTGGGTGGCCCAGCGCTTGCCCTGGGTGCCTGCCCTGGCTGCCGTGGCTGTGGTGTGGGTGGGGCGAGAGGGGCAGCTGCTTGGGCAGCCCCAGTGCCGTCTGGCAGCCCTTCTCTGGGGAGGGGAGCTGGAATTGGTGGGTCCTGGTCTAAAGGAGTGGGTGCCCACATTGTCGTGCTGGGGGAGGCCAGAACAGGCTCCCGGGCCTCGCCCCTGCCTGGCGCAGGCTGACGTCCCGTTTCTCTTGTTTTTCATGACCAGGGCATCTGTTACTGGGCACGCGCCGTGTGCCAGGGCCCGTGCGGAGGCTCCTGTGTCTTCACAGCCATCCCTAGAAGTACACACGCTCTCTGCGCCCACATTCTGGGGGAAACTGAGGCTCAGAGCTGTGAAGTGGCTTTTCCAAGGTCTCAGGGAGGCTCAGGGGAGAGACTCATACCAGACCTGGCTGGCCCAGGTGCGGGCTTGGACCATCTTGCTTTTGCAATCTGTAAACGTTTAGCCCACCTCCCTCAGCATGGGTACAGAGTGGCGGGCGCCAGGTGAAGCTGGGCTGGGCAGTCTCTGGGAGTCACTTGGTTTTGGAGCGGACACCCGAAATAGGGAACACAGTGTGCAACTGGGCATCTTGCTGTAAAGTGCCGTTAACAAGTGTTCTTGTGTTCTGTTGTGTCCTTTAGTGGCAGGCACACGGTCTGCCTTGCCTTGCACACGTGTCCTGGTGACCTGCTGGGGGCCAGGAGCCCCCTGTGTGCGTCTCTGGGCTCAGCACTACTCATCGCCTTCTGCTTATTATTTCTGGCTGCCACTTTTACCTCTTTCCAATTGTTTATTCTCTGGGAAGTCATCCAAAGCAGCATGTTAGCATTGTGTGTAAAGTTGAGTCAGTAGGCCCTGAGCAAGGGCAACTCATGTAAGTCAAGCATGTGAGTTTTTAGCTTCTTGAGTTGGTGGCAGCCATTCTGAGTATATCGGGCTTTCCTGGCTCATTTCTGTGGTCTTCCTGAGTCTGGGTAGGGGAAGGGGTCATGAGGTTGCACTTTGTTGTCCTTTCTCTGCCCCCTTCTTCTGACCAGCCAGGTGACAGCTCAGTGGTCTCGGGGCAAGAGGCTAAGAGTTCCCCAGGTGTCCAGAGTTTTGGGAGTTCTCTGAAGGGACTGAGTCTGCCTGCTTGGCAGGGGTTGCCACACTGTGGATTGCGTGTGGGTTTTGGGAATTGGGGTTGGACTTGAAGCCTTGGGAGGCGTGCTTCTGGGCTCCCTGCTCCTCCCTACCAGATGCTGCATCCCCACTCTCCCTGGAGGGTGTGCTACCTGGTGGCTGCTGCCTGCCTGGCCGGCTTCCTCCAGGACTATGGCCTCGGGGCCTCTGCGTCTGGCTCCACCTGCCCCTTAGCTGGGCCCCCTGGCATCCCCACTGAGCCCTGGGCCCCTCCGCGTGCAGAGCCACCTTGGTCACCTGACTGGTCCTGTTATGGATGCCGCCAGCCCACTTCCCTCCCCCTGCCCCTCTGGGTGTTCAAAAACGCATGCTGTTCCCATTTCACGGAAGCTATTTTCCGGTATTTGCCAGGAGAGGCATAAACAGTGGATGTGCAGTTTTGCCAGATCTGCCCCCTCCATGTTGACCTTGGCCTTGGTCAGCCCCTGGGGATACCTCGTGGGATCCAGAGGAGTGGATGCTGGGGAGGCCAAGCAGGCTATGGCCTGGCCTGGGCCAGATCTGAACGTGGCCACTTCTGGCTGTCACCTGTACAGAGGGGGCTGGTGGGTGTTCCAACAGGAGTGGCTACGTGGGTGGGGATGTGGTCATCAGAGTCCAGAGGGATGCTCTCAGGGCTGTCAGCCAGCCTGCCCATCGCTCCTCCTTCCCCCTGGAGGTCCTGCGGGCTGCTGGCCAGGCTGGCACCGCCATGGGTGCTCACTGCAGCCCCACCTTGGGTTCTTGGGGCAGGGGCCAAGAGCATAGATGCTGCCTGCCACCTGTCCACGCTCATGTCCCCTCCTGCTGCCACAGCAGCCCATGATCAGTACTGATTGGTGGGGGTGGGAGGGGACACAGTGAGGGCCCTAGGTCAGAGGCCTGCTGAGGACAGGGATGGCAGTTCTGGAGTCGGTGGTCGTGGCCCTGCACTTGCCTGGATTCCTCGGGCAAGATTCCCCTCAGCCTCCTGGGCCCCCACTTCCCTGGTGCAGAGTGGAGCCCACTTGCCTCTCCCTGGGCTGTGGGGGAGGAAGGGGAAGGGAGGAGTGTCTGGCACACAGCAGGTTCGAAAGTGGTGGCTGCCTGGGGGGTCAGATTCTCAGCTTGGGAACAATCCTGTCAGCGTCGTGGGCCCAGATGTGCCGGGCACCGCAGGGACAGGGCAGCAGGCTGCTGGGGACCACCCGACCCAGATCCAAGCAGGGCGGGAGGGGTGTGCTGAGGCTGAGCTCTGCACGGGCTACTCTGAGTGCTGCAGGGGCCGGGCAGGGGAGGTGAGACGTCGGGCCTCTGCTGCGTGGGTGAGCTGCCATGCCGGCCCTGCTGTGAGCAGACAGGGAGGGCTCCCATGCCACGGGCTGGATGGGGGAAGCCCCGCTCAGTGGGCCGACATCCTGTTTTCGGTCTGTCTTGTGGGTGGAGCTCTGTCCCTGGTCTGCAGACACCCCGCCAGTCGGGCCCCCGCACATGACTGGCACCCAGCGTGGGTGCTGCTGGCTGAGTCAGTGCGGGCGTGGGTGAGCCTCTACTATGGGGACAGTGCCCCGCGTGCTGGTATGGGCCGGGGCTTATGGTATGGTGGCGGGGGGTTCTTGGAAAGCTGGGACTGACTGGAAGGGCCCCCACTCCCAACCCTGGGCGCTGAGTAGGCGCTCTGCCCTCTAGGGATTCCCTGCTCCGGCCTGCCTGTGGCCACGCCCTGTCGCTGTGCACATCCAAAACCGTGTCTGCAAGTGGTGATGCTCAGCAGGCTGCGGGAGAACTTGGGGACGGCCCCAGAAGAGGCCAGCCCCACGCTGGGCCCCAGGAGTTGTGCCCTGACCATTCCAGGGTCCCCGACTTAACTGCCCTGTCGGCCCCCTGGAATGGCACCCCCCGTGCTCTGCCACAGGTGGGTGGGGTGCGGCTGGACTTTGGCCCGAGTATCTGCGGGTCTGTTCCTGAAGCCGGCTGGAGATGCACATGAAGACCAGAGAAAAGGAAAGCACAGCCGTTCCACGACAGAGCAGCGGGTGGGCAGGGGCCTCTGAGCCACCAAGAACAAAATGGCTCAAAATGAAACAAGAATCATCTCTTTTCCTGTTGAAGAGAAACTGCGCCTGAGAGCCCGCAGGCTCGGGGCCCCCTCACCCCCCAGGCTGGCCGTGGAGCAGGCGGGTTTTTCCAGGAATTCCCCTCCTTCCCGCCCACCCTCCTCAGAGGTCTGGGCAGGCACCATGGAGGTGTTGGGGACAGTTCAGGGGGACAGCCTGGAAGGGAGGCTGCGGCGCCCAGGAGCCCCTGCCGAGCCCTGGAGAGGTGAGCGTCCTTCCAGGTCCCTGGGCTGGTGTCCATCCCCCAAGGTGGGCGTCATTGCTGGAATTCATAGGGCCCAGGGTGTCTGCCGTGCCTGGCCACCCTGGTGGCCGAGGGGTGACATGTACTGGGGGCACGAGGGGCAGGAAGCTGGGGCTCTGGTCCTGCCTGGGCAGTTCTTGCTCTGGGCTTGGAAGCACCTTGCCCCCTGAGCCCTGGTTTCCCCTCTGTAGGACGGGGACAGCTCTCTCTGGTCGTGACACTTTTGTGATCCTACTTAAAGCATCTTTTATCACTGTAGAGACTCTGTGTTTTTAGGGAAGCTTGACAGTTGCCTGGCCCAGCAGTGCCTGCCAGGCCCCGGGGTGAGTGTCTCCATGTGCAGAGGCGAAGGATGGGGAGGATGTCACACAGCAGCTGGTCATCGTTCCCAGCTTCCAGGGGCCATCCCTTTCATCACACCCCTTCTGTGGCCCTGCTTCCTGCCACAGGGATTCCACCAGGCCTGGGGGTTGACTCCCACCTGTCCTTGGCCTCTGCCCCAGGTCCATTGGGCAGGAGGCTTGGCCCAGCCATGGAGCAGCAGTCAGGGTGGTCTGCCTGCCACGCCCTGGCGGAGGGAACTCCATGCAGGGGCACAGGCCAGCCTGCTGGGGGTCTCCAGCCTTGGGGCTAGAAAGTAGCTCTCAGGACTCTCTGGGGGCTGCTTGCATCTTTCTGGGTGGGTGGCCCTGAGCCCGCCTCCTCCCTGTACCCCCTGGCAGGGGCTCTTTTCTGGGAACCCGCTGAGAGAGCGTGGCTGGGTGGGCCCGGCTCTGAGGCCCTGTGCAGGGTGCTGCCTGTCTCTGCACTCTCCTGACTCCCTCCTTGGCACTGGCTGGCTGGGCCAGGCCCTCTTTACCTCTGGGCCCCCGGGATGAGTGGGTGACCTCATCAGTGAGGCCACTTGAATACCCCTTGCCCCCAGCCATCTCTGGGGGGGATGTGGAGTGTTTCCCAGTAAAATCAGATGCTTGGCATGCTCCTAAAAGGGCTGGCCTCAGATTTGGGGGCCCTCTGGGTTCAGAACTCCATTCTGTGGTCACCCCGGGTGATGGCTGTGTGGCCTGCACCTGGGGATGGGCCTCCTTTGGGTGGATGGAGGCACAGCACCTGGAGTGGGAGCTGGCCCTGGGCTTGGCACTCAAGTGGGTTTCTGAGTCCCATAGCCACTGCCCAGCCACTGCAGTACCTCCTGCCCCCCAGCCCCCCAGCCTCTTGGGACAGGCCTCCTAAAAATCTGGCTCTGCCCTAGACTGGGAAACCCTGGAGTCGGGAAAGAGGGAGTGACAGTAGGGAGTGGGCACTTCCTGAGCCAGTGTTCGGGGCATCCGAATCAAGTGCAGGATGGAGCCAGCAGGGATGTGCACGCAGCGTGCCCTGGAACCTGTCAGCACGCAGGTATGAGCAGCCCTGGGGTCTTCCCCCTGCAGCACCAGGTGCATACAGTGTGGTGAAGGGGGTACCACACAGCCAGGGGCTGGGCCAGGGTGGGCAGGGGCTGGCAGGAGTCTGGCCTACACCTCCCAGCTGACCTGTGCCCCCCCATGGCTCCCTCCCCCAACCCATTTCTCTGAGCTGTGAAGAATTGGGGAGCAGATGCAGCTCTGGGACTCAGTTTCCTCATCTGTGCCATGGTGGTTCAGGCACCACAGTGGCTGGGATACCCCTGGACAGTGGCCACTGTGGGCATCTGGCAGAGCCCTACTGGGCCAGTGAGTGGTGACAGCAACTGCTGCAAGCATCAGGGGAAGGTGTGAGGCTTGTGGCCACAGCCCCCATGGCCCATGGGTGGTAATGATGCTTCTCAGGGGATTGGGCATGGAGGGGCAGCTTCCTGCAAAGACCCTGGCCCTAGTGCCCAGTGTGTGGGTGTCTTGGCTCCTCAGCTTTCTGAGTGCTCCTGGGGCTGGCTGGTCATGGGGAGGCCCTCTTCTTCCTGGCCGTGCTTCCCACTTCCCTCACCGTGGTGGGGCTCCAGCTGCACTGGCCACCATGGGGTTCAACCACAGCACCCCCAGGATGTATGAGTGGCCAGGCAAGGGCTGCTGTCAGCCTGGACACCACTTCTTGTTCCTCCTGCCCCTGGCCAGCCCCCAACTTGCTCAGAATGGCCAAGAGAACCTGCAACATCATCCCTTTGCTGCTTATGACAACACCCATCAGCCCCTTAGGCCTTCAGCCTCCCATCTGCACAGTGGAGGAGGGCAAGGGGTTGCTCAGGTGATGATGGTGACAGGATGATGATAGTGATGTGAGGATGATGATGGTGATGAAGGCGGTGGTGATAATGTTGATGGTGTTGACGGTAGTAGTGGTGATAGTGGTGATGATGGTGGTGATGGTGATGATGGTGATGATGATGATGATGATGGTGATGGTGGTGGTGATGATGGTGATGATGGTGATGATGATGGTGTGGTGGTGATGATGGTGATGGTGATGATAGTGATGATGATGGTGATGATGGTGGTGATGGCGGTGATAGTGATGGCGGTGGTGATGATGGTGGTGGTGATGGTACAGAGGTGTTTGTCATCAAGTGCTTGCTGGATGCTTTGACAGACATTGCCTTACTCTGAGCTTTATTATCAAGAGCAGTTTCAGTGGACCCTGTGGGCCTTGGTGGGGCCTGTCTCCATGAGGGACATAGCAAGGGGTGAGCCCTGTGCCCTGGGAGTTTGAGGTCAGTCAGGACTGAAGGGCCTCAGGTTGGTTTCTCCTGGCTGCGACTCGGAGAAGGTCAAGGCGTGTGAGTCACCCTTCCTCATTCTCATGCCCTGGAAGTTGTGGAGATCTATAGGAGAGGGCCTTGGCTGGGGGTCCTGCAGATCTGGGTTGTCCTTGCCTACGTGTCTTTCTCCTTGGGGACCGGGCTGCCTGGCCCCTCTTGCCCACAGGCTGTACGCCCTCCCATGTCAGGACCATTGGCCTCAGGCAGCACCCTGGGCATCTCGCCTTTACTTCACACCCCCTCACTACCCTGTGTCTCCCAGGCTCCCGCTGTGAGCCAGCCCCTGCTCCTACATGGGGGAACTGGGCATGTCCCTGCCACGGAGGCCTCCTGGGCTGGTAGGGCAGGGTGAAGGGGTTGACTTCCAGGACAGAGAGCCCGTGGCGTGGCTCCTCCTGGGGCAAGGTGTGGGGAGTTAAGACCCTGCCTTCTCCTGGTTTGCACAGAGGTTGGTGACTGTAAAGTTGGCTTTGGCATTCAGAGTCCTTGAGGGTCTTGTGGTCAAATGGAACCAGGGGCTAGAGCTCACAGAAGCATTGTCTAGACAGGAGTCCCGAGAGCTGACCCGCTCCGGCCCCCCTGGGCTTGCTCTCGAGGCCTGGATGCCTCACGCTCTCAGGAGGGAGCCTGTCCTCACTGGGTCCACAGCCTCTGGTCACTCCCTGCTCCCATGCGTCCTCAGGGCTGGTGGGATTGTGGTGTTGTCTCTGGCACAGAACTGAACCTCTGCCCCTTGCTTAGCAGAGTCCAGCTTGTCCCTTGGCCTCGGCCTCCTGTGTCCCCGCCCCCCGGCCACCTCCTCTCCCCTCCCTCCTGGCCCACTGGCCAGCCACAGGGACAGGTGATCATGGTAGGGCCCTTCCCACCTGGGCGCCTGGGGCATGCCATCTGTCGGGGGGATGGGCAGGGCCGTGCATGGCAGCAGGCCAGTGGTGGGCTATGTGGGGCCTGTGGGGGAGGAAGCCCCTGTTGGGTACCCAGGGGTCGGCAGCCCTTAGAGCCACTGCTGGTGGGTGCCTGTGGGCGGTGGGGGCTGGCGTGAAGGCAATGCCCACCTCGGGGTACGGTGCCTCTCCTCTCTCCTCTTACTCCTCCCGTGTCTGGGTGGGTCTGGCCACCCCAGGCTCAGAGTGGGGGCCTGAGTCCCGGTGCCTGCAGCTGATGGACCTGGTGGGCCTGCTGGTGGACCTGGCTGTGGGAGGCTGCTGGGGCCCCCGGGCCGAGGGGCCTCCTGGTGTCATGCTCCGTGTTCTCCCGTCGGACCCTGCCTTGGGCCTCCAGGCTCTTGCTGGAGGGAGGCCTGGGTTTCTCCTGACTAGCCAGGAGGGTCAGGCTGGCTCTGTGTCCTCAGAGGGGGCTGAGATTTGGGTCCTGGGCTGTTGGTTATGGTAAGGGCAGGGTGACCCCAGAAGAGCTGAAATTTCAGTTCAGGCCACCTGAGCTCTAAGCCACACTCTGTGAGGAGGCAGCGGGTGGGCCATGCTCCTGGGCTGGAGGTGACAGGCCCTGAGTCTCCACTCGCCCTCTGCAGGGAGGTGGGAAGCAGGCACACAGCAGGGGCTGAGAGCCCATCCTGCCGTGGGCTTATGAGGCCCATTCCTCTGGGCATCACGGCAGCCTCTGCTGTTGGCATGCCCGTTTTACAGAAGGGGAAACCGAGGCTCATTGAAGTTCAGGGGTTGCCCAGGGTCCCTCAGCCAGGGAGTGGTGGGCCCTGTGGCCCCAAGGGTGGGCAGGAGCCCATTCTCACCATGGCCAGCCCCTCCCGTGTTGGAGCATGTCTGCCTGCCCTGCCCGGTTCCTGAGGGCCCCTCACCTAGTGGGGCCTGTGGACGCCTCCTTCCTCCTCCCTCCTGCTCTAACCACCCTCGGTTTCCCCCAAACCCCGATGCGCCGTGGTCCTGCCACGTCCCCGTCAGTCCCTGCCAGGGCAGCCACTTCTCCCTCCCCCAGAGGGCAGGGAAGCAGTACTTCCGGAAGGTGGGGGCTGGAGGTGGGTGTCCAGGAAGCTCTGAGGGCCTGCTAGCTGCCTGCCACAGAGTTTCAGTTCCGGGGGGGTCCCCAGGCAGGGAACACAGGGTGCAGGGGTGCTGGCTCAGCAGGCAGGCTTCCTTGCTCCGGGCCCCCCTGCACCCTTCTCTGCTCCTGGGCCCCAGGCCCCCACCTGCATGCCATCCTGTGTGCCCTGCCTTGAAGCCCCAAGGGACTGCAGTCCTCTCCTCCCTGCCCCCTCCCACCCCTGCCAGCTTCCTGCTGGGCTTGCTGGGCCCTGGATTGGAAGACCTCGGTGTCCTCTCTTGCTCACCCGGACACATGACCTGGTCCCTTACCCCGGCCTTCAGCCTGCTTGGACCCTGCTGTGATTGGTCCTGCCAAGTCCAGAGGCTTGTGGAGGAGCCTTGAGTTCTCTTCTCCAAGAGCCAGGGCTTCCCTGGTTGCTCGGGAGGGGGCTGGTGTCCCGGGGACTTGCCCTAGCCACTTGCCCCAGCCACTTGCCCCAGCCACAGTCGGGCTGGTGTTTCCTGTCACCTCCTCTGCTCCCCCGCCTGCCAGGCAGAGGCCAGAGGGCAGTTGGTGGGGGTTCCCCGGGCTTCCTGCTATGGGGTCCCAGGGAGCAGGAGGGTGAGTCCTGGTTCTGGTGTGCATCTTAGAGGAAACCGTGCAGCTCGGGAATTTTGGTTGATGGGGATCCCTTCCCTGTTCTGAAAGAACGCAGGGGACACGAGTGTCCCTAGGGACATTACTGAGTGGTGGTTGTAGCTGTTGCTTGCATATAGCCATGGCAGGGAGCTCACCACCTCAAGGAGCAGCCTGTGCCCTGTCGGGCAGCATCGTGATGAGAACATTCTTCATTTTGCCTTTACTAAATGTAGCCTTTACCTCCCCACACCCCAGATCTGCCGTCCGGGGCCCAGGGAGCTACTCCGCGCCTACCCTGGTGCCAGGTATTGTAGGGCATTCTGTCTCTGCTCCGTGGCCTCTGTTGCTAGCCTCCAGGTGTTTGCATTTTAGAGTCAGCTTTGTGCCAAGGGTGAGATGGCTCCACCACCTCGTCATGCACCCTTCCTGGATTGAAATCTAGCTGCTGAGGGAGATGCCTTTGCCCATGTGGGGGCTGCTGGGGCATCTCCCCAGCCTGGATCGGGGCCTGCTCTCCTCTCTTTCTGTCGCTGGAGGTCCCTGTGACCTGGGCCGTGCCCTCCTTCCCTGGGATCCTGACTCACACTGTTGCCAGTCCTGAGGGGGCCTGGCAGGTGTAGGGGATGTGTGGTTCTGGGATTATGAGGCCTTGTGCATCACAGGTTCTGAGGTTTCCAGATTCAGGGATTTGGTTTTGCCACTCAGGACCTGTCCGTCTGAGGCCTCTCTGCCACCCCTTTGTGCTGGGAGGGCCATGTGTCCACCGTGTCCACTGGCTCGAGGTTGAGTCTGGGGTGTCTGAGGCTGGCCTGAGGTAGCTCCCAGGGCCGTGCCATGCCCCATGGGTGTGAGCATGGAGGCTCAGATAAGCCAGTGGAGGCCAGCTGGTGACAAGCCCTGCACTCTAAAGGGTGACTTTTTAAGAATAACACCTTACCGTAGCCACGTATCGGGTGGGAGGGATAAACGGCCGGAAAAGGCAGAGCCCGCACACATGTGGACAGGCCCTTCGCTGCAAGTGGAGCGTGTTTAGGCGTTTTTTTGCCTTTTCTTTTTAACATTCCCTTCCTGGCCAGAAAGCCGTCTCTCTCCAGAAGACTCCAGAAAACACACCCAGCCCATTGTCACCCGGGCTCTGGGAAGGTGTCTGCTGTGGATGTTCTGTGTAAACAGGAAAAGCCCTGGAGTGGGGGCCTGGGGGCAGCAGGGCCGTGCGGAGGTGGGCATTGCTGGGTGGCAGTGGGCCGGGGCCCCATGGCTCACGGTCGTGCGTGTGGAGCAGTTGCTGGACGCTTAGCCTGCACCGTTAGGCTGGGGGGGCTGGGGCGGGGCTGTGCCTAAGGAACCGGGGCTCCACCTTCATCTGGGGGCCACACACCCACAGGCTGGTGGGCTGGGGTCTGGGGGCTCCCTCCCTGTTTTCTCCCAGACCCCTCTTGGCCCTGCCTGACCAGTTTCCTTCTCCACCTAACTGGCTCCCCTTCCTCAAGGGTTTCAAACTAGAGGTGAGTGCAGGCAGTTTCTTGGCGGCCAGGAGAGAGTTGGGGTGGACTTCCCTCCCTCCCTCCCTCCCTCCTTCCCTCCATCCTTCCCTCCATCCTTCTGGCTGAAGCTTTCTCTTGCTGCCCTCCTCTTCCTGCCAGGGAGAGCAAGTGAGCAGACAGCCAGCTGCCCCGCTGCTTGGGCCGGGGCTGTCTGTGCAGGCCCAGGCCCGAGTCCTCCTGGTGCCCTGTGCGGCTGCAGCTATAGGAGCTGGAGTTTTATGGCTGAGAAATGCTTTTTACTCCTCTGGCCTGCCCCCCTGGTGGGAGTACTCCCTTGTGGGCGGGCACAGTTGGCCAACCACAGAATCGCCTCTCTGGGGTCTGGGCCTGCCTGCCTTCATGTCCTGGGGACAGTTGGCTTAAGGAGATCAGCCCCCAGGGTGGTCTGGCAGGCTGTCCCAGAAACCCTCCAATCCCCTCCTCTGATTCAGAGCCCCCACCCCCTCCAGTCCTCCTGTGGTTACAATGAGCAGGGGGTGGGGGTGGAGAAGCTGGGAGAACCCAGCAGCGACTTCTCTCCTGGCCTTAAAATTCCCATCTTGTTCTCAGAGGCCAGGAAGAAAGTTGGCTTCCCTAGGGGCAGCCAGGGCCTTAGGGCCGGGCCACTCCAGGCCTGGCTTCTGAATGCAGTCCTGCAGTTTGGGCCCCGTCTGACGCAGCCTCCTCCCGGGTGGGCACCCACAGGGTTGCTCTCGTCTTTCTCTGGTGGAGACATCTGCAAAGCCACGTGGTACAGAGCCAGTCTTGCTTTCCTGTCCCTTCTGCCCTGAAGTCAGCGGGATGCTTCTCTGGATTGGGCTAAAGGAGGAGGGCCCAGCTCTGGGCAGCCCGCATGGACTCTGGATGAGCAGAACTGCCCTGCAGAGGGGATGTGCCCATGTGCATTTCATAGATGAGGAAACTGAGGCTTGGAAGGGAGGAAACAGACTCAGGTTTCCCTGTCCAGGGGCAGGTGAAAGTAGGATGAGGCATCCCCGGTGTCCCGGCAGTGCCCTGGTGGCCTGGGAGCGGCTGCGGAGTTCTGGGAGTGTGCCTTTCGGCGGTTCTGACAGTCACAAGAATTCAGTGACATCAAGGCTATGAAGGCATTTCACAGGCTCAGGTGACACACTGTCCTGCCTGTCTTCTCTTGTCAGCCCCTAGCTGCTCTCTCGCTGGCCTTCTCCACCTGGGGATTCTGCCTCCACATGGACGCATTTACACGTGGGTCCTGCCAGTCCTTGCCCCGGGAGCTTAATGGCTAATAGGGCTGATTTGCAGCACCGTTGCCAAGTGGGTGCCGCCAACATGTGGCTCTGGAATCCCATAAATTTGCATTTTCAAGTTCAGTGAAATGGTTTATTCCCAATTTTGTGAATGACAAAGGTTTCCAGTGGGTCCAGAGACTCGTTTGCTGGTGGCGTCCATACCTGAGTCAGACGGTGCTTGTGGCAGCCAGGCTGGCCCATCCCGCTGCAGACCTGTACATGGGGGGTGCCTGGCAGAAGGTGGATTCCAAGCCTCCTGCCCCCTCCCAGGGAGAGGGTGTGAAGGGGGACGAGCCCAGCGTGCCTGAGGCTGCCGCGTGGGAACGGGCAAGTGCTCCCGGAGGAGGGGTTGGCTCCAGGGTGGCAGAGCCTCTGTGCCCCTGCTGCCTCTGGGCTGGCACTGGCACAAGTGCTGGGCTCACCTGCGCTGGACGGAGGCAGGTCCCGTCCCAGTCCCAACTGCGTTGGCAGTGGTGTCCTGAGACTCGTCTGCACAGGGCCTCTTCCTGCTCCAGCCTGGCACTCAGTGAGTGCCCAGGACACGGCCGCTCCCAGGCTCTGGGAGGTAAAGTCTTCCTGAGGCTGTTGAGGGGTGTACCACGGTGTGTCCCCTGACCTGGGGCATGTGGGTTCAGTCACAGCCACTCCACATGCCTCTGGTCCCGCTTGCTCGGCTCCTCAGAAGCACGTGTGATCTTGGGGTGGGAAGGGCTGAGAGACCATACTGCAGATGGGAAGGCTGAGGGAGGTCAGAGCGCCCAGTCTGCAGGAGGCGGGGACGGGGTGGGGGGGCAGCTGTGCCTGTGGCCACCTGCGAGGCTCCTGATGTTTTCTCGGTCGCCTGACCAGCCTGTGGGCAGTGGGGTGGGCCTGGGGAGTCTCCCTCCCTGAGGGTGGGGTGGGGTCCTCATTAAGTACTTGCTGGGGGCTTTGAAATTTCCTAGACGAGATGAAAGACTAGTGTGTGGGAGGTCCCAGCTTCTCCCCGCTCTGTGGCTGCCCTCCATGCCTGGTACACACCTGTGCCCCTCCACGAGGCCACCCAGAAGCTTGCCACCCACACGGGAAGTGCCAGCTACCCCCTTCCCACCTTTCTGGTCCCCTCTTGCCCCTGGGGCCCCATGAGACCAAACAGACCCCAGGCCGTGGAATCTCAGCTGCCACTACTGTGGTACCTGAGCAGGCCCAGGCAGTGTGGACTGGCGGTTAGGACTTTGGAGTGGGTCAGCTGTGGAGCTGGTCCTGGCTCTGCCACAGGCAGCTTTACGAACTCAGAGACTTGCTTCCCCCATCTGTAGAATGGGATAATAGTACTTCCTGCATGCTCCTAAGCCCACGCGTTCGTGCGTGCTGAGGACAGGCTAGCTCCTGGTACGGAGGAGATGCTCCGAGAATGTCAGCCTTTGTTACTCTTATTGCTGTTCCCAGACCTTCACCTCGACCCCCTGTGGGGATGGGCAGAGGGGCTGTCCAGTCTTGGCCATGGGCATTCCTGCCTCTGCTTCCTGGGTGGACAGGCCGGGGTGTAGAGCCTTGGAGGGTCCAGATCGGCATCTTGGAGCATGCTGAGGGCCGCGTGTGCCTCGGGCCCAGCCTAACGCTCCGGCCAGGTGGGCGATGGTGCCTTGGAGGGGAGCTCTGGGCATGCCTAGCCTGGCCTCATGTGCGGGTGCCATCAGGACTTGTGGAGCCATTCTGGGGGTGCCCGGGGTCTTCCATGGGCCTGTCTGTAGGCTGAGGGAAGCAGGCAGTTGGTGTGGGTTGTGGAGGGGTCCTCCCTGAACGCCTGCTCTGACCCTGCCCTCCTGTGGATTCTTGTCTTGCAGACTTCTCCACCCAGGTGAACCCCTCGTCCCTCAACTCCCCGACGGGGCGAGGCTCCATGGCTGCCCCCTCACTGCACCCCTCCCTGGGACCTGGCATCAGCTCCTCGCTGGGCTCCCCGGGGCAGCTGCACTCGCCCATCAACGGCATGGGTCCGCCCTTCTCGGTCATCAGCTCCCCCATGGGCCCCCACTCCATGTCGGTGCCCACCACACCCACCCTGGGCTTCGGCACGGGCAGCCCCCAGGTGAGTGCGGGGGCTGGGGCAGGGAACGGGACAGGCATGGGGGAGGTCTGCGGGGGGCCGTGGGCTTCATGGCAGGATGGCCACATCATCTTGCAGACCGTGGGAAGGAGGTGACATCATTTCTGCCTCTGGGAGCCGTGTGCCGCAAGGGGGTTTGGACCTGGGTCTCGCTGGCTCCTGGGCCTGGACCCCTCAGGGATTGGCAGCAGAGCTTCCTTGCAGCTGGTCTCCTACCTCGGTGGGGCCCCTCCTGTGTGGGAGGGCTGGGGGCTCCCTGCTTCCATGACCACAGAGCTCTGCAGGGTGGGGGCTCTGCTTTCCTCAGGCCTACCGCCCTCCCTGGGAGCCCTGTGCCCACGTGGGCCTGTTCCTTCCCTCCTGGTCTCTGCTCACACCCGTGACAGTGGTTTCAGTGCCCTGCGCTCCAGGGAAGTGGTGTCCAGGCTAAGTGCAGATGCCACCCTCCTTGGACGCCAGGCTTCAGGCCCCAGGTGGCCTTGGTGGCAGTGGGTGCTCAGTGGTCTTGGCTCTGTGGGTGCCCGGTCGTCTGAGGGGCTCGGTGACCTTCTCCATAGTTAGGGTCTGCTGAGATGCTGCTCTAGCATGGTCTGGCTGTTTGGGTTGTTTCTGGGTCAGGAAGTGGCTGGAGCCTGGCAGCGTTTGGCATAGCCCAGGTCTTGCTGTGGGGACCTTGGGGCCTGGCCCACCTCCCCTTCTTCCTCAGGGAAGACACCCTGAGTGCCTCTGTATCCCTGGCCTGGGAGGGCTGCAGGGCGGAGCTGGTGGATTTCCACCTGGCTGGCGGGAGCCTCACGTGACTCCCCCCAGGTCCTCCCTTTCGCGGGAGCTCTGTTTGTTTTTCCCAAAATAGGCAGGGGTGCCCCCTTCCTACTTTGAGTTTCTGTGTCTGGGTTTGGCCGTTTGTCCCCCAGTAGGTGAAGGCTCCATGGCAAAGGGCTTTGGTGCCATCTTGGGACAGCCTGCCAGGGAGGTACTCGCAGTGGCAGCGCCCCTGCCAGAGTCACACAACTGACAGCACTAGTCATGTCCCATGGACTCCCAAGGCCCTGCCACCGGCTGAGCTGCTGGTCCTGGTGCAGCACTGGGGTGTGGTTGGGGTCAGAGCCAGCCCACTGTCCATGCACCTGGGCCTGTTTGGAGCTGGCCTGGCCCTCCCCCTGCCCTCCGGGGGATCTCACTATCTTTCTAGGCCAACCCATCAAAGCCCCTCTTCCCTGGGGACATGTGCAGAAGAGCTGGGCCCCTGCCCAGGAACATGCCGCTCCCCGTCCCCCTCACCCCCTCACATCACCTGGCCTTCCAGAAGCAGGCAGAAGACTGCAGTGCTGGCATGAGGGAGGCCCCAGCTGCCTCCCTGGGCCTAGCCCTGTTATTTTTAGCATAGCCGCCCCACCCCCATTCTTGCTGGCTGCAGGGTGCCACGCAGGAGAGGGCAGAGGAAGACTCAAGGACTCAGCCCCTGCCTGTCACTTGGCTCACCGGCTGGTACCTGCTGGCTCTCAGAGCACCGTGAGGCTGCTTTCTGGGCCCCCAGGCCAGCTGCCTGCCCTGGACACCCAGGGGGGTGTCAGTGCACAGCAGGAGGCTGGGTGTCTGAGTCTCTGTTTCGGGGCAGAGCCGAAGGCTGTGCAGGGGCTTGTGCCCTAGGGTGCCCACCTGAGGGTGAAGTGACACTCCCAGAAACCTTGGAGTGCCTGGTGCCCCTTGGTACTGTTTAGCCCTTCTCGGGGCAGGGCTGCAGTAGTGTGGGGAGTGGGAGGGTTTTCAGGGCTGTTTCTGTCCCATTGTCTGTCTTTCTCGTGCCGCATAGCAGGTGCTCCTCACTGAAGCCAGGTTGCTTGGGAGTGAGTGGCCCCGGCCCCATTCACCACTGTCCTGACGTCAGCCCTGCCCCCATCTGTGGGTCTGTCAGCATCACCCGCAGTTGGTTTGCCACGGTCGGAGGCCTATGCTTGGCCCTAGGTTCTCCGGAACCTACAGCTCCTTCCCTGGGAGCTGAGTGCATCCTGGGCTTCAGCAGTTTGTCTTGGAAACCTGGGGTTCCTCATATTCACAGGAGTGTGAGAGAGTTTGGGGGGGGGGGATGTGCCCCCACCCACAGCCCCATAACCACAACCGCAAAGTCAGAGTTCCTGGAGCCAGTGAGGTCCTCTGACTTCTGCTGTTGTCGGGGAGGGCCTGGCGTTCTGCCCAGCTCTGCCTGCTCAAGTCCACGGCCAGGAAGGGCCGTCGACAGCACTGAGTGTAGGCCACTGGACCCCTCCCGGCAGGAGGATGGACGCACGGGGGCTTCTGGGGGCAGCCAGCCCAGTCCACAGCCCCCGGCTCTTTAGCTGTCCCGAGCCTCCCTGCTGGTCGGGGGACTCCACCAGGGCAGGGCTCAGGGGAGGTCCCCACTGTGTCCCAGAGGTCTCCTGGCTGTATCTGGCTTACTGGGTGTATGTAGTGGGTATTGGCTGAGGGGACAGTGCCAGCTCCCGTGCAGGGAGCGCTTCCTGAGTGCTGAGTGTGGTGTTGGGCACAGAGTTAAGGCCTCTGAACTCTAGCAAAGCCTCCCAGCTGAGGGCCTGCCCGGGGCCCTGCCGGGCCATGATGTCTGCAGGAAGGAGCGTGCATGTGAGGCCCAGGGTGCGTCGTGGTGGGAAGCTGGGTGGCGCTGATGCCAGGCACTTACTGGCCCGGGAGTGGAGCTGGAAGGGAACGTGGAGAGGGGCTGGTTTGCTCCTGCCTGGGTGGACGGAGGAGGCCCACAGTGGGCTCGGAGCCCAGTTCCGACGGTGGGCGGTGGGGCTGGTGGAGGGAGCCCGCAGGGGCTTGGGAAGGAGGGGCGTGGTGGGTGTGTGGGGAGGGAATGGGGTAGATGGGCAGGAGAACCGAAATAGGTGCCAAGGGTATGAAAGGGGAAATAGGATGGACCCACCCTGGGCACGCGCAGAGTCTTCAGGCTCCAGCAAAAAGCCATCGGCGTCCTGGCTGTCCTGGGAGACAGGCAGGGTGTGCAGGAGGAGTGCCCAATAGGTGCCGGCTGTGGCACCCGCTGGGGAGGGCTGCCCTGCTTCTGAGGCCTTGGAACACCCTAGGGCTGAAAGGGCAGGAAGAAGGTCTCGAGGCTGGTGGCTGGTCTCCCCGCGCTGGCTCAGCCTTGCTCCGGCAGCCACACCCGGCCCATCTGCTGGCGGAGCCCAGGGGAGCAAAGTGGGTGCCCCAGCCCAGCCTTTACTCTTCCAGACCTACGGGGCCTTCCCAGGCCCCAGATCCCTTGGGCTTCCCCGGTGTTCAGCCCAGGAGCTGGCTTGGCCTCAGCGTGGACTCTCGGGGAGTGTGACTCTCTGCTCTGTCCCCTCCTGCCTGGAGCCCCCTTCCCTGGTGAGGGCTGCTCTGGCCCTACCTCAGTTTACCTAGGGCAGGCACCAGGCCCAAGGGCCTGCACACGGCGGGGCTGGGAGACAACAGGTGCCCCCTACCCACCTCCTGTGGCTTGGGGCAACCATAGAAAGAGGGAATGTGCGAGTTCCTCCCCGCGGTGCTGCCGGAAGATCTGGCCTGGCAGAGCTGTGGCCTTGGCTCCTGCGGTGAGGAGAAGGCTAGTGGCCCGGGAGGGGCTCTTGTGCCTGGCCTTCTGCCTGAGGGTGTCCTGCTCGGATGTCCTCAGTGCCTCCCTGCTGCTAGGGCACATGGTGCTGGTACCCCGTGGTTCCTGCCCTTGGCTGCTGCTGCTGCCGCCCTGACTCCGACCTGACCTAGCTCGGCTGCGCTGACTTCCTTTCTCTTTCCAAACTGTCCTTTTGTTTCCCCACCTCCGAACCCTGGCACAGGCAGCCCTCTGCCCGGGACGCCCCTTCGTCCTCCCGGGCCCCAGGCTGTCTCCGGGAGGCCCAAGGGCTCGTTGCCGCTGCGGTTTCTTGGCCGTGCAAGCTGGTGATCACAGAGCATGTGTTGTCTGCAAGCTGTGCTCTGAGCCGTGCCCTTGGATGGGCTTGTCCTCACAGCAGCCCTCAGCAGCAGGCACTAATGTTCCAATCTTGCAGACAAGGGGATTCGGGCCCGGAGTGGTGACATTTCTCTAGTGTCACATGCAAATGGAGGAGGCAGAGTCTGTCTGCCTCTGCTGCTTCCAGAGCCCCTGGGTGAGACAGCGACTGGCCCTTCTCTGTCCTCCCAGGCCTCAGGGTCACCAGCAGGCCCTGAAGGGCCAGGCAGGGCCTTGTTCCCTGGTGCCTCCCAGTGTCCAAGCCAGGGCAGGGGGCGCTGGGCGCTGAGTGAACAGTGTGCGGCAGCGGATGGGCCCAAGGAACACACGCTCCTCCCCTGCTCAGCAATTCTGGGCAAGCCCATACTTCTTGGGGCCTCAGTTTCCCCTTGTGCAGCATGTCGGGGTCGTAGACTCAGTGATCACCTGGTGACTGCGGGAGGAATGAACTCAGCCCCCACCCTGCCTCTTAGTGCTGTAGCGCTGTGTGACCAGGGCCAGCCCCCCACATCGAGTCGCAGTGTCTGCATCTGGAGCCCCGGGGTTTTCCAGGCAGGGAGAGGCCAGTGTGTGTGCAAATGTCTGGTACTTTCTCTTGCCCCTTCTTAGTTCCCTCTCTTATGCCTGCAGATGTGAACACGGGGCATTTGGCTGCCCTGTTCTGCGGTGGGACCCCCACCCCACTCCCTAGTGCACTGAGCTGTCAGGGCAGGCCTTGGCCTTGCTGCAGCCCACCTGAGGCCCATAGGGCTGAGCACCCTTGCAGGGCCTCACAGTCCACCTGGGCAGACCAAGGAAGGACCCAGAACCTAGAACTGGCTGGGGCTGGAAAAATCATTGCAGGCATGGACGCTCTGTGAAAGGAGTCTTTGGGGTGGTTTCTGCTTTGCTTGCTTTGCTTTGAGTACCAAGCGCTTCCTGTCCCGTGAGAAAGGGGGATGGGGTTTGGGGGCTGGAGGAAGGAAGGAGAGGAGATTCCTGCGTAGAGGAGGTGGCAGGGGTTTGCAGAAGTGGAGCTGGGGCGCGGACAGGCTGGCTGGCTGGGGTGCAGTGGGAAGTGCCTCTGGGCCCTTTGGGCTGACTGCAGAGCTGGGTGGAGGCAGCGGAACCAAAACTGCTGTGTCATTGCACGCTGCAGCTGTTGCCAGGGTGACCGGGTGAGTTTCCCACGCCTGCTGCTGCAGGTGGGGGGAGGGGCCTGTGGCGAGGCCAGTGGTGTTCCTGCCACCTGATGCCTGAGGGGGGGCATCCCCTCCCCTCTCCTGTGTCACGTGACCAGAGACCCTGACCCTGGCCTGCAGTGTAGTGGGGGGCATGTGTGGTTCTGGGGGACCCAGGTCTGCCCCCTCCTTGCTGGGCCTGGGCCTCAGTGTCCTTATCTGTGGGCTGGGTCCCCTGAGTTTCTGCCTTGCTTAGAGTCCAGGGAGCCCCTGCATGGGCAGGCACAGATGAGGGCTCAGTCATGGGAGGTGGCTCTTACTTAGATGGGCGATGGGTGGGCTGTGAGCAGGGCAGGATGCCACCCTGCTCTGGGTGGGATGCCAAGTGGTCCTTTGAGGAGGCCTGGGGTTGGCTGTGGGAAGTGGACCCCTGCGGGATTTGGGGCAGGCATCCAGCTGGTGCTTAGCAGAGCTGGGCTCTGCCCTCCTGAGGACGGTGCCCCTGCTGCTGTTCAGCTGTGTGGCTGGGGGGCGCGGCCCTCTGCAGCCTTGGCGACTCTCTGTAAAGGGCGACAATGGCTGCACATTCCCTGCCGTGGGCTATGGAGGCGGCAGGACGTGCTGCTCCCTGAACCCACTGTCCCTCCTCAGCTCAGCTCGCCCATGAACCCCACCAGCAGCAGCGAGGATGTCAAACCCCCGTTGGGCCTCAATGGCGTCCTCAAGGTCCCTGCCCATCCCTCAGGAAACATGGCGTCCTTCACCAAGCACATCTGCGCCATCTGCGGGGACCGCTCCTCAGGTAGGGCCACCATGGGGCACACGGGCCAGGGTGCGGGGAGGCAGGGGCCTAGGCCAGCTCCTCTGTCCACCCCGTGGCACCCCCAGCCCACACTGCACCCTCTGGTGTTCTTGTGTCCGTGAGACTGAGTGTGGTGGGATCCAGGCGGGCAGGGCCTTAGCTGCCCGAGAGGAGGTGGCTGTTGGTGATGAGGACAAAGGGGCACTCAGGGCTGTGCCTCTTCTCAGGGCTGTGCCTGGGCCAAGGGCCCCCACATCATGCCACTAAGCCCCCGTAGCCTGAGAGGGAAGAACGATGCCTGGCCTCTTGCCGGGTGCTAGCTCAGACCCAGAGAGCCAGTGACTTGCCGGGGCCTGGCCCTCAGTGGGCTGGGATTCAGCCCTGCCCCTCGCCCCAGCGGCTTCCTAACTCTGGCGGGTGGAGCCAGAAGGCCGAACCATCTGTCGGAGGAGCAGAGGGCCAGGCCGGGGTCTAGAGACCTCAAGGACCCTTCTCAGGGTCACCTGTAGCCTGCCCCAGCAGGATGTGGGGCAGGTGGCCCCGCCGGCTTGGTGGCCACTTGCCAGCCCTGCCACTGCCCTGCAGGCAAGCACTACGGGGTGTACAGCTGTGAGGGCTGCAAGGGCTTCTTCAAGCGGACAGTGCGCAAGGACCTGACCTACACATGCCGCGACAACAAGGACTGCCTGATTGACAAGCGGCAGCGGAACCGGTGCCAGTACTGCCGCTACCAGAAGTGCCTGGCCATGGGCATGAAGCGGGAAGGTAGGCTGCAGGCGCCGGGTGGGGATGGGGGTCTCCCAGCCAGCACACTCCTGGGTCAGACCCACGAGGCCTCCATGTGTCCCAGCTTCCCTGGCATTCTCAGAGTCCAGCCCTGGGCTTTGTAGCTGGTGGGTTGCTTTGCATACCTCCGGTGACAGGGCGCTCACTCCCTGAAGAGTTGCTGCTCCACAGTGGGCAGTGCCTCCCCATGGGAGGTGATGGCTTGCCTACCTGGTGGCCCCCTGGCCTGTGCTCTCAAGGCTGGAACCCGCAGAGCTGTGTGCATGGGGGTCACTTAGCACTGGGGGCCTGGGCAGGAGGTGCCTTGCTTTTCTCTTAGCAGGCAGGGACCTCCGCAGGGCCGCCAGAGGCCTGGCTCAGCGCCAGCCCCTCCCCCTCCAGTCTCATCTTTACTGAGCCCTTGCTCTGTGCCGGGCCCCGGGATTACAGGAGACGGGTCCTGCCCGCTGTGGGGATAGGCATTGATCAGGCAGAGGCCCTGCGAGGGTGCGGTGGGCTGGGCCAGCGTGTGGCTCCAGGAGACGGACAACAGGAAGTGAATGTCCCAGACAGCAGCGCAGCAAGGACTGAGGCAGGAGGGGATTTGGGGGTGAGGGAAGGAAGCAGGCCAGGTGGTGGGAGCCCAGGAGAGTGGGTGCATGTGGGCCAGCTGTGCAGCAAGGGGATGGCAAAGGAGACCCTCAGGGGGTGGCTGTTTGGGTTAGGGGGGCCTCCAGAGACCGTGGGGGATGTCCCCCAAGCCTGTTGGGTGCTGGGGTCATCCTGGCTCTGTTTCCTCCAGTCCCCCCACCCCACCCTGGCAGGCGTACCTGGTGACATCCAGGCCCTTGGGCAACAGGACTTGAGTCTCAGGCTCGTGGAGTTTTGAGCCCATTTTATTGACAGAATTTTTTGTGTATGGAACAGTTAGCAGGGAAGGTAACTCCCTGAGGTCATGGAAACCATCAAGTTGTCCAGCCACACCTGGTCTGAGCCCTCGACCCGACACGCGGTGTGACCTTCTGGCCCTCGCTGTGGTGACCTCGGTCCCTCCACCTCCCCAGTTCCTTCTCATCCTTCAGTTCGAGCTGCCAGGTCTCTGGGAGGACCCCTGGGTCACGGTTTGCACACACGTTTGATGGGGTGCGCTGTGATTCGTCCTGCCAAGTCCGTGCCCTGGGCCTGTGGAGCTGGGAGGTGCTGTCTGGGGTAGGGTCTGCTGGTCTGTCCCCTAAGCACTGCAGGATGCTCCCTCCTCCCTCTGCTGGGGCTGCTCCTGTGGCCCCACGTGGCAGTGCGTGTTCCACCTCCTTTCCCCCAGCCCCGAGGGGATCCCCGAGCTGGACCCGAGCCGCTGTCTCACCACTGGGGAGCGTCCTGAGTGGTGGCCTGGTGCTGCAGTTTTTATTTTGTTTTATTTTTGGTGCCTTCTCGGCCTCAGTTGTCCTTGTTAAGAAACCAAAACCTCAGGGGGCCCCGCGCTCCGGCAGACTTTCCTCCTGGAGCTGTGAGGTCGGTGTGGAGTCTCTGTCCCCGCAGAACTGAGCTGCTTGCTGGGCTGGTGTGGACCGTGCCACTTCTGACAGGGATGTTGTTTCATGGAGTGCTTGGAGCTCCCTCAGGCCCACCCTTGCTGCACAGGTTGGGAAACTGAGGCCCAGAGGGTTCAGGCCTTCTTCAAGGTCACATGCTGGGCTGGAACTTTGGCCTCTGCCTCATTCTTTTCACCAGTGAGAGGGCAGAGGAGCGTGTGCCTAGCCAGGGGTGCATGGGCTTGGCCCAGTTCCTCTGGGTGCTCTGTGTAGTTATTGCGGGGGGGGGGGGGCTTGCTGGGAATGGTGAGAGCAGCATTGTCCCTGAAAGATGGAAACTTGGGCAGGGGCAAGTGTGTGGTGGGCAGGAGATGGGGTGTGCCCAGGCGTGGAGACTGGCCTGTCCTGGGGTGGAGGTCCGAGGCTTGGCCAGTGGGGGAGGTGGGGTTCCCCCAAGGCCTGGGGGATGACACCCCTGTCGCATCCAGTGGAACTGCAGTCTCAGGGCTGGGGGACCTCCCCTGGTGCTCACTGGTGTCTGGGTCTCGTTAGGAGTCAGCTGTGCTGGGCCATGCTGGGCATCCCCTGCCCGTTCCCTACACACACTCTCCTCACCCTGCATCTCACAGATGGGGAGACGGGGTACAAGGGGAGGCCTTGGGGTGGTCTCAGGGCCAGTGCAGGGCGGGGCCTAGCCACACCCCAGTTTGTCCGACCCAGAGTCCCTCAGCTCCTGCTTCGCTCTCACCTCTGCTCTGTCTGAGAGAGAAACCTGGTGTTGCGGGCCCATTTACTGGGCAGCGCAAGGCCCTCGGGACCTGATTTATGGGCCAGGAGAGAAATATCTGATCCCGTCAAGAGACCCACCTCCCCTTTGTCTCCAGCTGGATTTATGAGTCATGAATGTGCAGTAAAAGCCTCCTACAGAGCGCCCTCGTGCCCCAAACACAACAACCACAAAGCTCAGCCTCGCCAGCTGTGGAGGGTGATTCTGTGTGGGCGGCAGAGAGAGGTGAGACCCCCGTGCCAAATGGGCTCTGCCGCCCAGCCCTGTCCTCGTGTGGATGGGGGCCTCTTCCTACTTCCCTGGGTGTGTGGGCTGCACAGCAAGGAAGAGTGACAGGGGCCCAGTGCAGCCAGGTGCCTGCCCTGCAGGGACCCCCCCACCCACAAGACAAGTGGCCGGGAGGGCTTGGGAGGCACATCTGCACCCCGGCCTGCCTCTGAGTGCTGGGCAGTGGCCCATGGCCCCAGACCGGTCCTGAAGCACAGAGCTGCTCCCCTCCTTCCTCTCCCAGGGCAAATCAGCATAAGGAGGGCTCTGTGGTAGCGGTGGGCAGGGCTGCTGGCTGCGTGAGTTGGGCAGCGTGGCAGCCCTGGGGGGCCATAGGGCCAGGTTTGCCAATGTAGGGTGCCCTTGGCCCAGAGCACACAGGTGGCTGTTCTAAGTGCCAGGCCACTGGCCGGCAGCTACACCGACTGGGCCAGGCTTGTGATCACACCCTGGAAACTGTGGCTCGAACTGCGGTGTCCTTGCCCAGCACAGTGCTGCAAGGGAGGAGCTGGCTGACCACTGGGACAGCCCAGGTATCCCTGTGGGAAGGGCCTGCCTTGGCTCCAGGGCAGATGGGGTCCCCACCCCTGCACTGCCCGACTAATGAGGGATGCCACAGGCTGATAGCATCTCCTATTGGGCAACAGCAGGGGCCTGCATACACAAGCAGCCATCAGGGAAGGACTCGTTCAGCAGCATTCCCGGGGCTGGGGGGTGGGCAGAGACTGGTGGGAAATGCCACTGTGGGGCCCTGGCCCTCTGCCAGGCCGAGCCTGGGCCTGTTTGCTGAAGTGGGCGGTGGCAGGGCTTGGGGGGCCTGCAGGCGCACCCTGTCTGATGGGGGAGACAGGCCTTACCCTTGGGGGTTCCCGGTGTGCTGGGAGAGATCTGGCTCCCTGGGGGGCACTGGTCCAGACTAGAGAGGCCACCCACTGCCCCCCATCCTCTGCTTCCTTCCTCCTGCCCCAGGAAGGCCACTCCCCATTTCCTTCCTGCCTGCCTTTGCTGCCTGCGCCCCATCCCCTGGCTCTGAAGGCCTG
Organism: Daubentonia madagascariensis; assembly: GCA_023783475.1. Taxonomy (NCBI): domain Eukaryota; kingdom Metazoa; phylum Chordata; class Mammalia; order Primates; family Daubentoniidae; genus Daubentonia; species Daubentonia madagascariensis. Next base: position 1,062,175 of record JAKFHU010000776.1, read on the forward strand.
GGGTTTGGAAACGGCAGTGTCTAGCGTGTATGTGTGTGCATGTGTGTGCACAGACTTGGGTGACCCCACAGGTCTCTGCTGTGGGGAAGAGCCCGGCTGGGTTCTAGCACTGGCCCTACCGCTTTCTGACCTGTGATCCTGGGCAAGCGACTTGCCTCTCGGAGCCTTCAGTCCCTTCCCCTCTGCTATGGGGGTGTCGGCAGGATCCCCCCACGGGGCTCGTTGGAGGAACGTGGGGGACGATAGTGCTGTGTGTGGCTGGGGGCAGGGTGGAAGAGCGGTGGCCACAGTTTGTCTGTGTGCGTGTGCGTGTGCGTGTGCATGCACGGTTCCTGTGCTCAGACACCTCGTCCTAGGTTGAATGCCTTGAGGGAAGGCAGGCCATCTCCTCTGGCTGGAGATGCTAGCTCACTGTGTGGCCTCTGGCTCCCCTGTCTGGGCCTCCATCACCCCAGCCTTAAGAAGAGTTGGTTGGGCCAAAGCGTTTTGTTGGAATTCAGTCCTGCCTGTCTCAGGGGCCCAGCCCTGGGCCACATAAGGGACAGAGCAGAGGAAGCCACGGGCCTGGAATGCCCTTGGGCCCAGGTGCCTTGCCTCTGAGCCGCCTGCCTTCCCTGCAGACCGCCTCCATCCTGCTTGGCCCTGGGGGCTGCGGCAGGAGATGTTCTGTTCAGGCTGAGGGCTGCCGCTGCCCCGAGTCCTGTGCCAGTGTGTCCCCTGATGTCGGGGCCCCCTTATGCCAGGGGAGGGGCCGGCCCAGACTGGGGGTGGCCAAGGCAGAGGGCTGGGACCGAGCTTGGTGTGTGCCTCGGCCTCCCCTGCCCTGCCGGCTGCCTGCCCTCCCATGCATCCTTCTTGGTGCCCCCTCCGCCTCCGCCCTGCCCGCCACACTCTCGGGGCTGGAGGATAACGAGGCCCTGTATTTACAGACGCCTCCCGCCCGAGGCTTCCCGGCGCCAGTGGAACATAAGTCAAACATGACTTCGTCTGAAGGTGATTGAGCTGGCAAAACGTAAACCCCCCGGCTCCCTCCTCCCCTCCGCCGTCTATAAATAAAACGATAATGTTTATGATGATGCTGCTCAGAGCTGCTGGGGCCTTTCACAGCTTCAAAGTGCTTCACAAAACATTTGCTAATTAATTCTCAGCTCCCTGGTGGAGGAGGCAGGTGCAGAGGAGCCCCCACCGCCCAGCTGCAGGTGCCGGGGATAACCGGCAGGAGCCCTCCCTCGGGCTACCCTCATCCGGGGCTCCCTGTGCCCTGGGACTGTCCTTGAGTGGGAGAAGACTCCTGGGACTGGGCCAGGGGATGAGGAGAGGGGAGCGTGGCCGGGGGCTCCAGTGACAAAGCTCTGAGCATCTGGAGGCCTCCCATGTGCAGGTGTCTCCTCGCAGATCCGTCCTGCAGGCGGCACTGTCGTTCTCCTTTGGCAGACGAAGCTGGGGCACAGAGAGGTTGAGGGCTTGCTCAGGGCCACACGGCGGGCAGGGGCAGAACGGGCTTTGAGACTGGGGGCTGTCTGGTTACAGAGCCTGCGGCTTTAAGCTGTTCACTGTCCCGAGAGCTTGGCCATGCCCCTTTGGTTCTCTGAGTCTCAGTTTCCCCACCTGATGAGATGAAGCAGTTAAGCTAAAATGTACCCCTCACCTGTGTCCTGGCACTGGGGCTATAGATTTCTGCCCAGAGACCTCAGGGTCTCAGGGTCACGGGGCTGGCATGGGAACTGCCCGTGAGCAACTGGCCGCTTCTGTCCACGGACTGTCCAGACCCCAGCCCACCCCCTGACACTGCTGGTGGTGGACGCCCAGATAGGCTGGCAGAGGGAGTGGGCAGGTCCAGAGGTGCCCAGGACGGACGGTCAAGGAAGGCAAATCCAGGTGGGCTGGGGTGGAGGGACGGAGGCACTAGCACCTGGCTGGCCTGGGGGGCTTCTGGGAGGGCAGCGAGGGCTCATGCCTGAGGCCCCTTCACTGAGCCCCCGCCTCCAGGGCTGGCCGGGGGCCAGGCAGCTGTTGGGGTTAGCTGACCAGAGCCTCAGCCTGGGCAGCAAGCGTGTCCGGGGCTGCAGGTCCTGCTGTCTGCCAGTGTCATTGTATCTGGTCTCAGTGCTCCACCTTGGGTCCCCCAGGAGTAGGCTGCTTCCCACGGCAGATCGACAGGCCTCTCTCAGTGCTGTGTGGGGTGCAGCCAGCGGAACAGGGTGGGCAGTCCCCAGGCCTGAGGCACCAGGGAAATGGGGAAGCAGCTTCCACTTGGTCCAAGTGTGGTGTGCTGGGGCTCCTGTCCCCTCTCTTTGGCAGAGCCCAGCATCATGGGGGACATAGGGGTCTGGGGGAGCTCGACTTCATGCTTGCCCAGGTGTGACTGTGAACGTCTAAAGGCCCCCCAAATGTGGCCCCTGCCCTGGCTCTTCACCGGCACAGGTGCTACATTCTTCCTGAGGAGGCTGCTCTGTTCTGGCTGGTGCTGGGCCTTTGCACATGCCGTGTCTTCTGCCTGAGTCTTTATTCTATGATTACTTCCTCCTCCAGTCTCATCACCACATCTCACAACTTCTTCCAGGAAGCCTTCCTGGCTCTCCCTGAGTCCATAGCCCACTGAAACCCTTCTCACGCCATGTTGGGGTCCCTGGTGAACCATCAGCTCCGTGAGAGCTGGGCCCCATCTGCCCTGGCCCCTTCTCGGAGCACATGGCCACAGAGAGGCCAGGCATGGGGCAGGGGTGGGACTGGGGTCTGGCTGGGGTGTCTCCCTCATGCAGCCCTGGTGGAGACGCCGGCGTCATGGGTGCTGGCCTGGAGCTGGCCCTGCCGGTGGCAGCCCTTCCGCGAGCTGCTGGCCCGGCGGCGTGGGGCTGACCGGGCTCCCTGTGCGGCAGCTGTGCAGGAGGAGCGGCAGCGTGGCAAGGAGCGAAGTGAGAGCGAGGTGGAGTCCACGAGCAGTGCCAGCGAGGACATGCCGGTGGAGAAGATCCTGGAGGCCGAGCTGGCTGTGGAGCCCAAGACTGGGACCTGCGTGGAGGCAAGCACGGGGCTGCACCCCAGCTCGGTGAGTCAGCGCTGCGCGGGGCAGGAGCCCCTGCCTCGCCCCCCCACCCCCACGCTCCCGCCTGAGCGGCCAGAGAGCTGGCGGGTCCTGGGCTGGGCTCACCTCCTCTGGACCACGCAGGGCCCGTTTCAGCCCAGCCCGCGTCCAGGTCCTCAGCGGGATCGGGGCCCGGGAGCTGGGCTCCAGCCCTGCAGCCGCGTCCTCTGCGCCTTGGCCGTGTCTGCTGGGGCCTCGGCCCCCGTGTGCACTGTGGGGTTCAGCTTCTCCGGGTGCAGAGGCTGTCGCTGCCCGGGGGTCCCTGCTCCGAGCCGGTCGACTTCCCTCTGGAGAAGGTGTGTGGAGGCCGACCCCAGGCGTGGGGCTCTGTGGGCAGCTGGTTCATTCTGAGGCTGGCTCTGCCACAGCCGTGTGACCCTGGGCAGAGGGCTTTCCTCGAGCTCCCGTCCCCTGTCAGCTGGCATGAGGAGGCTTGTGAGCAGCAGCTGCCATGGTTGCTGCTAAAGCAGGAAGCGGCTCCATGGCCCCCCAGGTGGTCACCTGCATGCTGACCACCTGCCCCCTTCCACCCCTGAAGCCCAGAGGCAAGGGTTGCTGGGCTGTAGCCCCCGACCCAGGCTTTCCTCCTGGGCTAGCTCTGGCCGGCCCCCGGGATATTGGATTCAGACCTCCTGGCCTCTACCCACTCCTCTTGGACCTTCACCTGCCACCAGCCCCTGCCCCACAGTGCCTTTGCCTCTGAAACAGGCCAGTCCCAGGTGTGGCTCTGCCGGGCAGGGCATGTGGGAGCATTCTGAGCCCTCTGAGCCCCTCCCCAGTGCGGCCCAGGCGCCTGCCTTGCCTGGACGTGGAGATTGCCTTGTGCTGGCAGAGGCAGTGCGGGTGGGGGCCGTGTGGGCTCCCCAGGCAGGACCGAAGCTGGGCAGTGAGGAGCAGCCCTTAACCAGCAAAGGTTCCTGCCGTCGGGGACTGCAGGTGCCTTCTCGCCTGGTTGGGCGGGGGATTTTCTGATTGAGTGGAAGTGCAGGCTTTGCACTAACCCCTGTGCTGCATGTTGCTCCACCCCTGGTCCAGCTCACTCTTGGGGGTCCGGTATCTGCCACAGGTTTGCCATCAGTGTGGCGTCTACACTGCATCTGTGTCTCCCTGTGGGTTCTGGGCTGGGACCAGAGCCCTGTGGCCGGCCCCCAAAGACCTTGTCCAGGCCACTTGAGGTCTCCCTGCCTCTGTACCCTGGCCCAGGTCTACTGGCCTCCCCAGTGGACACACCGTGCTGGCCACTGCTTCCTCCCCACCACGGACATTTACATGTGCCACTCCTGCTGCCTGGACACGGCCCCTTAGACCCTCCTCAGGGTTTGGTCTCAGCTGAGGCATCACCTCCTCAGGGAGGCCCTGTGCCCTCACTTGTGCCCCTATGATGTGGGTGCAGAACACCTGCTGTCCTTTCCGTGGCCACTAGCTTGTGGGGGTCACATAGTGAGGTGTGTGATAGCTTAATTCCCACCCCCCAGCTGGGGGTGGCGTCCGTCCGAGCTGCTCCTCACCGCCCCACGGAGCCCACGTGGCCCTCACGCCCTCTGCCTCTGCCCAGTCTGAGAGTGGGGTTCTCTCTTGTCTACTCTTGAGGCCCCCGTGGCCACCCTGCTTCCTGCCCTCCCTGTGACAGAACATCCAGTGCCCTAGGACCTTGGCCATGTGCATCCTCCCCTCTGGCCGGGCTGCCCAGCAGGAGGGAGAGCTCCCGGCCTGGCCTGCCTGAAGGCAGGCACTTTCCTTTCAGGGAAAGCCCCTCTGGCTGTGGGCTAACCCCTCCCTGTCAGTGACTGGTGCAGCTCTGACCTGCGACTGTTGTGTCTGGTCTGTGCCCTGTCCCACCCGAGCCCCTCACCAGCCCCAGCGGAGGGAGGGGAGGGCAGCTGGGGGGGTCATGATCGAGCAGAAGCTCCATAAGGAAGATTAGCAGGTCAACAAAGAGTTGCCAGGTTTTATTTTGTCAAGTAAGGACATTATTTGTGGGAAAAGGCCCTGCCATCTGCTCTGTCCATTGCTCTGTGGAAGCTCAGGTGGTTTAGAACCGCAGAGACGCAGGGCTTGCTCAGAATAAAGGTGTGTGCCGCCCCACCCACTCCCTGGCCTCTGTGTCTGGCCTCACGCCGAGCGCTCTCTGTGGACAGGCCTGCGTCCTCCTTCTGGAACGGCTCATTGGGCCCCTTCCTCGGATGGGCAGGCTGAGGCCCAGAGAGGGGCGACTCACTGGCATTGAGTCTCCCGGCCCTGGGCAGGGCCTTTGCGTGGGTGGTCTGTTGACACTGCTTCCCCGTAGGAGGTGGGAGAGCACTAAGTGTCTGCACCAGAGGAGGCCTGTGTGGTCTCCAGCTGAGGCTTAGAGACTCAGAGAAGTTAAGCCCTTGCCCAAGGCCACACAGTGGGGCTGGAGCTGGTCAGAGCTGGAATCCCACTCAGCCCCTCCCACCCAGGGGACTGCTCCAGGCCTAGCCTGGCTGGGACAGGTACCCCCCACTCCCCATGCCACACCTGGCCATATGGCTCCCCAGCCCCCACGTCTGTTCCCTGTGCTGTCTGCACCTGCTCTAGGTGGACGGTGCACGCTGACCTGTGTGCCCACTCCTGAAGAGGCTCTGGCCAGCCCAGAAAGGCTCAGAGCTCTCCTTCCCACCCGTAGCCACAGCATGTCACCTAGGCCTGTTCTGGGCTCTGTGTGGGCTTCCAAGGGTGTGGCTGGCTAGTGGCCAGGGAGAAGGCAGTTCCCTGGGGATGCGGTTCCCAGGCAGAGCCGCCTGCAGCTGAGCTTTGAGGCTGTCATGAAAGTGTGCCCATACCCCCCATGGGGACAGGTGCTCAGCCGGTTTCCCCCACGTGCCTTTGTCTCCTGGCTTGGCTGCCCCAGGGCTCCTCTCCCCCAGGCCTGGGCTCTCCCCTTGGGGGCTGCCCTTCAGCAAGTGGGCAGGCAAGGAGGGCGGGTGCCCTCCAGCCTCTGCTTGACAGGAGGGGAGGTTGAGGCTGAGGGTGGAGCCCAGCCGTGGCGGCCTCGGGGCACTGGGCGCAGAGCCTGGCGCTGCTCTGGGAAGGTTTGCCAAGAAGCGAGTGAGTGGAAGGCGTGTGTAGGCGGCAGGTTAAGCCCTGGTGGCCGAGGGAGTCCCTCCCCTCCGTGCAGCTCTTCCACTCACGTGCCGGGGGCTGCCGCGGCCTCTGTGTCCGGAATCCCGTGCCGACATCTCTGCACGCCCCGGCAGGCCGAGGTGCTGGTTCGTCACGGGCCTTCCCGCTCGAGCCGCCACAGGCCCTTCATGCAGGGCTCTGTGTTTAGACTGCGTGTCGCTGACGAGCAGGTGGTTTCTGTCAGCAGAAGCTCCTCAAAGGAAGGCATCTTCCTTCTGCGTGAACACCCCAGCGTGTGCTTTCTGGAACGAGGGATTCCCGTGCCCTGTCGTCCCTTCCCCCTTGCCCAGGACCCAGTGACCCAAGCCCCGCTGGCCGCGAGCTGGGGTGGGAGCACCCCTCCTGCCCTGCCTCCGAGGCCTGCCTGGGTCCCCGTGTCCGTGGGAGTGGCTGGACAGACCCCTTCTGTCTGGGGCTTTCCAGGAGGGACGTTGCTGCCCCCATCTCTGTGCCCGGGGCCTGGTGTCTTGGCCAAGCTGCGTGCGCTCCCGAGCTCCCACCTCCATGCCTGGTAGATCGTGAGGGGCCAGCCCTGTCCCCAGAAGGGCCACCGTGACCATCATAGCTCCCTCCATCTCCCCATGTCATCACCCAGCACCACAAACCCAGCGGCTTGAAACAACACAGATAACGCAAGATCCGCCCCACTGGGCTAACTACAGCGTGTCTGCAGGGCTGCGCTCCCTCTGGCGGTGCTGGGGGAGCGTCTGTCCGTGCCTTCTCCGGTGTCTAGAGGCCACCACGTTCCTCAGCTTGAGGCCCCCCTCCGTCTCCAAAGCCGCAGCATCTCTCTTCTCTCTGACCTGCCCTGTCATCTCTCCTGACTCTGTCCCTCCTGCCTCCCTCCTAGAGAGACCTTGTGATGACACTGGGCTGCCCCATAATCAAGGGTGATCTCCTTTCTCAAGGTCCACGCCTTAATCACACCTGCAGGGTCCCTGGTGCCATGCAGGGTCACACATTCGTGGGTTCCAGGGATTAGGATGTGGGCATCGTTGGGTCCACGTTCAGCCCACTGCAGGGTGGGGCCTGTGCAGGGCTGTATTCTCTGAAATGCCTTGGCTCATGGACTGAACGCACTGCCCCTGTCCCCCACTGCAGCCCAACGACCCTGTCACCAACATTTGCCAGGCAGCGGACAAGCAGCTCTTCACCCTCGTGGAGTGGGCCAAGCGCATTCCGCACTTCTCTGAGCTACCCCTGGACGACCAGGTCATCCTGTTACGGGCAGGTGAGTGCGGGGCTGGCCGGGCAGGGAGTGCCATGCGGGGGGGGTGGGGGGGTATGTGGGGAACAGCCAGGGGCCTCAGTGTTCCTCCCTCCCTTGTAGGGCGGTGTGCAGTGCAGGGTCTCTCAGAGAGGTACAGGCCCACGAGGGGCTCTGGGGGGGCCGTGCACTCTGTGGCCTCCCTCCCCCACTGTTTCTAGGCAGGGATCGCGATGCACATAGCCGGTGCACAAGAAACCCTTCTGCGCTTAGCGTACTCCCTGGGATGGGACATGGGTGGCTGGGATGGTGGGTGGGAGTGTGGGCTTTGGGGTTTGGGGTCAGGACTGCCGTGGAGGCCTGGGCAACCAGGCTGCCCCCAAGCCTTTCCTCACCTACAGAGGGGGCATGAGAGACATGTGGGTTGGAAGGAGCCCTCTGCCGAGTGACCGGCGGGTGGCTGTGAGCCCCAGGTCCTTTGTGCAAGTTTCTGCTGGGAAGTTGGGGGATACAGGCAGACACAGGGGGACATGGGCACAGGGGGACACAGGCAGGCGCAGGGGCACACGGGCACAGCGGGACATGGGCAGGCACAGGGGAACACGGGCACGGGCATATAGGTGCAGGGGGACACGGGCAGGCACAGGGCTTGGTTCTGCTGCTCACTGCCCTCTGAGTGACAGCGCTGGTGCCAGTGACCATCCCAGCTTCCTGCTGCTGCATCACGGTTTTTGCCACCTCAGCCTGGCCTGAGGGTCTTGGCTAATAAAAGGCAGATCCTAAGTGAAAAATGGAGAGCAGACAGCCAAGCAGAGGTGGGCTCCCTGTGAAGCATGGAATATTCTGGGGGCTGCTTGGGCCAAGGCCAGGGTCTCACAGGCTGCGTGTGGAACCTAACCCACCTGTCTCCCTCTCATAAGGACCTCTGTGATTACCTTGGGCCACCCAGATGGGCCAGGGCAACCTCCCACCTCGGAGACCTCACCCGGATCATGCTTGCCTCGTGTGTGGGTGGGTTCCTGCTCCTCTTGGCCTGAGGCACGTGGCCCTCTGCTCTTGTGGGTACAGACTTTTTTCAGGATGTGGTGAGCATCTGTCCTACCGAGGGACACGTCTCCAGCTCTGCCTTTGCCCGCAAGGCCCCCGCAGAGCCCTAGTTCAGAGCCTGTCTGAGCCCGGTGGTCTTTGGAGAGACCCAGAGTGGAGAGCAGCCTCTCCCCCAGCAGGTGCGCAGCACAGTTGGCCCTGGGCTCTTTTCCTCTGGGGTCTCTCATCTCTGGCAGACCAGGAGGTTAGGGGCCAGAGTGGAGCTCTGAGTCGGGTGGGTGGCCGAGCCCATGGCATCTGGTGGGTTGCCGGCCTCTGACGGCCGCACGGTGGGGGCCTGGCCCGGCGCATCCCTCTCACGTGGGTGCCAGCCGTGGGTCTCTCTACAGCTGTGGGTGGTGGCCCCCGTGCGGCCCTTCCCTCAGCCCAAAGCCCTTGGTCCCCAGACCCTTCCCAGGCTCTTGGATGGCATCCCATGACGTCCCTGGGGTGGGCAGCCTGGCCTCACCCCCACTGACTGGCCTCTCTCGCTGCCAGTTGGAGTGAAATCTGGTGGGTCCCTGCCCAGACGTGTCTCTGGCTTTGGAAGCAACGTCATGAGGTGGCTGATCCTGGGGTCTGGAGCTGGACTTCCTGGGTCTGAGTCTGAGCCCCACACCTGTGAACATTTGAGTTTGGCCAAGTCACTCACTCTGTGCCTCGGTTTCCTCATGTGTCCCACCTGCAGGGGCCAGCAACATTGTTTGTCTGGCACATAAAGCAGGGTGGGTGCTGTCTCAGGGTTCTGACCCACCCACCAGGTGGTCTCCCCACATCCCTGTAACACCCCAGCTCAGGTCCAGCTCATCCGTGGAGAGCTGGAGTGAGAAGCCCACACTAGCCAGGTAGTTGGAGGAAGCCTGGGTTGGCCCAAGGACAAGGTGCACCTGGCTGGTGTTGGCTGATGGGGCTCTGTGCTCTCCTCCGGGGGCTGAGGTCCTGGGGTCTCTGGCGGTGGCTTCCGACTGGTGGGCCGCATGCAGGCACCACTGGGCTTTCTTCTGTTCAGGGGTGGCAACAGAGAAGGGGCTTGGGCCCGACCCTGGCCAGGTGCTGGGTGGGGCTGGGTGCTCGCTGACTGCGCCCCGTGTGCAGGGCCCTCCTGCTATGCCCCCAGACCCAGGCTGGTCATTCCACCCACATGACACCAGCCGCAGGAACTGGTGCCCAGACTGGGAGTTTCCACTGTTGTGAGAGCCACCAGTCAGCCCAGCCTCAAAGCCCACGGCCTCTGCTTACCTGGGGAGTGTCCGCCTGTAGTTGTCTGTGTCGTTGAGTGGGAGGCTGTGGCCGCAGCCCCTTTGCAGCCTGAGAACTGGAGAACAGTTCTGGCCAGGCTGTGGCTGAGGCCGACCTGATTGATGTGTCTGCCATGGCAGGGTTAGGGCCCCTTTCTCTGAGCAGGCTCCCACCCGCATCTGGGAGGCCTTCAGAAATAGAGCATTAAAAATGAATAGTTACGGCTCGTTCCACGGAAGCACCGAGCCACAAGCTGACCCCGGAGTCTGTCTGGCGGGTCAGGCAGGGTGGCCCGCTCGCAGCTCTCAGGCTCCCTCTGACCCCTTCCACCCCCCTGTCCCGTCCTCCTGGGCTGTTGGGTTCTGAGGTCTTGTTGGCAGCTCCAGTGGGGGCTTCTGAGGATCTGGGCTGTGCAGAAACTTCTTCCAGGTGGGAGCTGGCCTTGCTGGGCGCTGGGCAGGGTGGGGGCCGGGCTGATGCAGCAGGCCTGAGGTCCCCGGGAAGACACAACACTGTACCTGTGGTCTTGTTCATCCTGCCCCCCACCCCAGGACAGAGGGGAAGCCAAAACAGGCTGGGGCTACTGCTGCCCTGGGACGGAGCCCCCGCCCCACGGATAGCAACAGCTGTGACCCCGGGGCTCCTGTCTGCTCCTTGGACTCCCTTAATGCTCCTGATGACCAGGAGCCGGTGCTCTCGATGTCTTCCTTGCCGAGGTGAGAGGTGGTGCCCAGAGGTGAGACGGGGTCTCTGGGGCCAAGCCAGACTGGACCTACGCCCTGGCTTTGGCATCTGACCCTCAGCTCTCTGCTGTTTCTTCCAAAAGCCCCACCTGTCCTGTGGGAGCCCTTGGGTGGGGTTTGCAGGGCCCAAGGGCCCAGCAGAGAGGCTCCAGCTGGCCAGGCCCTGGGCGTTTGAGCTGGGTCATGAGGGATCTTCGAGCTCCGCGGGCAGGGCCGGCCTCCCAGCTGCGGGACAGTGTGCTCAAGGGGCAGCCCAGGGGTGGCCCTTGTTTATCATGAGCTTAGAGCCTGGAGGGAGACCCCATGTCCCCCCACCTTGACCCCGAGGTCCTTGTTGTCAAGGCGTCCCAAGGCGTGAGCCATTGCTGTGCCAGGAGGCCGGCGGGTACTCCTGTGTGAAGCGACAGGCACTAGTCAGGTGAACCTGCACCCCTGGAGATCCCTGCAAAGGGCTCCTCTCTGTTTTCTTTCTCTTACTCAGAGGAGGAGCGGGGCACCTTGCAGGCACATAGGGCACAACAGGAGAAGCAGCTGAGTGAGGACGTCAGGGTGGAGGGACAGAGGGACAGAGGGAGGGGGGAGCTGGGATGCAGCAGGCCTGCTGGAGGGTGCTAGGTCATCCTCTCCGTCACACGTCCTGGGCCCCTGCCCTGTGTGTTGTGCTGAGGGCTGCACCCCAGCTCAGCAGCGCCTCCTGGCACCAGCCATGTGCCAGGCCTGTGCCAGCCACATCCAGGGTTTCAGAAGCGAGCTTACCCCAGTCCCAGCTGGGCCTTAGGGTCTCTCGGGGCAGTGGGACGAGAGGTGGCCACTCAGGCGAATCCCTGAGGCCTGGCAGGATGGGAGGGAGAGCTGCAGAGTGACTCCGGAGAGGCTGGGACAGGCAAGGGAGCGCGAGTGGGCTTGGGGGCTTGGGACCTGGCAGAGCTCTTGTCCTCAGCCTCCCAGGCCCCTGCCCTTGGCCCCAGGATGTCTGTTCACACTGGGCGTGGTGGGGGAGGGATGGAGGAGAGGCCCTTCCTAGAAGAGCTTTTACTGTAATTGGGGTATAAAACCCAACACCCCATAGCCACTGGGAAAAGCTGACCCCCCGGAAAGGAGGAGGGGTCGTGCACCGGGCTGGGGCAGGGCCCTGGGTTCTCGTCCTGACTCACTGTGTGATTCGAAAAGCCCTTCCCCTCCGTGGGCTTCAGATTACCCATGTATCAGACCGAGGGGCGTCCTTTAGATCAGAGCTCCCCAGATGTGGTGCTGTGGATGTTTCATGGGTAAAAGGGATGGCCTCTTGGTCGAAGAAAGTTGGGCTGAGCAAAGAGGAAGGTGTTTTCACTACATGACTCGTCAGAGCCCTTAGCCTGCCAAAATGTGCCATGGCTTTGATGTAGGATGATGGGTAGCGTTCCCTAAGCTCGCCGTGGAACCCCACCTGCCTGTTTCCCTTTCAGACAGGCTGCCTGCTGACAGCTGGCTGGGAGTGGGACGTGTTGGGGACACGCGGGCCCCCACAGAGATGTGAGGAGGTGCCAGACCTGGATCTCTGTGGCGGTTTCCGCCCTGGCTTCTCTCTGGCCTCCGTCAACACCAGCCTGCCGTGGTGCAGTCCGTGTGCCCCCACAGTGGTGGGTCTGGTCTGCATGGCCCCCTCCAGGGCCCTCAGATGGCCAAATTGTGAGATGGGGACAGGCCCCACAAGGGGTACATGAAACCACGTTTCTCAGACGTGGTTCGGGAAGGGTTGGGTGCCTGTGGGAAGCCGTGGTGAGTCGAAGCTGACAGAGGGAGGGAGAGAGCAGGCGCTGGCACACCCGCTGTCCTGCTGATTACTTACTGCCCTGTGCCTCAGTGTCTCCCTCTGTAAAACACAGCTGATACCTGCTTCTGGGATCGCAGTGGGATGAAGTGGGGTGGTTCATGTGATGCTGTCAGCCACAGGCCCCTTTCAAGCACTGAGGGAGTGTTAAAATTATTTTTGTTATTATTGAAGATGACTTCATGTTTTCCAGTTTGTGGGAGTCGTTCAGATGTCTGTGCACATAAGTTTCTTTAAGTTTTTCTTCCCCCTTTGACGCCTGCTCTGGTCCGTCTCCACTGGAAGCTCATATTAAGAGAGCGTCGGGTTGGGCTGTAGCTCTCCTGTGCCTGGTTTCAGTTTAATACTTTACTATTTTGTGGCATTCCACGGGGCGCGAACTGATCTCTGAGAGTGCGCTCCTGGGACCAGCCCGGCTGCAGTGGTTCTGTGGCCACCTCAGGGAGAATCCTTGGCTGTTCTCCCGCATGCTCCATGGCACGAGCGTCCCCACGTGCAGAAGGAAGCTTCTGTGGGCACAGGAGCTCCTGGGTCAGATGGAGCTAAAGGGAGTATTTGTGCGGGACTTCTCAGGGCCTTTACAACACCAGCATGCACTGGGGACAGAAGAGGCATTTCCCAAGCACAGGTGCTCAGGGACCTCTCCTCAGTGGAACGCTTCCGGGGGGCAGGGTTCCGTGGAGCCCCGAGGGATGGGCCTATGACGTCTGCCTTCGGGGGTCCGTCCAGGGGCTGGGGGGAGGGCGGGCGGCGGGGCCTGGAGACAGGCGAGTGACGTGTGCCTCCCCCCAGGCTGGAACGAGCTGCTCATCGCCTCCTTCTCGCACCGCTCCGTAGCCGTGAAGGACGGGATCCTCCTCGCCACCGGGCTGCACGTGCACAGGAGCAGCGCCCACAGCGCGGGGGTGGGCGCCATCTTTGACAGGTGCGGGCGGGCGCCGGGAGGGCGGGTCAGGCCGCGCGGCGTGTTCGCGTCCCGCTTAGTGTCATTTCAGCCTGTGAGGGTTACGGACGTGGAGAAGGTAGGAAAGTACAAAGAAGATTAAAAGACCTTTGTAAGTGCAGCATCTGGGATGAGCGCTAGCCACGTTTCGGTTTGTTTCCTTCCTGTTCTTTTTCTTCATAATCCTGTGTGTTTATCCATGGGAAGGAAAGTACATTATTTGTTAAAAGTAGATGATACCGTGGATACAGTTTTATAAAAGTTTCGGTTGCGTCCGGCACGTCCCAGACTCTTAGGCGCTGGGATCGCGCTGCCGTCACAGCCTGAGCCGCTGCGGCTTGTGCCCGCGCCTGGCCCCGAGCAGGCAGTTGCCCGAGCCGCCGCTCCGCACGCCTCCTGCTGGAGCTCTGGTTGCACCTTGGCCCCTTCTCAGGGGACACGCACGCGGGGCCGGGCTGGTGGGAGGGCAGACCCACGTCCCGGGGCTGGTGGGTCTGCCTCCATTCAAGATGCTCTCCTGAAGCGCTGGGCCCATTGCCCAACGCTCGCTCCACCAGGCGAGGCGGACAGCAGCTTCTTCGTCCCTGTGTCTGGCCAGCCCTTGTCTACGAGCCCAGGGGGCCCGCACCAGACCTGGGCATTCTGGGGACCTGAATGTCAGCTTCAGCCCCTGGAGCAGGGAGACTGGGGAGGGAGGAGCAGGTGAGGCGAGGAGGTGACAGGAGGGGCCCATGCAAGCCTTGAGTGTGAGAGCCCTGAAGTTGGGGGAAGCAGAGGCCACCCACCAGCGTCCACTGGGAATAAATGCACAAACTGTACGGCCCCACGGGACGGTCCAGATAGAATAAATGAACAGGCCCTGAGGTCCCGAGGGTAGCCCTGAAACTTGAGCTCCCTGGGACGTACCAAGTGTGAAAAACTTTGTGGCCACATACGGTGGCCACACAGTCTTCGTTGCAGGCCTCCTCGGGCCTTGAATAAGCTGCCGTATAGGAGAGCCCCGTGGGGGCTGCAGGATGCAGTGTTTTTTGCCCACAGGAACTTCCTTAGAGGGGTACACCCCTCTGGGGATGTGGCTTTGGGAAATAGCCCCAGCCATGTGCCCAGCTGACAGTTCCTCCGTTGGCAGGTAGAGCAGTGGTGGGGATGGAGTTATGTTCTCTGGGGTCTCTGCCCATCTCTGCAGCTCTCTGCCCTGCCCGAGGTGTTCCTCTGAGCTCCTGGTCCCCCCGCCTTTCCCAGGAAGCGATCACGGCACTCCCCAACATGCAGGCCTCGGGGGCTCCCTTTGGTCTGCAGGGAAAGGCCCAGGCTCCTTAGGGTGACCATTCCAGGCCCCACCTGGGCCACCTCCCTTCAGGCCCCTGCCTCACCAACCACTTCTACTTCAGGACAGGACAGAGGGGTTTGGGAGGCTGGGGGGTGGGCTGCTGAAGCTGGCGAGGCCCAGGCCCAGGGGCTGCGTGCTAGTGCTGCAGATAGTCCAGTGGGGTTCAGAATTTAGCCACTGGGGCAGATGGAGGTTGGACCCGAGAATGCCCCAAGGGGCTTCATGCGGGGGTCCCGCCTCTGGTGAGGCTATGCAGGTGGTTTTCCTCCATGTCGAGATCAACGCCTGGTGACAGAAGTGGATTGTACCCCCTGGCAGCTCCCCATGTAGGGGGGACCACTTGCTGGGGAAGAACAGTCTTCCTGCACTGCGGGAGCAGCTGAGAATGCAGCATGGTGAGGCAGTGGGGTCCCACTGGGCATGTGAGGCAGTGGACACCATTTCCGATGCCCAGGCCCCAGCTCACCTTGGCTCAGCTGTCACGAGGTCCCTGCTTGTCTAGGTTTCCAGAGTAAAATCCCACAGGCGGACCCTGGAGGGAGAGGAGCTGGATAGGCCACGTGGGCAGCTCCCTGGCTTGGCCTTGACCATCCGGTTGTCCTCCAGTCCCCCCAGGGCTTCCCAGAGTCCTTTGGGTGTCCCTGGGGTAGGGCCCTGATGAGGAGCGTGGTCTGATGTGGGCCTTGGTCTCTGCCTTCTTCCTGCACAGGGTGCTGACGGAGCTCGTGTCCAAGATGCGGGACATGCAGATGGACAAGACGGAGCTGGGCTGCCTCCGCGCCATTGTCCTCTTCAACCCCGGTATGGCCTGGCCAACTGCCTTGCGGGCCCAAACTGGGCCTCTGGTGGGGCTCCGGGCTCCTCGGCTCCCTCCCAGCTGTCCCACTGGCTGCTGTGTGGGGCCGACTCCCACCCTCCCTGAGCCTGGGGGTCCTCCTCTCACGGTGGAAGCACAGCCACATGCCTTTTGCTCACCGTGAGGGCCAGCTGGGGTGGCACGGCCTGTACACGGTAGGGCCCAGTGAAGGCACCTGTCATGAGGGGCTCGGTGACACTGAGCCTTCTGGGCTCTGCTGTCCAAAGTGCTCACCATTGTGTGCCAGAATCTTTGGCTCTACAACAGGTGTCCATGAGCTCTGGTGCTGAAGTTTTGCAGCATGAGCCGTGCAGGCTGGTGGTGGTGATGGGTTAGGCTTGCTGGGTGTCCTGGGGGTGACCAGTCTCATCCCCTGAGTCTCAGGTCCAGAGTATTTCTGGGGACAGGGCCCCTGTGGGTGGGGATGGAGCAGGGCTGGGGGCTGTGAGGCCAGGGCTGGAGGCAGGCCTCCTGGGGTACGGTGAGGCACTTCTGTGGCCTCTGGTTTCTCTGCTTCAGAAACCTCTGAGGTGTTCGTCCTTCACCTAACAAGTGTTGATGCAGTGCCCGTTTGCTGGGCACCATGGCTGGCATGGGAGGGCCTCTGCAAGCAGCTGGGCAGGGCCTGCCCTCATGGAGCTCGGGGTTTAGAGTAAAATGCCCACTAGCAGCCATGACCATGTGATGGCAGGCACATGGTGTGGTCGAGAGTGTGCAGGTCACTTCCTCCAGGAGGTGAAATTTAGAAAGGGCCCAAGGAGTTGGGGCTGGGCTGGTGGGGGCAGCCCAGGCAGGGCCGTGAAAGCCTTGGGCTGTCTGGGCTTTCTCTTGGGGCACAGGAGGAAGCCCAGCCCTGAGGGGTCCTGGTGGGGGAGGAGCTGATGGAAATTCACCCCCTGTGTGTGGAGGTGGGGCTGCGGGAGCAGGTGTGGGTCTGCGTGGGGAGCTCACCAGGGCAGAGGCAAGGAATGGGGAGCCCCTGTCACAGCTCCTGGGCCTGTCCTTGCCCTGTGCCAGCCCCTGGTCTGAGGGGCCGGGCTGGGTTGGAGATAAGCATCATCTGTGGGGAGAGCCTATTTGCAGGGATGTTTTGTCACCCAGGTTTGGGCTTCCAGGCCATAATCCTGGCCACTCTGGAGTCTGAGTCATGCCTTGGCCTGGCCTGGTGGAATCTCCATTCACGTCCCGTGTGGCCTGGCTGCTGGTGCCGGTTCTCCCGCAAGGCCTGGGAGTGGGCTTGCAGGGAGAGGGAGAAGCCTGGCATATTGCCAAGAGCCCCGGGACCCCAGGCCACCACACACTCCCACTGGGCCACCGGTGCCCTGGAGGTTTTGGTGGCTGCAGTCCCAGGCATCTCTGTCTAGACTGGGCCCCAACCCCTGACTCCCGGGGCCTGAACTCAGCACTTGATGAGTCCCAGAATCTGAGGATGGGCTTCTGGGGTGGGGTCTCTGCCCCCCATGGTGTGCGGCAAGTGTTTTTGGGGGGGAGGTGTTGGTAGCTTCTGTGACCTGAGGGCAGCAAAAGTATCAATTGTCTCGCCCAGTTAGCATGGGGGGAAGGGGGCGAGAGCAGATTCCTGACACTTTACAGATGGGGAAACTGAGTCTGTAGAGGTCAAGTGACTGGTCCAGGTCATATAGCTGGCAGATGGCAGAGGTGAGCTTGGACCTGGAGCAGCCTGGCTGAGGTTCTGCACTCAGCCCCTGCTTTGTTGGGGTGTGCCACCTGCTTTGTTGGGGTGGGGCAGTCAGGGGAGACCACTCGGATGGGCCTGGGCCAGAAGCAGATTCCTGGCACAGCCCACTGTGTAAGGACTCCGACTTGGTTGAAGGGCTCTGACCTGCAGCCTTTTCTCCTTGCAGATTCCAAGGGGCTCTCGAACCCGGCCGAGGTGGAAGCACTGAGGGAGAAGGTGTACGCGTCCCTAGAGGCCTACTGCAAACACAAGTACCCTGAGCAGCCGGGGAGGTGAGCCCCCTCCTCTGCCTGCAGACAGACCTGGGCGTTGTTGTTGTGAGAGCCCCAGCCCCCCGGCCCCCTGAAGGCCCTTTGTGTGCATGAGAAGGTGACGCCCTTCCCAGGCAGGTCCAGAGCAGGTGGCAGGAAGCTCTGCAGGCCAGTGGGTTGTGGAACATACGCCCCACACTCTTAGCCTCTAGCCCCACTGAAAAGACTGCCTAGTGCCAGGCACACAGTAGCGGTTGTGTTTGTTGAGTGCACAGGTGAAAGCTATGCTCCAACACCCCCACCCCCCAAACAGAACCACTAGAGGCTAGGTGACATGGGCACATAGTAGGTGCATTATAAGCACGTATAGGATAGATGGTCAGATATCTGCATATAGTAGGTGCTTTATAAGCATGTGCAGGCTAGAGTGCCAGATGTTTGCACATAGTAGGCACCTTATAAGCATGTGTAGAGCAGATGGCCACGGCCTGAGTGCAGAGCTCGTCTTTCTCCCTTGTCTGGCTGAGGTCCCTGAGGGCTGGGATGCTGTCTAATTTCCAAGTCCACAGTGCTGGGCACAAAGTAGGTGTTCAGGAGGAGAAATACTCCTGGATGCTGAGACTCAAAGTCAGCTCTCCAGATCCTGCCCCTTCTCCTGAAAGGGGCATTCCCTGGCTTCTTGATCTGCAGACTGTATAAAGGGGGTGGGGTGCAGGTGGGGGCTGAGCAGACAGGGATGCTTATGCCACCCGCCTCCTGGCATACACACGGTTAACTGTGTCCACGCTGCCTGCTCAGCTCTCATCTGGTTTGGTTTAAAGTGAAACTTCCCGGAGGACAGGACCGGAGGGGGTGGCAGGCGGCTTGTTTTTCCTGGCTTCCTGCCCTGGCCCATCTCGCCAACTCAGCAGAAAACAGCTCGTTCTCTGGCCCGGCTCCAGCCTCTGAGCTGTGTTTTTGCCTTTAAAACAAGGATTGTGAGGCAGCCAACCACAGGGCTTTCCCCTTGAAATAAAAGACTTCATTAATAATTAACAAGTTTCTGTAGCCCCTGGAGGGTCCATGTGGAGAGACCCGGGCAGTGCACAGGGGGAGGCCTGGAGCATACATGGACATCCCAGGGGGGACACCTGGCCCAGTCCCCACACCATCCCATCCTGGCAGCAACTGCTGCCGTGCAGCCTGGTGTGGCTAACCCTGATGCACCCCTGCAGATCCCTCAGACTTCTTTCCCTTCCTTGCCCACGAGTCCCCACCCCAGGAGATTCCCCAGGAGTAGGCAGGGCCCTGAGGAGCCTCCCTCCATCCTTCCTGCCCACAGCCCTCTTGGCCCTTCCTGTACCTCTGGCCCCAGCTCCAGCAGAGCTGTTTCTGGGGAAGGGGTAGCCCTGGTCTGGGATGCACAGCCTTCCCCAGGTGCTGTGGGGAGGGGCTTGCTCTTGCATGTAAGTTCCCAGCCCAGGACTGGCTGAATGGCTGCCACCCCTGCCCCTGACTTCTCATCCACCCCCAAGTACCCTGCACACACCTGTGACTCATCTCCATCATTGTCACGCCTTCCTGGTACTGGCCCCACTGTCTCTCGCAGGGGTAGCTACTGTAGCCAGACACGTCACTGGTAGGTACTCAGACCCACTCTTGTAGCTTTCTCCCCTGCTTAAAGTCCTGCTGTGGCTCCCTGTTACCCTCGGAGCGAGCCTGTATTTTTTAACTTCTCCACGAAATGCTATTCAGCCTGTCCCAGCTGGCCGCTGTCTGCCCGCTAGCCCTGCATCTCCGTCCTTGGACCTATGGATCTTCCTCCACGTGCTCCTGCCTCTTGGCCGTTGCCGCCTCTGTTTCCTCTGTCTTAGAGCCCCTCCTTCCTCCTGAGGGCTCTGCGTGGGCAGGTCTCACACAGCGGACCAGGAAGGATGGGCCGCCAGACACAGCCTCATCCCCAGGGAGGCTGCCACGTGCCGGGGCAAAGGATGGGAGAACCGCCCGCGCCCCTCACCTGGCCCAGCCCTCACCTGGCCTGCTGTCCCGGCAGGTTTGCCAAGCTGCTGCTCCGCCTGCCCGCTCTGCGCTCCATCGGGCTCAAGTGCCTGGAACATCTCTTCTTCTTCAAGCTCATCGGGGACACGCCCATCGACACCTTCCTCATGGAGATGCTGGAAGCGCCACACCAAATGACTTAGCCTGTCGGCCGTCCTTCCTGCCCACCGGGTCGGCTGCCCTGCCTGGACGCCAGCTGTTCTTCTCAGCCTGAGACCTGTCCCCACCCTTCTCTGCCTGGCCTGTGTGGACCTTTGGGTGCATCCTGTCACTGCTCTGCCTAAGAGATGTGCTGTCACCCTCCTCGTTTTTATGACGACTTGTCTGTGGCCTAGGGCAGTGGCCTTCCTGGGGCAGCAGCCAGAGTGGCCAGAACTGGTGTGAAGCTCTCGGGCCGCCCTGCCGTCCCCACAGGGGGCCCTTCAGGCCTGGCCCCTGGAGCCGCAGGAGCTGGGAGGGAGGCTTTGTTCAGTTGCTGTTATTGTTGCTGGTTTTCAAACTCTTCCCGTGCAGCCCTCCTATTTGGAGTGACCTGACCCATCTTTGTCTGCTCTGAATACTGGTGCCCGCCAGCCCGGGACAGTCCCCCAGGATCAGGAGATGGGGACAGATGGGGGCAGACTGGTGTTTCATTGCAGAAGATCCCACCCACCCTGGGGAGATGAGAGGGGAGTCTTGGGGCCAGCAGGCTTCCCTTTGCTCAGAGTGAAGGGGGAGTAGCCCCTTTTTCCAAAGATGACTCTCGCTTTTGCCCTCGAGCCAATGAGAACATGAGCCGACCTCTGTGTAGGGTTTTGGGGCCACCTCATGGCTGCAGGGACTGGATCACTCACTTGCCCACCTCAGTTTTCTCTGCCTGGTTTCAGATTCTCCCCTTCGTGTTCAACCCAGGGTGACCAGACCTGGGTGCGCTGGCCTCTCCTCTGCCCCAAGTCGTCTCTCTCGGTCTGTGAGGTGGGCCAAGGCTAGTTCTTGGTTCCTGGAGGCTTAGCCCTGTCTCGGGCAGGGTCGGGTGTGATGGCCTCAGTGGCCTTGCTGGAAGCACATGGGCTCTGTGACTTGTCATTGGCAGCCGCAGGCCATCTGGAAGGCCTGCGGGGGTGAGAGAGAGGAGCTTGCTGGTTGGCTTCCCTCCGAGGGAGACGGGAGACTGCAGGAGGTAGCGGGAGCAGAGGGACTAGTGGACGGATGAGCCACGCAGGTGGGGCAGATGCTATGTGGACCCCTATTCGGGCCCCCTCTTCAGCTGGCTGGTTGTGTCTAGAAGACTCTTGGGATCTGCGAACCATTGGGTCCCAGTGTCCTCGGACCTGGGACTACAGGCCCTCTCGGGACCACCCTGCCCGGTGTTGTCCGTGGACAATGTTGTTCACCCAGAGCCTTATTTGGGAGCTCATCTCACGCCCGCTCTGGTTGAGGGTAGTGGGCTGGGGCCTCCCTGGCTGAGCCCCATCTAGCCCAGCACCCCTCCTGCACGCTCTGCCCCGGGGCTCTCGTGGTGTGGGGGCTCTCTCAGGTTGAACTAGCCTCTTTTGCACTGGAAGGCCCTCCCTTTGGCCTGAGTTCTTTTCGTGCCCACGTCTTAGGCCCGTGGACCCAGCCTTTGTCAGTAGCAGGTGCCTGAACAAGGGATGGACGGTGGGGGTGGGGAGTTTCGGGGAGGGGTCTTGTCTTCCTAACAGCAGTCTTGGAATGGGGGAGTGGGCTGCCTTCTCCCAAAGTCTCTTTCCCCGTCTGGAGCAGAGGGGTGGGGGTGTCCCTGGCAGGGGTTTCCTCAGTGGGGAGGGGATGTCACCGTGGGGGATTGGGTGGGGAGATGGTGGCTGGGAGAGGCAGGTTTCCAGAGGAAACTCTGTGGGGAAGAAAGTCTCCCTTCTTTGCCTCCTGGAGTTCCCAGCCAGAGCCGAGCTGAGGCACCTGGGAAGAGGCTACAGCTGAGTCTGTGCATGAGACAGAGGCTGTCAAAGATTCCAGAAACATCTTCCCTCCACCCCAACCCCTGCCTTTCAACGTGCTGGCTCTTGGGAAGTATTCCCTGCCTCATCTGCTGGCCCGAGGCAGAGATGGTGCCCAGGTGAGCCTCACACCTGTGCCAGGGCCCTGGCCAGTTGGCCCTCCCCACAGACTGTGCCAGAAAGTCTCAGCAGCCTTTGGGGTGTGGTGGTGACAGGCAGAGGGATGCGGGCACTCTGGGGTCCTCTGATTGTGGGAGTATCAGAGACGCTGCACACACAACACCCGGTGCCTTCTGCAGCCAACGCACCTTCATTCACGCCAGGACCCTGCTGGGGTGGTGACCCTGCAATCTGTGGGCCCTTCAGGGGAATGTCGGTGGCTCCAGAGGAGAAGGTGCAGGGATGGGGCCCTCTGTTGCAGAAGTCGGCTTTTTTCTGGCCATGGCTGTCTGTCTGTAAAGCACTGAGGCCCCCCGGGCCACCACCCCCTGAAACCAGAGCCCCTGGCCCCTCTGGCACATGCAGCCTTACCTGTCACCCATGTGTGACCGGCTCTCCCGTGGGCTTCCCGGCCCCGCTCGTTGGTCTTGTCATTGTTACTACGCGTACAGTGCTGTCTGTCTGCAGAGGCGATACGTGGGGGAAATGGCACATTACCCAGTAGAGAGGTAGAGTTCTTATTTAACCAGAACTTTAGTAGTATTACCAATCTGGTTCAATTAAGGTGATTTTTTGTAATTATTATTATTATTATTTTGGTGGGACAATCTTTAATTTTCTAAAGATAGCACTAACATCAGCTTGTTAGCCACTGTGCCCGTCCCTGCCTCTGCCTGGCTGGATGACATGGCTGCCCCGGGCACATTCCTCGGCTGGTCACCTCCCTTCTTTGAGGTTCAGACGGGGCTCCCGTGGCCGAGGAGTGAAGATACTGCAAAGCCAGGCTTCCGCTTGGCCCGGTTGGCATCTCTGGGAAGCTGGCCTGCCAGGGACATTCCACCCAGAGGGGCCTGTGTCAGCTACTGCCCTCCTCACCCTGGAAGCGTGCGGTCTCCGGGGAAGACAGCCCCTCACCCTTGGTTTTCCAAGTCACGGCGTTCCCCAAGGATTCCAGGCTGGTGGCCTGGTGGCAGAGTGCTGGAGATGACCTCTGGGCCCCCTCCCTGTGGGTCCCCCCCAGGGCCCGGCCGGAACGTGCAGCCAGTGGGTAATCAGCTGATGTTGTCCCCATCACAGAATTGGGGCACGTGACCTGGTCCCCGTCCACACAGGTGTGTCATGTAAACACGTATGTGCTGTACAGAGAGATGCGTGTGGAGAGAGCGCACACCAGCCACACGCAGGAGACGCAAAGCGGTCACCAATGTTTTGTGTTTATTTTTAATCAAGACTTTCCCCTCGTTTTCCTATAAATTTGCTTCATGTAAGCAAGTGCATAAGGACCCCTCCTTTGGTGAAATCCGGGTTCAAATGAATATCTCAAGGCAAGGAGATGCATCTATTTTAAGATGCTTTGGAGCAGACAGCTTTAGCCGTTCCCAATCTTTAGCGATGCCTTAGCTGGGACGCATAGCTAATACTTTAGAGGATGACAGATCCATGAAGAGAGTAAAGATTAAGAGAAAATGTCTAAAGCATCGGGAAAGGTAAAAAAAATCTATTTTTGTACAAATGTAATTTTATCCCTCATGTATACTTGGACATGGCGGGGGGGGCTGGGGGGACGTGTTTTGTTTCTGCTTCTAGAGATTGAGGTGAAGCTTCCTCAGCGAAACGCGGGGACGTGGAGGCGCAGGCATCGGGGCTTTGTGTGAAACCGCTGCCCGGGCTGGTTTTTCCTTTGGGGCAGGAGGGTGGGCCTGAGACTGTCAAGGGTTTTCTTCCCCTTTCGAGTAATTTTAAAACCTTGCTCTGTTCTGTCCTGTTACCAGCCGGCCTTCCTGCGACTGTTTGACTGTGAAATTACTCCCCTACGTAATTGTTCTCTAGAACTTCGCGGCCGCAGGTGCCAGGGTTTGACAAACAGTGGTATTAGAGTTGTGGAAAAGAAACAAAGTGAGGAAAACGTGAGTGGAGAAACAAAATATGAGCGTTTAAAAATACATCGCCATTCAGTTCTCGTTTGTTGGGAGGGGGGGTTTTGTGTTTGGAGCGGGAGGGCCTGCGGTGGCTGTATACTCCCAGCCCTCTGGCTGGCCTGGTGCAGGGAGACCCCAGATGTGGGGCTCCTGTGTCCACCGTGGACCACACTTCGCAAGTTCTTTCGCCTTCCCCTAGGTAGCCTGGGCGCTGGGGCCCCCCCAGGGGCTTCCGGAGAGGGCCTCCCTCAGCATCCAGGGGCACCAAGCGTGTGGGCACTTGCGAAGCCCATGCGTTGCCACCTGCCCTGCCCCAGGCTGCCCACGCTCTGGCTCTGCATCCTTGCTGGCCCAAGTGGGCAGGAGGTGTACACAGATGATGTCACCTGACTGCCCGATTCATAGATTGATGACACCCTCTGCACCATCTCCTATGATCATACCTCTGTCTCCATGCTGTCTGGAACTGGGCTGCTGCTGGCCTGAAGTCTCCGTCCAGCCAGGCACCCTCCTGGGGAGGCGCCAGACATTGGTGTGGACAGAGGGCAGTGTGGCCGGGGCCCAGTGTAAGGGCGGCTCCTGGGATGAAACTTAGAAAGTCCAGCCACTCGCAGGGCAGGGCCTCCTCATGTCACCTCCCCATAAGCGCATGCACGCACAGGTGCACAAACATGCTCACATGCACCCTAACACACATTAAACTTGCACGTTCATGTATACACTCACACTTACACTCACGCATTTGCACACAGGCACAAACCTACTCATGCACAAATAGACTCACATCACATGTTTACACACATATTTACACATGCTTACACATGCACAGAACATGAACTCACGTACAGCTGCACACAGTTGCAGAAGGACTGATGGCAGTGAGGCAGGGCTGAGCCAGCCCCTGTGGTGCAGCCAGGACCCCGAATGGGCATTCTCCCACTTGCTGGAGTGTGTAGAGGGGCAGCTGCACGCTGAAGCTCTGGGCCACTCTCTGGGTCCCCAACCGTGGCTGAATGGTGGTTTCCAGTGGGACCCTGGGAGGACAGACACAATCTGCCATCTGCCTGGGAGATGCTGCCAGCCCTTGCCATGGCTCCCGAGGACCTTGTTGGGCTGCACACCCTCCCCTGGCCAGGGCTGCAGCTTCACCCACGGGACCCAGTGTGAGGGCATCCTTCCTGGGAAGGAGGCGCCCACCTGTTCCCTCTATGTCAGCACGGCCCCCCTGCTGACCTGACCTTGTCGGGCCCAGCCCACTCTGGTGTCCTGTAATAAAATCTTGCACCTATGAGCCACGTGGGCCCCTTCCTTGGTCTGTAAGGGGGTCAGCCCTCGGGGCCTAGACAGCTGGGGTGCTGCCTCCCTGTGAGGGGCCTCTAGTTCTGTTTGCACGTCCCTGCATCTCTGGGCACTGCTGTGTGAGACACCACTGGTGGACGTTGGTCTTGTCCCTGGTTGTCTTCTGCCCCGTATGCTGGGCATGGCTTCTGCGGGCATTTGTCCTTGGCATGAGCAAGGGGATCTGCAGGGAGGCTATAGGTGGGGCGTGGGGACAAAGGTGAACACTTGGGTGTATGGGTGCTGGACAGACTTGGTGCTGGTTTTTAATGACCCCATGGGCAGTGGGGCAGGGCTCTATACAGGACTTCCTGGGGTGTGCATGGGGTGAGGGGACTGGCGGCCCCCAAGGGATGTGAGCACCATCCAGCACTCCCACCGCCACTGGCAGAGCAGAAGCCCCAGGCCGCCTGCCTGCATTGCCGGGCAACCTGGCCTGGGCTGCCCTGCTGCCTCTGGTTGCCATGGCGACCCCTGCCCAGGGCAGTCCCTCTGGACCAGAGATGCTGGGCTTGGTGAGTTTATCACCAGCACAATCAGGTGGTGACAGGCCCAGTGTGGGCTCGGGGGATGTAACCTGAGAAGTGAGGATGGGGCAGGGGCCTCAGGCCTCTGCGGTGGGGGGAGGGCTGCACGACTTGGATGGGCTGTTTCTGAGCGCCCACTCTACACCAGGCCCTGTGCTGGGCCCCGGGAGCGGAGGGACAGGGAAGGGCTGTCCCTGCCCCCAGCAAGCAGTGTGATGGGAGAAAGGCCACGCGTGGGGAAGGGGGGCATCCTGGAGAGAGTGGGGAGAGTCCCCAGAGAGGCTGTGGTGCAGGCGGTGGATGCTTGGGACAGAGGAGCAGGGACATTGCTGTGCCTGAGGACAGTGGCACCCCAGAGTGACCAGAGGTGGTCAGGGAAGTCTTGGGGACCTCAGGCAGGAAGGACCAGAGCATGCAGGGCGTCGGGGAAGGGGCTGTGTAAAGATTTTAGTCCCCAGGTCCCTGGGTACCCAAGTGGTCCCATCCGTCCTCAGGAGGGGAGTCTGGGTGGTCTCTCGGACTCGGATTATTGGAGTGGATGGGCCATTTAATCTAGAATTTTCCACACACACGCCCAGAGAACCCCGAAGAAGCTGGGCAGGGGCTGCAGCCCCAGGTCTGCTCCCCACTGCAGGTACGGCCCCGGGAGGACGGAGTTTGCCCACGCTGGCCCGACGCCCTCGGCTGTGATGGGCCCGCTGAGAGGCGAGGCCTCCGTCCCAAGGACAGACGACCCAGCGCCGCAGCGCCCATCCCGGGTGCTAGGCGACACCGCCCCCTGCTGGACGCGCCGGGACCAAGCTGCTTCCTTTGGGCCCCTCTGGGGCCGCGGGTGGCTCCTCGGTGGGGCTGGTCCCTGC
Organism: Daubentonia madagascariensis; assembly: GCA_023783475.1. Lineage (NCBI taxonomy): Eukaryota > Metazoa > Chordata > Mammalia > Primates > Daubentoniidae > Daubentonia > Daubentonia madagascariensis. The sequence continues at coordinate 1,088,363 of JAKFHU010000776.1, forward strand.
ACGTGCCAGTGCCCTGTGAGCTTTGCTGAATCCCGCCGCCCAGGCGCACCCCGTGCCGATTGGAGCAGAGGGCTGGGCAGGAGCTGGCATCACCGGGGTTTTACCGAGCGGCCAGGAGTCAGCTGCGTGCAGAGCTGGGCGCAGCCCTACTGTGCGCTGGGTGGGCTCAGCCTGGGGTGGGAGAGCTGAGGGCGGTGGGGGGGCTCTTGTCCTCCCTGGGCCTCCCCATCTCTACCATGAGGACAGAATTCCGCTTCCCAGCGCTGTTGGGACAAAGGCCTTGGTCATCCAGAAAGTGCCCTCCAGCTGCCACTGTCCTGTTCTGGTGTGAAGAGGCTCCACTGCAGGCGCGGGGGGAGAGGGCAGGCTGGACTCTCACTTCTGCTCCCTGGGCAAGGGCTGGGGGCCTGGCCCCCTTGGAGATTCGGCCCAGGAGTCCAGCTCTGGAGAAGGCCAGGGCTGTGGGCCCAGGTTCCAGGACCTGGGGCCAGGAGGTGGCATCACAGCTCTTGCCCTCTGGGGAGGAGGCTGGGGGGATCAGGCACACGGTGCCCTTGAAGGTGGACGAGTCCCTCAAGGTCCAGGGGCAGGTCAGAGTTGCCCCTGGAGAGGGTCAAGTGGGGTGTTTGGAAAGTGTGGACAGGGGGCTTAGTGGTTCCTTACTGCGTCCATTCATCCATCCGTCTGTCCTTCCGTCCTTCCTTCCCTTCCTCCATCCACCCACCCATCCCTACATCCCTCCCTCCTTCCATCCCTCCTTCCCTCCCTCCTTCCTTCCCTCCTTCCCTCCCTCTCCTTCCCTCCTTCCTTCCTTCCCTCCCTCCTCCCCCTTCCCTCCTTCCTCCCTCTTCCTCCCTTCCCTCCTTCCTCCCTCCTCCTCCTTCCTCCCTCCTTCCTTCCGCTCCTTCCCTCCCTCTTTTCCTTCCCTCCCTCCCCCCTTCTTACCCTGGGCCTGTCCCGATGCTTTCTTCCTCCCCCAGGGCGGGAGTCCGGCATCCTTGGCTGCATCCGGAGTCTAGCTCTCCAGAGTCTCACTGAGGCAGTGGTATCCGCTGCTGAGGCCTGCCGTGCCGAGGTTCGTGTCTCACCCCATCCAGGCCGGGACACTGTCCCTGGGCAGCCTGGGGCCGTCCGTGGTTCACCACCCCCAAGGTGACTGCAGGCAGGGGCCAGGACATCCGACCTGCCTGGCGGGAGCTGCTCCGGCCAGCAGACGGGACCGTGCTCTGGGGCACTCAAGGCCTGGACTCGTGGGCAGAGACACTCTCCTCCCTGGCCTCAGGCTCCCTCTGCAGGTGGGCTGAGAAGTGCAGTGAGCCTGGCGTGGCAAAGGCTCTGGGGGGGTCACACCTGGCTGAGCCCTCACCAAAGGGCAGGGAGTAATGCCCTCATGGGAGAGGGCTAGCCCATTGCCCAGGTAGGAAATGCAGCGGGGGAGAAGGTGACTGCGGGGCAGTCTGGACAGCAGCTGGCCCAGTGCCTGCCTTGGAGGACCTGGTGGCCATCGGGGAGGGGACGTGCAGGCAGGTCACCACAGCCTGAGGTTGGGTGTGATGGAGGCTGGGGAGGGGGAAGTGTGGGCCTGCCTGGCCACCCGCTCAAGCCGGGACACCTGGGACGGAGCCCAGGCTGCGCCCCGAGGGGTACGAAGTCACAGGTGCTGAGGGTGGGGCAGCCGGACAGGGACAGACTCTCTAGACCCCCAAGGCCGTTTGAGGCTCGGAAAGGCGAGCTGCCACTGCAGCAGGGGCCGCGGAGGGGCTTCCTCCAGCACTTCCCTCTCCCGTCCAGGAGGGCTGGGGCTACAGCTGTCTGGAGGCAGTGTGGCAGTTGTTTTCAAACTAAATGTCACCCAGCAAGCATGCGCCACGGTTTGAACCCCACTGATCTGAAAACTTACGTCCATCCAGAAACCTGCACGTGAACATTTATAGCAACTTACCCACAACCTCCCAAATTAGAAGTAGCCAGTACGCCCTTCAGTAGGACACCCTGTTCAGCAATCAAAGGGTTGAGCCGTGAAAAGATGTGCGTGACTCTTAAGTGCATGTCACCAGGTGAAAGACACTTAAGAAAGAAAAAGGACACAAGTATGAGGCCATTTATATGCCATTCTGGAAAAGGCAAAACCGTGGAGCTGGTAAGCAGAGTGGGGTGGGGCTGGACAGGTGAGCCGCAGGGACTTCTGCAGGGCAGTGCAACTATTCTGTGCCCCACAGAACAGGGGATGCTTGTCACTGTGCGCTCAGCAAAACCCACAGCACAAAGACCAAACCTTATTATGTGCACGTTAAAAAATTATTTAGGAGTTCGGGGAATCCCAGGAGGGGATGCAGACCGTGACGACACAAACGTATGAAACAACATCACAGAAGGGGTGGGGAAAAGGTACCACCCCAGGAGCTTTGGAAAGGAGCAGAGGCTGTAAAAATAAAGGCAAAAGGAACCAAGTGCGAGCACCGTGCTCTCGAAGGTCAGGCTGCTTCCCCAGGTGCAGGCTAACGATCCTGACACTGCCTTACGTGCAGGCTGGGTTCCAACGATTGAGCATGGTGGTCACACAGGAAAGTGGACCCCAAAACTGGGGTCTGGCCTGAGGGCCAAGTAGGTTCTTGGCTTTGTACAGGAAATAATGGAAGAGTGAGCCAACAGAGTAAGGCAAAAGCAAGTTTATTCAGGTAAGAAAAGAAAAAAGAGAGGTGGCTGCCTCAGGGACAGAGCAGCGGCAGATCTCTCAGAGCAACAGAGAATAGCACTTTGTGAGTTTCTGGGGTCTTATTTTATATCTTCTATTTTATATTTAAGAGGAGGATAAGATTTCTGGAAGTTGGGAGTTGCGACGAGGTCCTATCCCAGTCTTTACCTTTTTAACCACTTCGGCAAGGAGGCCATGGCATTTGTAACCTGTCCTGGCACTGGAGGGAGTTCCTTCCAGTAGCTAATATGTCGTAAGCAGGGCCTAATGAGCAGTGGGGGTAACCTGAGGTCGTTTTTCATCGCCATCTTGGCTCAAACTGGCTTTGGCCGGCTTCCCCACCACCTCCTGTTTTATCAGAGACCCTGGTTCAGGTGTCATGACTCCTTATGGAGCAGGGCCTGCTGTTCCCTATCTCAGTGGAAATCAGGTTTGTTCCAGTTGGCGTAGGAGTTACAGACACAACACACAAGGGAAGGAGGCTTGGATGACCCATGGGGTCATGGAGCTGGAGACATCAGCATGAACTCATGCTTAGCTTCATACAGATGGTCACGCATGGAAATATTTGGGATGTGTAACACACGGGAGCCTCACTATTTTCCTGCTCTGTTGTGAAGGACTAGAAATACAGACCTCCCAGCGGAACGCCCAGTGCCGAATTTGGTTCTAGGCCATTGTCCACATGAGGACCAGGGCCCTTGCAATTTGCTGATCTCTGGAAGGCATAGCAGGAATCGCAGGACAAGCCCGCACACTGCATGGCCAGATGAAAGTAGAAGCCATTCGAAAAGAACAAGCCTGCAAAACACCACAGGAGCTGCGCCGAAAGGGACCAGGCCACCAAGAGCCCCGGCCAAGAAAAATTGCTGGAAAAAAATAACAAGTATAGGAATTAACTCAAAGTATAAAATAAATGTACATGAGTCTGTACTCATATACATAAATGGTTGAATAAATAAACAAACGGTGGAGAATAGACAAGCCTGGCAGCAGGAGCCCAGTGGCTTACGCAGATACGTGGCTCTTCAGGAGGTGCAGCGTTAGTCCCCACTCCCAGGCTGCGGGCTGAGCAAAGCAACCTGCCATCAGGAGTACAGCACAAGAGAGAGAACAAAGAGTAGCTCTACAGTGCAGAAAGCCTACACTACCTCAGCCAGGCGACCAAGGTCTATGCCCTCAGGGATAAGCCGTGTCGGTAGCATGTACCCTCGATACGCTGTGATGAGAAGGTTCATTTCCTCTAGAAAACCATCAGCCCTCTCCAAGCATGAGAAAAACCTCAGACAAATCCTAAATGGGGGTGTCCTACAAAACACCTGCCCAGTACTCCTGAAAACTGTCATAGTCTTCAAAAACAGAGACAGGCTGAGAAAATGTCACAGCCAAGAGGAGCCTGCAGAGACGTGATGACTAAATGTCACGTGTGGACATGGGTAATGATGCATCGATATTGGTTCATGAGTTAGAACAAATGTACTGTACTAACGTGAGACGTCAGCATGAGGGAACACCAGGGGTGGGTATGTGGGAACTTTCTATCTTTGCAACTCTTCAGGACATCTAAAACTATCCTAAAAATTTTTTAAAAAGTTTATTTAAAAAATTAAAGCAGTGTGTATATATATGTGTGTTTATGTATATAATATATATACACGACACAAACCGTTGTCTAGGTACTTATGGAAACCAGCCTGTTTATGGAAGACCCATTGTGAGATATTCCAGCTGTTGGAAATAAGGACTTAGCCCTTCCAAAGAGATTCCCTGCTTGTGTTAATATCCCATGGTCAGACTGGGGGACGTGGAGAGGTGGAGGGAGGGAGCCGGGGTCTGGGGGTGGGAGGTGGCCTTCGAGGCTGATTACCCCCAGCTCTCTCCCTGTCCTCTCGCCCCTTTCCTCCCTCCTCCCCCTGGGGACAGTGTCTGAGTGACTTGAGGACCCTTGCCCAGGCACGGAGGGAGACACAACCTGCTTCCACAGCGACTGCTCACCTGCCGGTGGCCATGGAATGAGCCAGGGCTGAGCGGGGAGGGGTCCACATGAGCAGGGTGGAGCCCCCAGCCAGGTGGCATTTCCTGGGCACACCGTGCAGGTTGGCAGGGCGGCTCCGACACCCTCTTCTGAGTGCTGCCCTCGTGCCCCTTTCATGTCTGTGAAAGGTTCACAGAAGAGGAAACTGAGGCCTGGAGAGGGACGGGTCTCACAGCCCACAGACGGTGTCAGGACTCAACTCAGGGCTGCAGACTCAGGAAGGTTCTGCAGCCGGTGACGACCTGGCTCCCGCAGAGTGATGAGGGAGGGCTTTCCCTAGAGTCTCCGAGGGGAAGTGGTGGGTTCTTAAACACCTCCCACTGCCCTCTGCCTGTCCCCAGGGAGGGACGTGCTTCTGGGAAACTTCTTGCCAGGCTCCTGTCACTTTAGGCACATGCTGGGATTGCAGCTACTCTGGAAACTTCGTGTCCTTCCTCCCAGATGGATGTGCGTTTCTCACCACAGGTCTGTTCTCTGACAGCTGGCACATCTGGGGAACCTGAGGCTGGGGCACAAGCAGCAGTGACCACAAGCTCAGCAGGACCAGTGCCCAGAAGCCCTGCCCTCACCTGGGGGCAGCAGGAGCACAGGGAGCCTGGAGTTAGTGCACCGAGGAAAGTGCCAGAAACTCAGCTCCCATGACCGGAGGGAGGGGAGTCCTGACAGGTGGGGGCACAGAGGGGCTGGGGCTCAGCTGCAGGGGCTCCTCCAGGCTAAGGGGTGAGGGCGGGGCTCCTGGGCACTAGCCCTGCTTAGCTGGTGGTCACTGTTGCTTGTACCGAGCCTCAGTTTCCCTAGGTGTGGCCACTGTTTGGGTGTGGGCATGATTCTTGGGGCACGTTTGTGTCCATAGTTCAGCATTTGTATTTTAGTCTGAGAGGCCTCGGGCTCCACTGATGTGGGAGCAGCCTGTGTGCTTTGGGCCGAGGGGAGGTGGAAGCTGGGCCCGGGCTCACAGAGGGTGCCCTCCTGGTGGACCCACGGCCTGGCTTCCAGGCCGAGTGCCTGTGAACATGCCAGGGGTTGCAGGTGGGCCAGGGCCTGACTTGATACCCATGGTGTCCTCTCTGGCTGGGACTCACGCTCTTTCATGAAACTTCCCCATGCTCTGGGTCAACAAGCGCTGGATTAGAGGGGCCAGGGACTGGGGAACTGAAGGGTGGCACTTTCCCGAGAGAGAGGCAGGTTTGTGGGCAGATTTCTCATTTGTCTGGGGTTGGATAGGGTGGGCAGGGGAGCAGGAGGAAGTGCGCCCCAGACGTCTTTTGTGGCAAGTGTCTCAGTAGCGGCTGTGGATGGGAGCCGAGGGCCCTGCTGGTGCAGCCCTGGGACCCAGTCCTGGGTCTCCTCTGCTCAGCTCCTGGGGGTGCTCGTGTGGGCTCTGCAGTCACACACCTCAGCTCCCCCTCACTCACCCAGTGAGCCTCAGTGTGTTCATCTGTGAAATGGGGCAAATCCTACCTCGCTCATGAGCTGAGCTGAGGCCTGCATTAGCTCCTGCCCGGCCCTGCTGTAGTGCTGGGTGAGTGTAGCTGTGCTCAGCTAAGAATGAGAGACCCTCCAGGCCCAGCTCTGCAGCCTCTTTGGCCTTTCCCAGCAAGGTGCTTTCTCTGGGCTCCTGGGGAGGTGGGAGGCAGGAGGTGGGTGGTATGCACGGAATCTGTGACAGATGTGTGGGTCTGTTGAGGACCGAAGTGCTGGGAAGGGCCTGGAAGAATCCAAGGTGCGTGTGTGTGGGGCGGCTCCAGTTGTGGAGCAGAAGATCCCAGGGCCACAAAGTAGGGTGGGAGGTGGGGCTCGCCTGGGCTGTGGGGTCCCCGGGTCAGCAGAGTGCAGACTGTCCAGGGCACAGAGGATCACTGGGGGGCTGTGAGGTCACACGGGTCTCCTGGGTGCAGAAAAATCAACAGGGAAGGGCCAGGGATCTGCCAGTAAATATACAAATCTAGTGAACTCTGGGTGCAACAAACAAGTTATTTTAATTACAAACAAGATTTAAGTCACAAACAAGATTCTTTAATTAGAGAAAAGCAAATAATTTACAAAAAACCCCAAGTGAGTTAGGAGCAAATGCAGCGCGGCCTGAGCGCCGGCCGGAGCCACTGGCCTGCGGCGCGGTGTGGACCAGACACTGGGCAGTCACGTCCAGGAAGGCCGCATTTCACGCGCTCTCTGGACCCCCCTGCAGACAGCTCTGCTCCCCGGTTTGCGGGACAGGTTGAGGGGAACCACAGCAAAGCCACTTCCCTGGAGGCCACGAAGGTTGCGGCACTCACCGCAACTCTAGACACTCGCCTCTCTCCGCGAGAGCCCCGCGTGGGCACAGCCCGCCCACCCGCGCGCCTGCGACACTAGGGAGCGGGCGATCCGGCCCCGCCCCGCGCGGCCCCGCGCCGCCAGCCCCGCCCCGTCCCGCGCAGCCCGGCCCCCTCCCGCCCCACGCAGCCCCGCCCCGCCCCGCGCAGCCCGGCCCCGAGCAGCCCCGCCTCGCCCCGCCATCACCGTCGACCCCCACCAGGGGGCAGCACCGCCCTGCCCAGCGCAGCCTGGTGGCCCGGCCGTGGTCCCTGCTGATTGGCGGAGCCCAGCCGTCGCCCTGGCAACCGCCTGCGCCCTCCCGCCCGCGTTGGTCCGCCCTGGGGCCGCTCGGTAGGAGCCGCGTTTCCGGGCAGTGCCCGGGCCGAGATGCTGCCCCCGAAGGGAGCGCGGTGGCCGGCGGAGGCACCGAGGGAGCGCGTGCGGGCACCCCTGCTTCCCTCTCAGCTGCAGAGTCCTCCTTCCCCCCGCCGTCGCCCAGCTCGCGCCCCGCACGCAGCGCAGGGAGGCCGGGAGCCGCGGGGCCGAGGCGGAGGGGCGCTGCGGGTTCAGGGCCGTGCAAGTGGGGCCCGGGACGCGTGCCCCGGCTGGTCCAGGGAGGTCCCGTGGGAGCCGCTCCGTGGCAGACTGTGCTGTGTAAAGTGGTCATGGGTTTTGACTACGGTGAACCCCGACGTGACGCTCCCCAGGCGTCCCCAGGGCCCGCAGAAAGCTCGGGAGGGGCCCGAGGGCAAGGGGAGCGGAGCGGACACGTGCCCGGAGCCGGTGCAGGCGTCCCCGGGCGGGTGCGGTGGCCTGCGTGCGGGTGCTGCCTCTGGTCCCCGAAGCACGTGCGGAAGCGAGGCGCGGGGAGGTGCGGAGCGCGGGGGGCGGGGAGGCCGACGCGGGTGCGGACAGCACGGGCAGGGCCCGCGCGGAGCCCGCCTGACCTGGCGGCTCGGGCGGCCGGAACAAAGTCCCCCAGACCGGAGCAAGTTGTTTCTCTTCACGATCAAGGCGCCGGCAGATGCGCTGTCTGATGAGAGCCGCGTCCTGGGTCTCAGATGGCTTCTTCTCACTGTGTCTTCACATGGCAGGAGGGACGCGGGAGCTCGCTGGGGTCTCCTTGCCAAGGGTGCTAATCATCCACGAGGGCTCTGCCCGCATGACCTTGCCTCCTCCCAGAGCCCCCTCCTAACACGCTGGCGTGAGGGTTTCAACATGGGCTTTCTGTGGGGACACGGGTGGTCAGCCGCGCAGATCTGAGGAGGGCATCCAGGCAAAGGCTCTGGGCAGGAGCGAGCGGGGTGTGCGCAGCACAGGGGGAGGGGGCAGAGGACCCCCGGCCACCTTAAGCAAGGGCCTGGGCAGTGTGGGGAGGGTCCCCTGCTCAGCATCGTCCAGATGCCTGGCGAGTCCAGTGCCTCTTCTCAGTACCCTCTTAGTACCGTCCACAAAGTCTCGGTCCTGCTTAGGAGGGTCGGCTTGCCCGTTCCTGTCTCTGCCTCCTTCGCCCTCCACCCCCACTCTGTGTGGCAGACTTACCTGAGAGGAGAGTCGGACCCAGCCTCCCTGTATCCCTGAGCACCAGCTGGGTTGAGCCTTTGGGCTCAGTCAAGACTGTGTTTGCAGACTTCTGTAGCTCCCCACTGGCTGGAGCTCCCCATCTTCTCCTCTGGGTCCCTGAGACCCCATGCCAGGGGGCCGACCACATGACTCTGTTGGGAGCTGTGGTTCAGTAGACTTCACAAGTTGCTATATTTCACCAGCACACAGTGGTAGTACAGAGAACCAGAGGTGACAGTCATGGTGTTTGGCCCTGAGTGCCCACTCATTCACCCACCCACCTACCCACCTACCCATCCATGCACGGATCCATCCACCTACCCATTCATCTACCACCCACCCACCCACCATCCATCCAGCATCCTCCTACCCATCCACCCATCCACCACCCATCCACCATCCATCCACCCCTCCATCCATCCATCCATCATCCTCCTACCCATCCACCCATCCACCACCCATCCACCATCCATCCACCCATCCATCCACCATCCATCCATCCACCCACCCACCCATCCACCCATCTACCACCCATCCACCATCCACCATCCATCCACACATCCAACATCCATCCACTGACCCACCCAACCATCCATCTGTCCATCTGTTCATCTGTTTAGTAAACAGCCTGGAAACCACATGGGCTGGGCCCTGTGCTTGGCTCTGGGAGAGAGCTGAGTGAGCAGTCTATTCAATAGAAATCCCATGTGAGCCATATATGTAATTAAAAATTTCCTAGTAGCCACATTAAAAGGAGGTGAAATAAATTTAATATTTTATTTAACCAAATATAATAAACAATATTATAATTTCCATATACAATCAATATAACAATTATTAATATAAATGAGATATTTTACATTCATGTTTTGGTAGCAGGTCTTTGAGATTTGGTGTGCATTTTACCTTTATGGCACATCTCAATTTACCCAGGCTGCATTTCAAGCTCTCACAAACCACGTGTGGCAAGTGGCTAGCATATTGGATGGTGCAGGTCTAGAACGTTCCCACGGGGCTGCATGCAGGCAGCAAATGTGGGCTGATCTGTGCCAGGAGGACAGAGAGGAGACCACAGAGGAGGGGCAACCAAGGGGGAAGGAGGCTGGAAGCGGTGCTGGAGTTGGGCACTGAAGGATGAACAAGAGTTCTTCAGGTACAAAATAGGGAAAAGAAAATCTTCCAATTTCTTGGAAACCCATGTAGGGCTCATGAAGACCCAGGTATGTCTGAGGAGATCAGGGCCTTTGCTGTCCTCCCGCCATGTGCTCCTTAAAGAACTACTGTTCAAATCATCTTATTTCTGCCCCCTGGGCTGGTATTGATGTTTTCCCACCTTATTGTGAAAACACTGAAGTCTGGGGGTTCAGCTGCTCACAGCCGCCGTTTCAGAAGCATCTGCCAGAGCTCAGTACCCAAACGTTGTGGGGTCGGAGGAACGGGAGGCAAGGAGGGGGAGAACCTGCTGGACGTTATTCCTTGGGGCCAGGGCTCTGTGGGCTGGGCTTCGAGACCTGCCGGTGCCAGGTAGAGCAGTCACTTGCGCTGCCCTGCTGCTCCCGTAGGTGGTAGCCCTCGAGGCTGCACAGGGACCCAGTTTCCCAGTTAAGCTAAGCGGGAGGATCATGGCCTTCCTTTCCGGTTGTCAGGACCTCTGAGGGCTGCCCGCTCCCTGCCACAGAGGGGGCCATGAATGTTGAGCTATACCGGCTAGGCCATTGGACTGTACCACCTGGTCCAACTGTTTTATAAAGACTTTCTGAGGTCACTGAGGCTGTGCAGGCCACTGTGTGCGTGTCTGTGTCCTTCCAGGACCTTCACCTGTGTGTTACGGGGAGGCAGTGCCGTGGGGATCCCTGAAACTTGTTTGTAACCAGGCATGACCATCTGGCTCCTGCTTGCGAAGGCTTCCTTTGTGCTCACTAATCTCTCTTCCCAGTGGTTGGGGCAGGTGAGGCTGCCCTGCAGGGCTGCTCGGATGCTGCCCGAATGACCAGCCTGGAAAGCTGCTGTTTTCATAAAAACCTGTAGACACGAATCTTCCAAAACGTTTCTACAAGGATTCAAAAGAAGAACCCCACATCGGGGACATCTCTGGATAGATGACCAGTGTGGGTGTGGCTGGGCCTGTGACAAGCTCAGTGTGACCACAGGCACATCCCTCCTGCTCTCCTGTGGCCTCTGCTTTCCCTTCTGTGAAAGAAGCTGTTGCAAGTCCATGTCTGTGGCTCTGTGTGACCTGGCAGGGGCACTGGGGGGCCTCCCCTCCCTGAGCTCTCCCTCCTCTGCTGCCTGGGATCTGCCAGGCCGAGCATTGTCCTCCCCTCTTAGGGACACTTGCTGCACGTTCTGGCACTGAGGTGGTCCCATCTTGTTCTTCTTAGGGGTCCCAGGAGGATTTGAGCAGGGCCCAGCATGTGGCCACTGCCACAAAGACTTGCTGTCAAAATCCAAACTCCACCTCAGGCTAAAGGAAGAAATCCTGATACTTCCTAGGAGACAGTCGCCCGCTGACCCCCAGTTCCAGGGGCCCTCGAGGCATGGGCTGAAAGGAGCAAGTGCTTGAGACTGGGGTTGGATTTGGGCTCCACCACAGGCCAGCTCTGTGACCGAGGGCACGTCGCGACCCCTCTTCCAGCTCCATCCCCTCGCCTGTGAAATGCAGCTCCCATCTGCTCCCGCCATGCTGTCGTTGTGCCCGTGGCTTCTCCACCTCCTTCTCCCACCTGCCCCAGTTGGGGCTCGTTTGTATGACTGCCTCCCGACATGGTGCCTGGCGGGTTGTGGTCATGGTGTTGGAAAGGGTTAACTCCACAGGTCTGGGCTGTCCACACCCTGCGCCTTTGCCTTCTTTGAAAGAAAAGTCTGGCTCTGGCCTACCTCCTGGGAGGTGACCTCTGACCCCTACCCACTTGGGGAATCCTGCCTGGTAAGAGTGTCTGTGTTTGTCTGGGGGTCTTGGGCCGCAACAGTGGTCCTTGCTAATGCTGTGATTTACAGTGGGGCCTTGGGCCAGGCTGTATCAGCTTGATCTGTTGGAGGCAGTCAGGCATGTCTACGTGACTGACCCCCAATAAAGACCCTCCACCCCAAGGATCAGATGGGCTTCTCTGGTTGGTGCACATACATTTTGGGAGAATCAAGCACTGTGTGCCTGACTCCACCGGGAGGGCACAGCTGGGAGCTCGAGCCTGGGCTCTCCCAGCCTCTGCCCTCTGCACCTGCCCCTGCTGCCTGGAGACTGTGTCCTCTTACTGCGCTGAGCCCTAACCATGAGCATCCCTGCTTCGCCGAGTTCTGAGTCCTTCCAGCATGTCCTTGAGCCTGAGGGTGGTCTTGGGGACCCCTGAACTGCAGTGTTGGCATTTTGTTGATGGGTCCTGAAGGCATGAGGGGAGGTGTGAGCCAGGGCCGGTTTCCCAAACAACCCACAGAAGGCAGCCTGGGTCCCAGGGCCCCTGCTTGGCATTTTCCAGCCCTTCTTGACATTTTGCTGGGGCCTTGCCCAGTCTTGGACGCCTCTTTCTACCTGTCCATATTCCAGCTCTGCTCCCCCAGCTCTGCCCACCCGGGGCTTTACCTGGCACCCAGGTATGGTCCAGGTGGGGGAAGCCTCTCTGGTGGGACCTGCTGATGGAGCCTGGGGGCGTGGGCTGGCCCCTCTGCTGCACCGCAGCTCTGAATGCTCTGAGCACAGGAGGTAGACAGGGTGGAGGGGTGCAGGCTGGTGGATTCTGCACAGGAAGCCTCTGCTGGCTCCCAGGGTGGCATGCTGGGGGCTAGGTCTGTGCTGAACTGCTCGGGGCTGGGTGGGGCTTCCAGAGAGAGCATCTGGGTCTCTCTCCTGTATCTTAGGAGAGGCCCACATGGCTCCCTCACCTTGTGCCCCTCCATAGACCCTCATGCACAGCACTCCTGGAGCTGCCTCTGACCCCGGCAGCCTGTGTGCCCAGCATCCAAGCCTGTGCTGCAGCCTGGGACACCCTTTCCTGCCTCTGCCTGGGGCAGCACTGGCCCTCCTTCCAGGCTCGGATAGCCCTTCTCCCGTGAGCGGCCGCTCTGGTCAGTTCTGGTGCACAGAGACCACACCTGTGTCAGGTGTGTTGGCCCAGGTGAGGTGCTCCCAGATGCCAGTGTTCAACAGAGGCTAATCTTAATTAAAGCTCCCAAAAAACACCCCTGTCACCGTGGAAATGTGGCTCCACGTGGAGATGTGGCTCCCCAGGCCGCACACGTGTGTAGAGTAGCTGGGAGTGGTGCCCTGGCCAGCCTGAGCCCAGAGCCTGGTCTGGACCATGCTGCCCCTCTCCTTCCCAGCCACAGCCCGTAGCGTGGGCCAGGGCCTTAGCACCCAGGGAGAGGGCTGTCCCTAACACCCTTTGGCCCCATGGCTAGGTCCTTGTGGTGTCCAGAGACGGAGGTGAGGAGGCAGGGGACCCGGACCTGCCTGGAGCCTGCTGCTGTCCCGGCCTGTGGACGTGGCCGCCCCCACCCTGCCACGTCGCCGCTTCCACCCCAGCAGGCAGGAAGCTGCGCGCTCTCCTTCTCTTTTTGTAAATTTTTGGAGGGTTGTTGTTGCAGGAAACATCTGGACGTGGTCCAAGGAACATAATAAAAAAAAGAGAGAGAAGGAGCGGGGGAGGAGACAGGGGCTGGGGAAGGTTTGGAAAAACCATCTGATTTCACTTTGCAAAGACAACTGCAATTATGCCTCTGAGGGTTTTGCAGTCACTTCAGATCCAAGCCACGCCGGTGACGTCAGTGGGAAACTATGGGGCTCTGGGATGGTGTGGTGACACACACACACGAAACATGGCCCAGGCCAGCCCTGGCCCGCACTCGGACCCAAGAGCTGATGACCAGGGGCCTTCAGAGGGGGGAAAGCTGGAGAGGGACACAGGGGTCCCTCACTTTGGCCTGGCTGGGCTATCTCCGAGGGAGGGCACGAGCTTCTCTGACACCTCCCGACATGCTCCTTCTACCCATCCCGACCCTGACCCCACCACCTCCAGGGAGAGAAATAGCCCAGCCTTTCCTGGAGCCTCTCTGCTTCCCCTGCGGCTTGTGCTGTGGGGGCGGCACCCAGGCCTGGCAGGGGATGCCATGGCCTGGCCCTCAGGGCTCCCCACTTTTGGCTGGCCCAGCTCCAGCACTTTCCACAGTTTTCCTGGAGCATGGGGCCAGGGTCTGTGTCCCTCATGGTGTCCCACAGCATGGGGCTGGGCTACTACATCCCTCCCTATGTCTCCAGCTCCTGGCCACCATGGCCGTGGGCAGGAATGGGGATGACGGCTCTCTTCTGTCCCTCCTGCCCTGGGGTGATTCTGAGCCGGGGTCCTGCCTGCTCTGAAACTACAAGAGCTGATGTGGTGCTTCTTGTACAAAAAGGAAGCTGACTCCCCTTCCCCAAATTCCAGGGGCTCCCAGAGACACTGCCGCCACCCCGATGGAGCCCAGGCCTCTGGGTGAGGGTCACAGCCTCTCCTGTGGACCTGCCTCAGACACCTCCTGCCTCTAGAGCTAGGGGACCCCAGGGTGGGAAGGGGGTCTAGCCACATGGGTCACAAATGCTGTGGACTCTGAGGACATCACAGACAGGGGTGTGGTTAGGTGGCCTAGCTGCAGGTCATCTCTTTGTTGAGTCTCAGAAATGTGTCTTGAGATACAGTCTACGAGGGAAGCGAGGGAAGCATAGTTACACAGCACAGATGAGCAGGCGTCTGCCAAAGGGGCTCGGACTCAAATCCACAACGTCTCTTGGCAGCTGACTGGTGCCGCGCCCTGGCCCTGCCTCGGGAGCTCAGACTAGCGGGCTAAGGACCCACAGCCCACCCTCTGGGCTCTTCCCTGAGCAGACCTCCTGTGGCCTTTAGGGCCCTACTGGAAACCACCCCGCAGATCTTCCCATTCTACAGGTGGGAGGCTGAGGTCCCCGTGGACACTCCACTCTCAGCAGAGCCTGTGCAGGTTGGGCCCTGGGGCCTGCAGTCGGGCCTTGCTATGCCCATGGCCCCAGCAGGGGTGGGACAGGGCCTGCCCCAGGGCCAGGGGTGGCCGTCTGGCCTGGAAGTGACTTAGCAGCAGCAGCAGCAGCAGAGCCTTGAGTCATGGCTGGGGCCTCCTGGCCTCTGGGGGGGCCTGAAGACATTTTTTCCATGGAAAGTAGCTGCTGGCTCTCTGCTTACCAGGGAGCTCTCTGTCCCCCTCCCACTGCCTGCCGGGGCCTTGTTCGGGGGCTGTGGCTGTTCTTTGGCTGATTCTCTCTGCTGGACTTTCCATCGGCCCGGGCGGGGTCAGAACTCTAGGCAGGGGTCAGACAAGCAGATCCTGGCCCCAGTTGTCCCCAGCGAGTGCCCGTCCTCAGAACCTGCCTGGGTGGGGGGTGGGTCTGGGGCAAGACAGGACACGAATGTGCAGGGTCTGGCAGTCTTGGGACCAAACCCGACTTGAGGTCTTCTTCCTCAACTCTTCACGGGGAAGATGGGGGCCAGGGAGGTGGGGGGATGTGTTGTCCTCCTGGAGCCTGTGGAAAGTGGGGGACTTGAAAGTGGCAGATCTTTTGGGTGTTTGCTGCTGCTGCTGAATTTAGGGGCAGCCACCCCGGACATCCCCCAGTGGAGCCCTGGTCTAGGACCCCAACTGCTGGCGGGGAGGCCTGTGTTCCCCTGGCCGGTCCTCTGCTGGGGGACGCTGGCCACAAGCTGCTTGGCTGGACCCCCTCCCTGGAGCCCCTCTCCACAGGAGACCACACTAGCAGCCACGGGCTGGGGGCAGGGTCTGCGGGGCTTAAACGCGGCTTGGTGGGAACCAGATGAACCTGAAAGTCTGCAGCCACGCTGGGCGTCCCCAGCCCGGTCCCCCCCTGCAGCGTGGGGAAGGAGAGGAAGAATGGGGGGGTGGGGGAGCCTCCCGCTGGGCATGGCTCAGGTCCTGGACGGGACTCAGGTCTTCTGTGTGAGTAGCAGTCAGGAGCCTGTTGAAAGCTCTTCTCCCCCCATGAATTATTTACCTGTTGGCCTGGGCTGTCTGCCTCCTTCTGGAAGGCATTGTCACCAAGCAATTAGCTCTGACCCCAGCTCTCCTGAGAACAGGCTGCCAGAGCAGGAGATGTGACTATGGGAGACTGACACCAGGCTGGGCAGGAAGGCCCAGGAACCCCTCAGTTGGGTGGCACAGCTCCCCTGGATCTGAGAGTCCCACCCCTGCTACTTAGAGAATTGGTCAGACTTGTCCTGGATAGGCGTGGCCGTCAGCAGGTGGGTAGCACGACCTTTATGTGACGGGCCATCCACACTGCATTGCCTCTCCCTGTCGCTGTGTCTGGGGATGAGGGGTGCTGTGGGCTGGGCAGGGCCACGATGAAGGCCTGTGGCCTGGTGGTCAGGGTGACCCTCCTCTTCCTCCCTCGTCTGGAGCTGTTTCCCGACCAGGTTGCTCTTGAGGGCTGAGTGTGTGCTGTGTCTCCCTTTGTTTACATCATTCCCTGTCAGAGGGTCCCCCGGGTGTCTTAGAGGACAGTGAGACCCCACTCTTACTCCCGGTTGGCTCCCTGAGTCCACACTGGGGGGTGATCTGCCATGTGCCCATGGGGTCTGAATGGGAAAGGGCGCTGAGTGGCAGGCGCCACGCACGCACGAGGTTTGGGTCCTGGGTGGAGATCTTCTACACCTTCTTTCTTTAGGGCCAGGGGGACTGTGCAGGGTCTGTGTCTCAGTCCTCTGTCGCTATGTAACAAAACACCCCAGAACGTAGTGGCTTCAGACAGCAGTAATCCTTCACCATCGTTCACAGTCCCTGCGGGTCAGGAATTCGGGAGCGGCTCAGCCGGTGTTGGGTGGTTCTGGCTTGAGGTTTCCCACGAGGCTACAGCCAGACACCGGCCAGGGCTGCAGCATCTGATGGTTTGACCGGGTGGCTCACCTGTCGGCTGGCGAGCTGCTTCCTCTCCACAGTGCTGCTTGGGTGTCCTCACAGCATGGCGCTGGCTCCGCGCCAGGGCAAGTGCTCCAGCAGGCCAAGCAGGAGCTGTCACGCTGTTCAGCAGCCAGCCGTGGGAGTCATGCTCCGTCTCGTCCACAGTGCTCTGATGGTCACCTGACCCCTCAGATTGCCCACTCTGGCCATTCTCCACGATGGCTCTTGCAGCACTGTCCCGTGGCCCATTTTCTCACGTGCCAGGCTCCTCTCCTCAACGGGACCCCTGTGTCAGACGAGCAGGAGCAGCTGGTCAGTGTTTTTGAGTTGAATTGAGTCCCGGGCCTCCCAGCTTCATTCCAGTCAGGGCTACGGGGCTAATTGGACCCTGAAGGGCCTGCGTGGGCCATTTTGTGGCTTAGGAGGAGACACAGCAAGAGGGACATGCATCTAAACCACCACTGTGTGGCCTCGGGCTCCTCACTAAGCTCCCTGGCCTTGGCTTCCTTATCTACATGTGAGGATAGTAACAGACCCCCCTGCTGTGGCCACTGGGAAGCTGTTGAAGGTCCCAGCACGGCACCTGGCCCAGGGCTTGTCCTAACCACACAGCCAGGCTATGTGGCCCTTGTGTGCCCTTGGCCTCCGCCACTGGAGGGGGGGTGCTGTGGGAGGAGCTGGAGAAGACCCAGGGGAGGAGGGAGGTAGGGAAGGGCTCCCACCGCCCAGCTGCAGGCCAGTGCGTGGCTATGGCTGGAAGGCTGGGAGACAGGCCCAATGTCCTGGGGCTCTCATCCCACACTCCATTTACGGGAAGCAGGTGCCAAGATTTGGGGGCAGGGGAGATGGGGCAGTGTCTCAGAAGTAGGACAGGGGCCGGGCTGTAGGAGGAGGGGCCGCACACCTGCTCTGCCTCCTCTGCTGCTTCCTCACTCCCCAGGCAGGTGGGGAAACAAGTGCACGGAGCTCCACGCACGCTGTTTGGTTTCCACCTATTTATTGTGGCCGAACTCCTGCTGCCCCCCTCACAGGGGCATGGCAGACAGCCGCAGACTCCCCGGTTGTGTGTTTCTGACTGAAAACGGGACAGCCTGAAGAGCCCGGGCATTGATTTTGTTGGAGGAAGGGAAAAAAATGAGCCTTTAAAGCTACTCAACAACAAAACCCCAGCCTGGCAGGAGGTTTCAGTCGTGGATGCACTGGGGGTGCCGATGTGGTGAGACAGGGTGGCCTCAGGCCACGCTGTGCCACCTGCCCCTGCCCCTCAGTCTGGAAGTTTCCGTGTGTGTGAAGGTCACAAGTCTAGAGTCTGCTCCAACGTCTCCACGGCAGTGGCTTTCATTTGCAGTCGCCCAAGGCTTCTCTTCGTTAGAAAAGAATAAAGTTTAAAGAGGACAGAAGGCTCTCAAAGTCCCGCTCAGGGGCACCCTGCCCCAGCCCTGCTCTCCGCTTTACAGGGCTCAGGCGCTCCGAGGTCTCTGCCAGGAGCCCCTGGCACCTGTGCGGAAGTGGGGTCTCGGGGAGCTGCTTCCGTCCTGCCCACCCCACCGGTCCCCTGCCACTTCCCCGAGGGGGCACTGCCGCCCTGGAGGCCTCCTGCCAAGTTCTCTCTGTGCCCTGCCATCGCCTGCAGCAGGTTGCCAACCTGACCGCATCGCACCCCTGCTGACAGCCCTCCCGCTTCGAGGGGAACCCGAAGCCCATCCTCTCCTGCCTCTGCAGTTGCCTCCCTTCCCTGGAGCGTCCGACCCCAGCTCCCTGCCTTCTTCCCACCTGGCTGCCTCCTCCTCATCTCCAGACCCACGGCTGAGACCCCCAGAGACTCCTGGCTGGGTCGTGGGCCCCTCCTCTGCATGCGTGCCCCCTTGGAACTGCGACGCAGTTGCCCGCTCCCTCCTTGGGCTGTGACCGCTGTGAGGGCCCAGCCTCCCTTCCCCGTTCCCAGGGCTTGGCCCAGTGTGTGTGTCTAGCAGACGTGTGCGTGGACGCTGCAGCGGTAGCGCGAATGCTTTCTAAGGCACGGCGACGGCATTGTTGGGGGCCAGGGGAGGGGGAGCTGCCAGCTTTGGACACACAAGCTGGCAGCCCAGTAGGCCACATGGAAATAACACCGACTTCCTCAACTGTCCCCAATTCCAGAAAGTCAACGCCTCCCCCAGCCCATGCCGAGAGGCCGCATGTGCCCACTGACCTACGCCCTTGCTTTGGTTGCCCTGACCTGCTGGCTTGGCTCCCCTGCCCATTCCAGGCTGCTCCTGGGAGGGGAGGTCACCTGGTGCTGGGACCTGAAGTGTGCTGATGGCCTGGGTTCTTCAGGGGCCTGAGCTGGGGGAGGCCAGAAGGGGGGTTGAGCTCCATTTTCCACTTCCCCCTGGCCCGCACCCGAGGGCCCCCCACCACACCCACCTGCCAGCAGAGGTTCGGTAAGAGGGAGAGGAGAGCGCAAGGACCCTGGACCAGCAGCCTGGTGTCGTCCTGTCAGCCGGCCCTGGGCCCTGCGTCAGGCAAGTGCTGGTGAGTGTGGCCTTCGGTGGGGATGGGGGTGTGGTGGGCCCGTGGTGCCTCCCCCTGGCCTCTGAGCGAGTCTGAGACTTTCTGAGCCCCCATTTCTGTAGGCACGAGGTGGAGATGCCCACCTGTGGGAGGGAGGGTCCAGAGAGAGGACTGAAGGGCCTCGGAATGCTCCGGCATGGCAGCAACGTCATTTTGAGCTGAAGGCATTTGAGTTCCCCAAATCCCCCATCTGCCTACGTGCAGAGCCCCCCCGAAAGAACCCAGTTTGTAAATCCCCCCTGGGAACAGCCGGGGAAGCCTGCCTCTTGCCACGGGAGACAGAGACCACGCCAGCCGGGACAGAACCATGCTCTGCCCCTCTGCTCTCCTGAGGGCCCCTCTGTCTTTCTGAAGACCCAGTTGTTCTCTGCAGGTGCTCTTCTCCCCTTCCCTTATCCGTCCCCCCATATGGAATGTGAACCCCAAATTCTAACTGCCCCTTTGAGTCACATTTTTCTGTGGACTCCCACATACTTACGTACGTGAAAACCTTTTTTTCCTCTTCCTAATCTGCCTCTTGTCACTTGCATGGTAGGACTGCAATCACGTGGCCTAAGATGGCAGAGGAGCCCCCGGAGCCCTGAACGCTGAGGGGAGGAAGATGGGGGAAGGTGGGCCCACTCGTGCCCAGGGGGAGTCTGGCTGAGCTTCCTCCCACGGCACACCAGCTGACGGGGTCCCCATCTCGGCCTGGTCAGCCTGGTGAACTCCTACGTACCCCTCCAAGCCCTTCACAGGTGCTACCTCCTTTCCCAAATGTGCGGCTGGTTTCCATTGCCCTCTGTGAACCAGGCCCTGGGCCAGGTAGTTTGGGCACAATGAAGTACTTAATGTTGACAACCACCCTGCTCTCGTTCACAGATGGGGAAGGTGAGGCTTAGAGGGATAAAGCCCGTGCCCACAGTCCCCCAAGGGGATTTGAGGCCAGGCTGCCCATACCTACCTCAGTTCTAAACCCCTGTGGGCTGAGGCCAGGGCCTCTGCACCCACCTCAAAGGCCTGTCCCCTTGCAGGATGGGATTGCTTGTAAGGCCAGGCTTGACCAAGCCCCAGACACCAACCCCAAGGAATCCGGGCTCCATCTGGGACAGCCACGTGACTGGAGCAGGTCACCTCTCCTCTCTAAGCCTTGGTTTCTTTGTAACAATGGGGACAATGTTACCACGTCCTGCACGGGGTTGATGCAGAGGGACCAGAGATAAGGCAGTGGTGACACAGGCCGCCCCAGAGCACACTCCCCATGGGGCCACCACCTGTGCTGCCTTCCTCAGGGTAGCACAACCCACTGGTTAGAGGCAAGGCCGGGACCTGCCCCTAGCTTGGCCACTTGCTCTGAGACCCTGGCAAGCTCCTCCCCCTCTCTGAGCCTCAGGTTCTTCCCCTGCACCATGAGGGGTCTACACTAGTTGACCTGGGGCCCTTATTGGACCATGAAGTCTGTGCAGAGTATGAAACCACCAACCTGGCAGTCACGTTGGCGTTCTAGACAGATGCGATGCTGCTGTTTAGCAACTGCAGAGACAAACTCATCAAGAGGTGTTCTTTGGCCCTAAAAAGAGGCCATTTGAAGAGGGCAGGCTGGCCTCTCCTGCCTGGTGTGTCTGGCATCCAGGAGGGGCCGGGCTGGGGCAGCCATGAGTGGATGGCAGCTACAGCCGGGCTGGCCAGGGGAGTAGGAGCTGGAGCCTCCGCCCAGCACAGGCCTGGGACCAAGATGCTTGGGTCAGACTTGTTTTATGTCAGGATGACTTGGGGCCATGGCATAGCATTGCCAAAACAACGTTTAAAACATCTTGGAAAATGTGCAGCTGCTTCTTTTCCACAGGCTTCATGCCGACTCCTCCTTGCTAGCTGAGTGACGGGGAGCCTGGCCAGGAGGGAGGGAGGGGGGACGCCCACTTGCAAAAGAGCTGGAGACTTCGGACGGAGCCTGGGCCCACCTTTCCCCCCCCGCCCCCCTTTCTCCTGTCCCCGCCACTGGCCACCCCAGGACATCAAAGTTTTGCCTCTGTTTCTCTTGCCACCCTAGAGCTCCCTGGGAAGTGGGCACTAAACCCATTTCACAGATGGGCAGCCGCAGTGCAGGGGTGGGGAATGGTGGATTCTAACCCGCCCAGTGTGGGAGCTGGGAGCTGGACCTGCTACAGAATTTGTGGGGCCCAGAGCAAAATGAAATGTAGGTCCTACAGTCAAAACAAAACTTAAGAATTTCAAGAGGGAAACCCACAAAGCACAAAACCAAGCACAGGCTCCCCCTACACACAGGGTCCCCTGAGCATGGGGTCCCCCTGAGCATGAGGTCTCCCTGAGCATGAGGTCTCCCTGAGCACGAAGTGCCCCTGAGCGTGGGGTCCCCCTGAGCACAGGGCCCATCTGAGCATGAGGTGCCCCTGAGCAGGGGGTCCCTGTGAGCATGAGGTACCCCTGAGCACAGGGCCCCCCTGAGCATGAGGTGCCCTGAGCATGGGATCCCCCTGAGCATGGAGTTCCGCTGTGCCCAGGGTTCCCTTGAGCTCAGACCCTCCTAAGCGGGGGACCCTGCGGGACGGTTGTGTCTCTGGCCTGCGGATTTGCAGCCCTCACTCCTCCAAAGCCATGCAGCGCTCACTCTTGTGGGGGCCCCCAGTGCTGTGTGGGCCAGGCCAGTGCATGGAGGCTGTGGGTGTGCCTGGCCCTTGGCTGGGTTGCCAGGGGCTCTGGCGGAGCCCGGGCCTCCTTCTGCCTGGCTGTCCCTGAGGGGTGGGAGCCAGGTTGGCAGAGAGCCCGGTGGGTGCCTGCCCCCCCAGCCCTGAAGTTGCTGACACTAGGGGACAGAGGAGGGCTGAGAAGGGGCCTGATCATCTGCAGCCCAGGAGGTCAGAGGTGGGCGTCCTGGACTGGCGTGGAGACCCCTGCCTTGGCAGTGTTGGGGGCCTTGGGTCTGGAGGCTCAGCACCTGTCATGAGGGGAGAGTCCAGCCTGGCCCTACCCCTTTGGAGCTACATGACCAAGGAGGTCCCTCGGTGCCTCCTGCGGCCTGGTTCCCGCTGCCAAAGTGGTGGTCATAGCACTCACTCCCCGAGTTGCTTCTGAGGATCCTTCGTTCAGCACCTCCTATGCACCAGAACAGGGATCTGGGCAGTCCGGAGCCCAGGGAGGCCACATCTGTGTGGACTTGGGCCTCTCACTCAGGCCCTGGCAGAGGTCTTGGGCTCCTTGGGGTCCTGGCATGTCCAGCATTCCTGGCCAGAATTGGGGCACCGGGACCCCAGCCCTCCCCCCTCCACTGTAAGCTTTGCCCAAGAAAAGGCCAGGCACTCTGAGTCCTGGGCTTCCCCCTTTGTGGGTACGAACAGCATCTGATCATGGCTGTGGCTGGGCTCAATGTAGGCGCCAATTCAACATTAATTGAGTGCCTATTGAGTGCGTTATAGGCCCCGGGCTGTGACGTCTCCCCCTGTGCTCCCGTGTCATTCTCCCTTTGGCTGGGGAGCAGGTGGCAGGTCTGCCTTCTCCCAGGTGGGGCCCCGAGGCTGAGTCTATACCTGGTGGCACAGGATGGTGAGACTGAGGCTCGGACTTCATCCTCTTCATGAGAGTGTGGTGAGGGGGTGGGCAAACCCCATGTCAGGCAAGAGGGAAACAGACCCCAGAGGTTAGGAGGAGCCACGGAGGAGCCATGGTCTGCCCCTCGGCTGTGCAGGCAGGCAGGGGGACCACAGTGCCCTGCCTCCTTCCCCCGCAGGGCCCGAAGGCCCTCTCAGTGGACGCAGCCTGAGTTGTTCGCTCTCTTATTCCAATTCAAATGTGCTTCTATTGGCTCACACAGTCTCATCAGCTGCAGTGGACGTTTTGTGTAGTGACACTTTGGCCTGTCCCCTGGGCCACACTTGCCACTGCCCTGGCCGGTGAAGCCATTGGATGGGCAGCCATGAGTGTGCTGGAAGGAGACAGCCGGCTGGAGGTGTTCCTGCTGCCGCTGTGGCACCATGCTCCTCCCTGATGCCTCCCTTCCCAGCCCCGGTCCTTTCCCACACCTGCTCCAGAAGCCTGCCCTGCCAACCTCACACGCTGTGCTCCGGTGAGGCCATGGGATGCTGGGACCTGGGCCGGCTTTGGGAAAGAAGCTCCGGGACCCTCTGAATTTGCCCAACTGGCTTTCATCTCAGAAAAGTCAGGTGCTAGAGCTTTGCAGCTCAGCCTGCCAGTGGCTGACCTGGGTGGGCGCCTGGATGGGGCCCCTGGAGCTGGTACCTGGTGGGGGCCACGGGGGTGGCCATGCCCCCCTTTGGGTTGCTATAGTCATGCTCCTACAGCACATCGGTGCCCAGGCCAGCCCCCAGTCAACACAGCTGTTATGACTTTGGTATTTATTTTGGACCATTGTCAGGGAGGCCAGGCTGGCTGGACCCGTGGGGGCAGGGAGGACAGATGTGGCGTGGAGCAGAGCAGGGAAGGCCGCGTGAGGACTCGTTCCTCCCTGTGAGGTGGCATGCCCTGAGCATTGCCCGCTGTCCTCAGGGCGAGGCCCCGCTGCTCCACCCACCCTGCTGACCCCCAGGGGCTCCCACCCCTCCCTCCTCCACCAAACGCCGCGTGTCCTCAGCCTCCTCGGGCAGGAGCAGCCCCAACCATGAGCCTCGCACAGAGGCATTTGCAGAGACCATGGAACGGGGGAGTTTAGGGAAACACCCTAGAATCTTCAAGAGCTGCTTCCTGGGTACTCCATTGTGGCAGGCTTCCCCAGAGAGTGCTTCATATTTGGGGTGTGAGGACGGTAGCTCATGAAGGAAGGCCAGGCCAGGGCAGCAAAGGTCTGGACCATGCAGACGCTGTCATTTAACACCGCGTTGGACCATGGGTGTCTTTCTCCATCCTAATAGCCTCCACTGGGAGGAGCACCCAAAGTCTCACTTCAAGGCACTTGAAGAATGCATTTGGTGATCTCCTGGGCCCTTGCCCTGCTGGGACCTCCCCTGGGGGTGGCTTCTGGCTGGTGCATCTGTCCCCACGGTGACCTTGGGCCTACTGAAGACAAGTTCCCCACCCCCCAGAACAAGGCATACAGCTGGTGCTCAGTGCGTGCTTACTGGGAGGGTGGCACATGCGGCTGTAGGGCACACCCAGGATCAGGCGTCCCTGAGGGGGAGAACTGAGATGAGGGGAGGCCCCGAGGCAGCCCCCTTTTGCAGCCCTGCCGGGTACGTGCCTCCTCACTCCCTCCCATCCGGCCTCCCTCGGGGGCCCTCTGTCCTGCACCCCTGCCTGGGCCTTTCCCAGACCTCGAGTCTTTGCTGTCTACTGTCATGCCCACTTCTGCCTGGGGTCTTCTCGGATGGCCCAGAAGGTGGCCATCCCTGGCCGCCCATCGCTATAGGCTGCTCTGCTTTCTCCTTCTTTGTTCTCCCTCCTGATGCTGGGCAGACGTCTCTGTGCACTTGATTATTTGCTCTCTCTTCACTGGACCCAAAGCAGGGCTATAGTTTTGCTCTCGGCTGTTTCCCTGTGCCTGGGGCCCACCTGGCACACGGAGGACCCTGATGGGAGGTGTGGATGTTGGCTGCTGCAGGAAAGCCTTGCCTGGGACCGGGAGAGCTAGGCGGTCCCTGCCGGTGGGAGAGCGGGCATCCCTGTGACCCTGAGGGGCTCCTCAGGGACCCACTTCCTTGCGGCCGAAAGAGGATAAGGAGCAGATGCCCCAGGCAGGGAGGAGGGGCCGGGATCTCCCCACCCTGAGCCCGGGGGCGGCGGGGGTGGCATCTGGAGGCTCCGCCACGTGGACAGACCGGCTTGTTTCCCCTTCTCCAAGCGTGGTCAGGAAATGAACTTTTCCTCCTCCTCCTCTGGGCTGCTTCCCGCAGAGGCGGGGGCCTGGCTGTAAGAGGAAAGGCAGGCTCTGACGGGGGCTGCTCCTGAGTGGGTCCCCGCCTCGGGTGGGGCCAGGGCTGCGAGAAGAGCCCCTCCTTCTCCCCGTCCCCCTGCCCCCATCTGGCCTCCTTGCTGCAGCTCAGACTTCAGCCTCCACAAGCCGCCCCCCACTCTGCTCACCCCAAAGCCCAGAGCGCTAATGGGTTTGCTGTGAGCCCAGGTTTGGGGCTGCAGCCAGGGACAGCTGCCATTCCAGCCCCCACACCTTCTGGGGGGGTCCCTGGAAACCTCTAGAGCCCCCAGAACGTCTTCAGCCCCCAGGAGTTGGTATGCCCTGTGCCGTGAGCCTGAAGGCTGGGCCCCCCACGAGTACCTGGGCTTGTTGGTTGCGTCCTCTCCCCAGGCCTGTTTGCTCATCTGTGTGAGGAGCAAGGTGGCCCTCAGATGGGTCGACTTGAGATGCTGGGTTAAGACACAGGCTTTTTTGTTGGACGGTCGAGGGTCTGGGTCCTAGCGTGGCCCTGTCTGTCTGGGCCTCAGTTTCTCTGCCTGCACAGGGATGTGAGAACGCATCAGGTCTGCACTTACTAAATGCTCACTTGCTGGGAAGAGTTGCTATAGCTGCTCCTGTCCATCCAGAGCCTCAGAGGTGCCTTTTCTAGAATGTTCTAGAGACTGGTGACCTGTGACCTGGGGGGGAAGCCCCAGCAGCCTGGGTCCCCCTGGTTGGCACATGGTGCCAGGCAGCAAGAACCTGAGAGTGCCCGCTCAGGGGGCTGGTGGCCCTGAATCCCGGGGGGGTGTTCACAGGGATGCCCTTCCACTGCACCCCGCGGCCACCTCCCTGGCTTCTCGGATGTCGACCTGGAGACAGGCCGGGCTCCCCAGCCCTGCCATCAGCAGTCTAGGCTGTGCTGTGGCCTGGACACCACCATTTCCCTCCACCACCAACTGACTCAGCTTGTGGGGAGCCGGGGGGCCGGCTGAGCGAATTTCTCTGGTGGAGCCTGGAGGAATGATGGGCCCTGCTCCTGGCGGAGCCCTGGAGCGGGAATCTGGGGCAGGCCAAGCTGATGAAATCGGATTAGAGCTGTGGGCTGGTTTCCTTCTCTTGGAATCAGACACATGTTCATGTTCTCCGTCTCTCTCTCCCTCCCTCTCCCCCTCTGCTTCTCTCCCCTCCCTTCCACCCTTGGCACGGTGTGACTTGATCCGCCCTTGTAAATGTGCTCTTGAGCACACTTTGGAATGGGAAAAAATTCTAGGTCTTTGTGAAGGTTTATTTAGGAAATACAGAAACCAGGTGGACAAAATTAGATTTTAGGTTTTATAACAGTTGCAATACATATTTAAAAAATGCTTCAAATGCAGTTTTTTGATACTCTTTTCAAGGGAAATGGAAAAATTTTTTTGTAATCAGTATTGGAGGAAAATTCAAGGCAGATCCCTGAGGATGTAGCTCTAAGCCAGCTTTTGCTTGTTTCCTAACAGGTCAGTGAAAGGAACCACATGAGTGGGTGAGATTTGCCTCCTCCTGGGGTGCTCAGGGTGCGGAGGGGGCACAGGCACGTCTTTCTACACTGTCCTTCAAGGCCTTGCCTGTCCATATTCAATTTGCACCCGCAAATGGAGCTAACCCACTCGGCACCCAGCTCAGGGTCATCTCCTCCCTCAGCTTGGGCGTGGGACCCCATGCAGCCCAAGGAGCAAGCTAAGAGAAGGTGCTGTTAGCGGTGGAGGTGCTGAAGGGCCTGGACACCTGCTCCTGCAGCTTTTGTGCTTTCCTGCCCTGCTCATGAGGGACCTGGGAAGTACCATGTTGTTGCAGGAGACATCCAACCCTGTGACTTGGAGGTCTGGAGTCCCCTAGTCGGGCCCTCAGTCTCTGCCAGCCTGCCAGCCTTACAAAAGGCATACAACTCTTGACTGCAGATGTCCTTGCTCTGGGACCCCAGGGTCCTCACTGTGGTTCTGCCCCTGGTTCTTGTATGTTTTCCTGGCCAGGGTACAAATCCTGCATCTCGGGAGAATATGCCAAGTCAAACTCATTCCCATATCATTTTAGATCCAGCCCCTGGCCCCAGCGCCTTAGGAATCTAATGCCAGGTGCCCTGCCCCAGTTGCTCCTGGTCCACACTGCCCAGGTCTGTCTACTGTTTTGGAACACAGTTGTCTATTCCCTGGTTGGGCTGTGATATGACTTAATCCTAGTTATAGGTGGGGAGGCGGTGGCACATGGCTTCTGTTGGGGAGCGGCCACCACAGCAGGAGCACTGGTGGTCCAACTCTTTACAGGGATGGATGGGCCATATCTGCAGGCTCTGAGGGCTCCAAGGCCAACCCACGTGTGTGGTGCCAGGGTTTCCTGAGCAGACCTGCCTTGCTGGACACTTGACTATCTTTGCAGTCCAGCCACTCTGACCACTGAGTCTTAGGCTTGGTCATGGGTGTTCTGCTCCCCCAGTACCACAGCCTCTTTGGCTTCCACGCCTGGGTTTCAACCTCCTGCTCCTGGCCCTCAGGTTCCTGGTCTTCCTCTAGAGCATACACACGCGTGGCAATAAACATTCTGCCCCTTTATCCTCCCAGGTACCACCTTGTCCCTTCCAGGGGTACGCGCTCTAGTTCTTCCCAGGCCAAAGTTATGACACCTGGACAGCCAGCTCCTGCAGGGGCTGAGTGTGCCTCACTCACTGGCAGAGATGGGCCTCATGCTCTGCCTTCTCCAGCCATTTGGGATGATTATCTCAGGCTGGCTGCTCTGGGAGCAGATGCTGAGCTGGGGTTCAGGGAGCCAGGTGTGTATGAGTGGCCCACACTGTGAGTTGCTTTGGTTTTAAGGTGTCCCTGACAAAATTCACATTGAAACTTCATCCCCATTCTGGTGGTTTCAAGAGATGGGGCCTTTTGGGCCATAGTTATGTGGTGAGTGGGTTAGTGTCTTGTCCACGGGGGAGGGAACTCACTCAGGCCCCTCCCACCCTTCTCCCGCTGCCATGTGAGGGCTCAGCGACAAGACAAGGAGCCTTCTTGGAAGCAGAGAGCAGTCCTCACCAGACACCCATGACAGCGCCTTGGTCTGGACTCCCAACCTCCAGATGGTGAGGAATAAATCTCTGTCCTTTATAAATTACCCAGTCTGGGGTATTTTGTTATAGCAGCAAGAACGGGCTGACAGAGGGAAGGAGGAAGCAGGATTGGGCAGGACAGGTGGCTGCATGGTGGTGGGGGCCCATGGAGGGACCCATTTGTCAGAGTGTCCTGCACCATGCTCAGCGGCTTACCTGTGGGGCATGGATAGGTGTCACTCAGGCGCGGAAGCCCTTGTGACCCAGGGTGGCCCTGGAGGAGCCAACTGCTGGAGGCTGAGTGCTGGGCGCTCCCCATGGCTGGGCAGCAGGTGCTGCAGAGACGGCAGCCTCACCGCCCTCTGAGAGCAATGCTCCACCCCCTGAGACAGTGTGACAAGTGCTTGCACGGGGACCGCACAGTTACCCTGGCGTGAAAGGAGGGCGGCCTCATGGGAGTCCTGGATTGCTTTGTTCTTTGTGGTCTGTCTTCCCCATGGGCTGGCTGCTCTGTGTGGCAGGGTGTCTGTGCGGTGGGTCTATTTTGTTTGTCACTATAGCCCTGTATGGGCCTGGCTTAGCTATATCTATTTTGAGTGCCAACTATGTGCTAGGCTCTGATGATTTTCCCAGAGAAGGGCTAATGGATGCACAGCATGGTCCTCTCACCAAGCTTCCGCAGGCTCCTCCACCATGGAAAGACGTGGTGCTGCCATCCAGCACCTTCTGCAGGCTCCTGCACCCACAAGGGATTCACTGTCTCCATCCCCCACCCTCTGGGGGCTCCTGTACCCATGAGGGACTCACTGTCCCCATCCCTCATCCTCTGCAGGCTCCTGCACCCAGTAGGGACTCACTGCCCCCACCTACACCCTTTGGGGGTCCAGCACCCACTATGGTCTCAGTGCTGGCATACTCCTCTGTGCCCCCAGGGACTAGGGCTTGCTGGACCAGCCGGTGAGAGGCAGATGGCTGAGAAGGGCCACCCCTGGCGGGGTTAGTGTGGTGTTCACGGTCCTTCTCTGGCGCTTGCCCACGTGCCCCTCTGCCTGACGTGAAGAGACCAAGCACGGAGCTCGGTGCAGCTGGTGGGACCTCGGATGCCCTTTCAAACATCTGAAGGCAGGAAAAGCTTCTTGTTTTAGTTTGCTCATGGGTTGGCAGGAGAAGTGACCTTTTAGTTATGTTATAAAGCAGCAATAAAAAGTGAGCGAGGCAGGAGCTGATGGGTGGGAGACAGCAGCACTGACCCAGACGGGCTCCCAGGGGCCTTATCTGTCTGCTGGAGTAGGTGGGCCCCTCGTGGGTGCTGACTCACCTTGGCCATGGCGTGACCAGACACGGTGGCTGGGCTCAGAAGGGCACAGGGCCACGTGGTGTCTGGGTGGAGGCCCATCCTCCCCCATCCGTCCAGGAAAGCTGTCCTGGCTGTGCCGGGTGGCTGCTCCAGGACCCTGTGCTCACGTGGGTAAAGCCCGGAGAGGGCCGCGTCCTGCTTGCTTGACACAGTCACCTCAGGCCTGTTTCACCCAGGAGTCCTGCTCTCAGACACCTATTGCTTTTGTGTTTGATGGAAAGCATTCTGGGAGGTGTTTCAGCCATTGCCATGGAAACAGGGGAAAGCCCAGGACCCACGCCCTTGTCCCCAGCCCAGGCAGAGACATCTCACCCTCTCTGCAGATGGCTGGGGGTCTGTTTTGGACTGAACTGTGTTTCTCCCAAATTCATATGTTGAAGCCCCCAACTTCCAGTGTGACCCTATTTGGAGACAGGGCCTTTATAAAGGTCATTAAATGAGGTCATAAGGGTGTGGCCCCGATCCCATAGGATCAGTGTCCTTGTAAGAAGAGACAAGAGAGCTGCCCCTTCTTTCTCTCTCCCCACCACGTGAGGACACAGTGAAGAGGGGGCTGTCTCCAGGGCAGGAAGGGGCCCTCACCGGAAACCAATTGGCCAGCACCTTGATCTTGGACTTCCCAGCCTCCAGGTCCGTGAGAAGTAAATGTCTGTTGTTTAAGCCCCTCAGTCTGTGGTGTTTTGTTGTTGCAGCCTGAGCGGACTGAGACAGGGCCTATGTGCCCTGATGCTTCTCAAAACCAAATCTGGCATAGACGGTGTCAGAGAGCCAGGAGCAATGCTAATGCAGCTTAATGACTTAGGTTAGGCAAACACCACGACTGCATTGCGTGGCAGCCAGCAGAGAGCTGAGCTCAAGAACCTCTTGATGATCTTGTAACTTGGACAAAGAAAGGGGCAGCACGTGAGCCACCTGAGCCAAGGTAGGTTCCCAGATCACAGATGGCTCAGAAACCTGGGGCATGAGCCTGCTGACGCGTTGGCCCCTTTCTCCTGTTAACGGGTCTCGGGAACCATAATGCCCTCCAATATTTGAGTGGTACTTTGTGCTTGCACAATCCTTTAAATTGCAGAAATTTAAAATACCTCAGTGTAGCAAATCTTCTCTCCAACGTTGCTACCAAGCGTACGAGCACTGCATGATGAGCCCATCGCCAAGTTCTGCGTTGCAGTACCACAAAGTGAGTGCTGAAAACAACGCACATTTAGTACCTTGTAGTTTCTGTGGGCAGGAGCCTGGGCGCGGCCCAACCGGGTCTTCTGCGAGGTGGCTGTGAAGGTGTTGACCGGGGCTGGGTCTCACCGGAGGCTCGACTGGGAAGGGCCCGCTCCCATGCCCACGCGGCTGTTGGGAGGGTTCAGCTTCTTGCTGGCTTCTTCCTTACAGCCGGCCCGGGTGTGAGTGTCCCAGCAAGATGGGGTCACGATTTTACGTAGCCTTTGCCATACTCTGTTGATTAAAAGTAAGTCACTCAGGGGAGGGGATTATGAAGGGCACGGACTCCAGGGGGCACAGCCCAGGGAGGCCACCTTGTAATCCATCTGTTAGGTGGCTCTCTGGCCCCCAGGGATTCATGTTCCTCCCACATGCAAAATACATTCTTTGCTTCTCAAGGTTCCTGAGTCTTATCTCACGACAGCATCTGCTCCAAGTGCAGAAACTCACCATCTAAATCAGGTCCATGCGTGGATGAGGTGCCTTGGTGTAATTCCTCCTGATCTGCCAATCTGTAAAACTAAAGGGACAAGTGACCTCTCCTCTCGCTCCACACCCAACATCCGACGGTGGGACAGGCACAGATGACAGCCGTAGCCATTCCCATTAAAAATAGAGGACATTGGATGTACAAAGGTGCCACTGATCCACAGCAATCCCGAAATCCAGCTGGGCAAATGTAGGGAATTCCTTGACCAGGTTGCACGTCATGGGGATAATTCTCCATGGCTCCGGGCTTTGCCCTCTGCACTCTCTGTTCTGTCCACCGAGTCAGCTTCCCTTGGTATGACAGGCAGCTTTGCAGCCTGCTTCTGCCAGTAGAATTTTGGGGAACTGATAGCCTCTTTTTGTTTTGCTCTCTCTATGCCCCTTTTAGTTCAAGCCAGCAGTGTTTTTGCTGAAATAATTTTTCAGGAACTTTGTGGTCTCCTGTGAATTTCCCTTGGGCTCGCTCCATTAGAAAAATCCATACACAAAGATCTTTTCAAAATAAGCTCTTCTCTACCTTGGGCTCTTGCTCAGGTGGCCCAGGGACCATGCCCTTAAGCTCCCTAGGGTCTTACGGTCTGACTGAGGCTTCCATGAGGAAGGCCTTCATCTCTGCACAGGACTGTTGGTGTGACTTGATGCTCTCACCCTTTGATTTTTCTGAATTTGAGCAAAAGCTTGTACAGTCACACTCTTGGCTTTTTCTGCAGACCACCCTTTCCTGACTGTGCTCAGAATCCATCTTTTAATTTTAACACCATTTGACATTGAGAGATACTAAGACTTTTTAAAATCATCAAGTTCTGGCTCCTTTTAATTTAACTGTTCTGCCCTCAGTGTATGTCTTTCCTCTTGCTTTTTACTATAAATGGCATGAAGAAACCAAACAGTACCTTCCACACCTCACTTAGAAGTGCCTTCAGCTAAATAACCAACTCATCATTGACACATCCTGCTTGCCCTGTAACTACAGGTGGCAATTTCACTAAACTTTCTATTACAACATTCCGCAGACCCTTCTTCCAGGTTCCGACAGCATTTTCCTCCCTTCCCCCCACGTCCTCTCGGGCAGTGATGTTAAGGTTCAGATTTCTACTAACAGTCTGCTCAAGGCAAACTAGACTTCCTCTACCATGACCCTCAAAATTCTTCCAGCCTCTGCCCCATCTGATTCCAAAGCCACTTCCAGATTTCTGGGTATTTGTGACAGCAGCCCCCACTTCCAAGTACCAAATTACTTAATAACTGCTCAGTGCTGTATCACAATATTACCACAAAGCAAGCACGTTCAAACAACACACATTTATTATACTATACCTCGCAGTGTCCGTGGCTCAGGCGTCTGGGCACAGCCAGTGGGGTCCTCTGCCTCGGGGTCTCAGAGGCTGCCATCAGGTGTTGGCTGAATCTGCGGTTGCGCTCCTGGGCTGGGCTAAGAAGGATCCACTTCCAAGCTCTCGTGTCCACTGGCAGAACTCAGTTCCTGTGGTTGTAGGACTGAGGCCTCCCTTTCTTGTGGGCTGTTGGCTGGAGGCCATTCTCAGCTCTAGCGGTTGCCAGCTAGAGGCTGTCCCCTGCTCAGTGCTTCAGCAGAGCCAGCCAGGGAGAGAGTCTTAGCAAGACAGACAGCACAGTCTTACGTCATGTAAGCACAAAAGGGACATGCCCTCACTTTACCATGTTCTGTGGGTTAAAAAAACTCACAGGTCCCGCCATAACCAAAGGGAGGGGATTGCCCCAACGTTCTAGGAGGTGGGTGATTTAGGGCCATCTTAGGCTCTGTCTGCCCTAATGACGTAGGCACCTTCTGAATTGGTTAATCTCCCCTTGGCCCTCAGATCTACTCCATTCTCCTCCCTCCACTGTCCTGCTCTATGGCCTGGGATGCTGCCCTTTAAGGACCATGTTCCTAGGGCTCCCTTGTCCCTCAGCCTTCCCACTGGGTTTGCCCGATGGGAGGCTCAGGCAGAAGGGCAGGAGGTAGGAAGGTGGGTGCTCACTGCTGCCTCCCACCGGCTGCCTCCCAGGGCCCAGCTCCGGTCAGGGAGCTGTGGTCATTGTGTCCCCTCTGCCTGCTCTTCAGGGCTGGGATGGCAAGGTGACCATCTGTGACAGCCCCTTCCTGAACTCTTTTCCTTTGAACCCTGGGATCTTGTTGTCTGTGTCGGCCCTGAGTGTGCTGCCTCCTTCCTGGGTTGGCCTTTCTGGAATGAAGTTTCCCTCCACGTGCTAAAGTCTTTCCTTTATTGTAGCTTTCACCCCTCGAGGTGACAGAGAACATGTTCAAACCCCTTCCTCGTTACAGAAGCTTGTGTTTCTGCCTCTTGGCCACATAGATGGGAGTAAATAAAGTAGTGATCTTGGAAAATGTCTTTTTGACGTAACACTGAGCTCCTTAATACAGGGGCCTGTGTTCCCTCTGGGGCCCTGCACGGGGCCTGTGCCAGAGGACTCACGTGTGCTCTGGGGACCTGGTTACGCCCTGAGGATTTCAGGGCTGAACAGATCCTCACAGACCACCCCTCCTCGTGCTTGCATGAGAGAGAAACTGAGGCTCAGAGGAAGGAAGAGAGTTGGCAGAGGTTACACAGTCAGTTGGTGGTAGGTTTGGGACCTGCCCCGTAGGTGTCTGACTTGCCATTTCTGCCAGAGGTGCCTGACATGCGACATGCATCAAAATGGGAAGAGATGCCCAAAGGCGGGGCGTGGAGGGACGTGGCTGGGTGACTCTGTGAGCAGGTGAGACTCACTGCAGAGGGACAGCTACTGCCTGTGAAGGGCAAGTGCAGCTCAGGAAGGCGCCCACGCCACACTGGCTGTCACCCTTGGCTTCTGCAGGGAATTTTGCTCTCCATATACAGTGGGGTGGAACTTGCATCCTTAACACTAAATTTTACACACCAAGGAGGGTGCAAAGTCCTTGGAACTGCCTGCCTGCCTCCCTCCCCGGGGACCTCATGAGCTTGTGCTGGCCCAGCATGGCTTGGTCCTGGGCTCCATGAGGACGCAGGCCTCACCCTCGCAGGCAGCACCTGGTGAGGACCAAGCAGGCCCGAGGCCCCCTGCAGGGTTGTCCACGGGTTCATCAGGAGACAGGCTGGGAAAGTCCACTTCCTTCCAGCATCGGGCCTGGTCAGTGAGTTACACCAGCAATGTCCCGCCTGTGGCCTGCCGAAAGTTCTGGCAAAGTGGCTCAGCTTCCTTACCTGTCAGATGGAAGCAATGACACCCGAGCTGTGCACCTCCCTGGGCTGTCACGAACATCAGGAGGGAGGTGCCGGTCCAAGGCTCTGTGAGGTGGGGACCCTGCCAAGGGATGTGGACAGCAGCACAGTCCCAGGGGCACCATTTGCCTTGTCTGTTAGAGCCGGCCCTGCCCACACGCTGGACTCAGCAGCCCTTCTCCCAGGGAAACACACCTGTGCCCCGAGAGGTGTGTACCCACACCTTCACAGCAGTGACGTTTGAGACCTCAAAACCTGGCCTCAAACCAATAAGAAAATGGATAAAGAATTGGGGTGTGTTTATATGAAGAACACAGCGAGCACTCCTGAGCGTCCCGCCCGAGGGCGGGGAGGCAGGGGCTCTTCTCCCCACTCCTGCCCTCACCACGGAGACAGCCCAGGCCAGGGGGCGGCAGCAGTGACAGCAAGTGATCTTTACATACATAAACACACGGATGAACGTCAAGTGCAATGTGCAGGAAATGCTAAATACCAGAAGAATACAAAAATACAAAGTTCAGGCAACTCTAAACTATGTGTTCTTAGGTGTGAGCGTACAAGTGGGGAAACTGAGAGAAAGGAGGGAGAGGTCCGCAGCCAGCCCGGGGGGTGCTTGTGTCTGGGTCCTAACTACCTCCGCCTTTGCCCCTGGGGAAGATGTGGCTTCCTGGCGGGCGCTGGGACCCAACACCCCCTTGTGCTGAGCAGAGCTGTGTGGCCGAGGTCAGGCCTGCGGAACGTGGGGGAGGCGTATGTGCCACATTGCTCCCCAGCCCATAAACCCACCTGTGCCATCCCCCGTGCTCAGCCTTCCTCCCTCCCTAACTGCAGGTTGGGGTGGATGTGGACGCCAGGATGACTTTGGGAAGCCCTGTGTTGAAGGTGGCGCAGCCTCTGTCAACGGGGGCCCCGGACCTGGCCTGGAACACCATGCCTCCGTCCCTGTGCCAGTGGGACCTTATATGAGCCAGAAGTAAATCTTTATTTTCTTACACCACTGAGATCTTGGGTTCTTATATGGCAGCAGGGGTCAGCACACACAGTGGCCCAGGCCACATCCGGCCCCTTGCCTGGTTTTGTGTGGACCTACACTTGCAACGGTTCCTCACGTTTCTCCAGGAGTGCATTCTGACTCGTCACACACAAGCCTTCGTAATAGTCTCAGTTCCTCCTCTTGGCGCATGTAGCGGAAGGTATTCCCACCCGGCTCTTTAGGAAAAGGCAGGCTGCGTCCGGCACGGCCGACTTAGGCCAGGCTCCCTCAGAAGCTGTCTCTGAGATGACGGTGGAGCGTGAGCAGTTGGTTTGGGGGCGACCCCAGGAAGCCCTGCTAGGGAACGGGGCACACATCGAGTGGGCCACCACTGTGAAAAGCTGGGGCTCGGTCCACGGGGGCCGCCAGTGACCAGACGAGCGCTCCTGAGCGTCCCGTCCGTGGGGATGAGGCAGGGGCTCGTCTCCCTGCTCCTACCCTCACACAGAGAGAGCCCAGGCCGGGGGCGGCAGCGTCGGCTACAGCTGCCTTCGCTGAGACGCCTCCACTTGACGGATGCGGAAACTGAGGAGCAGTCCCGGCTGTAGGAGCAGGAAGAGGTGGAAGCCGACCTGAGCCCAGCCTGCTGTCCCTGGGTGTGTGGCCCCCACTCCCCTACCTTGCTGTGGTTCTCAGGCTCGGGCCAGCAGGGCCTGGCGGGTTACGAGGAGTGTCTGTGTCTCCCGGCAACAGGCATCACACCAGGAGCTGGCCTGGCGCCTCCGCCCGCCAAGGCCGGGGAGCCATGTCATCACTTCAGGAATAAATTCACTGGCCTAAGACTTTATTAAACTCTACCCAGACCCAGGGCCCAGAGCCTAATGCGTCCCAGATGCCCAGGGCAGGCCTTCAGATGCGGATTTTCCATGTAAGGCCAGGGTGATTTCAGCCCTGCTCCAAAGCCCGGCTGGCACAGTGGGCATGTGCCTCACGTCCCCAGAGTTCCTCGGTCCTGGAATTAGCTCCTCAGCTCATGGTGCTGTGGGCTGGAGAGTTTATCCAGGGATAATAACATGGGCCCATGAAATCACAGGATTCCCGGGGCTGGGTGGGACCACAGCGAGAGCTCTGCTGCATCCCCTTGTTGGACGGAGTGGGAGAGAGTGGCCGGGGAGGGAAGGGCGTGCCACGTCTCGCGGCTACTTTGCATCGGGACTGAGACTTCTTCGCAGCGGAAAACCGTTCCCAGCGGCCATAGCGCCAGGTGCCCCTTCTCCGGGGCAGGGTGGTTGGGA
This sequence comes from Daubentonia madagascariensis, assembly GCA_023783475.1. Lineage (NCBI taxonomy): Eukaryota > Metazoa > Chordata > Mammalia > Primates > Daubentoniidae > Daubentonia > Daubentonia madagascariensis. The sequence goes on from JAKFHU010000776.1 coordinate 1,124,886, forward strand.
AAAACCTGGGTGGCCTGGGGTGGGGTGGAGGGAGGACCCAAGCCCAGGGGTGTGTTCAAGGGACCCTGTGGAGAATAGGGTGGTGGCCCTGCCTGCCTCAGTGGGCTCCTCTCCTCGCCCAGGACCAGGCTCTGTCCAGCGCTGGGGACTTCTTTCTTCTGGTGGCCATGCCACATTGCCATTGCAACCTTCTAGGAGGTTCCTTCGACGAGCACCTCTCTGCCAACTCGTTGAGAACAGCTGGTTTCTCTGCAGAGAGCATGTGTGCTTGTTGTGGGTAATTCAGACAGTGGAGCCAGGTTCACACGCGGGGGAAATGGCCCCAAAGCCCACTGCAGGACAGAGCCCAGCTAAACCCCAAGCCCAGAAATAGAGGGAAAGATGGACCCTGCATGGCCCACACTGCTCACTGTCACTGTGCACGTCTGCCAGCAGTCCAGTGGCTGCATTTGCCGCTGTGAGGACACCGTCGCTCTCCGAGGTGGGGAGATCTCCAGTGCCCTCCGCCCCCACCTCCCCTTTCCCGACCGGTCAGGGTGCCAGTCAGTATTCAGACCGGGGTAACAGGGGCTGACGGCTCACCCCTCCCACCCTTTCCAGTGTGCCGTGCAGAAGCCCCTCCTGCCCTCTCTGGCACGCCACGCAAGAAGAACGTGAGCTGAGCCCAGTGTCCTCCTGGGGCCTGGCCATCCTGCTCCCCTCCTCTCCACAAGGTGGCTGAGCGTGCTGACCGTGCCCTGGGCTCCTGCCCCACGGGGAGCTGGAGAGTGGAGCACCTCCAGGTCTGGCTTTGAGCCCACGTCACAGACCCCAATCTGCGTTGCTGGAGCTCTCTGTTAGGTGGCATGAAACCGAAGCCCAGAGGGGAAGCAGCCAGGGCACGGCTGGGGTGCAGCCGGGGCACACAGATCCTCACTGGCCCTTTCTGCATGTGGACCCTGCCTCTGTGAGGAGGGGTGGTGGGCGGGCTGGACGCAGGCGTTCCTCCATGTTCTAGGGCACCACCTTCCACGACCACATGGACGCTCTGTAGCCACGAGCAGAGCAAACCCTCTCTTCTTCCAGTCTGATGGTAAGAGACATTTGGGTGGTTCACACTGCTTTGTTAATATTTGGTTATTAAGTATGAAAAGTCTGATTTCCTTAAGTACTAAGTTTGACAGTGGACATCTCTGACATTTCACTTCGACACTTCTTGTTTTGTTTATGGTGAAGGTGCATCCTCAGTCTTTCAAACCACAGTTTGGATTGTGATTATCTTTCATATTTTTTTTAGAGAAATTTTTGTGAAACGATGGCTAAGTAAAAAATTCGTGTTATTGTTGAATATGAGTTCCATTGTGGAACCCATGCAGTGCAGATGGCTCCAAATATCAATGAAGTGTTTGGGAAGGATGTGGCTAATGAACACTGAAGGGTGGCCTTACTAATAACCTATCAAACAGAGGAAAATAACCTACCTGACAGAAAGTGAGAGAAATAAACTCACAGCACAACTACACTTTGTTTAATTAAAACACCTGTGGCCTAACTCGTTACCTCTAAGAGTCCTTTCTCAGCCTTGAAGGGCCCTAAGCAGACAGTAGGGGTGCGAACTCCCTGCTCCAGCTCTCTGCCTCAGTTCCTGCCAGAAAAACCAGATTCCAAGGACTCAGATAAGCTGGCCTCATGGAGAAAAGAGGAAAATGAAGAACTCCCTGACGTCTCGCAGCCACTTCTGTTATCAGTCTGCTGAAGCAGGGGGAAAAAAGCCACTTTTACCCTTTACAGCACCAAGCCACTTTCCTCAGCTGCCCGGCATTTTCACGCCTCCTTCCGTGTGCCCTGACTCCTCTCTCTCTCTGTGTCTCAGAAAAATAAATAGACTTTTACTTCTGTGTATCCTAATCACTGAGTGAGAATTCTTTCTCCAACCCACCGTGAGCTCCTAGTAAGTTTTCCACCCTGACAAACGCACAGTACGTCGATGGTTTGCGAAGTTCCATTCTGGCAAGTTTAATCTTGAGAATGAGCCACGTGGGTGACCTGAGACCAAGGTGGACGATGATGAGCTGAAAGCTGTAGTGGAAGCGAATCCATCTCAACCTATGCATGAATTAGCAGCAAAGTTTGATGTTACTATTCCAACAATATTGGACCATTTGAAACAAATCAGCAAGATAAAGAAGCCAGATAGATGGGTTCCGCATGAATTAAACAAGCATCAGAAGAGAAATCATCTCGAAGCTTGCCTTTCTTTTTTGTCACGACATAAAGGCGAACCACTTCTACACCGTATTATGTGTGGTGAAAAATGGATTCTTTTTGACAATTGCAAGCGTTTGGCACAATGGGTAGATAAAGACGAAGTGCCAAAACACAGTCCAAAACCAAATATTCATCAAAAAAAGCTAATGGTGTGTGTTTGGTGGTCCAGAGCTGGTATTATCCACCACAGCTTCATGAAACCTGGTCAGTCGATTACAGTGATGTCTACTGCAACCAGTTGGACGAAATGATGAGGATGCTTGCGATTAAGCAGCCTAGATTGGTTGATAGAGACAGGCTGATCCTCTTGCAAGACAACGCTCGACCACATGTCACACAAACAACGCTGCTCAAACTACAGGGGCTGGACTTTGAAACTCTCTGTCATCCACCGTATTCACCAGACCAGGCACCAACTGACTACCACTTCTTCCAGACTTTGGACCACTTCTTGCAAGGAAAAATATTCAATTCTCAACAAGCTGTGGAAAATGCCTTTCACGATTTCATCACCACTCGCTCTCCAGACTTCTTCACTGCTGGCATAAACAAGCTACTGTTAAGATGGCAAAACTGTGTCGATAATTTAGGTGCATACTTTGATTAATTGTACTGCTTCTTGTTTGAGATATAATAACCTACACTTTTGATTCGAAATTGGACATTTCATATTTAATGACATAATACAAATGATGCTTAATGAACATTTCTGTACTTGGCCTTCCAGACGAGGACTACCAATTCTGATCCAGTGCTTTTTCTTATACTGTGATGCACATTGGCAGATGACCTCTGGGAAAGCAGCCCTCCTCCACCTCCCCCAAGAGCAAGCAAGGATGCTCACTGCCCCACGGACTCCCAGACAGAGCACCTGCTCATTTTGCTTTTCGTCCCCTGTCGTGAGGCAGGATGGAGTGTTGCTCCTCCTGCCAGAATGCCTCGTCCCTTCAGGTGTGTGAGTGTGACCACAGTGAGCTGACGGTCGGGGGGCTCCCCCTGCCTCACATGGCCGCGTGGCCCACACAGCAGGAGATCATGCCTCTCAGGCAGAGCCCGGTGCAGCTACTCCTGCTCAGGCAGCCCTCCTCCAAGCAGTGACGTGGGAACCCGGCTCCCTTCATCTGGGGGCTCCATCCGGGCTCCCTGAGTCCCCTTCAAAGAGGGTGCATGGAGGGGCCCCTGTCTATGAGGACCCACCTCGACCCAGAAGCACTTCATGACACTTCCTACCTTCCATGGCTGAGAACTACAAGGGGCTGGGAAACGTCCCTGCTGGGCAGCTGCGTCCCACAGCGATTGAACCAAGGAGGGGAGTCAGAGTTTTGGTGGCAGCGGCTGCATCTGCCACGGGCTTCATCCTCGGGATCCTGGCCTGTAGCCCTTCCTGGGGGATTTTAACCATCTATGATCTCATGTGCTTTGTGTTGATTTCATGGTCAAATGATCAGAATTTGGGGACATCTGCTGTCTGCCTTCAGAACTTCCACATCTCATCTTTCCTTCCAGCATGAGATGAGGGGACAGTGGAAAACTCTGCAAGTGCTGAGCTGTCCTTTTGGCTGGACTTTGCGGAGAGCAAACCTCCCACCTCCCACCAGCCCCCTCCTGCATTTCAGCCGCCGGTCCACTGGGATCAGGGAAGCAGAAGGCAGGTGCTTGGACGAGGCATCGTCTGGCTGAAACAGAAGGATGTGCTCTTTGAGGGTGACAGCTTCCGAGCACACAGGTCCCACTCAGGCCTGTGACCATGGCAGACGCTGCTGTTTGGCCATGGAGCCTGGAGGGAGCCTCAGAGCCCTTCTTCATGTGGTGCCCTTGGAGAAAATAAATGAAGACCAGCCAAATGGGATCAAGTGAAGGCTATTAATTCAGAGCTGACTGCAGCAACAGAGTCAGCCACTGTCACGTGCATTTTGGCAGAGGCTCAAAGGCAGGCACAGGGGTAGGAAAACTGTATACTGTAGCGGAAAAAAGGGAGGGCTTCATGTATGCTGGGGTTGGGGGCTGTTGGCCTGGGGTAGCTGGAGGAGGGCAGCCTGTGTGGTTGGTTAGGGGTATGGATTTAGTTCTCTCTCGATGGTCCTAAGTTGGAAGTGATGACAAAAATTAGGGAAGCTGTAAGTTACTAATCGAGTCCTGGCCATTTTGGGCTGATTGTTACAGGGGCTATTGTTTGGCCTCCTAGACTGTTTCCAAGAGATATTGGTCTGACTTAACCATAAATCTGACACAGCAGGCTGGCTTCCTGGGCTGGTTACTATAGACACTGGGCTGGCTTCCTGGGCTGGTTACTGCAGATACTGGGCTGGTTTTCTGGGATGGTTGCTGCAGATTGTGGTCAAGTCCTCTGTTTATATGTGACCTGGCCGGTGCCCGTGCACACACACAGTCTCTCACTGGCTGGGGGCACTATCTCTGGCTTGTGGGAAGCTCCCCTTCCCACAGGAGCACATCTCCCGTGGTGTACTGACTGGACACATTCTCCGGTGACTTCAGTGTCACTGTTGAACACCTACTCTATCTCTGGCCCTGTGGTCAACACAGGGAGGACATGAAGACACATAACAGAGGGGCCCACTTTAATGAACTTCTCGTCCAGCTGTGGAGGAGGACTTTTGCCATGAGGAGCCCCCCTACCCTAAGTGGCCCTCCTCAGAGGACAGGAGCCAAGTAAGGAACACCCCAAGGTGAGGGGCTGGGAAGACCCAGTCTTTGGAGCCACCAGCCTGGGTTCAAACCCTAACTCCACTGCCTAAGGTCAGGGCCCTTCTTGGAGCCTGTGTCCTTGTAGGATGGGGCGATGCCACCAAACTCGCACAGTCTGGGAAGGTTAGAGATCAGTGATGCAAAGCTCTGGCTCATGGGAGATGCTCGAGCCAGCTCCTCACTACTGATGACCGGTCTCCTGCTTGTCGTCAACAGTAAGGAGGGGTCTGCTTGTTCCACAGGAAGGAGAGGTTCTTTCCCTCAGGATTTTAGGGGAGACAGTGGAAGTTGCAAATGGCCACACCCACACTTTAGCATGAAAATGCTGGGGTGCACACGCTGCAGTCATCTCAGACACACTGACATCCACACTGAAGAGACAGGCAGCTGGGACCCGAGAGGAAGCGCGTTCTCACCAGAGGACTCCAGGCACCACTAGAGGTTGCCAAGGACGGGTCTCTGCTCTGGCCTGGAGTCCTCTCTGCCGCAAAAGAAGTCCTGAGAGCCATCCTGGATTCAGTCCGCCCGTGTTCAAATCTTGACTCCACCAGCTGGGCTGGTGTGGACACTTCAGAGCCTTCCCTGGTGAAGTCCTGGTGATAACGTTGGCCCTTTGGGAGCAGCCAGTGGGATAACCAGGGAGAGCATCTCGCCTGGGGTCTGGCCGGAGCGTCACTCAGTTGGGATACCCAAGGGTAATATTAAGAGAAGCGCTAGGACGTTGTGTCACTGTGTTTCTGTGTGCGCCACCCTGCCCTGCCCTGCCCTGTCCTGCCCTGTGTGCGTCTGGGTGTCTGGGGCTTTTCAACCCCATCTCGTGTGTAAGGACTTATGGGAAGAAGCTTTCAGCAGAGCATGTGAGTTGTTGCTGCTTCTTATTAGATGTGGCTCTGCGGAAACAGTGGTGGCCTCTCTTGCCTGTCCCGGGAGTGACTTTGCTCCCCACATGTGGGTCCATGGTTCTCCCAGCTTTCTTTCCCTGTGGGCATTCTGTGAGTGTGCCGTGGGCGTGCTGGGGGGGTGTGTGCCAGGGGGTGGGTGACATGGACGTGCTGGGGGCATGCTGAGGGTGTGCTGTGAGTGTGCTGGGGGCGTGCTAGTTTCCCTGTTCTGTGTTCTCTCTGGACCAAGAAGGGGCTTCATCAAAATCTGAGCCCAAAACAGGATCCTTCTGTGGCCAGAAATACGGCCCCCAGGACAGCCTGAGAGAGTGACCATCGTAAGGGCTCACGTTAGAGAGCCCAGAGCCTGCTGTAAGGAAGGCACGTGACAGCGTCATTCACAACACCGAGGGCCTGTTAGGTGTAGGCGCAGCATGAGTGTTTGCTGACTCGACAGAAGAAAAGTTTGTTGTTTGCTGTTTTACAGATGCGGAAATGGAAGTCAGGGATGAAGTGACTCGTTGTGGGTCATGCGGCAACGGGGAGCTGTGGTTCGAACCAATGTCTGACTCAGTGCTGCCGTGACCATCCGGTACTCTGCCCACCCTTGTGCCGACAGTTTCTCTCCTGCCTCCTTGTCCCTCTCACTGCAGGGCAGTAAGTGCTGGGTAAAATTTGCCGAATGGTCAAGCTGGAGTGAAAATCATTGCCAACTTGGGTAAAATTCCATACCAGTCCCGAGCCCGGGCTGGGGACATCCTGGGAGCTGCATTTTCTTGACGGCTGGTGGAGGTGCCCCTCGCCTGGTCTGTGTCTGGTCACTCCCTGGGATTCTGACGAGGGAGGTGGCATCCGAGAGAAGAATGGGCCCCGACCACAGCACCCGACCGGGGGGGGAGAGGGGAGGCCGCCCAGCTAAGCCTGTGCGGCCAGCAAGCCCCGATCTGCTGCTGAAGAATTCCCGACATGAGCGTTAAGAAGCAGTCCATATGGTTCAGAAAAGCCTGCTCACGCCCTTCCCAGCATCTGCTACTGATTAAGGATCAGTGAGTTCACCCTCCAGGCCCCCGAGCATTGCTGGTTTGCGTGTTCTTTAAGTGGACAGTTAGGATTAAAGAGGGTTCCAGGGGTTTGTGCAATCCTTTAAGATAAGAAGTCCAATTGGGGTTTTGAGCAGATTTCTTTGTGCTGCCAAAGCATTCCTGAGAGTCCAGAGTTGGAGCAAAGCCCTGCGCTAGTCGCGCGTGCTGCTCACCACAGTTGGGTGGGAGCTCGCTGGGAGCACGCAGCCCCGCCGAGCTGGTGTTCTGTTCACTTCTCCTCCGTTCACTCAGACTCAGCCAGCGGCTCTTGCTCTGGGCTGGGTGCCTTCTGCAGCACTGAGCGGGCAATGGTGAGAAGAAACAAAACAGGGCAACCCAACCGCAACCTGTTCCCTGCCCCAAAGAAGCGAATCCTCTCGAGGGGATGGGAGAAGTTAGCCAAGTGACCTGGGACCTGAGAATTAGCTCAGGGAGTGCCGAGAGGACAGGTGCTCAGCACTGTGGGGGCCAGAACTTGCCCAGGGGGTCAGGGAGGGATTCCTGGAGGAAGCGGTGTCTGAGTCAGAATTTTGAGGGCTGAGTAGGAGTTATCGGTGTGGAGCGCTGGGGCTGTAGCCTTACAGGCAGAGCAGACGGCCTACGCTCCGTGGCAGGAGGGAGTGTGGCCAGTGTCAGGGCGCAAGGCGGGCGAGGGAGCTGGTGACTCGGGGCAGTGGGGAGGAAGAGGGCAGGCTGCTTTCCCAGGAGCACAAGGTGATCCCTGCATCAGTCAACCCTCCAGATGAATTAGGTCCTGGAGCTGGTCCTGGGGTTAATGCTTTAGTCTCTGGGAGAGTCTGGCGTTTGGGGGGTAGGGGTGGGGAGGTCACAGTTCACTGACTGGTAAGGCGGTATTTCAATATTTAAAACCCTGTCCTAGCTGTCCCAGTGTCCCAGCTTCAGGGAAGCCCTAGGGAAGGGAGTAGAGCATGTGGGGTGGGGTGGGGACGTCACCAGATGCCATCTGGTTAAGCTCCCCTGACTGCAGGGTGAGGACAGGGTTCCCACAGTCCTCCGGACACGAGGTGGTGTGGGACGAGGGTTGGCGGCAGTGGGTGGAGTGTCGGCCCAGGGCGCAGGGCCGCTGGTGGGGCTTGGGGATGGGCCGACTCTGCCTTTGCCCGGCTTAGTCCCTGTGGAGCCTCTTCCCAGAAGCCGTCTCTCGGAGTCTTGTCCTGGATTTTCACTTCTCGACACAGTCTAATTAGTAGTCGTGTCAAACAAGCTGGGCGGTGCACTGCACGGTATGTGTCTGCCCAGGTCCTGCTGCCAGCGGGGGCTGCACCCCGCGCGTGGTTAATTTCAAGGCAGGGAGCCACTGCACGTTTCCTTCTTTGCAGACACAACCAACACCTCCCTTTTCGGGACAGCCTACAGGGTTGCTAGCTTGTCCTAGTTGGCTCCCCTGCAAGGCAGAGCCCGAGACCAGGATCTGGGGCAAGGAATTTGCCTTGGAGGGGATCCTAGGGTCAGCCTAAGGCACGGGGAGGCTGACGAAGAGGCCTCAGGAACGGCGGAGCTGGGGTCCTCGGGGGCTTTGGCGCAATGGCGCTTCGGTCCTTCTCGTTCATGGACTCGGCAGCCCCCATGGCCATTGAAAGCTTTTTGGGAAAGAAGCAGGGGACATGGGTCATATTTGGGAACGGTCCGCAGGTGACTGCAGGGTGCGTGGAGGCAATCTGGGCGGCGCACTAGCGTCTACATCCCCTGCAGCACCGTTAAGTCCATTTTGACTTGTTCTTGATTCTTTGCTGTGGTGTCTCGTAGCTTCCTCCCAGAACTATTGAATCAGGAGTGCTAGTGGGGCAAGCCGCAGCCCCTGCTGCTGTGGTCGCTGCCAGCGCTGGAACTGAGATTCACCACCTCGCTCCTCTGCCCCCGAGCCGGCGTCCCCTCGCCCTGGACCAGCACCTCTGTAATCGAGACCTTCCTCCTGAGGGCTCGGAGGACTCTGCCCACTTTGCCCTGACCAGGCGTGGCCACTGGGATCATCCATCTGCTTGGTTCCCTGAGGGCACCAAAGGGAGACCAGGAATACAACCCCTGCCCTGTGACACAGCGGCCACCACGGCTCCTCCTGGTGAGCAGGGAGGGAAGTTGAGCAGAGGGTCTCCGTTCTTTGCTTGCCCACGTGGCCAGGCAGCATTTGCAGCGTTAGGTCAATGGGATCCTTATTAAGTTCCCTGGAGGAAGTGTCCCATCCCAGGGACCAGGACCTCTAACCCTACAGAGAAGGATCCCTCCTGCCTTCACTTTTGGTTTCTGGGCCCATGCCCTCTGGTTATCGGGGCCTTGGCACTCCATAGTCCACTGGTTCCAAGTCACGTTGCATCTTGAAGGATAATTGTTTGAAATATATATATTGTATGTTTTTCCTTTTCTCTTTTAAATTGCTTAATTTTTATTGAGGTGAAATCCACATGACATTAAAGCATATAATTCAGTGACATTTAGTGCATTCACGATGTGCGACCACACCTCTCTCTAGCTTCAAAACCTTTTCGTCGTTCCAGAGGAGCAGCCCTTACCCCCAAACAATCACTCCTGCTCCCCTCCCCCAGCCCTGGCAACCACCGATCTCCTCTCTGTCTCTCAGGATTTGCCTCTTCCGGACATTTCATATAAACGGGATAACATAATACGTGGTCTTTTGGGTCTGACTTCTTCCACTGAGCGTGTTCTTAAGGTCAATCCCGTGGCAGCAGGCGTCGGAGCTGGACAACATTCCATCGTACAGATGGACCACATTTTGTTTATCCCTCATCTGCTGTCAGATATTTGGGCCGTCCCCCCCTTTTCCGCATCTCACAGGACAGCGCCTGCTCCGCAGAGCTTCCCCCAGGCCGAGACTTCAGCCAAGACTTTCAGGCGACTTTCCGTGTTCTGTCAGGCTGGCAGGTTCCGGGTGACGAGGTGGGTCCCGGTCATGGTTCCTCTGTCACCTCCTTCACATCAGCAGGGCCCTTGGCCAGAGGCAACATATTTAGGATCACGTGTTGGCCAGTGAGATGCTCTGTGAGGCTTGCAAAGCGCGGTTGGCGAGGCTGCCTCATGGATAGGGAAGGCAAACCCACGCCTGGGATGCCAACCCACCCCCAGCAAGGCAAACTGCCTCCAGGTGGAAGGGTCGACAGGTTCTGATGGACTCAGCTTGTCACAGAGACGCTGGTTGGTCTCCTTTGGGAACAGAGCCTCTCTGTGGAGGGCTCGAGTTGCTCTCTGCAGCTGTCGGCTCAGCACTCGGCAGTGGCAGACGTGGAGTGGGCTGGGCGAGAGGAGCCCCTGGCCATGGGGGCTCCACGCCACGCTGCTCTCCCCATTCAAGCTCTGGTGGGGGGAGGCAGCGTGGCCCTCACTGGAAGAGCATCCTCTCCTTTGGCTGTGCTCACCCCGGGTGGTCCGTGGGCACACCTCTTCCCAGATCTCCTTGTCTCCAGCTCTCCGGCCTTGCCCTTGCAGGCCCTGGCCATCCTCCCGGGCCACCTGCCACTGCCCCGGGGTCAGCACATCCGCATCTCCAGCCACTTCCCCTCCACACAAAGTTGACGGCAAGGGTCCTGCTCGAAGCTCTGTCTTTCAGGGCCACCCCAGGGCTGACTCGAGGTCAGTGCTGTGGCTGTGATGTGCAGGCAGTCACTGGGCAGCCAGGCGTGGGGTCAGCGGAAATTCCACGTTAGCAGAACATGAAACGTGTGGAAAATAAGGGCCGACAGGTCCCACCCAGGAGTGCGTATAGAATAGTCTCAACGACTGCTGTGGTTTTGTCATTTATTGAATGGTGCAAACCCACAACTATTTTTTTATTGTTGGGTAATGCTTTTTAAATTTTGCAATAAATCCATTCAGCAGCAACAAGCAGGAAAAAAAAGTCATGCTTAATAACCATATTGAATTTTTATTTTTATTTCTTTTTCTCAAGAGAGTTGATGGTGAACATTGAACTTGTGTAAAGTGGATGTTGAATTAACCATACGACATGGGCTGCAGTGATGTTATTGTGTGTGCCAGGACCACAGTGAGTTGCCAGGTATGGCCTTGTCCATGCCACACAGGGGTGTTCACTTTAGAAAGACTGGCAAGGATCACAGCGGGGCTTTAACACAGGACATGTGAAGCCTGTCGTTTCAACCGGATGAAATGCCTGTTCTTCTATTTAATAAATTCATTTTCCTTGCTTTTTATTCCATGTCTTCTTGTGCGTGGATTGTCAGAAGAACTCTGCATACCATTGAATGAGGCCTGTTTGGATTGGCTCACCAGGGTGTCAAGTGGGAAATCAGTTAAATTAGTTCCAATAATACTTGATTTTTCCCATCCAGTTGCTGGAATCTAGGTAAAGCATCTGGAAGTTCATTTTCTCACATGTGAACCATCTGATGCACGGTCAATACTGCTGCAAATTCAGTAAGAAAATGTCAACACTGACATTTTATTTGTCGAGGATCACAGCACCATGGCAAAAATTATAGTGTTCTAACTCAGTTAAGAAGCCCATTATTGGGAACCGGTTGTGGTGCACACAAAACTCCTAACTGCAGTTAAATAAGCTTCATATTCAACCAGCAGAAGTAGAGGGTGTAGTTGTCAAAACATCCGTGCATTTCTATATACCCACAGAGTAACTAACCTGGAGTCCAGTTGGTGTCAGAGGAGATGTGTAATTAAAGAAGAAAAGCCCTCAGCATGGGAGCATGAACTTTTTCTTGCTGCCTGTTGTCATTCAGAGTTTAGAAATGTTGGAGCCATTGAAGAATTACCTTATAATTCAATCTAAGTGTCCTACGATGGTATTGAACATTTTTGAAAATGAGTCTCAAAATTTGGTCACATTTTATTTAAAATCATTTAGAGGTTTTTAATAAAACTATTTGGCAGAGTGTCAGAGCACTTGAGCTTTTGAATCTTTTTTTCCACAAAGGCAAACACACTGAAGCGTATCCCTATGAAAGCAAGGAGGAAACAGAACAAATTTTACTGCAGGGTCACCGTGTGCAAGATTTAATTTCAAAATTGTATAATTGTGCTTTGGAAAATCTTTATATGTGGGAAGAATGTTTTGTTGGTGCTTTTACGTTAAATGGATACATTTACATCCTGAATCTAAATGGAACAAAATTGAGAAGGCCATTCAAAAGAATCATATGCAGAGACAACCTATTTGAATTGTGTCTTAAAAATGTATTTGTTGAAGCCAGGCACGCTAAATACACTGCCTGTGAGAATATTTGGGCTGAAATATTTACACATTTAGGCAAAAAAAAAAAAAAGGTAGCAAACAAAAAAAAACCCTAAACAAATAGACCTAGGATTGTAAATATTCTCCATCCAGCAGAAATTGCTCTGACTTTATCAGGTATCTCAGCATCTGTTGAGAGCACATTTGCTCAAATAAATATACGATGGTCTACAGAGAAATAGCTATTGAGGGCATCAAAAAATTCAAGTTAATTAACATAAATTTGAATGTGTTGTCAGGAATTTCATGAAAAAAATGTAAAAATAATGCCATATTGAAAATAAAACACCAGCAGCAAGTATCAGAGACCGACACAGCTGGGATAATGATTGGACCACGTGGTTATGTACCAAAAAATAATCAATACGAAAATGTCTATGTTGCCTTAACATACACAGATATGTTTTCCTATTTGTAAAAAGCATTTTATTTTTGAAAATAGTTTTTGAATAGAACTATTTTATAGAGCCACTGTTATAGGACAACCAATGTGTTGGTAAAACATACATTTCCAGCCTTACAATTTCAGTGATGTCTGTGCCCTGCCACTAGCAATCCTAGGTGTCTTGGCTTTGGGGAGGAGCCACAGGGTTACCCCAGCTGCGGGTGAGGGAGGGGCATGGCGCCTCCCCCTGTTGTCCTTGGAGCCCTTGCCCCCCCCATCCTTCTTTCTCCTCCACGCCCCATCTCTGGACTGTGGCCCCACGAGAACAGCCGCAGAGCCAGCACCTGCTGGCCCAAAGCCCACTTGCCATGAATGAGTGAATGAGTAAATGGATGAATGTACGCATGGAGGAATGAAGGAATGGTTGGGCTGTGACCCTCCTGCTTCAGGGCCATGGCTGCATTCCTGGGCTGGAAGCCCCTCCCTCCTCTGCCCCACCTGGTCAGCCGCTCCTCCTCTGCCCTGGCTCAGCTCAAACACACCTGCTGGGGACCTCCATGCCCACCCAGGCCAGGCGGGGCTCGGGCCTCAGAGCTTTGAGCTCGGTTTTCAATCCCAATCATGCTGAGTACACCCAGGCAGTGTGCTGGGCTCCCGGGGGCATTGTAGGGAACTGCTCTTCTCCCACCCACACCATCGCCCTTGCTGAGTCTCCCTCCCTGGCCCTGTGGGGCACCCAGGACAGATTGCATGGGTTTGGGGCACTTTGGGGGTGTCAGGCAGGCTTGCTGGTGGGCAACCTAAAGCAAAACTTCCCTCTCCCCAGTTTCTACCCTTAGCCCTCCTCTCCCGCTACCAAAGTGTGGCGGGGTGGGGGGAGTCCGGGTCTGCTCCCCCACTGCCCGGCTCCACTCCTGCCCCCTTGCCCTCCTGCCTCTGGTTTCTCCGGGTGCAGGAGAGGAGGTGAGAGGGACCGTGGGGCTCCTTGGCCTGGGGGGCTGTGCTTGCTCCTCTCCTGGCTGCTGGGCCCTCTTTAGGAGGACGGCTCCATGTGCGGGTGAGTTTGTGGGTTCTCCCCGACCTATTGCCCCAGCCCTGTCCCCCTCCAGCTAGGGGTCTTGACCCCAACAGTGCTCACTCCCATCACACCCCTCCCAGCTTCTCTCTGTAGGGCCGCCCTTGTGGGTGGGGTCCCTTGAAGACCCTGGGGGAACCAGCAGGGGTTTAAAGGCTCATGGTGGGGCTGGACCCACCCTGGGACCCTGGGCACTGAACGCAGTTTCCATCCAGGCAGCTCCCCGAGCCTCTCCTTTTCTGCTCTCCTCTGCACTGGGCATGGAGAGAAGGCAAAGGGGCGAGCTTAGTTCGTGGAGGCTTGGGGGTCTGGCCTGCTGTGTGACGGACCCACCCTAAGCTTCTGTCCATGGGCTGTAGGATGGGCTGGTGACAGCCGGGCCCGTCTCTGGGGGGGGTCTGAGTGCCACTGCAGCCCGGAGGGCTTCCTGGAGGCACCTCAGGGCAGAGAAGGGGGTGCAGCGGGAGGCGGGCAGGCCTGTGTCCTCACCCACCTGGGCAGCCTCGTTGTCTGACAGCTGTGGGGGTACCTGTGGAAGAGCCCCTGAGAGGATGGAGAGGAGGCCTGTCAGTGGGGCCTCTCGGACGCACAGAGTGCCCTGGGGTGGCTGGTGGTGGGGACGTGGCATCTGCAGCCCAGGCTGGCTGGCCTGTCCGTGGGAGGCTGGCCGGGGCTGAGTCATCACAGCTGAGAGCTGAGCAGAGTGGGCCCAGCTGCTCGCAGCGCCTTGGGGATATCCTTGTGTTATGACAGAATGAAGCCGGAGGCATTCCTGCCTGCTGACCTCCTGGGAAAGGGCCGGCCGAGGCCACAGCGTTGGCGCAGTGGGGGCTGGGCCATGGCCGCCCCCACATCCAGCCTGCCCTGCCTGTGTTAGGGGGACCCCTCATCCTTGTTTGCCCAGGACTGAGGGGTTTCCCCGGACTCCAGCCTTTCAGTGCCAAAGCCGGGGGAGGCCCGGACAACGGGACAGTTGTCACCCTTGTTGGGACTGCACAGCTGGAGAACATTCACTATTCCTCCTCGTACTGTGGCCTGGGGTGGGGAAACAAAGGCTCATAGAAATTAAGAAACAGGCCCACAGTCCTGAAGTTACTGAGACCAGAACCTAGAGTTCTGAGTCCAGCCCAGTCTGCTCCTAAAGCTGCAGTCTAGCCCAGGGTGGCAAATGTGTGGCACTCGTGTGCTCCTTCCCACCCAGCCAGAGGCAGCCCCCAGAACCTTCTGCTCGGGCACCTGGCAGATGTTTCCACCTGATCGGAATTGGTGGGCTATGTGACAACTGGGCCAGGCCAGGGCATTGAGAGTCCTTCAAGGCCACAAGAACCCTGCTCTCCCACTGGGCAGCAGGCACCCCACTGTGTATCCTAGAAGTCTGCTTCACATCCGAAACCCCCATCTGCCCCCTTCTCTCAGCTTTCAGACAGGCACTAATGGACTGGCCAATTCATGCCAAGGAGGCAGGTGCCTTTGACTGCCTTCCCTGCCTCAGTTTCCCTTCACTGCAAGTGGGGAGAGGCTCTGTTCATTCCAGACACTCTGTGAAGTTGTGGTTTCCCAGATCCCACCAGCCAGTGCCCTGGGCTCCCTGCCACACATGCCCCAGAACCGCCAGGAACCCCCGCCCATGACCTACACCCTGGAATGACCGCTCCAGGCTGGACAGGCAGCAGGTCCCCTCACCCGCTTCCCCCGCTGGGCCACGGGCTGCATCTCTCCTGTCCCTCCTACCGGGAGCAGAGGTTAAAGAGCACAGGCTCTGGAATCCGGCAGTCTCAGGTTCAAATCCCAGCTCTGCTGTTCCCGTGTCTGTGTAGCAGGAACACTCATGACCCCCTGCTGGGGAAATTCAAGGTGATTCCACTACTCATTTGATGCCAGCACGGGATTGCCTGTGACACGCCAGCCCAGGCCTCCAGACGGCCCAGTGGAGCAGGGGACATTCTCCATTTACACATGAGGAAACCAAGGACTGGAGAAGGAAGGTGAGAGCTCCAGGCCCCAGCTCATGAGTGATGCAGCAGGGCCTTGCCTCTAGGTTCGTGAGGCTGAAACGTTGTAACTGCCACTCAGGTCCAGAAAAACAACATTGCCCTGACTGTAGGAGCACCCTCCTCCCCCCAAGTAAGCAATCCTCTCCACCCGCCCCGGAGCTAGTTGCGGTCTTGTGTTCCGTGATGATCACATTTTTGTTTTTCTTTGTGGTCTTCATTCATAAATAATTTCATTTTGTCTGTGTTTTGATATAGACAAACTCACTCATGCTGTAAATATTCTTTGTGTCTTTGCTTCTTTTGTTCAATATCTCTTTGCTAGAGTCACCCGTGTTGGTGCATGTGCTGTAATTAATTCTTTTTCATTGTTGTATGATGTTTTATCCTATGACTATAGCACAATTCATTTGGGTTACTTCCATCCTGGGCATATTATGAATAAAATGGCCATGGATGTGTGTGCACAGATTTCTTGCTGTAAGTGTAGGAGAACATGCCCAGGGTTTGATAGGTTTTAAGATTTCCATGTATTCACATGTGAGAGACAATTTCAAATTGTTTTCCAGAGTGGGTTTTACAAATTTACACCCGCATCAGCATTTAATGAGAGTTCCTATTGCTCTGAACCCCAGCCAATAATTGGTATTTACATTATTTGCCGGTCTGGTGGGTAATAGCATATTGTGGTAATAGCATCATGGTTTTAACTTAAATTTTCTCAATTATTAATGTGATAGTGTTCCTTTTAATACGTTTACTGGCTAAGGGTTCATTTTCTGAAAGTGCATGTTCAATTTTTTGTCCATTTTTGTATTGGTATTTTTGCCTTTTTAAAATACTGATTTGCAGGAGTTCTTTATCTATCCTGGATTTGCATCCTGAGTTAGTTATGGTTTTCCAAGCACTTTTTCACACTCCCTGGCTTGTCTTTGCACTTTCTTTATGCTGCCCTTTGATGAACATTTATCTTCTTTTCCTTTATGGTTAACGATCTTAGTTTTTTGTTTAAGAAATCCTTCTGTACCCTGAGAAACGGGATGGTTTCCTAAGTCAATTTCTTACAGCTGTTGAGTTTTGTTTTCCACAGTTAGGTCTTTATGCCACCTGGAATTGATTTTTGTGTAAAGTGTGAGGTCAGGTACCAGTTGCATTTTCCCCCCTGTGGGTGAGTGTTCAGTTGTCCCAGAGTCATTTATTGAAGTGTCTCTTCCCCAGTGATCTCTCAAACAGCATCTCTGTTTAACGCCAAGTGTCCACATGTCTGGGAGTCTTTCTGAGCTCTCTCTTTTATTTTCTTGGAGATTTATCTATTCTTGCTCCAATTCCACATTGCTGTGATCATGACAGCTTTGTTAGAAATCTTGATGTTCAGAAGGATGTTTTGGCTATAACTGGCCCTTTGCAATTACACGTGAATTTCTTTAGAATCATTTTGTGAATTCCACAGATGACAACTCTCTCAAAATTTTGATTCCAATTTCTTGGAACATATAGACCACTCTGGCGACAGTTTACATGTTTACAATGTCGAGTCTTCCAATCCATTAATATACTTTTATCACTTATTTATATATTCTTTAATATGGCTCAAAGTCTTACCACGTTCTCCAGATACACATCATTTTCTTCATAAACATCTTTTGGTAGATGTATTCCTAGAAATTTCATACTTTTATGATATTATAAATGATATATTTTTTACTTATAAATGTTACTATTATGTAGAAATGTGACTATGCTTTGTGCATTAATTTTTGTATTTGCCAACTCTGCTAAACTTACTAAGTCTACTGGTTTATCTATACATTCATATGGATCTTCTATGTGTACAATCGTGTCATCGACAAATGAGGACAGTTTGTTTTTTCCTTTTCGATGAAAGTACTTTCTTTTCTTGCCTTGCCGTTCTGGCTAGGACTGCCAGTACCATATGGGATAGATGCGGTGAGACTGGACATCCTTGTGTTGTTCCCTATTTCAAAGGATGGCTTTCAAGTCTTACTATTAAGTATGATTTTGCTGTAGGCATTTGGTAGGTGTCCTTTATCGGGTTAAAGATAGAGCCTTCCTTCTATTTCTCACTTGCTGAAAAAAATTTTAAGTCATGAATGTATTTTGAATTCAAACAGCTTTTTCTGCATGCGTTGAATATGCTTTTAATCTGTTAATGTAGTAGGTTGTATTAAAATTTTTTTGAATGTTAAATCAACCTTGCATTCCTTAGATAAGCCCAGCTTGGTCATGGTGTATTATCCTACAAATATGGTTGGGTTTAGTTTGCTAAAACTTTGTTTGCCTTTGTGTTCACGAGTGAGGTTGGCCTGTAATGGTCATTTCTGACGTCCTGCTCAGGCGTGGGGGTAGTTCTTTCTCCTCCTGTTACTATGAAAGAGGAGGATTCACTGGTGAAGGTTTCCAGACCCGAGGTTTTATTTGTGAGAAGATTTTGGACTAGCGATTCAGTTTCTTGGGTGGTTACAGCACCATTTAGATTTTTCCCTTCTTGAGTCAGTTATATATTTCTGGGAACATGTTCATTTTGTCAAAATCTAAACTTTATTAGCATGAGTTTCATAATGCCATCTAGTTATAATATACCCTTATCATAATATGTGTAGTATTTTCTTTTTTTCCACTCTCAGTATTAGTAATTTGTACCTTTCCTCATTTTTTCTTTTGATTAGTCTTGCCAGAAGTTTGTAAATTTTATTATTTTTGAGAAACCAACTTTGATTTTTTTTAGTCTAGTGTATATTTTTCTATTTCATTAAGTTCTTTTTATTTAATTCACTTATTCGTTATTTTATTTTTTCTTCTACTTCTTTGGAATTATTTTGCTGTTTTTTCTTCTTGAGATCTGGATTTAGCGGAGTTATTTTCAACCTTTCTTTTTTTTAATGTAGTCACTTATGACTATAAATGTCTTCATGTATTACTTTATCTGCAGTTTTGCTATATAGTATCTTGTATTAATAATATTTATGAATTCATGGTATTCAATAAAAGCATATTCTAATTTTCATGATGTATATTTTTGAAAATAGGTTACTTAGAAGTGTTCATTACTTTTTAAGCATATGAGGATTTTCTAATCATCTTGCATTTTGGTCAGAAAATATTTTCTGGCTATTTCAATTCTTTGAAATTATTTGAGGTTTGCTTATGCCTGGGGATGCAGTCAACTTTCCGAGCTGTTGCATGTGCGCTGCAGGAGACCCGTCGTGTGCAGCGACCGCGTGTGTGAGTGAAGTCGAGTTGCTGGTGGTCTTGCTCCCCTCCTCTCTGTCCACCACACATCTCTGACAACCTTCCACTGGGGTTGCGGATGTGCCTAGCTCTTCTGAGAAGCTTTTGATTTTTACCTTTAATTTTCAGGTATGTTTTAAGTATATACAAACAGGTTTTGTTTTCTTTTCCTGGTGAATTGGACCTTTTATCATAAGGAGGTGACTATTCGCAGTGCTGCATTTTGTCTTCAGGTATATTTTGTCTGGCCACCTTTGGTTTGTTCTTGCACCTTTATGGTCCTTCTACTTCCAGCCGTGTGGAGGCTTCGCGTTCTGGGTATTCCCTGTAAAATCACGTGGCTTGATTTTTCCTCCAGGGCGTCAGTCTTTGTCTTTTAACTGGAGTGTTTAGTCTACTTAAATTTAACATAATTTCTCGTATATTTAGGCGCACATCTACCACCTTTTACTTGTTATTTAGCAGCTCCATGTTTCTTTTCTTTACTGCATTTGGATTTAAGTATTTTTTATTTCCATTTCCACTCTACTAGTTTATAAATTATTTACTGTTGCTAGTCCTTTAGTGCTTTGTCTAGCAGTTGTGATGTGCATCTGTAACTTACTGCATTAGTTTCCCGGGGCTGCCGGAGTAAATAGCCACAAACTAGGTGGCCGAAAACGACAGGAGTCTATTCTCTCACAGTCCTGGAGTCCGCGGTGGCAGCAGGGCCACGTTTCCTCGAGCCTTTTGCAGCTTCTGGGGGCTCCAGGTGTTCCTTGGCTTGCAGACACACCAGTCCAATCTCTGCCTCTGTCTTCACATGGCCCACCCTAATCCAGTATGATGTTGCCTTGATCCTTAATTAATTGCATCTCCAAAGACCCTATTTCTAAATAAGGCCTTATTCTGAGGTTCTGGATGGACATGAACTTTGGGGGGACCCTACTCACCCCATCATACTTATCAAGATACAAAATTAATCAATGCCCTGACCCTCTCCCAGATAGTACAAGATCATAGAGCCCTTCGGCTTCCTATTTATCCCTCCCCAGTGTTTCAATTCTATCTTGTTCTATTTTAACCCCCAAGACTTCATTATTTTTTTTACAGCCAGTGCTCCTTTAGATGGACCCACTTCTACCAGGGTCTGTGCCCACCTTGTCTTTTCCTGCTCAGGTCTTCTCTCTGGAATCACGTTTCTTATGCCTGGAATCCATCCTTTAGGCTTTTCCTTAGAGATTCTCTGTTGTTGAACTCTCTCAGTTTTTATTTTTCTGAAAATGTCTTTATTTTGCCTTTCTTGGAAAGCATCTCAGCTGAATATTTTCTCTCAGCTCACTGGACGTGCCGTCTCGTGGGCTTCCCGTTTTCATTCCTGTGTTTGACAAGTCAGACGTCAGCCTGCCTCTCTAGAAAATAACCTGTCTCTGGCTGCTTTGAAGATATTTCTCCTTGTTTCTGCAGTTTCACTGAGACGGGTTTAGGTACGGACTGCTTTTTATTAGTCCTACTTGGGGTCCATGGAGGGCTCTTTTGCACCTGCAATCTGTGTGTTCCATCAGTTCTGTGAAATTCTCAGACTTTATCTCTTCAAATATCATTTCCCTTTTCTTACCTTCCAGAGCCTGATTAAATGACTTGAGGCCTCGCTGTTGTCTTCATGTCTCTGACTCACGTTCCTCAGCTTCTTGCCTCCCTGCCGCGTCCTCTGTGATGCCCCCACCTGTCTCTAGTCCACCAATTCTCCTTCGGTTGACTTGAACACACTATGAAAACAAAAGTTCAAGAAATAATTTTAATTACTATATTTTTAATTTTTAGCTTTCTTCTTCTTTTTACCAAACCTATGCATTTGTAATAGCTTCCTATTTATTACTGATTTTTTAATCAGGCCTTTCTTTAAGCTTAATAAGAGCGTAGTTGTTTTATAACATGTGCCTGATTTTTCCAGTGTCTGAGGTCTGTGGGTCTGTTTCTGCTATCTGTTTTCTCTCTTGTTTCTTGCTCATTAGGTTTAGTTCCCTCTTGCACTTGTACTGAGACCTGCTGGTTATCTCTAGTAAGTAATTTGTGGAGGTTCTTTGAGGCCTAGGATGAAGGTGAATTTCTCTGGAGAGGATTTGTGTTTGGTTCTTTTGGGCACTGGCTACCGCAGATCCAGGGTCACCTTGGTCTAACTTCACTGATGGAGGCTTCTTTAATTCGCCAGGAGACGTGAGCATGTGCTGCAGAGCTGGCTTGTGCTCTCAATTTCCAGTGACATCCCTGCCCCTACCCCACCCCCTGCTCAACACCTGGGTGGCTTCCCTGGTGGTCTTCTGAGGTGGGGGTGTGGGGTGGGTTTGTTTCTGACTTACCTGCATCTTGAGAGTGCAGCTGTCTGTGCTCCAGCTCTGTGAGGAGGGTCTCCTGCTGGCTGCCCTCGCCGAGTGGGCCCTGGGCCTGGTCTCTGTAGGGGGGGGCTTGGGGCCACCAAAGCCTGACATCCATGTGGTTCTGCCACGAGCTCTCGGTCAAAGCTCTCAGGCCCTCTCCCCTCTCTGAGGCCCTGCCTCCCTTTAGGTCGTGGCCTGCTGACTCCATCCTCTCTTGTTAGCTCCTTGCTTTTTTCAGCAGTTTTGTTCCGCAGTGAGAGATTGAGTAGGTTAACCTAACCTGGCATGTCACCAGAAATGTGAGTCAAGGGAAGGACTCGGTTCCTCCTTTCCATGCCGCCTGCGTCCCCGTCACCAGCCAGTCTGCCAGGTCACATGGGACATGCAGCCACGGTGAGGAGTTTGGGTTTTCTCCCAGCTGCAGTGGGACACAGGGAGGGCTTTCCACAGTGGAGGGAGGGGCTCTGATTTGTTTTCAAAGCCCTCTGACTGTTGGGGGGCAGGGACCGCCTCGGAGCACAGTGAGGGGGCTGCTTGTGAGACCGGGGTGGGCCAGGGCAAGAGAGACGGAGGCAGGTCACCAGCCCCCCCGCATCCAACTCCCTTCTTGTAAATGGGACAGTTACACCACCTGCCTAAGGCCCTTATAAGAAGTAAAGGAGATCCTCCATTTTAGGCTTAAGAAGCATAGTAGCAATGAGAATAATGATAAAAACAGCAACCTGTTGGTCTCTGTAAATCTCTGCTGACACCCCTGCCCCCACCACCTCCGGGACCTTTACAAACAGTGGTGCTCAGAGCTCAGGTACCACTGCCCCAGTGCGGCCTCCTCTGCCGGTGCCAGGTGACTGGTTTTCTCAAACAGCTTTATTGAGATGTAATTCACACACTGCCCAACTCCCCATCTAAAGTGTACGATTCAATGGCTTTGAGTATATTCACAGAGTTGGGCAACCACCACCCCAATCAATTTTAGAAAGCTTCCATCACCGCGGAAGAAACCCATGTACTTTATTTATTTTTAAAATTGATTTCAAAACATTAGGTGGGTATAAATATTTTCATTATGTGGATACCCTGTATAATGCTTAAGTCAGGGCTTTTAGTGTGCCCATCACCAGAATTGTGCTCATTGTACCCGAAAAGTAAGTTTTCACCCCTTGGTTTTCAGTGTCCTTTATATCTCCTTGTAAAAACATGGAACACTTCACGGATTTGCATGTCTTCCTTGTGCAGGGGCCATGCTAATCTCCTCCGTGTTGTTCCAACTTTAGTGTATGTGCTGCGGAAGTGAGCACAGAGTCCCACACGCTTTAGCTACCACCCCGTACCCCCTGCCTCCCCTAACCCTCAATGCTGGTAGCCACGGATCTACTTTCTGTCTCTGTGGATTTGCCTATTCTGGACGTTTCGTGTAAGCGGGGACATGTAATATGTGGTCTTCTGTGACTGGCTTCTTCACCCAGCATAGTGTGTTCAAGGGGCGCCCACGTGGGGACAGCTGACTCTTGCTGGATAGGCGGCCCCTTGGGAAGGTCAGGAGCCCTTCAGCCCAGCCTGGCCCCACTGTGGCTCTGCTTTCCTGGCCTGGCTGGTGCCAGCCTGGTCTGAGGGGCATCCTGTCCCCTGCCTCTCAGTACCCTCGAGGACTCCCCCACTTCCCAGCTGCTCCCTGTGAGCTGGTGCCATGCCAAGGCTTTCCTTCACTGAATGCAGGTCCAGCCCCACGTGGACAGAGGGAAACTGAGGCCAGTAAGGCCCGACCGGCCTGCGGGAGCTCACGCCAAGCAGGATTTCTTGCCCCTTGTCCCACCAGCTGGCTCGTCTCACCCCCACCAGGGCAGGGGGAGCGGAGGTTCAGACTGGGGGTGCCGGTGGGGCCTGCAGGAGCTGGGGGCAGGCACGGGAGCCCCGCCCAGGGACCTGGCAAAGGACCTTAGAATCCGAGTCCCGTGGGACAGCCTGGCGGCCTCTTTCTTGGCACTCCCCGAGCACCAAGTGTGTGCAGGCGCCGTGGTACGGGCTGGAAACAGCATGAACAAGATGGGCACCACAACCCCCTCGTGGGCACAGCTCATGGTGGAGGCAGAAGCGGACAGTGGCGACAGCTTGGCGGGGTGGGGGCCATGCTGGGGCAGCTGACCTGGCGCCTCTGGTCACCTCTGGCCACCTGCAGTGGGCTGCGGCCGAGGTGCCTCCCGAGGCAGGTCTTGGCCCAGGGAGAAGGCCGCCGTCTGTTTCCACTTGTCTGCCTCTCGGGCCAGGATGATGTCACTGCAGCTTGCGTCTGGTGTGCGCTGGCACCCAGCCACCCGTGACAGCTCAGCTGGGAGCCCCAAACTGATGAGGAGGGGGCCTGGCCTCCAGTGGCCGTGCTGCTGGGCTGTTGCTCCTGGTCATTGGTGGAGTCAGCAGGGTCCCCAGCTGAGGCCCACGCCTGGATGGGGAAGCTCCCTTGGCCCCTGGGGCTCGCCCCCCTGCTCCCTGAGGTGACTGTGGACATGACGGCCCCAGGTGTATGTGCAGCTAAGGGCTCCAGGCGGGGCTGAGCCATGTCCTGCACAGAGGCCTGAGGCCCACAAAGGACTGACGGTCAGAGCCCTTGGTGAGGAAACTGAGGCCCTGGGAAATGAGCGTTTGTGCCAGAGCAGGCTGACATTGCCCACCCCGGCCCGCCCTGGCCCTGTATGTATGGAGGACCTGACTCTCAGTGACCCTTAGCTGGCCCGTGAAAGTAGATTATTGTGTTTAATCCTCCTGTGGCCCTATGAGGTGAGATGTGTTGCTGTCTCTGTTTTACAGATGAGGAAACTGAGGCACAGAAACACTGTGCAAATGGAGACTTGAAACTCAAGTCTGCTGACCCCAAAGCCAGGCTCTTGGCCTCTGTCCACCCCCTTATCCTGGCTTGGGGTGAGGAGCCTGGTCAAGGGGTCCTGGGCCCTTGCCCCATCTGCACTGTGTGGCTATGAGCCAGTGTCCTCTCCTTAGAAGGAAATGTCAGGAGGACAAGATGACAGATCCCCTGGGGGACCATGCTTGAAGAACTGGGAGAGGACGGGGCAGGTGGCCGGGCCTTGCACAAGGTCACTGTCCCCCAGTGAGCACTGGGCTGGGGAAGTGTCTGTGGAAAGTCGCCATAGTCATGGCCCAGCCTGGGGGATGTGAAGTTGGCAGGAAGCAGAGGCTGATGCCACCTCCAGGGCCTGTGGGCCTGCCAGGGGCCTTCCCCTGCACAACAACACATCCCTCCCACCTTCCAGGCATCATGTTCCTGTCTCTGATTGGCAACAAACACACAAGTGGCCTGTCCCTGCTGCTGCTTGAACTTCTGCAGGGCTTTCTGGGAAGGGGGCTTACTGCAGGAGTGACTTTAATGGCAGGTGCCTATGGCAGGGCTGGTGTTTTGGGCCAGCTCTCAGGGCTCACTCTGCAGGTGGGAAGCTACACCTGTGTCCAGGTAGCTCCATGTCCCTGCCACACCTCCACACACACTTGGCCTCTCCATGGGCTCTTTTTATGTGCATGTATTTTTATCCCCTAAAATAACTGCCATTTGCGTGTGTCCTGCCCCTTCTGTGTGTGCCATATTACAGCAATCATGGTGGACACGCTCTGTTATCCTGTTCCCCAGTCGATGTGAGCCCCTTGGTGATGTGGGTGGCTCTTGCCCACATCATTTTAAATGTCTGTGGGGGATTGCACCAGGCAGACATTTCACAGATTGGCTATTCCCTACTGCTGAACATTTAGGTATTTTGGAT
Organism: Daubentonia madagascariensis; assembly: GCA_023783475.1. Taxonomy (NCBI): domain Eukaryota; kingdom Metazoa; phylum Chordata; class Mammalia; order Primates; family Daubentoniidae; genus Daubentonia; species Daubentonia madagascariensis. The sequence goes on from JAKFHU010000776.1 coordinate 1,149,859, forward strand.
TTTTCCCTATTCTAAATAATACTGCAAAGTACATCTTTATATATAAAGCCTCCCTACCCACCCATTAAAAAACTTATTATTTTTTCCTTAGGGTAGGTTCACAGGGAATGAGCCTCTATTTCCCTTTTGATATGGTGTCATGGACCTTGGGGTGTCACTGAATTGGATCCATCATAACCCTCGATCCATCTGTCTGGCTCTTGACAGACTCACAGATGCTGCTCAGAGGCTGAGCCCCCAGGTGCCGCCAGCCCAGGTGAGCAAGCCTCTGCGTTCTGGTTTGCCTGCCTTTGTTGAACGTGTCTCCTTAGTGCTTTAACTATTAATAGAGAAATAATTCTGCCTTCTTTTTCCTTGGAAGGGGTAAAATGTCCCCATTATGTTTCCTTCCTTTCTGATTTAGATAAAGGTCTACCCCTGTCCATGGTCAAGCAAGGCACCCTGCCAGTGTGGTCCCCTCTGCCCCCGCAAGGAGTCACGTGCTAGAGAGTACCCTGTCCTGTTGTCTGTCCATATGTGGGAACCCCTCCTTCCTTGGGCCAGCCTCTATTTCCCAGACACAGAACCTGGAGATAGAAGGTCCTGGGTGCTGTCAAATACTGTTTTTATTTCTAAAGATTTCAAAGTTGACAGTAATTGTGGAAAATACACATAACACTAAAAGGTAGAGCTAAAAATACAAAAATCCTCTAAAGTCCAAATAAGCTACAGCAATTGCTCTCTACCTTTTGCTGAACGTCCTTGAAGAGCTTTCCCCACTCAGGTACACATACCCCCTTGTAGAGATCGGGGCAAGTTGGGCCACCAGGTCAGCCCTGACCGTGGTCATGGGTCTCCCTCACAGTATGGGAAGTGGCTGTGTCCTTCACAGTGTGGGTCAGCACATGGGGACTTGGCACGTGTGGATGCACCACCACAGCAAGCCCTGCCTTCGTGGCCTCTGGTGCTTTGTTGGCATCATAGATAATATCATTTTACATCCGCTGTGGAGACAAGCCTTTTGTTTTCAGTATGGGAGAAGCTGCCGCCTGGAGAGGTGAGCTAACCTGACCCTCACAGTGGGGGCAGGACAGGCTGCGCTCGGACCCAGAATGCCCGCCCCACACCCAGTGCCTGCTGTTCCTTCTGGCTGGAAACTTCCAGTCCTTAGAGCTAGTGTGGCTTCATCAGGGCTGTGTCCTAAGCTTCTGGGGGGCCAGGAGAGTGGGGGGGGGCAGTGTTAGGTGCTCTGAGGACTGTGGCACCGGAGTTTCCAGCCAGCATGGTGAAATGGCACATGCTGTACCCCTGGAGAGGCCAGAGGATGCCAGGGACGTAGTGCTCAGGGTGGGGTCCTCTGCTTGTGGGGGTGGAGCTGGAGCCTGTGACCCCAAGTTTGTCTTATCAGAGTGGAGGATTAGGTGGCCCTGGAACCAGAGCCTCGGGGCCTGGGAGCTTCCCCATGGTGAGGATGGCTCACCAGATACCTCACGCTGACACTCCCTTCCTTGGGAAGCCTCTGCACATCTCCTGCGAGAGACCTGAGGCAGACCTGCCATGCGTGTCTGTGAGGAGACTCTCCACATTTGGGGGTGCCTCCCGCTGGCTCATGCCTGAGCCCCTCCTTTCTTTCCTCTGCAGCTTCCCCAGGCCCTGGGGGCTCCTGCTGCTCGGTAACCGAGACACTCACCGGTGCAGGCCTCCTGCCTGGGCCTGCGGGGGTGGTGGGGTCTCCACCTTCAGTCAGGGCCCTGGGTTTGCCTGTCCTTCTTGTGTTCATGTGGTGGCCACTGGGCTGTCACTCCCACCTTCTGGGGACTGTGCCTGAGCAGGTCTGTGCTCAGGCTTTGCTGAGTCTCCAAGCTGGGCTTGGTGCTGTTGGTCAATGGTCTGGCAGAGGCCAGAGAGGAGGCCAGGCACCGAGAACCACCCACACCCATGCAATCCTGTGTGAAAACAGCACTAAACTGTGAAATAAGTGCAAGCATGTTGAATAGAGTTTGGTTTTGCCCCAATTTTTTTCCCCAAAACCCCTTTCCTCCTATTTTACCTATTTTTGGGTGCCCCAGGCACATGCCTGCTCTGCCTGTGGGGGATCCTTGGCCCCTAGCCCTGCCTGCGGGGGTCCCTGTGTGCGGGGACACAGAGCTTCCCGCCTGTGCTCAGCTCTCCCAGAGGCTCCTTCGGGCCTGGGTCTGTGCTCACCTCTCTTTCTGGGCTTCCTCACCACCCTCCCCATTTTTTTTTTATGATGAAAGCTCTCAAACATTCAACATTTCAAGCAGAAATTTAAAAAGTAGAACCGTGATCACCCCTGTGGCCACCACCTGGATCCAGCAGTGCACTGGGCATGTTTGTTTCCCCTGGGTCCCCCCGCTGGGGGCTGTAGCTCCTCTGAAGGGACTCTTTCTGTGTGACCGTCCCCTTCGGAGCCCTGAAACTGCTCCCTGACCTCCTCAGACCCCAGGACCGGAGGAACAGCTCCACGGTTGCTAGCAGCGGGCCCGCCACCCTTCCCCGCCCAGATGATTTGCGAACAGTCCCTGCACTTCGTCCTCAGCTGCCCAGTTAGGCTGGGCCTCCTGCCGAGAGGCTGCCTCACGTCTGTGTGTCCCCCCACCCCTCCTTCCTGGTCTAATAACCACCGGGAAGAAAGCCGCAGACATCCCGAAACTACCTCCAAACACACGGACATCCTTCTCCTCGAAGTAAGGACCGTTTCCTGCACACCCACAATACTCTGCTGGCACCTAAGAAACTTAAAACTCTCCTCACGTTATCTATTATGCAGTCCACATGGAAATTTCCTCAGTTGTTCAAAACTGTCCCTTATGGCTTTTACATTTTTGAAAGAGCACGTGATTGCTCCCGTGCATTTGGTTTAGCCTAGAATCCGTCTCGCTGAGGACACTCCCCAGGCCTCTTACCTCCCCCCACCACGCTGACTCGTGGAGGGACCAAGCCGTCGCCCGGTAGACCGCCCTGCTCAGGGTCCTCCTTCCCATGTATTTCAGCTCCAAAGGCTGGGGCAGGGGCAGGTCCTACATTTCTGGGAAGAGCCTTCCCTGCACGAGGCTGCTGCTCAGACCGCATCACCTCTTGGCACGTGGGGCGTTGTTAAAGGTGGCGGGTTCTTGGCAAACAAGTACCGTGTTCCCCTGCTGCCCCAGACACCAGCACGCCCGGCACAGCCCTGCCCACACGGCCCCAGGCTTGCTCCTGAGGGCGAGGCCGTGGTGTGGCTGAGGCAGCTGAGGAGGCTCGGGCGTGGGGGGTGGGCTCACGCCAGCGTCCAGCCAACAACCCTCATGCCTGACGACACTTCCTGGGGCTGCCGGGCCTGCGGGAGAAAATCACGAAAGTGCTGAACGTTTCCTCCTCGCGTGATTCCCGGAGAGAGGAAGTACTAACATTCCCAGCTCACGGCCAAGGAGCCCGAGGTGCCCATTGGCTCAGAAGCCTGGGCCGCCTTGCCACAGCTCTGCTGGAGGCACAAGGTCAGCACACTCCACAGTCTTCAGGCAGCTCATCCCTGCTCCATGCTGGGTGGTGACGGTGACCAAGGCCCCAAGCTATGGAGGAGACGGACACTGCCCTGGGCCTTCTGGCCCATGTGACCTTCTGGCCTAGAGATGCGGGGCCTGAGGCCTGGTGGGGGGCCCGGTCTGGTGAAGGGGGTTGTGGGGGGCCTTCCCTTGGCCTGGCTGAGCCTGGCCTCCAGGCACCGGGAACTAGGTGTGAAGAGCAGGTCACAGTTAAAACAAAGCATGGAAGGGTGGGTGGTTCCAGGCAGCTGCATCTCCAGGTCTCCTCCTGTCCACTCTCCCCCTCCTCGGAGCCCCCTCGGGTCCAGGTGCGGCAGGACAGCGTGGAGCTGGGGCGCCGTCCGTGGCCGCTCACTGTAGGGTGGCAGAGCGACCCGTGCGAGCGCTGCCCAGATGGCAGCCCTGCGCCGCGGATGGGGACGACGTCGACGCGTTTGGATCCCAGCCTGGAGAGCCAGCCAGAGTTGCTCAGATGTTTCCACTCAGGGCTTGGCAGAGACAACAGCACAGGAGGCAACTGTGGGGTCGCGGCGCGGCGGGAGCAGGAGGGCAGCCCCGGGCCCCAGCGCGCCCTGCCCGGTGGTGCGAGGCGCCGGGAGTGACCCTCGACCCCTCCAGGATGGCGGCTCCTGGCTGGCTCCCCTCGGCGCTCACCAAGCTTGCGTGTGTCACCCAGGCCAACGGAGGGTCTGCAGTCGCGGCAGCTCCCGGGAGTGTCGCGGCCACGGGGTCCCTGGAGAACAGGAGCCTCGAGAGTTCAGTGGCGTCTGTGGCGGGACGTCCGTGGCCGCCAGAACCCGGACAGGAAGAGGGCGAGGCGGCCCCCGGGACTCTGCGAGCTCTCGGGGGTGTGGCGAGTGGGGAGAGCCCCGCTCCCGCGCCTGCACCCGCTCGGGGCTGTGCTTGTGGAAACCTCGCCTCACGCCGTGGGCAGCTGGCGGGCAGCACGCGGGGAAGCGTTAACGTGGGGACACACGGGACATTCTCGGCACCGAACGGTCGGGACCCAGGTAGCGGACACTGAATTTAGCACGTGCCTGCGAGTTGTACACATTGAAGTGGTTAAAATGATAAATTATGGTATTCTATCACAATAAAAAAAGTGGAAACAAAACAAGACAAAACAAAACGCTGACTGAGGGCCGGGGAGATTACAATTGCAACGGGGAGAGGAAGGGAGAACCGTGCCCAGCGTCCTCCGGTTGACGCAATGGGGCTGTGGTTTGCGCGCCACTCTCTGTCAGCAGCCAAAGGGACAAGAGGGCCATTCCCTCGTGCTCACTCTGGAAATGTAGGCCTTCCCCACCGTGTGCCGGGCGCTGGGGACACGCAGTGCTGCTGCCGAGACCACAATGGCCACCCTTGGGACCCGGCGCAGGGAAGCCCACTGCGTGGTTGTCCCTCTTCACAGGGACAGTGACGCGAGTTCCTCAGGGGGAAGTCGGTTTTCAGTCGGTGACTCTCCAGGGAATTTGGCACAGCCTCGCGTGGGGGACAGGGACCACCGCTGGACGACCAGCGCGACGGGGCTCCGCGAAGGGGATGAGAAGAGAGCGCTCAGAGTCAGGTGGGCGAGTCGAGACAGACAAGTGGAGTGTCCGACGCGAGGAGACTAAGTCACAGGCTGGGAAGAGGCAAGGAGTCCAAAGAAGGGAGAAATCAGGCGGCAGAAGTTCCGGAAGCTTCTTGGAGGGGAGAGTGGAGACAGACCCGCGGAGCCAGGAGAGGTCTGTGTGTGCCGGGGCAGGGGTGGGAGGGCTGTCATGAGGGGTGAGGGGCTGCTGGGCTCACTGGGACAGAGGGGCTGGGCTGGAGAGCCCGGCACAGGAGCCAGAATCTCTCCCATGGGCAGGAGACCCCGCTGGGGAAGGGGGAGTGTGCAGAGAGGCGTCCTGGAAGGCCCCGGAAGATTGAGACTTGTTGGGAAGCAGGGTTGGGGGCTTCCCTGGGGGAGAGAGGGACCAACTGGTGCAGGAGCCTTCGCACGGCCGTCTAGCTCGTGAGGGTAGTCGTCTTAGGAGGAAGGTTCCCACTTTGCAGATCAGGAAGCTGAGGCCCAGAGCTGCTACATGGCAGAGTTGGGATTTGAAACCGCTTCTGTCTGCTGTCCAAGCCTTTGTCCCGGGCCCTCCTGTAGCACGGCTCCAGTAGAAATCACTGTGTGGGTCCAGGCTCACTTTCCCCCTCCCCACTCCAAAGCACACAGAGGTTCCGGATAAATTGCAACAAACATCCCTTCGAAGGCATAAATGAAAGTGGCAGAAAATAAAGAAAACTCTGAAACATTGGAGAGGGAGGCCGGGGAAGCAAGCATTGCAGACGGAGCTGAGCTTGGCTGGGGAGCCCTCAGGATCCCTCGGGATATTTGCCAAAATATCTTCCTGGAATTAGAGACAAGGATGAGGCTTTGGGCCAGTAGTGAGTGGAAAGTTAGGTCTCAGATACGCGGGGAAGCTGCATCTCTGGAGGGATTATGCTCCCAGCGAAAGGGTGGTCTGTTTTCTCTGACAGTTTTGTTGAGATGTGATTCACATACCGCACAATCCACCCGTTTGAAGCGCGCCAATCGGTGGTTTTTAGTATATTCACGAGGTTGTGCAACCACCACAGTGTAGTTTCAGAGCATTCTCATGCCCCTGAAAGGAAACCCCGTTTACACTCTCCCGGCGCCTTCTCCCCAGCCCTGTGCAACCACTAATCTACTTTCTTTCCCTATAGATTTGCCTATTCTGGACATTTCATATAAATGGAATCCTACAATATGAGACCTTTTGAGTCTGGCTTCTGTCACTCAGCATAATGTTTTCAAGGTTCATTCTTGTAGCATGTATCAGTGCCCTGTTCCTTTTTATGGCCGAATAACACTCCACTGCAGGGGTATAAAACATTTTATTCACCCATTCACCAATTGGTGGACATCTGCGTTATTTCCACTTTTTGGCTATTACGGATAGTGTCACCATCAACATTTGTGTACAGGTTTTTGTGTGAATGTATGTTCTCATTTCAGGAGTGGAATTCCTGGATCATGTGGGAACTCTACATTGAATTGTCTGAGGAGCTGCCAGACTGTTTTCCACAGTGGGTGCATCATTTTACATTCCTGCCAGCAGCGTGTAAGGGTTTTGATTTCTTCACATCCTCACCGACACCGACACCAGCACTGTCATTGTCTTTGCTTTACAGCCATCCTAGTGGCATGAAGTGGCATCTCACTGTGGTTCCAATTTGCACTCCCCTGGTGACTAAGGATGCTGAGCTTCTTTCCACGTGCTCACCGGCCATTTGTAAATCTCCTTTGGAGAAATGTCTATTCAGATAGTTTGCCCATTTTTAAATTGCATTATTTGTCTTATTGTTATTATTGTGGTTTAAGAGTTCTTTATAAATTCTGAATACACAAGTCCTTTATCAGAAGTCTGATTTGTAATTATTTGCTCCCATTTTGCGGGTTATCTTTTCATTTTCTTGATGTTACTGTTTACAGCATAAAAGTTTTAAATTTTGATGTAGTCTAATTTATGTACCTATTTTTTTGTTCTGACGTATTTTTTTTTAACCTCTTGGCTCTTTCTCTGCCCTGAGAATAACCATAGATCTTCAGTGAACCATATGAGTTCAGTATTCAAATTTACAAAGCCATTAACTTAGGGATGAGGTTAAAGATGTTTAAAATTGCAGACACACACGTGCAAGTTCATTCAGTACAGGCCCCCAGCATTCCTCAGGATTAAGACCAGCCAAAAATGAACTCACAATCTCAACTTATAGACCATCCATGGAAACAAACCATCACAGGCAAGAGTCAGCAGAGAAAACAAAGATCAGAATGTTTGACCCTTAAGGATTTTGGAATTAACAGATACAGAAAATAAATAAATATTTTTAAAGAAATAAAAGATTAAATTGAGCATGAGAAAATAAAAAAAATTATAAGCAAATTTTTGAAAAATAACCAAATTAGATCTTCTAGAAATAGAAAATATAAGCATTTAATTAAAAACTTATCAGATGGGTTAAAAAAGCAGATTAGACACCACTGAGGGGGAATTAGTGAACTAGAAGATATATCTGAAAAATTATCCAAGAAATAGTGGAAAGAGACAAAGCATGGAAAATTTGGAAGAGTGATCTAGGGACAGTTATGCATTTCAGAAGGTGCATTAATTATTTACTGCTGCCTAACAAATTACCCCCAAAATTAATGGTTTAAAACAACAGCAATCACTTATCATTTCTCACTGTTCCTCTGGATAAGGAATGCAGGATCTCAGACGGGCAGTGCACAGGGGTCTCATGAGGTTGCAGTCAGATGATGGCTGGGGCTATGGTCATCTGAAAGCTTGACTGGAGCTGAGGATCTGCTCACATGGAAGGAAAATTGGTGTAGGTTGTTTGCCAAGGGTCTTAATTCCTTTCCACATGGGCATCTCCATGGGGCTGCTTGGGTAACCTCATAGTGGCAGAGTGGCCTGGTGGCCAAGAGAGCAGGGGGTAAGTTTCAATGACTTTTTTGACCCAGTCTTGGAAGTCACACATCATCCCTCCTCCTGTATTCTGTTGGTCACACAGTTCAGCTCCAACTCCATATGGGGGCAAGCAGCATCTTGGAGGCTGGCTACTACAGGAGGAGAATGGAGAAGACGGATGGGGACAGTAATTACAGAGAGCATGGCTGAGAATTTTCTGAGATTGATGAAAGACGTGCATTCTCAGATTCAGGAATTTCAGTCAAGGCAAGTTGGGTAATTACAAGGAGGTGACACTTAGACACATCTAGTAAATTTGTACTGAAAGCAAAGAGAAAGTCCTATAAGCAACCAGAAAGAAATGGCAGATTCCTTATCAAAGAGCAGCTATGCTGACAACAAACTTTCCAGCAGCAGCAAGGAAAGCCCAAAACAAGTAGAATATACTTTCAAAGTCCTCCAAAAATAACTGTCAACTTCAATTCTGTATCAGTTAAATGTCACTTAAATAATGGTGGAAAAAGGAAATATTGGACAAACAAAAGCGGAGATAGAGTATCCCCACAGATCCTCCCTAAAACAACTTGCAAAGAATATAACTCAGGAGGAAAGAAATGATTCCAGGAGGGAGAACGAAATGCCAGAAGAGATGACGTGCAAAGGAATTGTTTAGATTTACTCGCATGTTCATTAAACACTGACTGGAGCAGTGCTCTCAGGAGGTCGGTAAGGGGGGTAGACGCCCAGGGGAGGGAGGCGACCAAGGGAGGCGGCCTCAGGCACAACCTGCCTGATTTCATTACCCCGACCCTGCAAGGGAGCTGGGTCTTCCTACTTCCCCACCCTCAGGCCCTGGGAGAGAGTCTGGGGAGAGCAGCCCACAGTCTCTGATCTTCCCACCTGCAGGCAAATTGGGCTCCAATAGCCCAAGGGCAAAAGAAAAAAAAAAAAAGACCCAGAATTGCTGCCATTGGAAGCAAAAGTCCACTGAAGTCAGAGGGTGCTCAGGAAATGGTATAAACAAGAGACCTGGATGAACATCAACATTGTCTACTGCAACTGTATTAAACAATATCTAATTTGAGAGGTTAAAAAAATAGAACTAAAATATCAGCCACAGATAATAAAGAGGGTGGGAGGAGTTGACAGCAGTTAAAGTATTTTAGGTTCCTTTTATTGTTTAACAGAAAGGTAGAGAAATCAATTTTAGGCTTAGGTATGTGTGTCAAAACTCCAAGGACAATGGCTAAACACAAATAGAAATAGAATGATTAACTGCCAAAATAGCAGAGGGGAAAAACAGAATTGAAGAGGACCTCAATCCATAAAAAGGTGGGAAAGGGTGGGGATGGGGAGCATAGACCAATCAGGATACACAGAAAGTACAAAATAAGAGCGTTGGAGTGATTTCAAATATACCAGTAATCACAATAAATGTAAAGGGACTAAATTTAGCAGCCAAAAGATATTGACAGGTTGGAAAAATATACAAAACCCAGGTATGTGCTGTTTATATAAGAAATTCCTCACAAGGAAAGAGCAGGGCCACCAAGGGCCATATCCACTACAGTGGAGTCTTGGGTCACCCCACCAGCTGAGGTCGTGTCAGAGGTTAGGGGAGCACAGAACGTGTGGGGGAGGAAAGAAGCCAGGAGTGCTAACTTGGCCTGGGGCAAGTTTCTGAAGTGAGACAGAAGCTGCTCTGCTCGGTGTGACATATCCTTTCTTTCCTCCCTCTGTGCTTTTCCACTCTGCCTTGTGTAAACACGTAGAGCCTCGGTGGCAACTGACACCACCCATGGTGATATGGTAGCTTGTGGGATATCATGGATTCTCTATGTTGGGGACACGAAGTTTTCAGCCAGAGGAAGGACAAGAGTAGGTGGATGTTGAGGGATAAAATGGGGTGGAATGTGTTGGGTATTTTTTAAAAACAGCTTTATTGAGATATAATTCACATACCAAACAATTCACCTATTTAAAATGTACAATTCAATGGTTTGGGGTATATTACACTATTATTTTTTTTAGTTGTGGTAAAATATATATAAAATAAAAATTTCCATTTTAGCCATCTTGAGTGTACAATTCTGTGGCGTTAATTACATTGACAATATTGTGCAACCTTGACCCCTATCTATTTTCTAAACTTTTTCATCCACCCAAATAGAAACTCTACCCACTAAGTAATTAACCCCCCATACTTCCCTCCCCCAATCCCTGGTAACTGCTAATCTACTTTCTGTATGAATTTGCCTGTATTAGAAATTTCATACAAATGGAGTCATACAATGTGTAGTGTTCTTTGACTGGTTTCTTTCACTTAGCATAATGTTTTCTGGGTTTCTTCATGTTGCAGCATGAACCAGTACATCATTCCTTTTATGATGGAATAATATCTCATTGTATGGATAGGCCGCAATCTGTTTATCCATTCACCTGTCATGCATGGACATTTGGGTTGTTCGTACGTTTTGGCTATTGTGAATAGTGCTGCTAGGAATCTGTGTGCACATGGATTTGTTTGAGCACCTGTTTTCAATTCCTTTGGGTCTGTACCTAGCAGTGGAAGTGCTGGGTCATATGGTAATTCTATGGTTAGCTTTTTGATGAACCTCCAAACTGTTTTCCTGCACTGCACCATATTGCACACCTTGGTGTTGTCTTTGTACCCTCCATAACCACCCTCTACCTTTCTGGGTTCTGCTCTCTAACCTGGAGGTGGTCCTGGGTAGACTGCCTCAAAGTGCCCCCTTGCCCTCTGAGCAGGTAGGGCTCAGCCAGTGGGTGAGAGGACAGCGGGGGGCGGGGAGTCCCTGGTGCTCCCCTGGAGGTCTCTCAGGCTGGCCATGCAGCCGAGGGGAGATGGCTGCTCTCCATGTGGGATCTGGAAGCCCTACCCCGCTTCCCTTGGGGCCTGTGGTGACAGCCCCAGTCCCTGCACTCTCCCTGGGGCTCCCTTCACCCAACCATGACAAATGCTCCCTTTGTAGATAAACCCTCCCTGAATCATGCCGACTTGAGTGAGTCCCCTATTTCCTGTTGGGGCCTTGACTAGGAAATCAGCCGTCCCCCCGCCCCCCAATGTTCTGGCTGGATGTGGCAGCCTTCGAACCCCATGAGGCAGGGGCTCCCTCTGTTATAGTCACTGATGTGTCCCCAGCACCAAGCTAAGTATCCAGCACATGGCAAATTCAGTAGATATCTTTTGGACAAATGAAATTATGACTTCACTTTTTAAATTATTGTACACAAATTCTAAGCACATCAGAGGCATTGAGCCCATGGCCTTGGGGCCTGATTACAGAAAAGACCAGCTTCCGTCTTAGGGTGTCTCCCATCTACAAAAGTGAATCAAACTGACAGGTAGGGGCTGGGGACAGTCCCACCAAGAGGTGGGAGTTCGTTTAGCAATGGAGCAGTGAAGGCTCTGCAGTCTGGGAAGAGCCAGGTCGAGGCTTAGCCACACCGGGGGCTTACCTCGGCAGGTCACTTCAGGCTCCTCACCTGTAAAATGGGGATATTATTGGCTTCACTGTGATGACTAAGAAGATGATGCTTCCTCCCTATTCCTCGTGGGGTGGAGGAGAGGGTGCTTCCTTTTCAAGTACGGCCAGGTGGAGGGGCTTCAGGGGACCACTGCAGAGCCTGGCTGTGCCACCAGGCATGTGGACGGTCCCAGCTGTGTTTGGAGCCCCGGTAAGTTCCAACTTCTGCCCAGGGGCCCTCAGCATAGTACACAGATGCTCAAGAAATATTTGCTGAATAAATAAATAACAGAACATGGGAGTCCAGAGAAACCCTGGCTTACATAACAGAAAAAGATAGGAAAGAATGTTTATAATAATATCGCTTATATACCACAAAATGGAGACAGCGCAAATGCCCATCAGTAGGTGGCTGGACAGAGGAATTGTGGTGTATCCAAGTGGCAGACTGTTACACTGCTGCGAAATGCGTGAATGACGGTACATGTACCAACGTGGATGGATGTAAAATACAATTGAGGGAGAAGGGCGAGCGGGGGGAAGGTATGTATATTCAACGCCCGTTTCACAAATACCTTACCAACTGCTGCCGTAACACAGCACCGTACATTTAGTAACTTAAAACAACGCACATTTATTATCTTACGGTTCTGGAAGTCAGAAGTCCAAAATCAGTCTCACTGGGCTACAAATCAAGGTGTGGGCAGGCTGGCGTCGTCTGGAGGCTCTGGAGAGCAGTGCCCTCCTGCCTCTTGCGGCTGCCAGGGGCCGCCTGCCTTCCCTGTCTCACAGCCCCCCCCCCCCGGGGCCAGCAGCATCTGCTCACCGACCTGCATCCCTGTTGTAAGGGCCACTAACTCAATCACATCTGCAAAGTGAGGTAACACCGTCGCAGGTTCTGGGCATTAGGACCTCTTCGGGGGCTCTTACGCTACCACACAGGTGAATAGCAAACGCGGCACTCAGGAGAATGAGGGTCCGGGGAGGGGAGATGGGGTCAGAGGGTGTCCCGGTCCGCTGGTCTGGACTGCTTTCTCGTTGCTATCACATGGGAGCAGCGGCTTCTGGATCCAGCCCCTGCAGGGTCCCCTCCAGACAGCCCAGTCCCCAGTGGCCACATCTCTGTGCACCTCGCCATCGTGATGGAGCTATTGGTACATAAACACCCTAGATCCCTACCGCTGGGGGCTGTGGGCCTTTGCCCTGTGACCTTCCGTGGGAACTGGCTTCACGCTCTTTTCTTTTTTTAAGTTTCAGGTGAGATTCTCATAACATGAAGTTAACCATTTTAAAGTGAACAATTCAATGGTATGTACTACATTCACATGTTGTGTAACTACCACCTCTCTCTAGTTCCAGAACATTTTCATCACTCCAAATAGGACCGAGTCCCATTAGCCAATCACCTGGCATTGTCCCCTCCTCCAGCCCCTGGCAACCACTAGTGTGCTTTTTGTCCCTGGGTTTGCCTCTTTGGGACACTTCCTGTAAATGAATCACACATATGTGGCCTTTTGTGTCTGGCTTCTTCCTGTTTTGAGGCTCATGTATGTTGTAGCCTATGTTGGAACATCATTACTTTATGCGGCTGAATAATATTCCATTGTCTAGATAGACCACAGTTTGTTTATCCATTCAGCTGTTGATGGACATTTGAGTCGTTCCCACCTTTAGGCTACCATGAATTGTGCTGCTGTGAACCTTTGTGCACATGTACTTGTTGGAGTCCCTGTCTTCAATGCTTTCAGGCACACACCTGGGTGTGGAATTGCACATACTCTCTCACCCGGATACCTGTTCTCTCCATCCACCAATCCCCATGTCAGGGGCTGTTTCTGGGGAAACTGAGATGTCACAGAAAATTAATAAATGTGAGACTTGTTAAATCCAAGTCATCTTCTCTAAACTTGTCTGTACAATACAGTAGCCACTGTCCCCATGTGGCTGTCTAAGTGTGCATGAATTAAAATAAGATTGAATTTAAAATGCAGATCCTTAGGCACATTGGCCCCGTTTCAAGTGCTCATGGGCCCATGTGGACAGTGGCTACCGAATTGGACAGGGTGGATATAGGCTATCCCCATCATCAAGAACATTCTACTAGACAGGGCTGCTGCTTTATACTCATTGATGTGTTTGGAATATTTTATACTTCTTAAAAATGCCCCAAAGAACCCCAAAACAAACAATAAAATCAAACCATTTTGGAGCCCAGAGTGGTGTAGGTGAGGGCAGGGCAGAACCAGCTGGGTGTGCGCTGGTGGCGCTGCCCTGCGTGAGCTGACTCAAGCCCCTGAACTTGGGGCTCAGCCTCTCGGCCTGGAACGTGGCCCCCATAGAGCTGGCTGGTCAGGCGATGAGGACGAGGCTGTCCTGGGTGGGGTGGCACATGTGTTGCCGTGAGCACCCTGCTTTCTTGGAGCAGGGTCCAAAGCCCGGGTGTGCGGCCTGGGAAGTTGCAGCCCTTTGTAAAGCATCACAGATGTCAGCACAGCTCAGAGCTTCACAGGGTGCCTGAGGAGGGGCAGGCAGGGCCTGGCAGGGGTGGGCCCTGTGTGGGGAGCCCATGCCCTCTCCCTTCTCCCAGGAGTGAAGCCAGGGCTGCTGTGGGGAGGCGGGGTGGCCCCTCCTGCAGAGCAGCGGGTCCAAGGCAGCTCGTGCTGCACTGCTGCCCACCAGCTGGGCAACTGGACAGGCCCTTGAGGCCCCTGGGCCAAGAATTCCTTGTCTCTGAAATAAGTGGAGCCTCTGGCCTCCCGCAGGGCTGGGCGCTGTCCTAGATCTGGCCTCCTTACTTAGGCATTTTCTTAATTTCACCAATGCTTCTGAAGAACTTAACACGTACCATGACCCTTTTAAAACACTCTACAGATTTCAGCTCATTAATCCATATGACAACCCCACGGGGTAGGTGCTCTTATGAATTTCACTTTACAGATGAGGAAACTGAGGCAGAGAGGACGGGTGACCTGCCCAAGGTCACATGGTCAGTGGGGTCTGGCTTGGAGTACATGTGCCTCACCAGCAGACTGCACGATCCATCCAGAGAGTCAGGTCTCTGCACTGCCAACTTGGGGCCATTTGCACATTAGCCAGAGGTGACATCTTAAAGCAAAGAAAGAACTTGTAGCCCTCAACCTCTGTGGCACGCAGTGGGCAGGGCGAGGTGGCCCTGCAGCCCCAAGGCCTGCGAGACACTGCGGCCTCTGCGCTTTGCTCACGTGGGGGCTGTGCTGGGCCTCTCGCTTTGGGTCCAGTATCCTGCAGCCCGGGCCGCTGACTTCATCCCCATCCACACCCAGCCTCACATGAAAAATGACCCTGCTATTCTGTCATTTATTAGAGGTTTTATGGAAGCCTGAAGAAAATAAAAAACTACCAACATTTGGAATTGGACAGAGTGTGTCTCCATCCAAACACAGCATTTTTGTTGCCCCTTTTAAGATTCTTCTTCCCCATGCCCCACGGACTGCAGCGACTTTCTCCCTGGAATGGACATTTAGAGAGGTGATGTGATTTCCACCCCTCAGAGGGTCCCGGCTTTCCTTTGTGGGGGTTTGAACACCCAACCCCCACGCGTGGATGGGCTCTGAGTTGGATTCTCACTCTAGGAAAGCAAAGGGGACTGTTCCATCCGCTTTCTCCTGCCTTCTCAGGTGCCAGAATTTTAGGCTGGAGATGATTAAACAATAGTGTGGGGATAAATACAAACAGACATACCAGGGACTGCAGAAGGGCTAGTTCTGCGCTTGGGTCCTCCTGCCCCAAGTCTCCCAAGGCTGATCATGTAGAAATTAAAACACCATCTTCCAGGAAATTCATGAAAACCGAATTTATGAGGCAGCTGTTCTCGGGTGTGAACTTTCTTAAAGAACCGGTGGGCCCAGGGGAGAGCTGCAGAGCGGTCCCTCCCCCACTGCTGCCATCAGCTGGCGGCCTCCCCTCAGCTGGGTCTCCCATTTGGAAATGAACCTGCAAAACACCGCTGGGTACAGGGGACCTGAGACGGGGCCACGCTCTGGCGGGGTAGAGCGACAGTTGCTCAGTTAATTGATTCAGAGAGAGACACCCACAGGGCTGGTCTTCCTGAATACTCGGGGGGCAGCAGTGCTGGTGCAGCCCAGGGGTGCTCTGGGGCCCCCGCCTGTGCCCAGCACCTGTGGCTTCATCTGCAGTCCTGGCGGCTCAGTGCAAATCAGTCGGCCCCTTTTTGGCACCACTTCCCATCAGTAAACTGAAGAGGGTGGACTAAACTTCCACGATTCCATATTTAGAGCAGCTGCTGTTGTAACAGCCTTAGCAGTGGGCTAAGCATTTTGTAAGCATTGTTTTAGTAAGTCCTTGCAATAGTCTGCAAATGGGTTCTGTTGTTATCCCCTCCAGTTTATAGCAGGCCAAGCCAAGGATCGGAGAAGGGAAGTGACTTTGCCAAGGTCACCTAGCAACCTTGACCAGACTTGTACCCACAGTTCTACGCTTGGTACAGGGGATTCAGGGGTATGTGCCAACACTGGCCAGACAGGATTGAGGTAAAACCCCTGTGTGGACTGCTGCTTCCCACCCCTAACAATGTCAACAATGTCTTCGCCCAAGCCCAAAAGTAGGCCCTGAAGGGAGGGTGGGGAGCAGATCCCCTCTGTTCATCTGGTCTGATGAAGCAGGGTGTTCTGCTGAAAGTTTGCCCTCTGGCTGCACAGCTAACTACTCTTCCGGGCTCCTGTGCTACATTGAAGAGCAAAAGGTATTTCCATGTTGTGTTAAAGTCATCTGCATGGCTCCCATGCAGATGGAAATAAAATATTTACCATTTGGAACAAAATTCCAACTGGAGCAATAAGCACTCTAAGCAGAGGATGTGGGGGAGAGGGGGAGGCTTCACATGCAAACAGCTGCTGCCCAGCTGTGGCCGTGGGAGAAGGACTGGGCCAGGTGCTGGGGACTCGGTCCCGAGGCCGGGGTACACTGTCCTCCTCGGAGAGTGCTGGGCTTTGCTGGGCCCTTGATTTTCGGGGCCTCTCCTCAAGGGGCCTCCTTGGGGGCCCGCGCACACTTCATTCAGCACTGTGTGTGCCTGGCCCCTGGAGCCCTGTCTTTGGATGTGCTCCCAGACCCTTCACGGACATTGTCCTCTTCCACCTCCCTGCCCAGCCCATCTGCTCCCGGTACACTGCCTCCTCCCTGTCCCATGGTAACCTCACTGTCCCTCCATGGCTCTAGCTGTCCTCTGATCCCATGTACCCCAACACCCCACGGAGATGCCCAAAGAGGCCTGGGGGAGCCAGAGGGTCCAGATGAAAGGATCTGTGAGACCCCCATCTCGCTGACCCCTCAACTGGGGAAGCCGAGGACAGAGTGGGAAGGGAGCATTCCCAGGTCACTGGTGGAGTGAATGCCGAGTCCAGGTGTCCACTCAAGGCTGTCTTTTTCCTACCCTACCACATCTCACAGTGCTCAACACTGGGCTTCCTGAAGGGACGTCAATATCAATGCACAAGGTGGTCTTGGCCAAACTGGGGATTACTGTAGGCTATTATTTCCTTGTTAATGGAGCTGTCCTCCCATCCCACCCCACTGCAAACACACATCTGCAGAGCAAGATGGTGGGTCTCTCTCCTGTGAGGAGGTTCCTGACTTGGGAGCGAGTGCTCACCTCCTGGCAGGAAGGGTGGATCAGTTGTCCAGAGAGGGAGCCCCAGTGCTCCTTTGGACAAGACCCCCCACCTTGGGCCCCTAGAGTGGCCCCTGGTGTCCTCCCCTTACCTTACTCTTGAGGACCCTGGGGATGGTCCGGGCTGGCTCTAGGGGGAAGACCTGGGTCCTCCCTGGGTGAAGAAACCCAAAAACCATGGCTGTGTGGAGCAGCTGTTGGTGCCTTGTTCATAGCTGCCTGGGCTGAGGCCATGACCTCCCCAGGCCCTGACCCCAAGAATGATCTCCACACCGCTTGGAGAGGTGCCCAGAGTCACCACTTCAGTGAGCCAGGGACCTGCCTCCTCATCTTGGGACAAACCCCCTATTGATTCTCTGGTTCAGCTAGAGGGAACAGCTCTCCTGAACCTCTGCCAAGGCTATGGGGAGCGCATCTGGACGGGCTCCAGAGCCGGAACCCAAGGAGGGGGCTACTCCCAACTTTTATGGCTCGTTTCAGATCACTTCCTGGAAGTGGCTGAGCGTGGCTCGCGGCCACTGCGGCCTCATTGGAGAGCGATGTTCCGTGCAGGGGAGAAGGGTCACGCTTGGCACTGGCTGCTTGGACAACCTGGCTGGAGTCTCAGTGGTCCAGAGGCACCGCGGCTTTGCTGGGGAGGGAAGGCCCCACATCCAGAATCCACAGAGCCCCTGGGTAGTTGGGCATCAGTGAACCTTTTCAGGGCCCCAGGACCTGCTTGTGGTCTCCAGGGTGCAGTGGTCAGGTCAGGACACATTAGAGTCACCATCTGCCTGTCTTACACTGTTGCTTGCCGAGTCAGGTCTGCCCTACAATTTGCTGTTAGTCAGAGTGCTTAGTGAGCAGAATCAACCTCAAACTTTTTGGAAGGATGATATAAATCATTTCAAGAAATAAACCCCATGTGCACCATGATAATAATAGCACTGGCTTCCAGGGATTGGGCATTCGCCACGTGCCAGGCTCTGTACCAGGTGGCTCACGCATGCGGTGACCATGCTCTACCATGACCTGTGAGAAGGCAGGGCTGCACTGCCACTTTCTGCTGTGTGACCTTGGGCAGTTACCAGACCTCTCTGTGCCTCTCTTTCTTCCTCTGTATCATGAGGATGAGGAGGGTGTCTACTTCACTGTTGTGAGTATTGAATTAATGCTGCTGGGGCACCTACAGAAACATCCATTGTTATCACCTTAAGTGTAAGCAACATCACCACCCTTGCTGCCCTTTTGCCTTTACAAGCAAGGGGGTGGTGAACCTTCTCCTGGGTATGTCTTGGCCTACTTTTGTAAAAACTAAGTAAGTTCACTGAAGTGGAGTTCCTAATGTTGAGTAGCAGGGTATATGCAGTTTAGATGCCCACAGTATGATCTCGTTGCCCTGCCAATGGGCATCAGGAGTGCCTCTTCCCCCACACGCCCACGCCAGGTATTGAAAACCTTTTAATTGTTGCCAATGGAATAGGTCAAAAATAATTTGAGCTGGATTTGCATCTCTTTGTATAATTGTATCCTAGTTGTTTTTCTTTCCTTTGAATTGTCTGTTTTGTGTTCCTTGTCTATTTTTCTTATTGATTTGTATAAGCTCTTGGTATATTAAGGAGTTGAAGCCTTGGTCTATCCTGTAGCAACTTATTTTTTGGCCAGGTTATCTTTGAACTTGAATGTATATATATGAGATATTTACATATATATGTATGTAATACATATATTTACATGCACATGTATACACATATACACACATACACACATGCATACATGTAGCATACATGTGTTATACAAATCCTGTATATACACATATATATGTGTGTGCATGCATACCATACAGAACCTTTAAATTTTATGTATTCAAATCAATAAATATGTTTTTGGCATTGTCTCGAATGCTTTTCCCTACTCCAAGATTGTATTGTAACTCTACATGTGTTTTCTTTCCTACTTTTTTAAGGTTTCATTTTCTGTGTTTAAAATGCTCTCCTCTGGCATTTGTTTGGTGTGAGGAGGGAGGTGGGGATTCAATTCTTCCTTCAGGATTTCCCCCCAAATGACCACAATTTATGGGACATTCTATCTTCTGCTTCTAATTTATCCACATCTAAGATGTCTTTGGCTTATTTCTGGACCCTGCTCAGTCCCAGGACGGGTGTGAATCTTTAGAACGGGGCTGTCTTACGCGTGGCGGCTCCGATATCAGAGAGGGCCACTTAGGCGGCTCCGTTACTGGAGCAGAATTGTCTGACCTAACC
Organism: Daubentonia madagascariensis; assembly: GCA_023783475.1. NCBI lineage: Eukaryota > Metazoa > Chordata > Mammalia > Primates > Daubentoniidae > Daubentonia > Daubentonia madagascariensis. Next base: position 1,169,251 of record JAKFHU010000776.1, read on the forward strand.
CACCAGTAATTATTTTTTTTTGAACTAAAAATTTAAGTTCCCTCCATCACCACCACAGAGAATACTATCATAGGTATTTTAATTAGTAGAATTGAATTGAATTAGTAGGTAATTTTAGGAAATGACAGTTTTACATTTAATATGTCTCCTATCCATGAAGAATTTCCTTTTTTCCCCCCATTTTTGTCTTATGATACCTAGTAGAGTTTTAACATTTTCTTCTTAAATATCACTTACATTTCTTGTTAAGTATACTTAGTTATTTTTGAATTTTTCAGCATTTTTAAGTGGGTTCTTTTCTTCCTTTATATGTTCTCTCTGGCTTTTGTTTCTTTACAGGAAGCCAGCTGATTGCTGTGTATTGATTTTGAGGCCAGGGCCTCTGGGTGGAGCAGGCATGACCAGCCTTCTGGCTGAGCCCACGTGGTTCCTCTGTGCTTTGGTGTGGACAGGACTTGGGTGGGGGGTGCAGATGCCATTGAGGAGAGAAGAATGTTTGAAGCATGGGGAGGGCAGGCAGGGGAGACCGCTCATCTTTTAAATCCTAGACCAGCTTTCATCCTTTCATGCTCATATTATCAAAAGAAATGTGAACACTGGACAAAGTGAAGGGCAGGGTTGCTCTGTCCTGAGGCTCCCACTTTGGGCAGCTGCAGGGAGGCGCTGGCTTGTAATTAGTGCAGCCTTTAATAACTAAGATTCCTTCCACAGGCTCACTGGAGTCAGCCTAGAAATGCCAGCAGCATGAGTCACACATGGGTGCCATTCATGGTCGCTGGGGCTGCAGAAGGGGGCCATTGTCCCACCCCAGAGTGGGCTGCCCTGGAGGCTGGGTCCTCCCATGCCAGAGGCTCTCAGCCCAGGGCAGTTTTCTCCAGGGGTTGGCTCCTTGGAGGCATCTGACTTGTCAGAGCAAGTGGCAGGGCTGGCAAGGTCCCTGCGACAACGCTTGTCCTGCCCATCTCCCCGTCCCTGATCCACTGTCTCCCGTCTGGCCTGGTCCCTGGCTCCCCTCCCCAGACAGACACCCACCTCGCCTGCCTCCAAACAGCACAGTCCCGGGCTCTCCTGGCGGGTGGTCTCAGCTGGACAAGGCAGGATTTTTGCCTACAACAACAAGCTAATTTTCTTTTCTTTCCTCTTTTTAAAAAGCCTCAGTGTGTAGAAGACTGAAAGTGGACCCACACCTCTCACCTCTCACAAAAATCAATTCACAATGGATAACAGATCTAAACCTAAGACATGAAACCATAAGAATTCTCGAAGAAAATGTTGGAAAAACTCTTATGGACATTGGCCTAGGCAAAGAATTTATGAAGAAGACCCCCAAAGCAATCACAGCAGCAACAAAAATAAATACATGGGACCTGATCAAATTGAAAAGCTTCTGCACAGCCAAGGAAACTATCACTAGAGTGAACAGACAACCTACAGAATGGGAGAAAATATTTGCATGCTACACCTCTGATAAAGGGCTTATAACCAGAATCTATACAGAACTTAGGAAAATCAACAAGAAAAAATCAAACAACCCTATTAAAAATGGGCAAAGGACATGAACAAAAACTTTTCCAAAGAAGACAGAATGATGGCCAGCAAACATATAAAAAAGTGCTCAACTTCTCTAATCATCAGGGAAATGCAAATCAAAACCACAATGAGATATCACTTAACTCCAGTGAGATTGGCTCATATCAAAAATCCCCAAATAACAAATGTTGGCGGGGATGTGGACAGGTAGGAACACTCATACACTGCTGGTGGGACTGCAAATTAGTACAACCTCTATGGAAAAGAATATGGAGATATCTCAAAGAATTAAAAGTAGAATTACCATTTGACCCAGCAATCCCACTACTGGGTATTTATCCAAAAGAAAAAAAGACATTTTATAATAAAGACATCTGCTCTCGAATGTTCATAGCAGCACAATTCACAATTGCAAAGTTGTGGAAACAACCCAGGTGCCCATCAATACACGAGTGGATCAATAAAATGTGGTATATGTATACCATGGAGTATTACTCAGCAATAAGGAACAATAGTGAATTAACACATCTGGTATTATCCTGGTCGGAGCTAGAACCCATTCTTCGAAGCGAAGTGTCACAGGATTGGAAAAACAAGCATCACTGGTACTCACCATCAAACTGGTACTAACTGATGAACACTTACATCACACAGGGCAATAACATTCATCAGAGGGCGGGCGGGCGGGAGGGGGGTGGAAGGGATGGGAAAAACTCTCACTGAATGGATGTGGGGAGCACAGTTGGGAGACGACCACGATTGTGCTCTGACACGGGCAGAACAGGGGCAATGTGTATGGCCAAAATGTTGTACCCCCACGATATTCTGAAATTAAAAAAATAAATAAATAAATAAATAAAAAAAAATAAAAAAAATAAAAAAAAAAAAAAGCCTCAGTGTGATCACACCGCAACGGGGCGGGAGTGAAGGAGGCCACACCCAGCGGCATGGGTAGACCCACCCACCTTGTGCAAAAGGAACCTGATCCACCTACTGCGGGATCCCGGCTCCCCTGGAGGCAGGAAGGCGCAGGTGTTGTCGCTCTGGGGAAGGGGAAGGGATGAGGACAGAGGGGCACAGGGTCTTCCAGGGACCTTGCATGCTCCCCTTCCTCGCCTGGGTGTCATCACCGGCGCGTGCGTTGCGGCCTGAGAGACTTGCGCTGATTTGCACGGTTTCGTTCCTCATCCCCTTAAAAAACAGCGTTTGAAAGTTCCACTGTGCATTTTACTAACATTCATTTTTCTGAGTTGTCAGGTCCAAACCGGGGAACATCTGGGTTTCCAGGTCTTGGGAAATTACAGGCCACATTTCAAATGACAATGACAAGACTCCCGCGTCCATCAGAGGCGGGAATCCAGATTGAAAGCGTTTCTCCAAAGGCTGGCCCGAGAGCAGGGCATCTTGGTTCCTTGAAGAGTCCCCAAAGATTATTTTTAGCATCTGAAAGTCATCTTGCCCCTCCTAAATTTGAACTTCATGTTGCAAGGAAACAAATGTGTGTGGCTTCCCCCAGCTCAGCCAAAGTTACACAGAAAGGCTCGTGGCCTCACCTGTGAGAAGGAAGCCCCTCCTTGATCCAGTGTGGGTTGAGATTTCATCCTGATGAGCGAGTGCCAAGGTGGTTTGGCCTGGTGACAGACTCCAGACCCACCACTGGCACCCTCACCTTGGGTAGGAAGAACCTCCCTCTCTGGGCAGGGGCTCTGCTGCCTGAGCCACCTGTGCCTTCTCCAGTGGCAGGGAGGGCAGGAGAGCCCCCAGCATCCTATTCCGAGAGATCTGGTTGGCTGGGAAAACTGCAACGTGTGCTCCTTCTGGTAGGTTCTGCATTCTTTCCTAGTGAAGTATCGTACATGGAAAACCAGAATATATGGTCAGCATTCTTCCTATAAACAGAGCGATTGTACGCTGTGAAAGAATAACTTAGCGATGACGGGGTTGCCATGGTTACCCTCCCCCATCCATGTGGTCCCAGTGTGCTGCCGACGTGGAACTGGGTGGTTGGGGACCCGGCTGACACGTGGCTGTGGAGTCACCGTCTTGCTTCTGTGTTTCCGACGGGGACCTTGCCAAGAGCGTGGCTGTCGGTTGTGCGACAGTGTGTAAAATTGTATGTGGGGGTCCAGGGTGTGACGTGGACCTAGATGGGGGTGCCCGAGTCGCTGCTGGGAGGCCTGACACCCCTAGGCAGCCGCTGAGATTCCTCAGAGGACCGCTCGGGGCTCCAGAAAACACAGAGGAGGCCACCAAATTCTTCTGTTTCCACTGGGAGGATGGGTTTCCCACTCCTACTGAACTGCATTCGAGAAAATTCATCTCCAGCCTGCCTAGCTGCAGGCAGGCCTGACCCTACACGTGAGCCTCCTCCAGGCACCAGGGCTGCCGAGAGTGTGTGCATGGATTGTTTTCTCACTGTTTCCCAGTAGAGTCTCAGATGTTTTCCTAGTGAAATAAAAGTTTGGCTCCAAAGCGTATTGAAAATCGCAGTCAAGAATTCCATACTCACTCTGTGAAGCAGTTTTGCCTTTTTTCCACGGCTAGTTTATGTGCAGTTATTTCTTCCAACAGCCCTTTGAAAAGTAGTCAATGAACAGTCAATCCCCAGGACTTTTGCACAACTAATTAAAAGCACGCTCACCATATTAATATATTGAAATGAGCCACGTGGACAAGGCCTCTCCTCGCTGGGAATTGCCTGTGCCCCTGTGGAATTAGAAACCACAGCAGCCCTGCCCTTAGGGACAACGCTCCTGGGAGTCACCTGCCTCATTGGCTGGAGGAAGGGCGTGAGGGTGGCGGAGACAGATGGCTTGTGACACGCTCCAGGATGCTGACTGGGGCTTGTCAGGGCGGCTACTGGCCCCCACCCTTTGCCCCCAGTTACGGATGTGGGCAGAGCCCAGGTCTTTCCCGGCTTGTCTTCTCTCTCTTTACACCTGGTCGGGGCACCCTGTTGGTTTTGGAACTTGCTTACCAAGGTGGAGAACTGTGTACAGAAGGTTTTGGGGAAGTGCTTTTGGGACCAATACCTAGAAGGGTGTGAGGGCACGGGACTGAGCGCTAGGAGAAGTTGGCCTGTGGTGCAGCCGTAACAGGGGCCTCAGCCCACCCAGGGGTGGCTCTGGAGCTGGGATGTCCCTTTGGAGATGGCCTGCATCGAGGGAGGGGCTGTGCCTCCGTGGCCCTCTGTGCCTAGTCATTCCATGCAGCTGGTGCTGGGAAAGAGTACAGCTCCCTTTGGTCCAGGGAAGTTGCTAGAGAGACTCTGCCGTGAGCTACGGGCAGTGTGTTAGAAGTAACCCACGGTGCCATTAAGAAAATAGTCAGACACCGCAAATTGTCTCGGCAAGGCAAAATCTTTACTTCTGATCAGAAGGGCGTGTAGCGGCGGTAAGAGCAGCCAGCCAGCACTCGCTATAGGGAAGGTTCTTCGCCTTTTTATCCCTAACGCAGACCTACGGCTGTGTCTCATCCCATTGGCCGGGATTCTGACTGCACAATCTTGTTCTTAGCCGATTGACTAAGGCGTGTTGCTAGGACAGAAAGGAAGGGGGGCAGGGGGTGCCTAGTGTAGTAATTGTTCACAGTTGGTGGGCAAGTCAGGCATAGAGTGTTACCTCTTGATACTTTGGCAGAAAAGATTAAGTCAAGCTTATCTCTCCCTGCCAGTGCTCCAGCCGGCGTGGAACCCAAGCCCTGCACTTGAAGCCTCCCCACGGCCCAGCCCTTGCTCCATTCTCTCACTCACTCCACAGGGCGCGTCTCCCCCACCTGGGGAGATAACACCTCCAGGGATTTGTTTCGCCTCTTTCCTGGGGAAACTTACCAGAACAGCTTGGGGGGTAGCCGCAGAACCCCTCTGCCCGCACCCTGTCGCAGTGAAACTGAAACTCACTGTTCTTCCCCTCACCACCCATCCTGGATTGCTTTCACCCTCGCCTGTCGCCTCTCCTGGTCTTGCCAGAAGTCCGCTGGGCGGTCCACACCCCTGACAGGCCAGTGCCGAGGCCACCATGCCCTTCTCCGTCGGTAGCTGTTGCACCTGTCCACACACCACTACACGTGGTCAGGGGAGTGTGCAGAGTAGACAGCTGTGTCTTCCTTGCCCACGTGGTGATGAACAGGGCCAGTTTCCCCCAGTCAATAGGCCAGCTGCCCGCTGGTGTGACCATCTCCTTCTTAACCTGCCAGTCTGTTGGCACAAGGAGGCTGCGGGGGCCAGGAGGCAGTCATAGGGAAGCTGGAGGGGACTCTTCCTGTGTCTCTCTGGGAACTGGACTTCCTGGCTCACTGAGCCCAAAGTTATGGTGCTAGGAAGGCAGGATCCTCCATCACTGGGTGTGGTAGTGAGCAGCACCCCCCCTTCTTTCTACCCTTGGTTCTTAGACCCATGTATTCTACCCACTGGGAATATACTACCCTCTAATGGTCATTGATTTAGGGTATACCATATCCTGGAGGAGGGAGCCCCATCCTCACTGTCTTACCCCATTCCTGCTGCTACAACAAAACACCTTAGACAAGGTAATCTATAAACAGTGTAAGTTTATTGCTCATAATTCTGGAGGCTGGGAAGTCCAGGGTAAAGGTGCTGACAGGTTTGGTGTCTGGTGAGGCCTGGTCTCTGTCTACTCAGATGGTGCCTAAATGCTGCTTTCTCTGGCAGAAGGCGGAGGGTCACAAAAGGGCCTAGCTAGTTCCCGCAGCCCTTTTGTACTATAAGGTACCACCCCCACTCACAGAGTGGAGCCCTTATAGCTTAGTCACCTCCTAAAGTCCACACCTTTGCATATCATCCCACTGGGTCTTAGGCTCCTACATATGAATTTGGGGAGACACAGACATTTGAATCATAGCACTCACCGTCCCATGGGCAAAAGGCCCTTCCACCACCCAGTGAGGCCAGCAGCTTCTGCATGGTGTGGCCTGGGACTGGCCCAGTACATGCAGTGGTGTGCTGGAGCAGGTGCACACTGACTTCTGGGACTGGTCATGTACGTCTCTTCCCAACTCCATGCTTGGTAACATCTCGTGGAGAGCTTGAAATCCAACAAGGTGCGAGTATTTACACCACGGAAATTGGCACATGCTACAAAGTGGGCTGTTTTTTAGCTTTTTTATTTTCCCAGAGAGCTGGTTGTTAAACAGTCCCTAGCACAACACTGAGTGTACCCCACTTCCTGCACTGGGCAGTGTGTGCATGCATGTGTGAGTGTAAGTATGTGTATGTGACTGTATTCACCATCACTACAACCCCATCACATGGCTGTTATCTCCATTTTACTGATGAGGAAACTCAGGTGCAGACAGGTTAGGTAACTTCCCGAGATCACACATTTAGGATGTGGTGGAACCACAGTGTGAACCCAGGTATGTCTGACTCTAGAGTCCATCTTCACAACCGTACTGACTCCGTATGTGTCCAGGTGTGCTTCTATTCTGGCTTCAGTGCCTTCTGTTGCTGGCACCCCAACCATCTCTGACTATAGAAATCAGTGGAGTCTGTCCTTCCATAAGTTCCTTCTCTCTGGCCTCTGGTGGCGAGACTCGGAGCACCAAGCTCCCTGTGGGCTGTCACGGACTCTCAGACAGCTGGTACTCCTGGAGCCCCCATGTTCACAAGGCTTGTGACCTACTGAGTCATCTGTCTGTGAGTTCTGCCAGCTCAGTTGCCCCACCATGCCAGCCTGTGGCTGAGGTGCAGTGTAGGGACGTTGTGGAGGGGACAGGGCACACCAGTTCTGTGGAGGAGCTGAGGGTTGCTCACCAGGACCATTTCCTTTGGGGACAGCTTGCCTCCAGAGTCACTGGGGTTGGTCTGTGGGAGAAAGCTGGGCCCCACATCCCCACGTAGGCTGAAATAAAGGGAAACACGCAGTGCACACACTCAGCAAGACAGAGACACCGAGGTAGCAATTTGGGGAAAAGTGAGATTTTTATCAGACGTCCTTACCCTGTTCTAGTGGTGGGTGGCAAGCACCTGCCTTCTGCAGCGTCGGCTCTGAAGACCTTCCCTGGCTGGGTGGCTTCACCTGGGCTGTGGGGCACCCTGGCTCTCCCTGGAGGCCCTGTGGAGGACCTCTCCAAGGACAGTTCTGCAGAATTCCTGGCAGAGAGATTCTCTTCCTTTGTGCCTTATCAGACATCTGCTTATCAGATGTTTGGAATATTCATTTTGAGTGTCTGGGCCAAGTTTATATTCTTTTCCCACCATTAAAAAAGAAGATTTTCTTCCTAATGACAATGACTTTTATTGTAAGTCGCTGACCCTCTGTTGGTTTCAGGATGTGATGGAGCTCTCGCCCTTTCTCAACTTCTGGCACCCGCGTCCTTCCCTGCATCTCGCTGGCTGCATGTGTTTGTCTTTCGTTCCTGCCCCAAGCACAGGGGCATCTTCACCCAGGGCCCCAGCGGCTGCCTCTGTCCAGGCTGCCCTGTGTCATTTGGGTGCCTCTGACCTTGCTGCTTCCACCTGCCCCGGAGCTCTACCTTCTACCCCTTCTGCTGGGTGTTCTGGACGCTGTGGATGTGTGTCTACCCTGCCACGAGTGATCGCAGGCACATCCTGTGACTCTACGAATTCTACTTTTGTCTACAATGCAGAGAAAGAGAGAATTTGTTTCCTGGATGAGCACCACTGCACGCGGCTGCCTCGAGGTCTGTGTCGAGAAGGACGCCGAGGTGCGTCCTGAATCCGCAGGAGGGGGAGCTGTGATTGATGAGCAGCGGCTGTCACAGGACTGAGAAGAGGAAGGGACAGGCGGGCACCGCTCTCTGCTGTCCTCGGGCTGGGCAGCACTTCCGCACCTGCCCCGTCCTACTTCCTCTCTGAGGGAGACAGAGCAGTGACCTTCCTGGGGCACGCAGCCGGTGGGTGGCAGAGATGCTGGCGGGCTGGGCGTGCGGGTGGAGCTGAGTAGGTCCCATGCGGGGCTCCCCCCGTTGCCAAGGAGAGAAAGGCTGAGACGCTGGGTTTTGGGTCTTGGCTCCCTGGCCCCCTCCCCGTCCTCCAAGTGGAGCCCCCAGAGGTCCTGGGAGCCACTCTGCAGAAGCCCCCGCGGTGGGGGGGCAGCATGTCCTCAGGAGAGGGAGTCTGCCTTGTGCTGGACAGAGGCGGAGGGCGACGGCTCCAGGGCTCCCTCGGCTCTCCTTGGTGGCCCGGCCACCAGTGCCTGCCCCCTCACCCGCCCCAAAGTGAGCGCCACTGTTGGGAGGGGTCAGTGTGTGTGCACCTCAGCAGTCTTGGACACACAGACAGCCTGGGCTGACGGACCACTTTCCACTCGAGTCACTGCTCAGTGGGCACAGATGAGACACAGCGACCATTATTTAAATCTGGAACTTTCTTTTGCATACATGTTGCCCTTTCCTGCACAAAATGTTTGTCCTGTTATCTCTCGATACCCACACAGCTGGACACAGGGTGGGGACACAGAAAAGCAATCTGTGATGGATTTGTTTTCCCTTGTAGCTAGAAGTTGAAGTGGCAGAAATATAACCTGGCTGGTAGAGGACCTAATTTGGTGTCCTAATTGGTGGGACCACACATTCTGTCTTGCTCTTCACGTCAGGGAAGTCCAGACCCTTTCTGGACAGTGGACTGTCCACCCTCCTCTGATTTGCCTCACGCCGGCCAGGGGCTGGTCTGTGGGCTCCCTGTCCCCCACCCCAAGCCTGGTTCAGACCCACCTCCCTTTTGACTCTGCTCCACAGAGAAGAGCTATAAATCAGCTTCCTTCTGCAATGATTTAAAAAATCACTCTATTAACAATTGACTCACAGTCTAAAAATGTGCTCATGGCATAGTTGTGGCCACTGAGCCTGGTTTGGCAGGACTGGCCGCAAGCCCCCGCCCGGGCCTTTCTGCAAGAGGACTTCCCTTTCCAAGCACGCACGCCGCCGCCAGCACCTTCCTGCGACCCGCCACGGTGCCTTCCTAGCGGCAGTCTCTGATGTGCCTTAGCCACAGGGCTTGGCCCCAGATCCACAGAGGGGACTGAGGGAGGACACCATCTGGAGAGGAATCAGTGTCCAGACGAGAAAGGAAATTGCCCTGAGATGATTGAAATGCAAGAAGGGAGACGTGGACGGGGAAGTTAAACAGAGGGGCCAGCGGGGCGGGGCAGCCTGGGGTCCATGCCCGGGCAAGCCTTTCTGTGCCCCCCGCCCCGCCAATCAGTGACTGGGTGTGCTGACCCTGCGGTGCGGCCAAGTCCGAGGGGCCTGAGGGACAGCTGCCTTTCTTCCCACCTCCCTGGGTGTCAAGGGGGCTTGGCAGGTGCAGAGGGGCACCCTGGAGATGTGGAGGGTCCCTCAAGAGCAGGATGGGGAGGGCCTAGGTCTGTGTGACTGGGGGCTTCGATGTAACCCACTTACTGTGACCTGAACACAGGACAAGTTGCCCTGGATTGACCACCAGCCGCACACCGGGCACTGCCTGAGAGGGCGGGAGTGCCATTCCCCCCGCCATGGGCCTTTGGGTCCCCATGCTGGCATCCGCTGACATGAGGCCTGGGTCCCGCCTGCGCCTGCATCCTCAGCCCTGCTTGCCCCGGACTGTGACTCCAGAGGGCAGGGCTGGGCCTTTCCCCTGGGTCCCTGTGGCTGGTTCGGTGGCGCTGGCCACACATGGTAAGTGTTTGGAAGACCAAGCTCTGAGCCCAAGAAGCTCAGCATTTTAGGATCTGGTTTTGCAAGTGAGAGGGGTTGGCCTAGGTCCACCAGGTTGGTAGAGAGAATGGCCACAGTGACTGTGATCAGTGGCACGGCACCCACTGGCTGACCTGGGCCTCCTGCTGAGCCTGGGCCCCCCCAGCCTCTGTGGGTCTCAAAGGCATCAGGAGACTGGACGGCCACAGCACCATGGACACGGCCCCCATGTGCCTCTCCTGGCTCCTGCGTGGCTTCACTGCTGTCAGCTTTGCAGGCAGTTGCCGTTTGACTTGGGGGCAGAAGTAAGAGTGGGCTTTGCCCTGAGAACCACTCTGAATGGCCTATGGGCATCCTGTTGGTCAACGATGACGCTTGTCACCAGACCTACGAGCAACAGGCTCATATGGTGCCTACCGCATGCCAGGCACGAGTGTGGACTGGGCCTCCTCGTTGGGTCAGGGAAAAGGAGAGCCAGGGCCCGTGGTTGTACTTTCCATTCCTGTGGGACTCCCAGCTTCCCGGGAGGCCAGGGCAGGGAGCAGCCCCCTCTTGCCCCCCCCCCCCCCCCCCCCCGCCAAATGCGCTCAGACGCTTAGCAAGTGCCCCTCTGGGCCAGGCAGCAGTTAGCGGGACTCAAAGTCCCTACAACCTTCTTCCTGATACCTGGGTTCCTTTAATCGTTGGTGCTCCCTGGAACTCCAGCAGCATCTGATCCTTGAGGGAATTCCCTGTGCAACTCCAGAAGGTTCTATTTCCCTTTGTCTTTGCAGAAAAACGTGCGAGGACAGGGATGGCAGCAAACCTCAGGTTAACATGCTGAGAAAGCCTGTCCTCACCCTTTCTTGCCAGAAGCCCTCCCAGGCAGAGGAATAGGGGAGGGGATTTTGTGTCCCCCCAGCGCAGGGTGCTGTGGTGAGGGCGCTTGACCCACTGCAGGCAGGGGGAGAGGGCAGAGGTAGAGTCCCAAGGGCCTGGTGCGGGAAGGTGGTGGGGGCACCTCAGGTGGCCTGGGTGAGCCGTGTGCTGTGGACAGGGGCATCAGGGCCCAGGCAGCATGAAGCCAGAGGTGGCCCATGGTGGGAGGGGATGGTTAGAAGTCAAGGGTGCAGATGAGGTGCGAGAGCCAAGGGGCGGCCCAGGCAAGCCTGGAGGGAGGCGGGCTGGGGGCTCCGCAGGGCCCTGCGCTGGGGCTTTAGAGAGATTTGGTTTGGGTCTGCCTTGACCGTCACTCTGCCCCAGGGTCCATGGTTCCTTTGAGAGGTGGGCCTGCTGGGAGGATCAGAGCAGATGAACTGAGGCATCCCATCATGCAGGACAGAAGGAATTCCCACTGGTGTGGACAGTGAGTGGGCCTTGGGAGCCATATGCATGGAGCATGCCCCGACCCTGTCCCCAGCTGACCTGTGGTCCCCAGGGGGGCCTTGCCCCGTCTGCAGCCATGGCAGACATCACCAACCCATTGCCGCATTCTTGATCCCAGACACCTCCTGCTCAGCTCTGTGGTCAGCTGAGGATGGAGCCCTGTGGCTGGAGGGTGAAATCCACTAGCTGTCCGGGCAGGGCCCTCCACGGCTTGGGCTCTGCAGGCTGAACACGAGCCGAACTTTGTCTCCTGAGGACAAGCAGAGGAATGTGCACCCTGGGCAGAGATCAGAGGAAGATCGCCTGAGAAGGGAGGGAGGTCTCAGCTGGGGCATCTGGGGACCAGACAAGGCAGGGTGAGCTCATCCTTGTGTGCCGGGCCCACTGGCCCCCCCGACCCCCGGAGTCAGCCTGGGCTGGGCCTGGGGTGGGGTTTGAATTATCCAGAGAAACCCAGAGCATCAGTGGTCCACAGATGATGCGTCCGACAGTGTAGCGAGTGCCCAGTGGCTGCACCAGGTCCCGGGTTAGTGTATGCTCTGGGCACGAGAAGATGGGGAGACCTCAGGGTGGCATCTGAGGACGGAGAGGTGGACCAAAGGCCTTGTGGCCATCCCAGCTTCCCTCACCACCCTGTGTGGCCTTGGGTAGGCTGCTTGCCCCCTCTGGGCTGTTGTTTCCCCATTTATGCGTCTGCCATGTCCCTTGGTGGTCACTGTCCCAGTGGACACTGCTTTCTAGGCCAGCAGCTGTTAAAGCTGTGCGGACGCAGGGCCGGCTGGCCGAGGGAACAGGACACAATGACGAGGTGAAAATGCGTGGGACGGCACTGCAGGAAGTAATTGAAGGATCACCGGAATTTTCTCTCGTAACCACAGAACTGGTCAGGGGGGCAGGACATTCTGAGGCCCTTTGATAAATTACTTACCATGTCTGGAAGGAAGGCACTTAGAGCCAGCTGGGGCTGCAGATGAAAGCTGACCTCTTTGTTTTCAGATGGGAAAGTGAGACCCAGAGAAGGGCAGGGACTTGCCCAGGTTTCCAGGACGCTGGCTCTGATTCCAAAGAAATAAGTGGTAGAGTTTGCTCGGAACCCCCTGCTGCCCCATTGACCATCTCTGGGACATGCTCCTTCCTCAGAGGGCTGTGGTCTCAGAGGGAAGATGGGAAGTCCATGCAAGCAGGACTTGGTCAATTGGGAGCCTTTCCAGAGCACCAGCATGCCAGGCCCAGGTCAGGAGGGCTCAGGAACAAGCCCAGCAGAGTCTGAGCTCTGTGGGGGTCCTGCCCACCCACCTGAAAAGGCAGGCGACCTCACGTTGTCAGGGACCAGGGGCCAGGGGCAGGGGCTCCAGGGTGTCCAGCATGACCAGGGGGCAGAACCACGGAGTGGCCCTGTAGCAGCCACCATCTGCTGAGCTCTCACCACCCCCCCGCCACCAAATCTGCTCAACAGATCCATCAGGCAGCTTTTTTCAGCCCCATTTTACGGATGAGGAGACTGAGACCCACCGAGGCAGCCACCACCTCCCCAAGTTTCACAGCAAGTGAGGGGCAGAGCTGGTCTGAATCCAGGCTTGTCTGTGGCCATAGCCCTTTTCTTTACCAGTGGGTGACATGCCCCTCTCCTGCCAAATGCTCAGGGGTGCTTTCGGGCTGGAAGAGGGCTGGGGTCTGTCACGGATGGTGGCTGGATGGGGCAAGGCAAGGGAGAGCCTTCCAGCGTGGCTGGGTGTGGGGCCGACAGCTCATCCAGCGCTGGAATGACGTCAGCCCCGTGGCTGCGGACTCTGGCCCAGATGGCCTGGCTGTTTCTATACATTATGTCTCTGCCTGAGATATGTGATCTGCGAGGAAACAGATTTCCACAAGAATGCGGGGGCCCTGGAATCCCCTGGGGGGCAAATGTTCCAACGGGGCAGGAAGTGGGGCTGGGCCTCGATCCTCACGCACCAGGATGAAGAGGTCCCCACAGCCTGGCTGGGCAGCTTTGTGGAAGAGCCACTCAGCTATCGTCGTATTATGGTTGCTGTGACCTTGACAACAGCAGCAAAAGTTTATTCAGCATAAACTACATGGCGGTGACCACTCTGAGTGCACTTTGCGAATTATCTCATGCAGTCCTCATGACAGCCTATCTCGGGAAGCTCTGCTGCTACCCTGACCTTGCAGCCGAGGGAGCTGGGCCACAGCAGGATCAAGCCATGTGCCCGTCACACACCTGGCAAATGGCAGAGCCCAGATCCAAACCCGGGGTGCAGGCCCTGAGCGCCAACCCTCCGCACTGCGCCAGCTGGTGTCCCTGGCTGCTGAGGCCAAGGGGAGTTTGGTTGGTGCGGCGTTGCAGACACTTTTTGTTCTGGTTTGTTTAGTGAGAGGTACGAGTTGAGGTTTATTTTTTTCCATATTGATGTCCAACTGTTATAGCTCTAGGTGTGCAAAGAACTTTCTCCATTGAATTTTCTTTATTACATCATTGTTGAAAATCAGTTGAATAGCACACACAAAAAATGAATTACCTAAGTGTAAATCTAACAAAATATATGCAAGATTTACATGTGAAAAGTGGAAAACATTGATGAAAGAAGTCAAAGAAGATCTAAACTCATGGGGAGAAAAAGACAAGCCATAGACTGGGAAAAACAATTTGCAAATCTATATCCGGTGAGGACTAGTACCTAGAACACTGGTCCTGCGACTCTTAAAAACCCATAATAAGAAAACAACCCAATTAAAAAAGGGGCGAAAGGTCTGAGCACACACTTCACCAAATAAAGTGTATGGCAACAAGTACAAAAATGCCACGCATCGTTTGTCAGAAGAGAAACCCAAGTGAAAGCAGCAATGTGACACCACCACACGCCCAGCGGGCGGCCAGCGACAGCAGCAATGCCGGCGAGGACGTGCCGAGGAGCCCCTCACTGTGGGGCAAAATCGTACAGTCACTTTGGAAGACAGATTGGCAGTTTCTCCTTATAACACCAAACGTGGACCTACCCAATGACCCAGATTCGCACTCCCCTGTAGTCACCAAATGAACTGAAAACTCACGTCCACGAGAAAACCAGCATGTGAATGTTTACAGTAGCATTATTTGCAATCACCAAAGATTGGAAGCAACCATGATGTCCTTCAGTAGGTAAATAAACAAACCATTGTACGTCCACACAATAGAATACTATTCAGCAATAAAAAGGAATGTGCTACTAACTCACACAACACCATGGATGGATCTCAAATGCATTTAACTATGTGAAAGAAGCCAGACCCAAGAGGACATCGCATGATTCCATTTGCATGACGTTCTGGAAAAGGCAAAACTGCAATGGTTGAAAACAGATCATGGTTGCCGGGGGTTGGGTGTGGGGGGAGTGGCTGATGGCAGAGGGGACAGGAGGAAATGTTTAGGGCGGTGAAATCAAACGGCATGGCGGAGCAGTGGGGGTACGTGGCTCTGCGTCTGTCAGAGCCTGCACAACTACGGCACAGGCAGCGAACCTGCATGTATGAAACTGTAAAAAACCCACCAAATGGTGAGGGGCTCCCAGGATGAATTGCAGAGTGTGACAAAAGAATCTAACTGTATTATACACGCCTGACAGGACATGTCTTTGGGGTGGGGGACAAAAGCACTGACCTAAGCAACTTTGGAAAATGGTATTTTGACTAGAAGCTGAAAGAGCAAGGCAAGAAGGAACTGCGTGTAGACGCCGCAGTAGCTGGGAAGTTCTTGCTCACGGGAGCAGAGCTAACAGTTCTGGACCTGCTGTGCGTGCACGCAGGGAGGGAACAAAGAAGGGAATGCGTGGGGGATAGCGGGTCCCCAGCCTCCCACTGTTGGACGGGGGGGTGACAAGCAAGCGATGGGAAAAAGGCTACTGTAAACCTCGCGGCCCTGGGTCGGGGCAGAGACGTCACTGTGAACCCGTGTTAGTTGGCTTAACGTGGCTACACACGGCGGGGTACGGACACAGCCGTAGATACGCGTGGATGGATACGCGGGCTACGTACAGCGTATTTTCTACCTCTGTCTGCTGAGAGAGACTGAAATAATGATGCTCGACTAGCAGCAAACACATGTGGTGCCCAGATCTTGGTTTCTGACACCGTTCTCCAGTAAAAGGGACCAGAGCTCCCTGGGGAAATGGATGTCTCTGGGGACGGAGCAGGAAATGTGCAAGATGAGCCAGGAGCATTGTGCGGTGTCAGAAAGTAGAGAGTTGTTCATAAAAGCAAGAGGACGGGGCACGTCACGGGGGCACAGGGGCCAACCTGAGAGAGCGCCCAGCGGCTAGAGCTGCAACGACTGGAGCAAAAAGTAGACAAATCGCATAGTATTGGGTTACGACCCAAATGATCATAAAATAGACACCCACGAGTCCATCCTGTTAGAAATAAGTGACTGACTAAATCATCAAATGGTGAGGAGAGACAAGTCTCCCACGCGCAAGAGTCCCAGACAACTGCTGGGGGTATTCCTCCCTTCCCCACCCAACCTGGGCTGTGGGCTGCACTTGGTGACTTCGAGGGAAGTACAGACAGCAGAGGGACCTGGCGCAGGCCACCGCAGCCAGGTTGCCAAGCTCGACATCAGCAGTGGCCCGTGCTGTTGACAGGACATACCCTTGATGTGATGGAATTGAACGGCACTTCCCTTCCCTGGTCTTCCTCCCCAGACCCATAACGATCAGTCTGATCTGATCGTGAGGAAAACATCAGACAACTCTCAGGCGAGGGACGTTCTACGGAACACCTGACCAGCACTCCTCAAGTGTGCCAAGTCCATCAAAGTCAAGGAAAGTCTGAGGAGCTGTCACAGCCTGGAGGAAGTGAAGGAGGCATGACAACTGAACGTGACGCGGTGTCCTGGAGGGGGTCCCGGGACAGAAAAGCGGCATTAGGGGAAAACCGGTGAGCTCAGGATAAAGCATGGAGTTGAGTTAACAGCTCCAACACCAGTTTAGTTAAAACTGTCCCAAAATCGGTTTCTTAGTTATAACAAATATACCACGGTAATGTAAGATGTTAAAATTTCCATGGAAACTCTTTGTATTGTCTTTGCAATTTTTCTGTAAATTCGAACTTACTCTAAGATTTAAGATGTATTTTTTAAAAAAAGTAGTTGGGTATATTTGTGTGGCTCTATTTCTGGACTTTCTCTCCAACTCCGTTGATCTATGCGTATCGTTTTGCCATCATGCGGTCTGTGGCTTTATAGTGTCTTGAAGCTGGGCAGCCGAGTCCTTCCAGTGGGTGGGGACTGGGGTTGTTTCTGGGTGCCCTGAGCACATGGTGCCTGGGGAGGCACAGCACAGAGCTCCCGCATGCAGGCTCTGGAGCCAGAATGCCTGAGTTTGATCCCCAGCTCCACCGTCTGTTAGCTGTGTGACCTTGGGTAATTTATTAACTTTTCTGTGCCCTGACGGCTTTGTCTGTCGAATGGGAAAATTATTGCACCTCACGGCGTTGTGTAAGGGTTAAATGAGCTACTGTATGTAGAAATGCTGAGAATAGTACCTGGCGCCTCAATGATGCTCAATAATATCAGCTACTATTATTTTGCAGTTGGCAGTCGATAAAGGTATGTTGAAGGAATGCTTGGGAGAATGAATGAACGGGAGTATTTGGCTCTTGATTCATCAGAACCACTCATCAAAGGGCCCGGCCACTGAGTGCAGAATGCAGGGGAGTGTGCCCGCTGGGGCACGTGGAGGCTGACTCTCCTTCCTGCCACGTCTGTGCGTGGTCTGGCAACGATCGTCCTGCTCGGCTTGTGAGACTGGGCAAGGCAGAGAGCAGGGGCCAAACCCCAGGGCTTGCGGTCAGAGGTGCCCAGGGCTGGACTCAAAGCTGTCCCCCACCTCTGCAGCCACATTAGAAAAGAAAGACACGTGTGATTATCTCCCAGCGTTGCTGCGATCATTACAAGTCACGGGAATGAAAATAGATCAGGACGGGGAAGAACTGGAATGCCAACCTGCTTCCTGGGCATGAGAGGGGGTCATTATTCAGTCCTGTTTACCCACTAATTGTGCTCTTGGAAATTGGCTTGCTGTAGAACATAACATCACATTGCACTATCATGATGTACCCACCAGGTGGATGAAAATGAAAATATCTGTTCATAGCAGGTGCTGGCAAGAAGGCAAGTGTGCGGGAACACTTGCCCTGGCTGGTGGGGTGCAGTGGGGAAGCAGCTTGGTGGGATGTGGGAGAGCTGAATCTACGCCCACCCCGTGAGGCAGTGATTCCACTCCTGCATGCGTGTGCATCGGGAGGCAAGTGTGGAGGCCTGTAGAAGCTTTGCCAGAGCCCCAGTGCCCATCCAGAGAAAAATGGTTAAAGTATGGTGTATTCATGCAGTGAAATACCATACAGCAAAGCAAAACAACAAAAACCCCACAAAACCCTCCAAAACACGTATATACATGAATAAACTGAACCCATAAAATAACATGGATAAACCTAAAAACATAATTTTGAGGGGGGGAAAAGCCAGACATAAAAGAAGACTTACTATATGAGTCCATTTATATAACATTCAAACACAGACAAAGCTGAACTATATTGTTAGGGCCACATAATTAGATAGTAAAACTCAAGAGAAAAAGAAGGAAGCAATTACCACAGCAGGCAAGGGGGTGGTTATCTCTAGGACGGGTGAAGCAGGCCGAGCTCGGGACAGTGGGGGAGGCATCTGGGGTGCTGGCTTGTCTATTCCTTGGCCTGGGTGATGGACACATGGATGTTTCCTTTACATACTCTTTTCATGTTGTATTTCATAATTAAAATAATTTTAACAATTAAGATATATGGGAGAGCTGAGGCAATTTTAGCACCCTTGAAGAAATACCCTAGAAAATAATTAGAAGAGATCCCTAGTGTGGCAGAAAAAGCAAGATCTTTGCAACAAGAAGGAAGTGGATTTGAACCCTGGCACTGCTACTTATTAAATGTAATGCCTTGGGCAAGACACCAAACCTCTTGGCGTCTTAGTTTACCAATCCATAAAATAAGAATAAAAATAGAAACATGGAAGGGCAGCTGGAAAGATTATCCCTTGCCCAGTGCCTGCCACAGATTAGAACTTAACAACTGGCATCTATTATTGCTGGTGTTGACGTTTCGACAAGTGTCTCAGGTAGCTACATCCAAAGATGGCCACCATTAGTTCCTTCCTTCCTGTACATTGGTGCTGCCTCCCTATTGACAGGTAGAGGTTATCTCCCCTCCCCTTGACTCTGGGCTGCCCCCTGAGTACATTGGGCAATAAAAGTGGCAGAAGTAATGTCCAAGAACGTCTGAGCTCTTGCTGAAGGTCAGACTGCAGGACTTCCTGGATGCTAGCCACCCAGACTTGGTTCTTGTGGCTCCAGAGCCAGGTCACAGAGAGGAAGTGGCTCTCTAGTTCTCTGGGTTCACAGGTGCCTCTGGAAGGCTGGAGAAGGCGATTTGAGGATCAAACCAGGGTGTGTCTTTTTAATAGGAGTAGGAAAGTTTCCATCAAGTGTGAAGCCTGGAGATGCTGTTGCAGCTGGACATGTCATTAACCTGATTAGTTTAACAAGTATTTGTTGGCTCTGTGTATGGGCAGCGTGATGGGTCAGCCTCTGTCTCTTGCAGAATTTACACCCCAAGGAAGAGTTCAGATAAGCTTTGGAGTCATGGGGTTGAGGTCACATCTTACTCTGTGTCTACAAGGACAGTTGGAGGAGGAGCTGTACCTCTCAGCCCCTGTCCTTGGAGCCCTGCCTATGAGAAGGGCAAAGGGATGGGTGTGGAGGCCATCTGGCTGCCATTGTGACACCTCCACATGTGCCAGCCCGTGTGTGGGGTCAGGATGAACCAAATCCCACCAGTCTAGAGCCCACTACTCACACGTGAAGTCCAGTCCCTTACCACGTAAATTGGTATAGTCTTTCTAGAGGGAAATTTGGCACATCTTCCCAAACTTAGAGTGCTTGTACATGTGCCCCAGCAAACCGCTTCTAGGATTCACCCTATTGACATCCTGTCACTCGTATTCCAAGATCCATGCATGGCAATGTTCCTGGCAGCACTGTTTATAAGAAAAAGACCTGAACTCTATCTGAACACTCATCAGTAGGGAACTGCTTAAATCATTTTTGATTCATTTCCAGAATGAAATCCTAAGCAGCTGGGAAGAAAGAATGAGCTAATACTCTAAGTTCCTGGGCAGGGATACTCAGTCTCTTAAAGATGTCACGTGTTTTTGCTTGATCTGTTTGCTTAATAAAATTACCAGGTTTATTTTTTAATGACACTTGATAAGCTGACTCTACAAAGTGTATGTTGAACAAGGACAAGGGCCGGAAACATCACCAGGGCCATCTGGAAGAACAAGGTGTGGTTACCTGCACCTTAAACTATCAAGTCTTATAAAGCTATAGCAAAAAATGTGGATTGGTTCAGCAGAGAAGGAGAAGCAGCAAGATGGATCAGAGCAGGGAGCCTGATGTGGCACAGGGTGGCCACAGCGGGACAGCACAAGGAATAAATGGGTCCAAGATCATTGGTTATCAGCACGGAGGAGATTAGATTGGGTTTCTACACCACATCACTCACTAAAGGTATATTCCAGATGGATTAAAGACCTACCTATGAAAAGCACAACTTTGACATTTCTAGAAGAGAAGGAAGGTGTGATCGTTAATTTCATGTGTCAACTTGACTGGACCACGGGGTGCCCAGGTATTTGGTTAAACACTAATTCTGGGCGTGTCTGTGATCAGCATTTGAATCAGCAGACTGAGTAAAGAAAACGCTCTCTCCACTGTGGGTGGCCTCATCCAATCTGCTGGGGACCTGCGTGGAACAAAAAGGCTGAGGAAGGAGGAGTTCATTCTCCCTGCCTGCCTGGGGCATGGGTCTTCTGCAGCCCTCCGACTGCGACTTGTACCCTCGGTGGTCCTGGTTCTCTGGACTCTGGACTCTGACTGGGATGACACCACCAGTTTTCCTGGTCCCCAGCTTGCAGGTGGTGGGACGTGTCAGCCTCCATCATCCTCCCCATCCGTCTATCTGTCTAAATAGACAGACACAGATATAAACGCAGACGTCTCCTGTTGGTTCTGTTTCTCTGGGGAACCCTGACTGATACAGAAGATGCCGTCTCTGTTGTTTCAGCGCAGGGGAAGATTTCTTAACAAGATACAAAAAGGAGGCACAGACCAAGAAAAGCTTCATAAGTTCATTTGCATTAAAATTAAAAACCTCTGATCATCAAAAAATACCATAAACAAAAAGAAAAGGCAAACCATAGAGCAAAAGATATTTTCAACATGTATGCAATAAAGGATTAATATCCCATTTCAATAAATCAATAAGAAAAAGATCCCTTCTTTAAAAAAGCAGGAGAATGGGCAAAAGATATGAACAGAAAACTCATAGTATTGGAAATAAAAATGGGCTGGAAAAAAAGAGAGAAAGAAAAGTCTTGTGGGAAGAAGCTCAGTCTTACCTGGGCTGAGCCTCACGGAATTACCATTTTCGTTCATTCCGCACAGTTCAATGTTGGTGCTTTTGTGTGGCCCCAGCACAGTCCCCAGGGGAACCTCAGTTAAAGCACAGTGAGCCACCATCTCACAGCTGCGTGAGTGTCCACGGCTGGAGTCTGACGACCCATTTGCTGGGCAGGGTTTAGCTACCCGACAGAGGGGCTGGCAGTGGTGCAATGGCTCGCCAATTTGGGTTACAATTTGGTGGTGTCTGGTCAAGTTAAACAAGTGCCTGTCTTGTTCTCACATATAATGGGGGGCGACTGTGGAAAGAAAACAGTCTAGTGGGGCCTCAAGCGATTCAACATAGAGCTAGCATACGACCCAGCAATGCCACTCCTGAACTGCAAACTTGCATTCACTCAAAAACTTGTACACAATGTCCATAGCACCATTATTTGTAATAGCCAAAAAGTAGAAACAACCCAAATATTCATCAACTGATGAACAGATAAGTAAAATGTGCTGTGTCCACACAATGGAAGGATATTTGGCCATAAGAAGGAACAAAGCACTGAAACATGCCAACGTACAGTGTGCAAATCAACCCTACTGTGTGCTCAGGAAGTCTGTGAACCAGCAAGTTGGACAAGGTGCACTGGGCATGTCTTGTCTCTGCTTTGCCATATCTGGGGCCTCACATCCGGGAAGACCTGACAGCTGGGGGCTGGAATAATTTGTGGGCATCTGCCCTCCATATCTGCTGGTTGATGCCAGCAGACCCTGAAGATCTCAGCTGGGACTGTGGACCAGAGCACCGCCATGTGGCCTCTCCATGTGGCTTGGGCTTCCTTACAGAAGGACCGCCCCAGGGGAGACAGACTTCCTACCCGGTGGCTCTGGGCTCCAAAAGTGAGTGGACCAGTAGATGAGGCGGAAACTGCAGGGCCCCTGGCCCAGCCTTGGATGGCACGTGCATCACTCTCTTCTTATGCCACTGGTGTAACAGTCCAATTCCACCCAGGTTCGGGGGAAAGCACATAGACCCTACCTCCTGATGGAAGGGTGGTATTAAGGTCATGCTGTGTGTGGGAGGGAGGGTTTTGCTGCTTCCATCTTTGGAAAATGTAATCTGCCACTTCATATTAGAGGCACACAGCCTCTTGGTGTTGGCCAGTGGGATAGGAAATAGAGATGCATTGATCGACGTCCCTGTCTCTCTCTCTATGCATCCATCCATCCGTCCACCCGTCCGTCTTTCTTCTATTTGTCTTTCTGGAGTGATATGTCGTTTTACATCTCACGCCCCGTTCCCTCTACCAACGCTTCTAAAAGAGTAGGTTTTCATGAAACTACTGTTGGATTCTAATAAAAATATTTAAAGGAAACATTAATATGACTTTTAAAATAAAGGATTTTGTAGCAGCTCCAACTAAGAAGGCTGCTGACAATTTTGATTAAAACTGTCTGAACTACAGCATTTTCATGAATTCTTGTTCTGCAGCAGGGTCCACACCCCCCGGGGCTGGGTCCCGCAGAGGGGTGTGGGCACCCCCCACACCTGCCCGTTTCTCTCCGTCACCAAGTTGTGCCCTGACATTTCCTCCCCTCTGTGCCCTCCCTCCTCACCCATGAAATGGCTCTGTGGAAGTTTATCTGCCTGGAATATGGCTGAAGAAACTATTTCCAGCCACTGCCCACCACCCTTCTTGGCAGGGCAGCTCCGGACACCACCCACCCTAGCTGGTTCAGGCCCAGCCCTGATCACGCTGCGGCCCTCACACCCTCAGCAGAGCCTGGAGTCGAATGCCTCACGGTGCAGAGGGGAGAGCTCTGGGCTGGGAGTCCGAGCCTGGCATCGTAGCCCAGGCCCCACTGGACACCTCTGTGTGACCTCGGCATCACCTCCTGGGCCTCGGTGCTCATCTGTGTTCACTGAAGGGTCTGACGAGAGGATCACAGGGCCACCCCTTATCATCCCATGGGCCATGACTGTGGTCACAGGAGCCACTGGGTGCCCAGTGGTCTTTCCTGGCACCCCAGATTTGGGGGGAGAGGCTGGGGTACAGGCCACCTGTTCTTGGATCGAGTGTGGGGTGAGCAGCCGCCCTGCCCGCCTTCACATGACGGTGGGACAAGTACCAGGGCTTTGGTGTCCTGGCCAGTCTGCTTCCAAATGAGGCATTTTCTTCTACTTTATGATGCCGTTAGAGCCTTAGAACCCCTCTGACCACAAGGCGGTTCTTGCAGGCAGCCCTGATCAAGAAATGAGTTTAACCCCTTTTGGGTAAAATTTAAATAAATAAATGTAAACACACACACCCCAGAATCCTCGCTTGTGACTCCCAATCCCAAATATTTGATCTTTGCTATTTTTCTTTTGTGGCACCTTAAATAAAGATCAAATTTAGAAACCAAAGGTGACTCTATTCCGCTAAACTTGATATTTTAAACACGTACTCTAAAGTAGCGTGGGGGTGTGTGAGAGAGAGACAGACACAAGACTGGGATCAGGCAAGTGTTCACGTGTTGACATTGGGTGCCTGGTGTTTGGGGTGAGTCCTGTCCCTAGAACTCTGGCATTGAATGTTTGTAACGACAACCAGACTAAGTTTACTCGAATGCAAACAAATCCATTTCTGATTCTCACATACATACACGTGCCACAGACTGTTCAAAGGCCTGACAAAAGTAGTATGCTTTCAAAGAAAAAAAGTTTACATTTGAAGCATTAATATGCAGGAAATTCATGAAGTATTTTGGCAAAAAAAATCCCCAAAACAAAACAAACAAAACAATCTGAAGGGTATTATTAATTCAGAGGCAATAGATGAAGAAACGGCAAAGACCATGGGGGAAGAAGAGCGCCACTTGGACGAACGCACCGAGCAAACACAAAGTAAAAGCAGCCGAGACAGAGCATTTCAGATCAGGAGGTAGCAGCAGGGAGACACGCTTCCTGAAAGTGACACGCCAGAGTCCACGTTGTGTATAATAAAGACGTCATTGAAAGTGAAAAATTGTGTTTTTCAAAAGAGAAAAACTATAAACAGAAGCAGACTATTGAGAAAAGAGAGGCGCAAGTAGCCGTGGGCATATTTGACCTCTCAGCAGCCAGGGGGACCGGCAGTGAAAACGACAGTGGTGCCATCACGGCTCATCACTCTGTCCGCTCATTTTCTTATTTGTGTGACAAATTGTCATTAGCAGAAGGAGAGAGCCTCAAAATTATAGGATGCCATATTCAGTCCTCAAAAGCTAATTTGAGTCGGGGACGAAGAGGCCTGGCCGGTGACACCAGCCCTGCAACAAGCTCTCTACAACTCATGGAGTGTCAGAAGCTGGACGGGCCCGAGAGCCACCCAGCCCTGCGTGTCCCAAATGGCACCAGTGTGGGTGGCAGCGCCACAGGTCCCGGGCAGAATAAACCAAACAGGGCAACACACCAGGGTCTCCATGGAGCTCCATTCCATGCTCAACAGTGTCCTTTATTCTCAGATTATGTCCTTCCTATTGTCAGGAGATAGAGGTGACATTAAGTGGTTTTTAAACATTGGCAACCCTTAGGTTGCCTTTTGATTTTTGGGGGGAGGCATATTTTACTGATAAATAAAAGCCCCAATCCTCCTGGCAAATCCCTGAGCTAGATCGGTGCCCACTTGATCGTTCCAGCAGCCTCCGAGCCTGGAGCCTTGAGGGCGGGAGGCCCAGGCCGGGGATCCCGGGGACGATGAGGACTTGTGGGCCGCAGCTCCGTGGTTGTCCGCGCTCGTCCATCTTGGGGCATCACAGGGGCGGGGCCCGGGGTCCGGGAGCGAGCACGTGGCAACTCCGAGGCGCAGTCGCCCCCTCGGTCTGGCTTGTCCTTTGCGGGGCTAACAACACAGCTGCAGGGTCGCTCCCCTGGGAGGAGCACCGAGAGTGCCCCAGAGAGACGGCAGGGGCCCTCACGGATCCGGGTTTCTATTTGGACCGTGGCCGGATGCTGGAGAACTAACTGCGGCTTCTACATCCGGTTACTAGGACGGTGGCCAGCAAAGAAGGCTTGGAGGGAGCGGTTGATGGAGTTGTGCCGTTACTTACTTGAATTAATTAGGAGAGTGGCCAGAATGAATCTGGCAGAAGTCTGAATCCATTGGATGTTTTAAGTATGGTTTTGTGACTTTGGGGTAAAGGTTGAACTTTCAAAAGCGCGTTGGAGTCGTGGTACGAAGTTGTCTCCTTGAGGTAAAGGAACAGGTAAACTAAGTAGGTTGGATTTGTATTTTGCCTCTGTGTAAACAGTCAGGAGAGGTTTTTAAGAGTGTGTTAAACATTTTCTCAGACTTTCAAAAGCTTGCTTGGCAGTCGTACTGGTGACATGAATTTGTATCGCCCATGAGGAAATGTTTTGTTAAGAAAAGGCTGTAGGTTTACAAAATCAGAATTAGTGTTGCCCAAATTAGTGAGTATTTGTGGTTTTTGGTTTTTTACTTAAAAGAATAGGGCCCCTAAGGGATTAGAATTTCAGTAAAGCCTCAGGGTTAAAAGCAAAGGCTATAGGATCAGAAATACATCCTGATCTTGGGGGGACTCACGAAGCACTCCAAATCCACATCCCCTCCTGTGAGGAGGAGCAGTAGGACCTGCGTGTGAGGGGCTGCCAGCCCCACCATGCTCAGAAAGTGCTGAACATGCGCCTGACTCTCACTGGGCGCCCGGGAAGCGGAACCAGTTAGCACCATTGCTGTTGCCACCATTCCCCTGTTGTACGCAGAATTCCAGGCTCCCCGAGCAGATGGAAACTCATTAACCGCCGGGGTTCTGGAACCTTCTGTTCATCCATGTTCCAAACCTTTTGGTGAGGATTTCAAGTCCCAGTAGAAACTGTTTTAGGTATCATATGACTTGGGATCATAGTAAAAAACATTCTGGAGTGTCCAAATGAGATTGTTGCTTTTGTGTCTAGCTGGGGGTGTACAGCCCAGGGAGCCAGCTGAGCCCCTCCCTGCACATGCCACATCTGTGCTGGTGCAGCAGAGCCATGCCTGCTCTCCTGGGCACCTCCCCCTAGCCCAGGGTGAGGCAGCTCCCGACTTCTCTCTCCACTGTATGAGTTTCCTGCTGCTGCTGTAACAAGTGCCACATGATTAGTGGCTTAAAACAACACACATTTATTCTCTTACAGTGCTGGGGGCCAGAAGTCTGCAATCAGTCTCACAGAGCTAAAGTCAAGGTGCCAGTCAGCAGGGCGGGCTCCTCCTGCAGACTCCAGGGGAGAATACGTTTCCTTGCCTCCTCCAGCTTCCAGGGGCTGCTGCATGCGCTCCTTGGCTTGTGGCCCCTTCCTGTGTCTTCCAGGCACATCCCTCCGACCTGTGTTTCTGCAGGCACCGAAGCAGGCCGCAGCTCTGGTTCTCACTCCTCCAGCTCCTCCTACCTCCCTCTGCGAGGAGCAGCTGGGTTCCCCTGGCCCACCTAGATAAACTGGTCAATCTCCCCATCTTAGAATCCTTAATCACACCTGCAAATTCCTTTTGCCCTATAAGGTAACATCCACAGTTTCAGAGATTAGGGCATGGGCATATTTGGGGGCCACTATTCAGCCAACCAAACCCACTGTGGCTTGCCCCTTCTTCCAGGAAGTCCGCGGGGCATCCCCATCCCTCCCACGGCCCTGTGTGTGCTGCGGGATGAAGGCTTGGCCCTCTGAGGCTGGCCCCTCAGGAAACCCAACATCCCTTCCTATGGTTCTGGCTCCGTCACCCTCATGGCTGTATTCTCCATGGAAAACCCTTAGCCCATGCTGGGAGGGGGTGTCAGAATGCCCTGAGGCTGGCTGTGCCCCTCCTCCACGTTTCGGCAGCACCTCTTTCCCACTCCCCCGCCCCTGCAGTGCTGGTGTGCTGGGTGTGACCGCCTGGACAAATGTCCCTCACCTCTGGACTCATGCCACCTGTGAGTGTGGATGGGGGCTGACTTATGACCCTGACACAGACAGTGTATTGATCTGCCTTGAATCGATGGGCTTCTCTGGGGCCTCCCCCTGACATTGGACTTGGGCCTTGGGGTGTCTATGGTCAGGTAGCTGCTAGAAGTTGAAGTTGCCCTATAGCAAGCCTCCTTGGACCCCCACTCTAGCAGGCCATGGGACCAGGGAGGCTGGGGGCTGAGTCAGTTTCTCCCAAACTCTGCATAGAACCGAGGGGCAGGCAGGGGTCGAGGCAACCTGACAGCACCATTGCCAGCTCTGTGCCCAAGAACTGGGGGCCAGCAGAGCCATGGCCCATGTGCCTGCTGCTGAGGTGGGGGCCAGACATCTGCCTTTGTCTCCTGTGTCAGTAAACTTCCATAGCAATGTTTTCTGTTTGGTCAGCAATGTGTATTGAGCACCTGCTGTGTGCAGGTCCCAGGCCTGGTGTCAGAGGGGCCCTGTGAGCACCCACTGTGTGCAGGTCTAGGCCTGGTGTCAGAGGGGCCCTATGAGCACCCACTGTGTGTGAGACCTAGGCTGGATGCTGGGGGACACTTGTGAGTCATGGGGCGTGTGGGCAGACGGGACCCAGCACTCCAGCACCCCGTGGACAGGGCTGTGATGGGAGCTGCTCCCAGGAGGCCATGGGAGCTCGGGGTGAGGAGCATGTTTGATGCAGGAGGGGGTTGGCCAGGGGACCATGGAGGTGCCTAGAGGAAAAGGCTCTGGAGATTTGGGCAGATTCAGCCTCTTCTCCTGTGTGCCCCTCAGTCAGGGTACGTTGGAGTCACTAGGCCTGAGGTCTCTGTCAAGGCCCTGGCCGCCCTGGGCCTCAGTTTCCTTAACAGATCAACAGGCCTAGGGCACCTGCCCTTGTTTTGTCAAACGAGACGATGGTCACAGTGGGGCCTTGCAAACCTTAGCACTCTCCGTCACGGAGGGACCTTTGTGCTCTCCCCGCCCTCCCTCAGGCCCCCGGACCTCTCTGCCTCTCCTTCCCACCTCCTCTCCGTCTGTTCCCTGGGGTATCTGGCCCACTCCAGGCAGGACATGTGACAGATGTAGGTGCCCCATTGGCTCCCACTTGGGCCAGAGCTGCCGGCTCCTCAGCAGTTGGAATCCTGTGTGCTGTTTGCCTTGGCCTTGGCTTCCTCCCTGCAGCCTCAGCGCCTGGGCCAACATAAACCTGCCCTTGCCTCAGGAATTCCAGACACAGCCTGCCCCGAGGGGCCCCCTGTGAGGGGGAGAGATGGTGGCATTCTCGGAAATGCCAAGTAACTCATAGCTGGGTGTTCCCACCTAGCACCCATGCCTGGGAGTGAAGTCCCCCTGAGGCGTGCCCGACGCCAGGACTGCAGAGGACTCTGCTCATGCATTCAACCCAGATCAACAGAGCGTGTCCAGGCCCCGGGAGACGACAGCGGGTGGGGCAGACACAGACCTTGGTCTCTTGGAGGACTCCAGTCCTGGAATACAGATTTGGAAAAGAGGATGAAATCGCCATGGGCGAGGGGACCCGACACTGCGGATCTGGGTCTGGAGGGACGATGGGGGTGAAGGGTGGCTGTGGCAGGAGGAGTCCAGGCAGAGGGCACGCTGGGCAGAGGACGGAGGCAGGGCCAGGGCTGGGCCATCCCAGGAGTGCGGTGATGTGGCCTCACTACAGTGTGAGCTGCTGGAGAAGGAAGAGGAGGTAGGACTCTAGGTCCCTCTCTGAGCCCCCTCCCACGGCCACCATCTCAAACACTGAGCTCCACCAATGCTGGAGTCCAGCTCGCTCTGGCCTGAATGGGCATCTTTAAATGGTGGCTGCCAGCTTTAGGTCTTGACCATCAAACGTGTATCCATCCACTCTTAGTTTCTCGTTAACTGCACTTTATGGACAGGGGAACTGTATGGATTTAGAGCCAACTTAATTTCACATAGAGAACTACATGTAATTTGAGGAGACTCCCCCAAACCTTGGCACCTCCCACCTGCCATGGTAGCCGAAGTCTTACTTTCAGTGCCACCCCTCTGTTCCTGGCTTCCATGAGGTCTCAGCCTTGAGGCTCCTGAAGAGAAAGGATTCTGAAAAGCCCCAGACCTTGCCTGGCCCCCCTCTCCAGCAGGTGTCTTTGCTCTGTCCCTGATGAATAGGATTGCGGCTCCTGGGATGGACCAGCTTTCCTGGATCTTCTGGGCTTCTGCCTTGAACATCGTTCTCTTCCAGGCTCAGGATTCTCCTGTTTGGGGAACCCACACCTCCACGCCCTCATCGCCCCCAGGGTGAGCCTGGCCCAAGTCCTTCTTAGGTCCCACTGTAATTGTCATCCTTGTTGGCCTTCCTGTCAAGATGACAGGCTCCTCGAGAGCAGAGACCGTTTACTTATCGTGTTTGTTAGGCGCAGGGCCGAAGCTAACCACGTAAGTGCCACGTGATGGAAAGGTGAAATGGACACTAGAGTGTGCTGGCTTATGGAACGGCTTTGCTCCTAGAGGCTTAGAGAATGATACCACTTATTCAAAGATGTGGCTCTTGGCTTCTGCCCCCTAGAAGCAAGTAAAATCCCAACAAAGACAGAATCTTCTGTGGGATACAGATAATAGTGTCATCAGACATGGGTTTTAAAATAGCTAATTTAATGAGCATAAAAAATTAAAATATAAGATTGAGAATTTTGGCAAAAATTCCAGAAACCATTAAAAAAAAAACAAATAGAAAATTTGGAAAGGAAAAATATACCATTAAACCTTTATGGATGACTGTAACAGTAGACAGCAGACTAAAGAATTAATTAGTTGGAAGATGGGTCTAAAAATATTTAGGCTCCATGGAAAGGCAAAAGGATGGAAAATAAAAAATAGAGAGCTACATAGGCTGTGGTGATGTGAATTTACACATGTAATTGGAATCCCAGAGTATGAGAAGAGACAGAATGAAGCAGAATCACTATTTGAAGAGGATTTTCCCAAGTTGAAGAAAGACAAGAAGCTCCAGAATCAAGAAGTGCAATATCCCAAGGCAGAATAAATACAAAGGACACTACATCTTGAAAATGGTAGTAAACATACTGAAAACCAAAGACAAAGAAAAAATTTATTGTCAGCCAAAGGAAATTGGTTAATAATAAATTTTATTTAAAAAAAAAAGTTTAGACCAGCAAATAATTTCTCAACAGAAATGTTGGAAGCCAGACACAATGGAATGATGATGTCAAAGGACTGAAAGAAAAAGCTGCTGGCCTAGAATTCCAGGCCTCATGAAAATATCCCTTAATAATTAAGATGAAATAACATTTTCAGACCATCAAACCCTGTGATAATTGCCAGCTGATCAGCATTAAAAGAAATATTAGAGTTCTTCAGGCAGAGGGGAAATTAACCCGGATGGCAGCACACAGACGCAAGAAGGAATGGAGAGCAGCGAAAGGTAACCCTGTGGTTAGAACCAAACAAATTTTGACAGGATAAAACACTGCTAACATCTTGTGAAGTTTAAAATATGTAGAGAATAAAATACATCCATGATAGCACATAAGTTGAGAGGGGATGGTAAAAGTATTATAAAGTCCTTTCCTTATCCAAGAAGTGGTAAAAGTACTAATATACATTAGTCTTTAAAATGCCAAGAATTCACATTATCATCTCCAGGGTAACCACTAAAAGAGTAGTAAAAGAATATATAACCAATTTGATTATACACAGTAAAAATTGCACAATAAAAAACAAACTAAAAGAAGGTAAGAAAGAAAACAAAAAGAAAAACAGGAAAGTTGGAGCACATAGAAAACAAAGAGTGATATGGTAGATTTAAAGCCCTATACATGATAATTGCAGTCCATCAGTCAAGGTCTGGTCAGGAAAACAGAAGCCACACCAGTATTTCAAACAAAGGGAGTTTATTAGAGGAATTGGTCACACAGATGTTGAAAGGTAAAAAAAGCAAAAAGGAAACAATGGGACAACACAAGGATGGTAATTTCAGGAAGATGCTACCATTCCTAGATCTGGAGGAACAAAAGGGAGGAGGTGGGAAGGGTGCTACTGCCTGGCTGCTGCTGGTACGCTCCAAGGGCACGTGATAAGGACGCAAGAAGGAGTTGGCAGAAAGAGCCAACCATGGCCACTGCCAGAGGAACACCGAAGGGGACAGGAAAAATCAGGAAGTCCCCTCATCCCAAGTCCTATGTTCTAATATCTCTCTAGGCCATTCTATTGATGGATCCCAGCAAAATGGCAGTTAGCAAGGAAGGAGGAGAGAGGTGATTTGCACAGTCCCAGTCCCAGCAGCACTAAACGAAGTGTAAAATAATGGATTTGAAGCAGAAAGAATGAATAATAGATATATAAATTAAATGTATATGCAAAAATTCTACAAATATAAGCCCAAATATCTCACACTGGATAAAATAACAAACCCACTCTGTATTACTAAAAAGATTTATACCTAAATATAAGGATATAGAAAGGTTGAAAGCAAAAGCATGGAAAAAGATATACCAGACAAATAGTAACTCTAAGAAAGCTACCGTAGCTATACTGATATCAAAGTAAAGAAGCTTTTCTAGAGATTCAAAGAGATTGTCATGATAAAAGGATCAAGTCTCACCAGGAAGATCTAATTCTAAACTTGCATGTAACTGCTAATATATATTCAAAAATCATAAAGCAAAAATTGATAAAACCAAAACAAATAGACAAATCTATTATCATGGTGAAAGATGTAAATACACCCTTCCCAGTAATTTTCAGAACAAGCAAAGAAAAAATCAGTAAGGAAATAAATGCTTTGAATAATGCTGTGAATAAATATGACTTTGTTGACATATATAGAACTGTACCCAACAACTACAAAATACACATCCTTTTTCAGTTGTACTAGCCCACTTACCAGAATTAATTAACTAGGCTGTAAGTCATGTTTCAACAAAATTCTGAAGTTTGAAATTACACAGAACATATAGCTTGACCACAGTGGAATTAAGCTAGAAATCAATAATAAAAAGATAACTAGAGAATCTCTAAATATTTGGAAATTCACAAAAATACTTCCAAAAAATGGATAAAAGAAGAAATAAAAATGGAAATTGAAAAATATTTTGAACTGAAAATGAATTATAATATGACATATTTATAATTTTGGATGCAAAATTATGAATCCAAAGCTATACTTAGGGGAAAATTTATAGCCTTACAAATCCACATTTTAGAAAAGAAGAAAACTTGAAAATAATGATTTAAGTATTTATCTTAAGAAGCTAGAAAAGTATCTTCAATCAACCCCAAAGAAGGAAGGAAGGAAAAAAGACAATAGCATATCAATGAACTAAGAAACAAATATATTATAGCATGGATCAACAAAGCTAAATATTGATTCTTTGAAAAGACTATTAAAATTGATAAACCTCTGATGTGAGAGAGAGAGGAGAGAGAGAGAAAGCTCATGGGAAAGCACAAATTCCCAATATCAGGAAGAAAGAAAGGGACATCACTACAGATCCTACAGACATGAAAGGATAATAAAGGAATATTTTGAACAACTTTATGCCAATCGATTTGCAAATTTAGATGAAATGGATTAAATTCTTAAAAATAGTACAACTTCCCAAAAGAGATATAAAAGTGAAATAAAATTTAATATAACTGGTAATGAAATTGAATCCTTAATTTAAAATGTCCCCACAAAAAATCTTCAGTCCTGGTGGTTGCCTAGTCAATCCTCGCAAGTATTCGTGGAAGGCTAATGCTTGTCTTGCATGAATTCTTTCAGACAATAGGAAAGGAGAGAATGTTCTCAACTCTATTTGTGATGCCAACACGTCCTTTCAAATCTGACAGAGACGTTACATGAAATAAAAGGTATAAACAAATCTCTCTCATGAATATAGATGTAAAATTTCTGACTAAAATATTAACAAATCTAATCTGGTGAGATAATAAAAGGCTAATACATCTTATTACACGGTGTTTTAGCATTCAAAAAAATCAAGCAATGAAATTTACTGGATTAGCAGGATAAAGGAGAAAAAACAAGTTATTATCTATTAGTAATCTAGAAATACAAGACAACTTCCTTAATCTGAAAAGAGAATTTTCAAAACAAACAGACAAAAAATATAAGTAGAAAATATCTCACTCAATGATAAAATGAAAATTTCCGCTGAGATTAGGACTGAAGCAAGGACTGCTCCTTTCTGTAGTGTGTCGGAAGTCCCAGAGAAAATCAGCCAGCAGATGAGAGGACAGTGAAGGAAGGAATAAAATTATCATTATTCATAGACTACATGACCTTTTGCATAGAAAATCCAAAGGCATATACAATTAAACTATTGGAATTAATAAGTGAATGCAGCAAGGTCACTGAATATAATGTCAAAATTAAAAAAACTAGTTTTATTTCTGTAGAGGTATATTTCTATATACCTCTTTTAACTGACATTTAAAAATTTTAAAGATGCCATTTATAACGGCATGAAAATACATCAAGTTTTCTAAGAATAAAGATATTAAAAGACATTCAAGATATCTTCATAGTAAACTACAAAATGTTATTGGGAAAAATGAAAGAAGACCCAAACAAACAGAAAAATATATCATGCTCATGAATGGAAGATTCAATTATATAAAGATGTCAGTTCATCACCAAATGTATCTATGTTCAACGGAATTGAAGTCAGAATCCCACCATACTTTTTGTAGAAATTTATATGCTGATTCTAAAATTTATATGGAAATGCAAAGGGCCAAGAATAGCCTAGAGAATCTCGAAGAAGAAGAAACAAAATATTTAGTTACTCTATCACATCCTAAAACTTATTATAGAACTACAGGAAGACAGTGTGATATTTCCTCAAGAATAGATAACTGGACCAAAGGAACAGAGTAAAATACAGAAACAGACCCATACATATATGTGATATACACATGATCACTTGATTTATGATAAGTTGGTCCTGAAGAGCAGCGGGGAAAAATTTTTAAAAAATAAATGGTGTTCAATTGTTTGGATATCCATATGGTAAGGAAACAGGGACCCTAATACCATACTCAAATATCAGTTACAAGTGGTTTGTAGAGCTAAGTGTGAACCATAAAACAATACCCTTCTAGAAGATAAGATAACCATTTTCATGACCTTAGGGATAGCTAAGTGCCCTTAAGCAGGACATAGAAAGCACTCTCATAAGGCAAAACATTGATAATTGGGTTACATTAAAATTAAGAAATTTTGTTCATTGAAAGACACCATTCAGAATGAAAATGAAAACCACAAAGTGGAAGAAGACATTTACAATACGTATAACTGACAAAGGACTTGAATCCAGAAAATATAAAACCTTTGGCAAGTCTGTATGGAAAAGACCCACATCCCAATAGGAAAATGGATGAAAGACTTGAACAGGAACTTCAAAAAGGAGGGTATTCAAATGGCTAATAAACATGAGCAAAGGTGCTCACTTCCTCAGTAATCAGAAAGATGTAAATCAAAAATCACAATAACACAAATTGAGGTCTGTCCATTCATGGGTTTATTATTCAGCCATAAAAAGAAAGAGCCTTGGGAACATCATGCTAAGCACAGAAGCCAGCCACAGCGGGCCACATAGCGTATGCCTCTGCCTAGAGGAAACCCAGACCAGATAAATTGATAGGCGCGGAATGAGGCTTGGTGGCTCCCAGGGGCTGCGGGGAAGAGGCATGGGAAGAAATTGCTTTTAATGGCTAAGGGGGTTTACTTTGGAGTGTTGGAAATGTTTCGGAACTACATAGAGGTGGTGCTTGCACAAATTGTGAATATACTAAATGCTGTAGAATTGTTCATTTTAAAAGGGCTCATTTTATGTTACGTGAATTTCATCTCAATACATACTTAAAACAACAACAAACAGAACAAGACACAATGATGTACTTACTACTCCAAAATGGCTCAAACTAAAAATGACCGACAAACTGTGTGTTGATGAGGATACAGAATGAGTCTTACTCGCACACACTGCTGGTGGCAGCGCAAACTGGTGTACTTTGACTTCGTCTACTAAAGTTGAAGACAAGCAAACCCTGCGACCTAACGGTTTCACTCCCTGGTACATACCCAGTGAACGTGTGTATGTGTGTCCAACAAAATGTGTGTTCAAGAATATTCATCGTAGCCTTATTTGCAATAGCCAAAACTGAAAAAACCCCAGTGTCTGTCAACATTAGAGCGGGTTAATTAACTGCTATATTCCACAAAAGAATCCTCTGCAACAATAAGAACACAAAGTATTGCTGCATGGGCTCATAGGATTCAATCTTACAAATAGAACGTAGAGGGGAAAAAACTTTAGGCAGAGAGAAAAACAAGCAAACGTGCTGCATGATGCCACTTGTATGTAGCTCAAAAACAGGCACATTTTAATCAATGGTGTCAGAAGTCAGGACAGTGCTTACCCTTGGTGGGATCATGAAGGCAGTTTGGGGGGTGCCTTGATAGAGGACTTCTGAGACAGCTCGTGACTCAGTGTCAGGCAGGACCAGCAAAAGCCCAGGAAGCAGGTACAGGATGTGGCAGATCTTAGTGAGGGTGGAAGTGAGCCGCAAGTGGCGTGACCGGCCCCTGGTGCACAGGGAACAAGCTCCCTTCTATGGAGCTCATTCATTCATACAACAAATATCCTCAGCGTAACTGGATCGTGGCCAGACTGTATCAGGCACTGGGGAAACACAAATGAAAATGCACAGCCCCCGTTCTCTGGAAGCTTAATGTGCCATGGGGAGATAGTTGGGCAAACAAGTAAGTACAATGTGGTGCCAACAACCACGTTGAAGCAGACCGCACAGAGAGTGCAGAAATGGTGGACAGCGCCAAACACCTGCCAAAGGCTTCCACTGATTGGTTATTTCACAGGGTTTGTCATGTAACCCCACAATTACCCTTGGCAGTGGACCTCCTTGGCATCCTACTGATACAGAGAGGACAGGGCACCTGGAGAGGGCAAGTTGCTGGCCACCCAGAACTCAGGGGCACCAGGGCGGGTCTGCCCGGCAAGCGGGGTGATCGTGAGTGCCACCATCCCTGGAGATCAGCTCAGGTGTGCCCAGGCTTGTCACCTTCCCTACCACGTCGAGTCTCCTGCACACGGACCCCCACGTTACCACTCTGGGCCTTCCCTTCTTCGCAGGTCTGTGGACAAGCTGGCCTCCCCCTGCATAGTGAAGGCTCACAGACTCTGTGTCCAGCTGGAACCCACCCAGCACTACCCTGGGGATTCCAAACTGACTCTGGACTGTGGCCCCGCTCAGCCCCAGAGGTACATCCCTTCTCCTGCCTGTCCTCCCCATCTCTAGGAAGAAGTGATGGGGCCAGGGCACGTGGATGGCGTCCTCCTTCTCAGTGCACTGGGGAGGCAGAGTGTGTCACTGCACGTGGCACAGAGTGAGCACAGTCACCCAGGTGGCAGGTGACTGTGCTGCCTGGTCACAGGGCTCCGATGGGCTGACTTGGGCTAGAGCTAAGATGTGGGCAGTGTCATCCCTCCGGAGAACCCAAGAGTGACTTCCGAGGGGATGTGGCCCTGCTTCCTGTGTGGGCTGCCAGGGGATGTGGGAGCCCCTTGGGGAGTGTGAGTAGGGGTTAGGACATCAGGCCACACACCTCTGTGTAGGCCCCTCAGTGCCCGAGGCAGGCTTCCCTGGTGGCTGGAAGCTGGCTTCATGCCAGGAGCAGTGCTTGGGATCTCAGAGTGCAGAGTGGGGCTTCAGAGGGTCTGTGGGGCTTGTGGAGCCCCGTGGGACATGCTGAGTGTATGCATTTATGCACTTGGTGTTTTTCTGGGGAAATGGCCCCAAACTTTAGGTCAAGGGCCCCAGTTTTAGTGCCACACTTTCCATTCTACAGACAAGCAGAACTGCGGGTCTTCCCGGCTAAGCAGTGCAGTCAACAGGGTGCCTGGCAGGGTGGGAGGTGGGGTCACAGGCTGGGGTCAGGGCTTCAGAACATCTCACCGGCTTCCAGCAACTCCAGCTTCTCACCCCTGCTGGAACACAGTCATGTGCTCAGAGAGATTGTTTCCCAGCTAGTCTCATAGCGGCTCCCAGTTTCCTTGAGGGACTCACGATAGGGGAAGTGGGTCGCTGTTTCTCATTTTGTAGATTTCTTCTCCCTGTTGAGAATAACCTCAGGGACGTTCCCAAAGCATGTGTTGCAGGCCCAGTGGCGGAGGCTCAAGGCCCTGACCCTGACAAGGTGAGCCAAATGGCCACACAGGCACGCCCAGGGCAGGAGTGGGACGCAAGGAGCTGCCCCGCTGTCTCTCTTTGAGCTGGGTCTGGTTTGGGAGTGTGGATTCATAGCTGGCTGCCTGGGTCCTAAGTGCAATTTCTGAGAACAGGCAGAGGGACCAAGCGTCTTCTGGTTGGTGGTGGCCCAAGGTCAAGTCATCAGCACTTGGGGTCAATTTCCAGGATGAGATGGTTTGTGCAGGTGGACTGTGCTGAGAAGCAGCTGGGCCCCCTGCTTCCCTCCCCTCTACTGCCAGCCTCACTAACAAGGGGGACACATCATCTACTGCACCCAGAAACCACCCCAAACTCAGGGGCTGAAAATACCAGCATTGATATAACCCAGGACCCTGAAGGTCCATGGGGCATTTCTGGTCTTGTTTGGGTTCCCTGGTGTGTCTGGTCCACTGTGGGTTGGCCAGGCAGCTCTGGCCCGTCATGGACAGCTGGGCAGGGGTGTTGGCAGGGAAGCCCAGCTGTAAGCAGCCAGGCTGCTGCCGTGTGCTCGGAGGCCCCACGTGCCTCTCCTCCTGGAGGGTGAGCGCTGCACCCACCAGCAAGCTCTGTGTCTGGCTGTGTTTGGCGGCTCCTGAGAGCTAGCACAGAGATCTCGCCTTCCCACGCCTACCTCTAACAGGGACAAGGCCCTGATGAGAAGGCATCAGATTTGGAGGCAGGTTTGAGCAACTAGGAAGAGTCTCAGGTGGGCGTGGAGCTGAGCCTCGGGGCCAGCAGGAGGGACTGGGGGGGCAGAGGGAGTGTCCTGAGCAGAGCGGGGCAAAGGCAGCAAAGGGAGTCCCAGGAGCCAAGGGTGCCTCTTTTTTTTTTTTTAATTTCTTTCTTTAAAGAGGCAGGGTCTCGCTATGTTGCCCAGGCTGGAGTAGAATGCCTGGACTTGAGCAATTTTACTGCCTCAGCCTCCTGAGTAGATGGGGCTACAAGCTGGTGCCACCACCCCTGGCCTAGGGTGGTTCTGCTGAGTGTGGGGGGCGGACCTGCTGGGTGCCGGTCGGCAGGCGGGCATGAGATGTGCGCACGCGGATCCCGAGAACACTGGAGTCACAGGAAGTTCCTGCAGGTCTGGGACCGGGCGAGGCCAGCCGGGCGCCCCAGCTGCAGACCTTGCAGAGACGCTCGCTCACTCTCAGCGTTGTGCGAGTGCCCAGGCTTTTGGCAGGGGCTCTGGAAAGGTGCTCTGGGTGCTGGTAGAGGAGGGTCCAAGCCCGGAGCTGGGAAGATAGGCTGGGTTGGAAGACACTGCTGGAATCCAGGGGCAAGGACCAACGTGTGTGTAAGCAGGGGGTGGGGTTATGAACAGGTTTGGGTGGTGTGGACAAAGAGTGGTCAAGGTGAGGAAGACCCTGGGCTCTGGCTTGGTGACGGGGAGGTCGGAGGGCCCACTCACAGAGACAGAGGCCACGGGAGGAAACAAACATGGAAGAGGAGGTTTGGGGGCCCGTAAGGTCAGCAGAGGGGGGGAGGTACATCCACACGCAGGTGCAGTGCTCAGGAGGGGGTGAGATGGAGGTGGGGAGGGGACCCATCGGCCCGTGCACGTAGCCAGGAGGTCACCCAGGGCATGTCAGTGGTAGCAGCTCTTTGAAGACCAGGCCCTAAGGAAACGCAGTATTGACCATCAGGACAAAAAGGCCCTTAAAGGAGAACAAGGAGTAGACTCCAGGGAGAGGGAAGGGTCTCCCCGAGCTGGGGCAGGCAGTTCCAAGGAGCAGGAGTGGCCAGCTGTGTGAATGCCCCAGAGGGGACCAGAAGCACAGGCCTGCAAAGCACCCATCTGCCTGTGTTCATCGTGCGTTTTATCTTCTGTATTTCATGATGGTTTGGCACCCTGGGGCCTTCCTAATCCCGGGGAGACTGCCCCTCCCGGGGCTAATCCCTGGAGATAGCAAAAAACTTGCTGCCAACACGCCTTTCATGTACAAACCAACCAGCCCAGAGCCGAATCCCCAAGCCCTCCTCCATCTGACTCTCACACCCCAGGCCAATATTCTCCCCGCCCTAAATCAGCCCAGGGCCCGGAACCAGGCAGCAAGAGACCACCCCTATGGCCCAGAGTCTGCTGAAATTGGTAGCCAATCCCAAGCTTGCTCAAGCTTGCCTAGCTGCCCTGCCCATTCTTTCCTGCAGAAACCAATTAGGGCTCTGGGCCATGTTGTCCCCCGGCTCCCCCGTGTGGGCCCTTCTCCTGGGAGATGTGAGTAATAAACCATTCAATGGCACTGACCTCTCTGTGTCATCACCCAGATACCTCTATAAGTTAAATCCCAGGTGACATCATGAAACACTGCCCAATTCGCCCCCACCGGGGCAGTTGAGCGTCTGCCTCTTCCTGACTTGGTTCTCACGGATACACAGAGCTCCCCAGCCGGGTGAACACTTGGATGAACGGGACCACACAGATTACGTCCACAGCGAGAACACGCTGCTCTTTCCGGCCTTCCCGAGCCTTTCCTCCTGCACCCTGCTGGGGCTGCTGGGAGTCCAGACACTTACTGACTCTTTCCTGGTTTTTTTTTTTCCCTTAGTCTTTTGGCCAAAAAATGCCCCAGGATAGTGAAGAAATCTATTTACAGTAGCAATATTCAGTCTGGTGCCTTCTGGAACGAATTAGCCACAGGAGATATCTGAGTGGCTTTTTCTGTTTGAAAACAGCATAGGCGAGGTGGGGGCTGGCCACCGGAGGGGCATTTCCGGCATTCTGATACTGATGCCCCAGACCATGCCCTGAGGCCTCCCCAGGAGAGCCAGCTCCCAGCACCCAGACCCTAGGGCAGGGTTAGCGAGCCCCAGGCTGTAGTCAGCCACAAAGCCAGCGATGACCCTGAGGTCGCAGGCCCCGCCCGAGAGCAGCTTCCAGGTCCCTTTCACTGTATCCTCTTGGACAATCCTCGTTCTGGAAGCAAGTTATTTATATCCGTTCCTCAAGGCAGGCCCGGCCAGAGGCCGAGCTGGCTGCAGGCCTCGGCTGCTATCTGCCGCCGACTGTTCGAACAGGGTTGGGTTCTTAGCACAAAACAGAACTTTCTTCATTTCGGATGTTCACTGACTCGGACTGGCCCCAGCCCGTGGGCAGTGCACTTCTGAGGACTTTGTCTGTGGCCGGCCCTCCTTGCCCCCTCCCAGGGCCTTCCCTTTTGGGGGTGGGGGAGCACAGGCCTTCTCCTGACTCCGTGGAAGAGCCTGTAATGACTGAGCCACATCTGCTCTGACTCACCGAGCAAACATCCTGCGCTGGCCCCACCGCCCCCTCCTGGCCTGGCCTCGGGGCCCCTTGGGTTCCCAGGCTTGGGCCAGGCTTGTGCACACGGGGCCCAGGACTCGGGGTTCTTGGGTGGGGGCCGGGATACCCTGCGTAGAGGCCCCAGGCCGGGAGAGTCCTGGCTGGGTGGATGCAACGTTCGAGTGAAGCCACGTCCCTGTCCTCTCCCATTGTTCTCCTAGGACACCCCTTGGAGCCGCTGACCACCCGCTGGAGGACTAGGAATCACCCCTGG
This sequence comes from Daubentonia madagascariensis, assembly GCA_023783475.1. NCBI lineage: Eukaryota > Metazoa > Chordata > Mammalia > Primates > Daubentoniidae > Daubentonia > Daubentonia madagascariensis. The sequence goes on from JAKFHU010000776.1 coordinate 1,209,963, forward strand.
AAGGGTCGGGGGCTAGGTGGGGCCTCGGCGCTGGGAGAGGAGGTGCTGCAGGGGGCTGGGGTCCTGTCACCCTCACCCCTGCAGCCCCACACGCTCCCCCATCCATCCCCTCCCCTCCACCGCCTGGACCTCACTGGTCAGGAGGCCCCTCTCCCTCTCTTCTTCTGTCTCTCTCTGTCTCTGTCTCTCTTTTTAGGCTGGTTTCCCTAATGTTTAACATGGAGTTTAACATAAAATGTGCCCCGTTAATATTTGTTGAATGACTAAGTCAATAAAGGCGCCTTGAAGGAGCCCCTCTGAGGACTCAGTCTCGCCTTCAGCAAATGTTCAGGAAGCATCTGCCAAGAGCCAGGCTCGTGCCACGCTCTGGAACGTGCGGGTGTGGCCCCTCTGCCTCTCCTGCGGGGGCGCCGGGCCTGTGTGAGAAGGGCCTGTCGGAGGGGGGTCCGCGCCAGTAAGGGCAGGTAAGCGGTGGGGTCCACGTGGGCCCCACAGCAGGGTCTGCTCTGTGTGTCTGCTTCCGAGGCCAACCCCAGGCCAAATGCCAGCTTTGACATTCTTTCCTGGAGGGCTGGGAGCCGACTCTGGTCCCGTGCTGCCGCGGGCCCAGGGTGGCGCACACGCATTGGAGGATCTGCCCTCTGGTCGGGGGAGCCTTGCAGTGAGGCTGTGCCCCTGGGCAGCCCGGTGCAGGGCTGGGCACACAGCCACTATTTCTTCTTCCGCAGGAAGCGAAAAGGCCTCACCTGCCCTGCTGAGTGTGGGTCACAGGGACCGCATCTGCTGGACCATCATGGGTTCCGTGAGAGGATAGGACGAAAGCCAAGTCTTGGGGGAGGCTGGAGGGACACCTGCCTGGTTTAAATCCCCCAATAGCCCAATGACCTGGCCCCAGGGAGCCCCCCCTGGACATGGGGTGCTCAGGGGAGAAGCAAGGGACCCAGGGGCCACCACTCCCTCTATTCCCTCATGAGGGCCCCACCCCACACCCCAGGCAGCATGGATGCAACAATTAACAGGGCCCCCCAACAGTGTGCCTGCCGAGGGATCCAGTCTGCACCCCCTGCCAGCCAGGCCGCTGCCACCGTCCCAATCCAGCCAGCTTGCTCTCTTGGGGCCTGGGTGCTGGAGTCCTCCAGACCCCTTTTGAGAGCACAGGTGTGCTGCTCCTCTCTCACGAGCGCAAGCCCCTTCCCCACCACCTGCTCGTGCCACCCTCCGCAGTTTATTCAGGGCCGTGGATGGAATGTTGTGTCCCTGAAATTCCTATGTTGAAGCCCTAAGCCCCATGGGATGGTATTGGAGTTGGGGCCTCCAGGAGGTGATTAGGGTTGGATGGGGTCATGAGGGTGGGGCCCTCCAATGGGATTAGTGTCCTTATAAGAGGAGACACCAGAGGGCTTGTCCCTCTCTCTGCCATGTGAGCACACAAGGACGTGAGATCTGCCAACCAGAAAGCAGCCCTCACCAGACACCGGGTCTGCCAATGCCCAAGCTTGGTCTTCCAGCTTCCGGAGCTGTGGGAAACCATTGTTTGTTGTCTGGGACCCCCAGTCTGTGATAGTTTGCCATGGCATCCTGAGCTGACTCAGGCACTCACCATCCTGAACTGGCTTTGACATCCCTTTTCAGGAAGCCTTCCCTTGCCCCAGCCAGTTGGAGCCCTTGTCACGGGTCTCGGGGCACCTCTCCACCTGCCTAGGAGTCAGTGATTGGCCTAGAGTCTGCCTGGAGCCTCAGCATGGAAGCCCCTGAGAACAGGCAGGGTCTGTGTCATCCACCGCTGTGCCTGCATCCTCTGTGTGGAGAATGTGGGCACATGGTCACTTTCCCAGGAGGGTGCACAGCATGGGGACTTCCAGGAGGTGGACTTGAGGGAGGGCACCTGAGAGCTGCTCCCGGCTGGCTGAGACAATGCACGACCCCTGGCAGGCCCGAGTTCACCTCCCAGCACGAGCCATCTGACCTTGCCCAAGTTGTTTATGTCATCCATAAACCTCAGGTAACAGCAGCAGCTACTGGACTGGGGTTTGTGACAGCTAGTTCCCTGTGTCTGCTTGGTGAGGCTCCAGTGCCCAGTGATTCAATCAAACATTGCTCTGGGTATTGCCATAAGGGTGTTTTGTAGATAGGATTAAGGTCCATTCAGTTGACTTTAAGTGAGGGAGGTTATCCTGGATAATCTGGGGGAGGCTGACTCAGTCAGAGCAGAGCTGAGCTTTCCTGGAGAAGCAGAAATTCTCTCTGGACCACAGCCTGGGCTCCTGCCCCCCAGCTTCTGCTGACATGGGCCCTACGGGTTTTGCCCTTGCCTGGCCAGCCCCCCGGGATGCTTCATTTTATGTGTCAACTTGACTGGGCTGAGGGATGCCCAGATAGCTGGTAAAGCATCGATTCTGGACGCGTCTGTGAGGTGCTTCTCCAAGGGACCGGCATTTGAGTCGGTGAGCTTAGTGAAACAGATGGCCCTCCAGAGTGGGCAGGCCTGCTCCAGCCTGCTGAGGGCAGGGAGAGAAAGAAAAGGCAGAGGAAGAAGGAATTCACTCCTTCTTGTGCTGGGACATTCATCTGCTCCTGCCCTCGGACATTGGTGCTTGCAGCTGGCAGGTCATGGGACTTCTCAGCCTCCATAACAAATCTCCTCTCCTATACGTGAGCAGAACCTATTGGAGATACACACACACATACACACACACACACACACACACACACATCTGGCTAATACGCCTCCAATCCCCTAAGCCAATTCCTTGTGATAAATCTCTTTGTATGTATCTCCTACTGGTTCTGTTTCTCTCTTGAACCCTGACCCATACAAGACTTAATGAGCCAATGGGACAAAGCATTGCATTCTCTCCCCGTCTGGGCAAGTGCTTGCTGAGAGCCTCCCCTGTACTCATTGAGGGCTCTACATTGCATGGCACAGGTGGCACAGAGCTCCAGACAGCCCTGCTGAGTGATGTGTTTATGATACGCTGCAGGTTTCAGCACCTCAGCCCCAGCTCTCAGCAGACAGAGGCCACAGGGCCCAGGGAAGCGATTCAGCTTTGGAGCCAGATACTCTGAGTTCTGAATTTTTGTTTTCTAACTGAGGAATTGCCTCAGAGGTCCGATTGTGCCCACCTGTAAACCTAGTACTGCAACGTCTACATGACCAGCCAGCGGGGAGAATAAAATCAGACTCAGGAGCGTGTGGAGTGGCCCCAGGTGCACCTTAGTTGGGTGGGTCTCTTTCTTCTCTGGGGTTCCAGAGTTCCCGCAGCCAGGCTGCAGCATCTTTAGTGGTTTAATATTCTAACACATCACCCGTTTGTTAAGGGGGACCCCACTAGCAGGGTGAGAACCCCAGATGCAGGGCCACGAAGTGACCAGTGTATGCTGGGCTCAGGGTCACTGTGGGTGCAGTGCACGACTCTAGGGACCTGTCCATAGACTGTGATGTGATGGTGCCCTCTAGAGTTGTGCGGCGACAGCCTGTCCCTCTTAAGCAGTGGATCTGTGTGTCTTCCTGCCACATCTGCCCAGGAGCACTGGCAAGTCAAGAAACGGTCACGAGTGGCGTGCTGCACTTCCCACACAAGCTCTTGTCGCACCCTCAGTGGCTGCAAGAGCTGCCCTCTTGGTCCACAATCTCTCTTCACCCGGTTGATCTCATCCCCAGATGCCAAGATTTAAAAAGAAAAATTCTAGACTAAGAATCAGGGAACTGGGCAGAACTGGAGCCTTGTGCAAGTCGTTCCCATGCGTGCCTCAGTTTCCACATCTGTAAAATGAGGGGTAGACAGGATCTCTGTGGTGTCTCCTGGTGCTAAGGCTCCGTGCTCTGTAATCTGCCAGGAGTCGAGGGTGGCACCGGCCTTGCAGACAGGCGTGGAATCGCTGTCCTCCCCTTCTAGGCAGGCACTGGCCCGTCGGCCACCCACGTGCCCAGTTTCTCTTTGGAAACAGACCCCCCATGTGTCCCTTCCTCACCACCATCCTGAGAGGGCTCAGGCACACTTTGGGTAAGGGGCTGTCCCTTTTCTCTCTCTGTTCCCCACTGCGCCCGGGCAGAGCAAGCCCACACTTCATTTATTCGCATCTTCGTGCAAAAGCTGGAGTGCTCTGCCCTCTTTTTTCCTTCCATTTTTAAACTTTCTGCTTTGAAAACCTATTCAAGCAACTGAGGTCAACAGGAATGTATGTTTCTCTAGGCTCTCGTCCTCTGGTTCCAGCCTCCCCCATGCCCGCCCTCTGGGAGGAGTGCGCGACCCAAGCTCTCCAGTCCCGCAGCGCGTGGCTGGCCGGGAAAAGCTGCGTTTGGCTGTGAGAACTTCCACCAGGCCCACACTCAGCCCTGACGCCGCACAGGGACACACACATGCTTTCTGTGCCTCCTGTGCCAAAGATGGTTCCTGCAGAATAGGAGCGGCCAGGGTGCTTGTGCTTCGGGACCCAGTGCACGGCAGCTCTGAGTCATGGCCCATGTGGGAAGCCAGCGACCCACGCGAGTCCCCATCGGGCAGACTCTAGAGGAAAGTGCAGAAAACATGAGACCCTGGAAGAGCCGCCTGCTGTCTCTCGGCGCCCAGACTGGCGGTTCCAGCAGAGTCTGCAATGGTCATTAGCCCACTGGTCTCCGGTGGACACCGCCAGCTTGTTTACTGGCTTCCTGGGCAGGGAGAGACCAGCAGCCCGTTTTCCATGAGCAAGGAGGCCCCAGGGGTTGGAGTTCCCAAGGCGCCTGGCTTATGACTCCAAGGGTCCAAGTGGTCTAGTCCAGGGACAGGGTAAGCCCAGGAGTTACTTGTTCTGTCCTCTCTCAGTGGGTAGGAGGGCGTTGTTCTTTTCTAAAACACCTAAAACATGTGGACTCTTCAGGCATCATACATGCTGGCAGCTTGGGCTTCAAGTTACAATGTGTGTTGTCATCTGGAGAGGGAAAGGGAAAGAGACAAGGACAGACAGAGGGAGAGAAACAAGGAGAGAGAGACACACATGCAGACAGAGGAGAGACGGAGAGGGAAGAGAAGAGGAGAGGGGAGGAGAGGGAGGGGAGGGGAGGGGAGGGGAGGGGAGCGGGGGAGACACTCACACAGAGAAAGAGGAAGAGAGAGCTCATGGATACAGAGCCCCGGCTGCCCTGCATGCGTGAGCTGGGGATTCCATGCTCCATTCCATGGGGCTTTGCACTTGAAACAGAACTCTCCCCCCTGGGTTCTGTTACATCTGGAGCTTCAGATAAAACAAATTAGCTTCTTAAACATCAAAGGGAAATGGGGATTTAGAAAATTAGACAGTCCTGTTTTTGCCAAGTTGTACCATTCTTGCTTTTTAAAGGAGTGTCCATTAGTGACCCCCACACAGATTAAGGTCCTCAACCTATATCAAACCAAGGGAGAGAGAAGTCCACACAGGCAGGTGAGAGGTAAACAGGAGGGACAGCCCTGCCCCACTGGCCCGGCCAGGCCCTGCCCTAGGCTGTCTCACCCCGAGCATCTCCTCTGGGTATGCCCGCTGCCCCCAAGCCATCTTCAGGTGCCATCCCTCTCTGTGCTACCTGGGAGTTCTGGAGCAGGGAGACACCCGTCATCCGGGCTTTCCTAGCTTCCGATAAAGTTAACTGTCGGTGACAACCAGGTGCCCAGGGTGGAGTCCATGGGGCATTGTGTTTGCTGCCATTTGCACATACCTGGGTGACCCATTGACTGTAGGGTCAGGGTCCCCTTGCCTTCATGCAGTCCCTGAGAGGAAGTGTGGTGGTCCTTCCTGCTTCGGGCCAAGGTGGACAGCATTTCCTCCCCCTTGAAGTGGAGGGTGGCCGTGTGACTTGCTGTAGCAAACGAAGTGCCACTTCCAGCAGAGGCACTAAGAGAGAAAGAACACTTGTCATTTCCTCTGCCATGGCAATGGGTGACATTCCAGGGGCTGGAGCCTCCAGTGGCCAGGATCACTGAGTGAAGGTGTCAGGAGGTATGCAATGTCTCCCTGACCCTCAAGGTACATGTAGCAGAAGTAAGAAACACCTCCTTGTTGTTTAAACCACTGAGATGTTGGGGCATGTTTGTTTCCCCAGCATAACCAAGCCTCAGCTAACAGATACAGGAAGGAAATAGTATCTCCTTACAGAAATGGGTGAAGCCACTACTCAAGGGCACACCCAATTTATGGCAGGATGAAGGCAGAGGCCAGGTTTTCTGGCCCAAGCAGGACCCTGGGAACTGAGGGGATCTGGGCTGAGCTGCTCTTCATTTCTTATGGAAAATTCCAAAGCCCCTTTCTCATGCTTCATGTTCTCCTGGGATGGGGAAAAACATTTATTTACAAAGGAGCAGAAATCAAGTTGGTGTCAAGATCTCTCTGCAGCATGAAATGCAACAAGCAACATCCCAGCAAACTTTGAAGGATAAAGGTTGTGACCCTAAATTCCGTGCCCAGTGCGTTGGCGGCCATGTGTGATAGCAACAGGAAGGCATCCCCCTTGGGCAGCATCCCCCGTTGGGCAGCACACCCCTCTGGAAGAATATCCCTGAAGGGTGCACTCTAGCTGGGCAGGACAGCAAGATGCAGACTCACAGAGGGGAAGTCATGGGGTGGGAGGTGGCAGTGACAAATTAGTGCCATGTGAATTCTTGCAAATTTGGTTATAAAATTGAGAAATGCATACATGTCTTCAGCAGGCCATGCAGGAGTAAACCCTAATAATGGAAATTTCTAGAGTAGATGCAGGTCATGTGGTTTACGTTGTATAATACCCTGTGACCTGTGTGTAGGGGGCTCCCCTTCCCTCCTTGGGCCTCAGTTTCTCTGTTTATAAAGGAACAAGTGGTACCCATCTCTTGAGGGCTACCTTCCCCCACCGCTAGATGACTGGACATATTCGACTGTTAGGTAGGGAAACTCTCCCCCTCCCCCTCCTGCTCTCGCCAATATTCTGGGTGCTTTGAGTGATGACTCACTGCAGGGTTTTGGGTGCTTGCTTGAGGAACGACTTTATTCTGAGGATTTGGGGACACCCCTAGAAATAGTCTGAGAATAGAGAACTGTAGAACCGGGAGTCAGTGGATGTGTTTTTGGTTTCAGATGGTTGACGGGATGAATCCAAATTTCTGGGAATGTTGGCCAGTGACTAAGTCCTATCCTCAGCTTGGCAGCCCCCACCCCCATCCCCACCCCTGACAGAGCCCCCGGGGAAGCTGCCTGGCCAGCCTCCGGCCAGCGCCCCTTCCCCAACCCCAACACCATATCTGGGGTGGGCCCCAAACCTCAGTCGGCTTTGATTCTGCAACTTTTTCCAAACGCTAAGCATGATTCATGTCCCAGACCGACGAGTGGAATTTCTGAAAACCAGGAGCTGAGAAATCCGTCTGTGCCTCTGAGAGGTTCCCCGGCTCCCACCTTTGGGGGCCGCCTGAAACAGAGACGGGGAAAACACGGGCCACATTCCTCGAGGATGAAGCACTGTCCTTATCGGGAGGAAGCAGTGACAAATAGCCTGGACAGCTCTCACCATGTAAGCCAGCTCCTTTCAGATGCGTTTAGAAGGATTTTATTTGACGAGCCTAATTGTCGGAGCCACAGGACAGCCGCGGTCTGTGATGCCGCCGCCTCCTGACAAAGACGGCAGCTCGCCTGTCCTTCCCATCCCTGGCCCTTTTCTCCTTAGAGAAAGAGGGCCCCACCCCTCGCCCGCTGCGCAGCCCTGCCAGCTCTCCCGAACAAGGCGGTCCCTTGTGAGGGCTCCGGGTGTTAGCTCCCCGGGCTAGCAGAGTGGGGAAGACGTGAATTCTTGTCTGGTTAAGTGCTGTCGGACTTCTCCATGACGATGGAAACATGTCGCTCCCCCCCCCACCCCCCGTGCCTTTTATCTGGTGTGCAGGACAGTCGTGGGCGGGAGCACAGTGTGAGGGATAAAGGCCGCAGAGAAGCAGTGGTCTTCTTGGGCCTCGAGCAGCCGGGGAGCGACAAGGCGGCCATTGTGAGGGCCACAGTGGGAGAGGGACCGGCGGGCATCGTCACCGAGAGGGACGCGATGGGGAGGAACGTCCCGTGGGACCCCGAGCGTGGCTGGGATTCTGCCCTGGGCGTGAGGGCGGAGGGGCGGTAGGCCCAGCTCCGTGGAAGTGAATGGCAGCCCTGGGCGATAAAAGTGCTTGTGCCCCAGGTGATGCCCCTTGAGGTCAGGCTTGAGCCAGTTCCTTCTCACAGGCCTGCTGTAGACCCGGGACTCAGCAGACACTTAGAAGGTGTTTGAGTGAATGAACAAATGGGAGGAGGAGAAGGAAGGAAGGAGGGAAGAGGGGGGAGAGGAGAGGAGGGAGGAGGGAGGGGAGGAGGGGAGGAGGGGAGGAGGGAAGGAAGGAAGGAAGGAGGGAGGGAGGGAGGGAGGGGGAGCAGGGAGGGAGGAGGGAGGGGAGGAGGGGAGGGGAGGAGGAGGAGGAGGGAAGGAAGGGAGGAGGAAGGAGGGAGGGACGGGAGGGAGGGAAGGAGGGAGGGAGGAGGGAGGGAGGGAGGGAGGAGGGAGGGGAGGAGGGAGTTCTCACTGGAGATGCAGTTCTCTCTCCTTTCCCGTGACTCCTCTGCCTCGGGACTCTCCTCCTTGGCTTCCGTCTCTGGGTCCTGGCCCTGGGAAGGTGTGCGTTGTGTTGGTACAACTCTGGACACACTGAGTCCGAGTGATTCCCAGTGGGACTTGGGAGGAACAATCGGGCCTTCCCAACGTCGGCGATGTCTTGGGGTCTCCCTGTGGCAGCCCTCCGAGGGCTCCTCATTGCTCTCCTTCCACCAGAAACCACGTTTCTGGGCTGAGGGTCCAGGTCAAGCGTCCAGGGCTGAGCTGCTTCTAGGAGCGAGAACTGCCTTGTGTTTGTCTTGAAGTTCAAATTCCGTCCACGCACATTCAATTTCAACTCCGTTCTCAACCCCATGTCTCCCTGCCCCTCTCACGCCCGCACCCACACGCACACTGACGGGGCGGCTCTGCGCTTGGCTACGGTGTGATACACAGCAGACCCTGGCCAAGTGGGGCAGGCGCATCCCTCCACAGGCTGGACCTCTGCTTTGCCACTTTGTGTCACATCCTGGGCGATCTCCCTGCAGCCGAGCGTCCTCAAAGCCCGTTTGTTTCTTTTCCGCTTTATGAAATCAGACGTGGGTGATCCTCAGGGTACGATTCATCTCGAGGCAAATTCCCCTCCAGCTGTGAACCTGTGAAATCAAGCGCATTGTGTGCCCCCAAAGGACAATAGGGGGACAAGCATAGGATAGACACCCCCATTCCGAAGGGGAAGACAGGAAAGAAGGAAGGGCTAACAGGTCGTAGGTAAGTCTGGAACCCAACAAGGCAACAACATTGAGTCTTAAGGCTCAATATTCATTTTCTGTGACTCCATGTCCTCCCTTCCAGGCACACTGGGGTGAGGATTGGGCCCCAGGCTCTGGATGGCCCTGCGCCCGTGGCTTTGCCAGGTGCAGCCCACAGTGTAGCTCCCAGCAGTTGGAGTCAGGCGCCTGCAGCTCCCCAGGCTGCAGTCGTGGCTGGTGGCTCTACAGTCTGGGCTCGAGGGGCAGCAGGCATTGCCCCAATGGGGACTCTCCATGGTGGCCCTGCCCCTGAGGCCACCCTCTGCCTGGGTCAGACACATGAGGCTCTGGGTGTCTCTACCCTTTGGAATCTAGGTGGAGGCAGTCATAGCTCCTGGCGCCTGCCTTTGCGAGCTGGCAGAGATGGCATGGTGCAGACACAGCCAAGGTTTACCACCAGTGCCTGTGCCCAGCGTAGCCTGTGCCACGCCTGGGCCTACTGGATTCTAACTTGGGGTGGCCCCCCTTAAATCATTTTGTCCCCCAGGCCCTGGCACTTTGGGCCTGTGATGGGAGGGGCAGCCCCAGGAGTCTCTGAAATACCACTGGGTCTTCCATTGTCTTGGACAATAGCTGCTGGCTTCTGTTTAGATGGCTGAATAATCTCCTTCTCAGATGCTCATTTGGCCACACTGTTGGTGTTCTCTTCTGAACACACTTTCTCATTCTTTTCAATTAGGATAACTAAGACTTTTTTAAATTTTAAAGTTTTGCTTCTCTTTTGATTAAAAATGCCATCTTTAAATAGTTTCTGGCTGAGTGTGGTGGCTCATGCCTGTAATCCTGCACTTTGGGAGGATTGCTTGAGCCAAGGAGTTTGAGAACAGCCTGAGCAACACAGAAAAACTCCTTCTCTACAAAAAATTAAAAAATTAGCTGGGCATAGTGGTACATGCCTACAGTCCCAGCTACTAGGGAGGCTGAGGTGGGAGGATCTCTTAAGCCCCGAAGTTTGAGGTTATAGTGAGCTATGATGATGCCACTGCACTCCAGCCTGGGTGACAGAGTGAGATCCTGTCTCAAAAAAAAAGAATTATTTCTCTCATCTCTCATTTTACTATAAGCATTCAAGAGAAGCCAAGCTGCACCTTCAACACTTTGCTTAGAAATTTCTTCTGCCAAATATCTTATTCCATAGCTTGCAAGTCCTACCTTCCACAAAACACCCAGACACAAACACAACTCAGCCAAATTCTTTGCCATTTTGTAACAAGGATGGCCTTTCCTCCGATTTCCAATAACGTGTTCCTCACTCCGTCTGAGGCCTCCTAATAATGGCCTTTACTGTCCATATTTCTGACAACCTTCTGTTCACAGCCACTTAAGTATTCTTGGGAAGACTGAGGCTTTCTCTGTAGCTTTCCTCTTCCCCTCTGCACCCTCACCAGAACCACAATAGGGGCCCTTCCCGCCTGCACCTCGAAACTCTGCCAGCCTCTGCCCATTACCCCGTTATAAAGCTGCTTCCACACTTTTAGGTATTTGTTATAGTAACACCCCACTTCTCAGTACCAATTTTCTGTCTTAGTCTGTTTGGTCTGCTATAACAAAATACCATAAACTGGGTCACTTAAAAACAACAGAAATTTATTTCAACAATTCTGGAGGCTGAGAAACCCAAGGCACCGGCAGATTCAGTGCCTGTTTCTTCTATCAGTGGGGCCTTCTGGCTGTGTTCTCACACTGTGGAAAAGGGTGAGGCGGTTCTATGGGCCTCTTTTGCACTAATTCCATTATGAGGGGACACAAGCATTCAGACCACTGCACTTACTTTATTTTATTTTTTTTAATTAATAAACTTTATTTCTTAGAACAGTATTAGGTTTTTAGCAAAATCGAGTGGAAAGTACAGACATGTCCCATGTAACCCCTGCCTGCAACATGCATAGACTCCCCCACCAGAGTGTTACATTTGTTACCACTGATGATCCTACCTTGACACATCATTACTACCCAAAGTCCACAGTTTACATTTGGATTCACTTTTGGTTTTTTACATTCTATGAGTTTTGACAAATACTTAATGACATGGATCCACCATCACCCTGTCCTGCAGAACAGTTTCATTGCCCTAAAGGTCCCTTGTGCTCCACCTGTTCGTCACCCTCCTGCCCAGCTTCTGCAACCACTGATCCTCTTACTGTCTCCATAGTTTTGCCTTTTCCAGAATGTCATATAGTTGGAATTATATGGTCCTTTTCAGGTTGGCGTCTTTCACTGAGTAATATGCATTTAAGTTTTTTCCATGTCTTTGTCGTATCTTGATAGCTCATTTCTTTTTAGCTCTGAATACTATTTTATGATTTGGATATACCACAGTTTATGTATCCATTCACCTGCTAAAGGACATCTTGATTGCTTCCAAGTTTGGGCAATTATGACTAAAGCTGCTGTAAACATCCATGTGCATGTCTTTTGTGGGCATAAGTTTTTAATCCCCTTGGATAACTGCCAAGGAGTGGGGTTGGTTCACGGTGTGGTGAGAGTATGTTTAGTTTTGTAGGAAGCTGCCAAACCATCTTCCAAAGTGGCCGTATCGTTTTGCATCCTCACCGGCGGTGAATGAAAGTTCCTGTCGCTCCACATCCTCGTCAGAGTTTGACGTTGTCAGCGTTGTGGATTTTTGCCATTCTAACAGGTGTGCGGTGGTCTCTCATCATTGTTTTAGTTTGCAATTCCCTAAAGACATATGATGTTGGACATCTGTTTATTTTTTCTTGTGAGGTGTCTGTTCAGATCGTTTGCCCATTTTTAGATTTGGTTGTTAGTTTTCTTATTGTTGGGAGTTCTTTGTGCATTTAGGATAGCAATGTAAATATACAAAGGCGTTTCTTTTGCAAATATTTTCTAACAGTCTGTGGCTTGCCTTCTCATTCTCTTACATTATCTTTCGAAAGGCAAATGTTTTTAATTTGAATTAACTCAAGCTTATTACTTATTCCTTGTATGGATTGTGCCTTTGGTATTGTATCTAAAAAGTCATCACCATACCCAAGGTCATCTAGGTTTTCTCCTTTTATCTTCTAGGAGTTTTGTACTTTTATGTTTTAAATACAGGTTTATAATCCATTTTGAGTTAATTTTTATGAAGATATAAGGTCTGTGTCCAGATTAATTTTTTTACATGAGAATGTATAGTTTTTCTAGTATCATTTGTTAAAAAGATGATCTTTGCTCCATTGTATTGCCTTTGTTCCTTTGTCCAAAGCCTAATTTTTAAGATTCTTTTATCATGTGTCATATTCTTTGGATATACCATAATATATTTCTCCAGTTTCTACTGTTGGACATTGATTTTGTGACTGTTTTGCTAGTAACAATCATATTATATTTATCTTGGCCTGATATATAATTGTACAAAGGGAATTGCTTGGTCAAAATGTTGGAATACTTTTATAGCTCTTTATACATAATGCCAAACTGTCCTCCAGAAATCACAATTCAATTTACCATCAGGATAGGAAATATCCATTCACCCAGACCTTGCCAACAGACTGTTGTCATTGAAAAAATCTTGGTGAGTCTGGAAGCTGTACTGTTTCTAATACATATTTCTTTGATTATTAGTGAACTTGAACACTTGTTTCAAAAGTCTGTTGAGCAATTTTTGGTGTAAATTTTCTGTTTATGTCATCTTAGAACCTTTGCTTTATAAATCTGTAGTAGTTCTTTAAAGGGAAAGGATGTAAATCTTGGTCTCACATTATTCCAGGGATTTCCTTAATTTTTCTCTGCCCAGTAGTTTGATTCACCATGTTCTTTTACTAATTATAAGAGTTTAAATATTTTTTATTTTATTTTATGTTTTCCTCCTTTGCTTTTTATGTTTAAAATGTCTTTCCCATCTGCAGATTGTATAAATATTATCCTTCACTTTTAATATCATTCTGTGTTTTCACTTTTTACATTTGACTCTTTAATTCATCTGGACTCTGTTTTGGTGTACACTGTAACCCTAACGGAACATTTTTCTAAATGGCTAACAGTTATCCAACCACTGGTTATTTGTTGAAGAATTCTTTCTCTCTCCACTGATTTAAAGAGCTACTTATAACAGGGCCAATTTCTAGATCTTATATTTGTTTTTACTGATCTCTAGTTGTGGCAGGAGCTAGTGCCATATGTTTGAAATTATTGAGGCTTTATACTATGCTTTAATGTGGGACAATGTGTGCCATGGCCACTATTAATTTTTCCCCAAATGGCTTGGCTACCTGTTTATTCTTTGAGGTTCCTTTTAAAACTACTTTGTCAAAGTGCCCAGGGATTCTCCGAGGCAAAGTAAGCCAAGGACCAGAACAGGTCTTTGCCATGACAACCTTAGGTGAATGTCAGCTTCCGTGTTTGTGGCCTTCCAGGGTACAGGGAACAGCAAAAGGCTAAGATTTGCCCAATGAAGAGATTCTAATAGGAGTCAGCTATGGTTTGAATATTTGTCTCCTCCAAAACTCATGTTGAAATGTAATTTCCAATGTGGCAGTATGGGGAGGTGGGGACTTTAAAAGGTGATTGGGTTATGAGAGCTCTGCCCTCGGGGACAGATTAATCCATTCTTGGATTCTTGGCTTTGTAGATTAATGGGTTAATGGATTAGTGGATAATTATGAGGGTGGGATTGGTGGCTTTGTAAGAAGAGGAAGAGAGACTGACCTGAGCTAGCACACTCAGCCCCTCGCCATGTGATGCCCTGTGCCACCTCGGGACTCTGCGGAGAGTCCCCACCAGCAAGAGGGTCCTCGCCAAATGCAGTCCCTTGAGCTTGGACTTCTCAGCCTCCATAACAGTAAGAAATAATTCCTTTTCTTTATAAATCCCCAATTTTCAGGTATTCTGTTATAAGCAACATAAAATGGCCTAAGATAGAGCCCATTGCTGCATCTCCAGAGGACTCACGTCAGTGTGAGGGTGAATTAGACACACCCCAAAATTCCCCGCAGCAGTCAAGAAAACCATCTATAAAGAATTTGGCACTGAGTAGAGAAAAAAATCTCCCTGGAATTTGCAACCACAAGCTAGCCCTCACGTGGTTTGCAGCCCAAGTTCACACCACCTAGGTGGTCCGAAGAGCCTCAACCCAGAAATTTAGCTTAGAGTGGTCATGGGTTGGCAGCACCTTGAGGTTCTGTAAAGAAGTGAGAATAAACCCTCCCCGGAGAAACTTAGCTTCAAATCAGGCCTGAAACAATTCCCCAAAATAAACTTACTGCAAGTGGTTTGCGCTCACAGTCAAAAAAATCACATTACACACACTGAAAGAAGGCCCCATGAAGAAGACCCAAATGAAAGATAAAAAACCAAACAACTGGAAGAATCAGAACCACAATTGGAAGTTCACATATTGGAAGTATTAAGCAATAATATAAGTATGCTTAATTTGGTTAAAGGGATAAGAAAGGAGGTTTAAAACATGAGAAAGGAGCAAGCAGACTTGAAAAAAGGGCCAAATATAGTCACTAAAAATGAAAAACATTTTAACTGAAATTAAAAACTCAATAGATGGGTTTAACTACAGATTAGACATAACTAAAGAAAGAACCAATGAACTGGGAGACAGAGCTGAGGAAATTATCTAAAGGCAGCACAGAAACAAAAAAAGCAGAAGGTACGAAAGAGAAATAAAGAATTATGGGGACAGAGTGAAACAGTTTAACTTACATCTGGTCAGAGGAGGAAGAGGCAATATTTGGTGAAATAATGGCTAAAAATTTCTGAGAACTGATAACAGACCCTAATATTCACATTCATCAAGCCTATAAAATCCAAAGCAAGACAAATAAAAATCTCACTATAGCTAGAGACATAAGCGTGAAAATGCGGAACCCTAAAGAATAAGAGAAGATCTTAAAAACACCAGAGAGAAAAAACAAATTTCTCACGAAGGAATGACAATTGGATCGACACCTAAGTTTCCAACATCAGCAGTGGAAGCCAGATGTTGAGAGAGGGGAATCATACCTTTACTTTTGGGGGGGAAGAAAGTCTACCTTGAATTTACATACCCAAAGGAAATATGTTTCAAGAATTAGGGCAAAATGAAAACATTTTTGGACAAACAAAACTGTCTCTACCCATAAATCTTCCCTACAGGAAATGGTGGGGATGTGTCAGGCAGAGTGGAAGTAATCTTAGGTGGGATGAGATGCAAGCAGAAGTGATGTGTTGCAGAAAGGGAGCCTCTGTGGCCACGGCGATTAGACATCGACAGAGCAAAGCGACACGATGCCTCACGGAGTTCTTACGACGTGAAACATAAAGGCAGGAGGCAGAGAGAATGGTTTGAACCAAAATGTTTTAAATCTTTATTGTTTGGAAGTAGGGTAAATATGCTGATTGACTTTGAATTTTCATAAGTTCGATGTATATGTTGAAATGTGTAAGATGGCCATTAAAATAGTAGAAGTAATATGTATAACTATAAAGGGAAAAACTGGACTTAAAAAATCATTAAATCAATGCAAAGGAAGTAGAAAAAAGAAGAAAAAGAAACAGAAGAGACAAGATAAATAAAAAGTATGAAATAACTGATGGACATAAATTTACATGTTCATGACTAAAGTGAATGTAAATGAACTAAAAGCTGCATTAAAAGACAAAAATTGCCAAATCATATTTTTAAAAATCCAATTTTAAGCTGTTTAAAAGAGACCTATTTAAAACATAAGGATACAGAAAGGTTGAAAGTAAAGGATGAAAGTTAATAGACCAAGTATATACTAAGAAAAGGATGACATAGCTAGATTAACATCACATAAATAGACCTTAAGAAAAAAAAACTTAGTGAATTATTTCCCAAAAAAATGCAAGAGCTTTACACCAGTTTAATTCCATTTATACACATCCCGTCACCCTTTGTGCTATTGTCATGTATTTTATTTTACCTGCATTTAACATCAAGAATACGTTGTTAATGATATTGTCTTAAATAATAAACATTGATATTTATCCAACTGGGGGCCTCTTCATTATTTCTTACAGTTCTGTGATTCTATCTGTGGTTATTTTTCTTCAGCTTGAAGAACTCCGTTCAATATTTCTTGTGTTATATGCACAAGGGCTGTCCGGAAAGTGTCCAGCCATGGTTCATCTAGTGAGAACGGTTTGCGCGACATCGATGTAACCTGCAGCCAAGGCGCGTGGACTGGGATGCGCATGCGTGAACAATGCCGACTTCACTGTACTCGCCGGCGGGGCGTGCATACCGTGTGCGTCGCATTGGAAGTGACTGAGCGAGTAGAGCAACGAATCTGCATCAGATTTTGCGTTAAGCTTGAACATTCCTCCGTGGAAACTATTTGGATGACTCAGAAGGCTTTCGGGGATGATGCAACGAGTGCAGCACAAATAAAAGTGTGGCCCAAATGCTCCAAAGGTGGTCGAGAATCTGCTGACAGTGACCCATGTTCTGGAAGGCCTGCAACAGCAGAACCCCTGGGGATGCTGAATGTGTGCGGGTTAGGTTAAGAGACGCTGGTAGAACTGTGTGAGGTCCCAAGGTGCCTACTTTGAAGGGGACTGAGGAGTCATTGTCCTATGTACAATGTTTCTTGTATCTTGTATCTTCTTCAATAAATGTCTCTATTTTTCATATTACGTGGTTAGATACTTTCTGGACAGCCCGCGTATGCTGGTGACATACTCTTTAAGATTTCTATTTATTGTATGAAAGCATCTTTGTTTCATTTCAATTTGTGAAAGATATTTTCACCGGGTATAGAATTCTGTATTAACACCTTTTTTAAGCACCCTAAAGATGTCATTACATTGTCTTTTGGTCTCTAGGATCTTGTTGAGAAGTCAGCCATGAGGTTTACTGTTGCTGCTTTGGGGATAGCATGCCCCCAACCCTGGCTATTTTTAAGATTTTATGTATGAATTTTAGCATTTTGACTATGATATACCTAAAAGACTGTAATAAATCAAGCATTTATATTGCAATTTCTAAAGTATCCGTTCAACTAAAAAGCTGATACCAGAGGGAAATGGATGAACAAAAGGATTTTTTACGGAAATTTATCAATTGAGTCTAAAAATGTATTATGGAAATGCAAAGAGCCTAGTGGGCAAAATGATTTTGGAGAAGAAGAAAACGCTGGAGAATTTACACTACCAGATTTTGCAACTTCTCATAGAGCTTCAGTCCTTAGGGCAGTGTGACTTTGGTGTAAGAACAGACATAAATCAACGAAACAAAACAGAGTCTAGAAATAAACTCACACAAAGGCATCCGCTGAATTTAGTTGGGAAAATGAAAGTCTTTTCAATAAATGATGTTGAAGAAACTGGATATTTATACAGAAAAAAAAACAAAAGAAAACTTTGATTTTCTACTTCTCCGCATGAACAAAAATTCATTTAATACAGGTCATAAACCTAATTGTGAAAGCTAAAATTATAAAGTCTCTGAAAGGTAATGTCAGAGAATATCTTCATGGGGTAAGCAAAGATTGCTTCCACAAGACATATAAGGCACTAAACACAAAAGTGATAATTGATATATTGGATTTAATAAAAATTTAAACCCTTTGCTATTCAAAAAACACTAAGAAAGTCAAAGCCAATTGACATAGTAGTAGAAAATAAAATATCTATGATGTATATGTCTGCAAAGAAATTGGACCCAGATATATAAGAATTCCTACAACTGATTAATAAAAAAATAAAAAGCCTAGCTTAAAAATTAAAAAATCAATAAAACCTCATAATAAAGATACCGAATAGCCAATGAGCACATGAAAAGATGCTCAACATAATTAGTCATCAGAAAAATGCAAATATAAACCATAAAGAGATGCAAATACACACCCATCAGAATGGCTAACACCTAAAATGACCCAGTAATTACTTCTAGATAGCTGTCCAAGAGAAATGAATAACAAATACACACATAAACACACACACAAAAAAAAAGGTTGTAGAAGCTTTATCCATAATCATCCCAAACTGGAAACAACCCAAATGTCCACCAAAGGAGGATGGATAAGCAAACTGTGGTGTATTCATCAGTGGAATACTTTCCAGGAAAAAAACCAAAAAAGAACAAAAACCAACAACCTACTGATACACACAGTAACATGGATGGGTCTGAAAACCCTATTCTGAGCAAAAGAAGTCAGACACAAAAGAATGCATACTGTCTACTTTCATTTATTTGAAATTCAAGAATAGGCAAGACTAATCTGCAGCGACCCAACTGACGATAGTGGTTACTTCTGGGGATGGGTATAGACTAGAAAGGCAGGACAGAATCTTCTGGAGTGATGGAAATGTTAAATATTTGATCTGGGTGGTGATCCTTGGTGCAAACATATGTAAAATGCTTGGAGATGTACACGGAAGATTTTTGCATCTTACCATATTTAATTATACATTAATAAAAATACTATTAAAAGTTACTATTATTAATAATAATTACATTTAAAACATAAAATACTCAGAGGTAAATCTGATAAAATATGTGCAAGATCTTTCATGGAGAGAATTTTTAATTTTATTGAGACTTTCAAGAAAATCTAAATAAATTGAATGGTACCATGTCTAAGAATGAGAGTCTTGGGTCAGTTCTGCCCAGATTAATTAATTTACTAACACAATTCCAGTAAAACTCCCAAATGCATGTGTGCATGTATATATGTGTGTGCACGTGTGTGTATGTATGTGAATGTGTGTGCAACTTGTAAAGCTTCATATCTGAATATTTATATAAAAGGTAGATGGATCATAAATAACAAGACACTCCTGAAAAAGAACACTGTAGGAGAATTGGATTTTCCAGATTGCAAGAATTATTGTAAAACTAAAGTAATTAAGTGTTGCAATGTCGCATGAATAAGCAAAACGACCAATGGAACAGAATAGGGATATCACAAATAGACCTGTAAGTATTCGGGAACTTGATTTGTGGTGGAGACAGCATTACAGATCAGAGAGGAAGGAATGGACTTTGAAATAAATTATTCAAGGGTGACAGTCCATGCCTAAATAAATAAATAAATAAATAAAATTGGACCCCCCCCACTATTCATAAAAATTAATAATTACAGGTTGATTAAAGATCTACATTGAAAGGCAAAATTGTACAACTCTTAGAAGATAATGTAGGACAATATATTTTTGACCTCAGGGTAGGGAAGAATTTCTTAAACCAAAGTAGTGAAACCTGTAAGTGGAAAGGTGAATTTCCCTGCTTATATTTAAATTAAGAACTTATGTTCATTCAGCAGAACCCACAGAGAGTGAAGAATAAGCCTCCAACTAAGAAACTATATTTGTAACCCATATAACCAAAAAAGTATTATTACCTGAAATTTAAAGAGTTTCTATAAATCAATAAAAAGACAAAAAAAGGTATAGAAAAATGATCAAAATATCTGAAATAGACATTTCACAAAACAGGAAAACTGAGTGATCAACAGACAGATCAAAAGACATTCAATGTCATCAGTGATACAGAAATGCACACTAAATCCAAAATGTTGCACCTTTCATACACACTGTATTGGTAAATGTTAAAAATTATAGAAAGATCAGGTTTTTTCAAGGATGTGAAACAGTGAGTATGATTGCTGCTTGGAATATTATTGATTGGACTGCTTTGGAAAACAACTGGACATTATCGGGTAGGACCCAGCAAATCCATGTCAGGTGGCTGCGAAATCAGGACAAACACTCACGAGTGCTCACAGCTGAGAGTCTGCAACGCCAAAATGAAGTGGAATGGATACAGAAATGGTATGATACTCACAGAATAAAACACTCTGCAAAAGTAAAGATGAGTGGACCAAAGCTGCATTCAATAAGTAGATGAATTTCAGAAATAAAATATTGGACAAAAAAAGCATGAAGAAGAGAGATTCACAGAGTAAAATTGCATTCATATATATTTCAAAAGCATGCAAATTAAAGTACACAACGTGTGTGCTGAGGCTGTTCGGAAGACATGGGAATGACCAACATAAAATTCAGGCACGCGGCTACCTCTGAGGGAGGAAGAGGGGACGAGATTGGGTATGGGCGCAGAGCGTAAGTTCTATGTCCTAGCCTGGGGCTGGTGACATGGGTCTTTGTTGTAGTTTTTTATTTCATATGACAATTATTCAATAAATATAATTTTTCCTCAATGCATTATTGTGTGAAAACTGTTTTTTAAATTTATAAAGATAAAAACCACCTCCATATAACCCTGGGACAAACCCTACTTGGTTCTAGTGTGTTAAGCATTAAGTATACTGCTGATTTGATTTCCTATCCTTTCCATTCAGGCTTTTTGCACCTAAATTTATAAGTAAGGCTAGTGGTTGCAAGGCAGTGCTTTGCAGAAATTAAGATCACAGGCTCTCGAATATGCCCTCCAGGTTTGAACACTGCTCAAACTGTTGCTGTTTACTGGCTATGTGAA
This sequence comes from Daubentonia madagascariensis, assembly GCA_023783475.1. Lineage (NCBI taxonomy): Eukaryota > Metazoa > Chordata > Mammalia > Primates > Daubentoniidae > Daubentonia > Daubentonia madagascariensis. Next base: position 1,230,700 of record JAKFHU010000776.1, read on the forward strand.
CTGAGGCATGTAATTTAACTTTTCTGTGCCTCAGTTTCTCTTATGTAAAGTGGGTAATGATAATTATACTGATATCATTCAATAAATAAAATGCTTCAAACAGTGTTTTACCCACAGAATCACTCACACCTTAGTTTTTATTTTCTATTTGTTTGATTTTGACATAAGGATTATGCAGTTCCATAAAACGAATTAAAGAATTTTCATTCCTTTTGTGACCTAGAACCATTTATACAGCCTGGGAATAAAAACTTCTAGTACGATAGAATAGAATTCTAATAACAATGTTAGAACATCTGGAAGAGTTCTCTTGTAAAACTGCCTTGGCCCAGAGCTTTTTTCCCCCTTAAGTTATTATTCAGATGAGTTTTTTTTTCATGCTTTCTTCCCATTTCTTGGATTTTGAGCTTATTAAAACACACAGTTTTAGCAGGTCCTGTTAGTTTCTTATCCAAGTTCCTCTTTCTTGTTGGCTGATCAGTTTTGAGGCTCACCCTTTTCTGTGCCACCCATGTGCTCAGAGAACGTGGCTGTCTTAGCCTCTGGCAGGGGCTTGCATGCTACAACTTTATTTGGGGTGTGGCCCCATGAAGCAGACATGAGACTGGGGGGTGAGGTAAGTCTCTCATGTGACAGGTTCTGGGAAGTGTCATTCCTGGTCTTGGGACAGTAACTCCAGGGGGAAGAATTTATCCACCAGCTCCTGTTCCTGTTGGTCACAGCATCACCTGTGGGGCCCTAGCTCCCTTATTTCCGGGTTGCTCAAGCTTGGACGACGAGTGGTCTCCTGCAGCAGCCCACACCCCGCCTGGACAGGGAAGGCTGAGGCGGAGGCGGGAAGCAGGGAGAGGTCAAGCTGGCCGGATGAAGTCCTGCAGGGCCCACAGAGGGCTGGCCCCTCAGCAGTGACTGGACTGGCAGGCAGGGGATGGTGCCAGAGGACAGTCCCATGCAGTAGCCCTGTCCCCAGCTCCAGACTTTCAGCCAGCCACAGGGGTTCTGTTCTTGTTCTCTGTGAATGTGCCAGGGCGAGAGCAGAGGGGGTTTTCTGGGAAAGGTCCTTAGTTCTTCAAATAGTCGTCAAAGGCCAGAAGGACCTAGTCATCTTCTGCCTCGAGACATGGGTGTGTAGGATGTGATGCCTGGGGCTGCCGTGGTGCAACCCTGCAAGGACAGTGGCACAGCAAAGGGAAAGTTCCCAGGCCCCTGAGGTACCGGCCCTGTGGCCGCCCTACCTGGACACTCTGAGACCTTGACGCCTTTGGTGCTGGGCCACTCGCCTTCTGCTATCTGCAGACAGAGCCTACTGGCTGCTGGGGCCGGTGATCCTTCCCAGAAAACCTCCCCCACCCAGCAGAACTGCCAGCCCCCTCTGCCCAGAGTATGAGACCCCAGACCCCTGTCCTTTTGCCAGCTTCATGCCTTCTGGACTCCAGGCCCCCACCTGCAGCCTGCTGGTCCAGTGTCCCATCCCCCAGAGAGCTCCTTGCTAGGTCCTGGCCGTTGGACCTCAGGGCCCCAGACAGGGCACCCGCAGAGACCCCCTCCTCCCTGCGTTGCTTTGCCCCCTCCCGCTCCACGTGCCAGCTTCAGACCTGGTCGCCTTTACGAGCTTCCTGCAGGCCTGCACATGTGGATTTCCGAGAGTGGAGACGCCAGGCGCTGGCTCTGCAGCCTGATGTTTAGACCATCTGCTCTGGAGCCCGGTGGGCCAGCGCCGGAACCCTCCTTGGCTTCCCCCAGCTCCGCTCTTGGTTCTCCTGCCAGAGAAAGGATTTGATGTTTTCCATTTCCTAAGACTCATCAGCATTTGTTTGTCCTGAGGCTCATCCACTTCCCTTCTGCAGAACTCTCGGACGTGCCCAGCCTGCTGGTCCCTCCCTGATGACTGGGGTGGACACGAGGCCGCGGGTGCCCACCTGGTCCAGCATGACAGGGTGGGGCCATCCTGCAGAGGGAAGAAGGCTCAGACAGGGCTTTGGGGTGGGCTCTGGCTCCTGCAGGATGGTCCAGGCTCCTTGAGAAGGGTGTGGGGAAGAAACACACAAAGGCCGTTCTGTGGGGAGGTAGATACTGCTCCCACAGGTGCCCTTCTCTGCCCTGGTGGGTTCTGAAGGCTTGTTCTTTTGTCTCCTCAACCAGTGGGGTCTCCTCACAGTGGGGCTGCACCGTGCTAGCTGGGAATCCCTGGGGACATGACAACACCTGGAAAACTGTGGGAGCTCAGCAAACGCCGTGCAAACTGACGGAGGGTCTGCGTGGGGCTGGATCAGGGTCAGAGAGGACGAGGGCGTGAGTTCCAGGCTGAGACTTGAGGGCTTCCTGCTGGGAGGGGCCCTGAGGATGTGAAGGCAGGGAGGAGGTGGCTCATGCTCTGCCCCCACACCTGCACATGGCAACTGTATCTATTCATTGCAGGAGCGATCCGCTTGGACAGGACACAGCCACACCCTGAGTCCCCCGGCTGGTGCTCAGTACTGGTCTGCCCTCACCGGAGTGTGAACCTCTGGCATGTGGGGGTGGAGGGCACTTGTCATCTGGGAAGATAGACTATTGCACTGGACCATCCACCCCTGACCTTGCCAGGATTAGGGAAAGTGCTGCTTCATGAAGGCCAGACCTGCTCTGACCCTCCCTGGTGGACAGCAGAGGAAGCCAAGAGGAGGTGGCCCAGCATGGGAGACGTGGCCCGAGCCACCCAGCAGGTGGCCAGGTGCTACCCTCGAGGCAGGGCCTAGTAGGACCCCTGATGGCCCCCTGAGGCCTGGGGCCACCTGCACTCCCATGCTCAGACATGGGGTGACTAGGTGGGGGCCAGGACTTGAACCCGGAGCTGTCTGGAACCAAAGTCCCCAACGCCCTGTGCCCTCAGTTTCCTGAGGGTGATCCTGTGCTGCTTGCGTGTTGGGACTTGACAAGGACTGGGTGGTGGGTAGGCCTGGCAGTGTTGTGTTTGAAGCCCAGACCCTTCTAGCCCCATCCTCCCTGTATGGTCAAGGGAGACAGAGCCCAGAGCAGCTGACTGGGCACCCAGGCCCTCCCGGCCAGCTGGTGTCTGGGAGGCACCAGGCCTGGTTTCCTGTCCGGCCTGAGCTGACACCTGGCGCCTGGCCTGGGTTTGGCGCCCCTCACTGTGGTTCCTGTGGCTCCCCTGGCTTCTCTGGGATGACACGCATGGAGTGAGTTGGCGGTGTCTTTATGGCATGTCCAGCTTTTCATACTGACAGGGAGACCCTTGGCGAGGGGCCCTGGGCCTCCTTCTATACAGCCACAGTGGCTGGAAGGAGCCGGAGCATCGTACATGCCTGGGTGGACGTGGGGTGCATGGCCGTACTTCACTCTCCACAGAGCCTGGCCCGTGCCCGGCAAGAGGCACACAGTGGGGCTCACTCAGGACTGGCCTGGGTTCTGACCAGCCAAGCTCGCTGTGGGCTACCTTCACGTCCTCTCTGAGGCCGGCCGTACCCTACTCGCCCACACGGCCTTCGTGCCCAACCCTCGCCCACAGCCGACGTGTCCTGCCCTGCAACAAAGCCCAGGCCCCTGCCCTGCTGGGATCCTAATTGTGTCCTGGCCGCAGCAACCCCAGATGGCGAGTCCAGCAATTGTGGTTCTTGGCTTTATCTCCTCTGACCTACAAGTACCAGTTTGTGGATGGGCATGAAGCTGCCATCTTGAGGAGGTTGGAGGCGGAGCCACGAACAGGGCAGCCTGGGCCCCGGAGGGCGGTCGCTCAGGGTGAGGGTGTCTCAGGCCCATTTTGTGTGTTGGGGCCGACCACATGGCTGCTGAGACAGGCCCTGGTAGGTCCCCCTGCCCCCGACAAGGGAATGATCCTCCTACCAGACACATGGAGTAGCTGGGTTCTGATAAGCCAGCTGCCCTTGTCCTGCTGGCCCACAGAGTGGGGTTAACCCAGGGTGCCCATTAACTCAGCTCTTTCCACTAATGTCAGCCCCGTCCCCTCCTCACGAGACACTCCCCACCCTTGCCTGGAAGAGAGTTGGAACTTCAAGTGTGTCCTGAGCCCTCCCAGGGTCAGGGTGTACAATCTGAGGTGCGTTGGGGCAGCAGGCTGCAGGGGTGGGGTCCGGCACTGGGACAGCTGCTCCAAGGATGCCACTTGTGGCTCACACCTCTGGACAAACCCGCTGGCTCATCTGCAAAAGGAGGGGCTTGGGCTACAGCAGGGGCCAGCACACCACAGCCCCGGGCCAATCCACCACACGCCTGTGCCTGTGCTGCCCACAAGCTGACAGTGGGTTTTCCATCTTAAAATGGTTGGAATAAAAACAATATTTCATGACAAGTAAAAATTATATGAAATTCAAATTTTAGTGTCCATAAAGAAAGTTTTTTTGGAACATAGCCACGCCCATCATTTACGTGTTAACTAGGGCCATTTACACCCTTCCACTGCAGAGCTGAGTAGTGACAGTAGAGACCTTATGGCCCGCAAAGCCAGACAGGTCCTGTCTCACCCTTTACAGAGAAAGTTTCTGATGTTCCAGATTGAGGATCTGAACCTTGAAGGGTGTGGCCCTGTGAGCACCTGCCGAGAGGCCAGAGTGATGGCCCCTCTCCCTCGAGGAAGAGCTGGGTGCATGTGTGCACACCCTGGGGTCTGCTGGAGAGTCCAGCCAAGGGCCCACAAATCCATGCATATCAGTGGTTCTCAACCAAGGGCAGTTTGCCCCCCAGGGCACATGTGGCAATGTCTGGGGGTGCTCTTTATGGCAAAGGGGGGTGCTGCCAGTATCTAATGGGCAGAAGCCAGGGACGCTGCTGAATATCCTGCAGTGCATAGGACAACCCACAACAAAGAGAGATCTACCCCAGCATCAGTAGTGCTGAGGCTGAGGAGCCCCCTCTGAAGAAGCTGGATTCCAGCCTGTGTGAACCACCAGGACAGATGATAAGAAGTGTGGTGCGATGCAGCTGGGCCAGCAGGAAATCATGTGTGGCAGGAGGCAGAGCCCACCACGCAGGCCCATTGGCGTCGGGGCTCCCAGGTTGGAATGTGTCAAGCTGCACCCCTGGGTGGTTCTGCATCTGTCTGAGAGCCCTGAGCCTTTTGGGGTCCCTCTCAGGGCAGGCCCTGGGCTTGACCCCGAGGAGCAGGGGTACACAGGGAAGCTGGCTCAAGCTTTTAATTAATTTTAATGAACTGGGGACAAAAATCATGTGAGTGATGGCAGCCAGAGCCCTTGTGATTAGCAGCACGACTGCCCACCAGTGCCTTCCATGCCCTTTCCATCCTCCCCGTGGCCCAGGCATGTCCCCGGGAGGGCTTCTGTACTTTGTTCACAATTTCAACCTCTAGGCGTCCTTGAACCCGTCTAGCCACGCACTCGGCACAGGTGTTCCTGCCTCTGTGAAGGCTTCTTTTCTCCCTCCCTCCCTCCGTTCCTTGTCATCCCCTCCTCCTTCCCTCCCGCCCTCCCCACTTCCTTCCCCAGAATTAGTCTTGGCTCTCTGGGCACACACACGACTTCATGTGTGCACCTGAGATGGGGTGTCTCGGGGTGCATGGAATGGGCTGCTGACGAGGGTGTCATTCCACCGAGGCCCACTGAGGCAGGGCTGTGCTTGCCCCACTCTGTGGCTGTGCTGCCTGGCGCTGAGTGGGCCCAGGTCTGGTACTCTTCTGAGATCTGAAGACTGAATGGGGACCCGGAGCCACCCAACATCATGTGGAATCCGCTTTTGGTTGTGTGAGAGAGGCTGGCTTTGGTCTGGAGACCGCTGTGGGCTCGAGTTAGCTGGGGAAGGTTCTCTGGCGATGGTCGGCCAACCTTGCAAGGAAGGGCAGGGCTACGCTGGTGGTGAGAGGCAGCTGCTGCAACCACACAGTCCAACAGTTGGATATTCAGAGCTTTCCTCTGGGTCACACTGATGCATTTTCCAGAGTTCAAGTGAATCCAGAGCAGACTTTGCAAGCTCTGAATGGACAGAAATAAACATCAGTTATATAGAAACCAAGGCTCTGGCTTGAGCCAACACTTCATGATTAGTTTTCAAGAAACTGGTCCCTGGCTTGCTTGCCAGGTCCCCTCTGTTTGAAAGTCATCACCACTGGAACATTCTGGAGGGCTGAGGATACTTTTTGGTGGACTGGGTTCACACGTGGGCTCCACAACAAGTACTGTGTTTCTGAGTCTTTAGGCTTGACAAGGAAATGACTGGTCCTGTCATGCCAGGTGCTCAGAGTGTGGCAAACTGTAATTTGGAGGGCTCGGGAGTCAAGGGCGTGAGTCCCTTTCATCCAGCAAACGTGGGGGCCTTGAAGATACAGGTGGCCTGAGGGACAGAGCCTTTGGGGCTCAACCAATGACAGAGAGTGTGGAGCAGAAGCCCCATAAGTGGGCAGATCCTTCACCAGCTGTGGATCTTGGCAAGCTGCTGTGTACAGTGTCCATTAGTTCCATGCATCACTCAGCAGAAGCACCTGGCAGGTTATCAGATGTGGCACCACAGGGACCTGGACTCCTCTCTGTAGAATCTCCATAGGGTGTGCAGGAATCTGCATTTTTGGCAGGTGTCCCAGCTGAGTGAGGGCCTCCTGATGTTCCAGACCAAAGCTGTCCAATGTCCCGTAGAACTCTGCACCAATGGAAGCCTTCTATATCCGTGTTGGGCAACTGGTAGCCACTAACCACATCTGGCCATCAAACACTTGAAGTGTAGTTTGTGTGACTGAGGAACTGAATTTACATTTTGTTTAATTTTAATGACTTTTAAATTAATACTTAAATAACCACAGTAGGCTGGTGGCTGCCATGCTGTACACATAGGTGTAGGACTGCTGAGCTAGTTAAGCTGAGGTCTATACTTTACAACTGAGACTTGCAGAGCATGTGCTATTGGCCTAGCAGGAGAGACTCACAGTGTGAGTTGCCTGATTTCATCCTCACCAGAACCCAAGGAGGAGGAAGCTGAAGTTCAGAGGAGATCAACAGGTTGCCTGAGGTCACACCATGGGCCAGGGTTGACATGCAAGAGTTTGTTCATTTGCCACTCAGACCATTTGAAAGTTCCCATGGCACTATAGGAAGAATATGGTCAGCTTCAGCTCTATTTTGTGTCTGGGCATTCAACTTTTCTTAGAGAGAGATCTTTTCTTCAGAAGCTAAACAAAAAAAAATTCTTCATATCCTGTAAGAAAGAACCAGACCGTGCCCCCCCGCAAAATCTACTGGCTTCGCGGACTGTTGACACTCCAGAGGCCCTGTAGCAGCCACCACGTTGCCTCGGAAAGGCCAAGGCCATCCAAGCTACCCTCTGGCATTCCCTTCAAAGATCGCCCAGCTCGACCCCATATTCCTGTGTCCTGCACCACCCAGAACCAGCCTCTCCCGGTTCAGGGTCCACCTACCTTAAGGTCTGCATTAGTCCATGTCCCTTAGTCATCAGCTGGCCCTGCCGTGGGCTGGCGTGTGAGGCCTGTTGACTTCCTCATTCTCCAGTCATTGAAAACAGTCTCCTCTGCAGAAAAGGGAGCTGTCTTGTCCCGGAGGGACACCAGCCCGTATAATTGCTCATCGCTCATTGCTGAGAGTGACGGAGACTTTCCTGTATTGACTCATTCAGCCTGGGGGGTACCGTGATGCAGCAGATGGGGGCACAGTGTCTATGGAGCAGTAAGTCTCATCCCAAAGAGGAAGAGGAAAACTAGGTCAGCCATTTGAATTAGGCAATAGGTTGACCCCGTAGGCCCTCCTGACTCTACAGCTAACACTTTCTCAAACAGACCCAGCAGCCTCTCAAATTCACACCTACTTGTACATTTGAACATAAGCCTACACTTTCCTTCTTAACGAGTAGCACGGCTTTCCCTGACCCCAATTCAAGCCAACAAGAGGTCTCAGCACAGGGGAGAGCTTGTTAGTTACCTAGGCAAGGAAGGTGTTAAGGCGTAAAGACAGACTGAAAACACAGCCATGGAGCCGGGAAGACGGTCTGAATTCCAGCCTGGATGATTCCTCCCCTCCCTAAGCTTTGGGTCTCAAAGCTTAGGGATGCTGATAGGGTTCACATCCCAGGGTTGTTGCAAGAACAAAACATAATTTTATGTCTCAGTGCCTGGCAGATACCGGACCCTCATTCACAGAATCTATTATTTGTACTATACTATCATTTTTGAATTTAGGAAGCAGCTGTTCTACAGGGTGATGAAGCTGAACCAGTGGTCAGGAGCCCAAGCTCTCCTCTGGGTGTCGCCCCACAGGGTGCAGCCGTCTGCTCCCACATGCCGTCCTTACTCTCCTCATGGGCATCCTGTGAGGTGCAAAAGAAATGATGTGTCTGGAAGCATCGTGTAAACTGTAAACATTAAGCAAAGAAAATATTTATATTCACTGGATAATACCCATCTTTTTTCTGTGACATTAACTTAAGATTCATCTTCAGGCAAATACTATCACTGCCCCCTGCTCCCAAAGACTGTTAGTCAATCCAGTTTTAAATCTACCATTAATTGTTTTAATTTGTTTAAAAAGTAAACAAAATGAAATAGCACGTTTTATATCCAGGATGTCCAGGTGCTGGTCTGAATGAAGGCCAACAGTTTGGCTGTTTACCAACGCAGCCCAGACCCTGCTGTGGGCAGGAGACAGTGCCCTGCTCAGCACGCCCCGGCTGGGGTCTGCGACGAAGGAAGCCACCTCCTGCGTGACAGTGCTGGCATTTAAGGCTCACTTCTGAGAGATTCCCAGCTCTGAAGTTCCATGATTTGATGCAAATGTGGTCACCAAGTGTTAAATTCTTTCCAGGCCTGTGCAAAGAACTGTGCATGTATTCTGTTTTGTCTGGGAGGACCTCTGGGTGACAGAAACAGGAGGGGTTATGCACCGTTAGTCATCAGGCAAGAGGGGCCTTTGCTCCCAATGAAAGTAGCTCCCACTCTCGAAGTGCGCTGAGTTGTGAGGGCCTTGGACAAGAGAAACAGGCCTGGGACGGGCGTCTGTGGCCCAGGACACATGTGGAGTGAAAGGAAAACTATTTCCCCAAATATCTACCCAGTGGTGCTGCTTCTCTCCTCCTGGCCCATGTGGAATAAACCCTGTCCCACGTGACGGCCCTGCAAATATCTGAAGGCAGCTGCGGGGAAAGAGAGCTTCTTAAGAAGACAGATGGCTGCCTCACAGGAAATCCGGGTTTTTAAAATGGATAATGGGACGACTCTGCTTCCCATCCTCCCCCGAGGGCCTGACACGTCCCTGAGAGGCTTCAGAGAAGAGAGTGGCCACCATGGGACCTCAAGGCAGACAGACCAACGTCAGGGGTCAGCTTGAGGGGAAATGTGGGGTGCTGGCAAAGGGTCAGTGACTCCTCAGGAAAAAGGCCCTGATATGTAGCATTTGCCCATTTCTCTGGGGTAAGCACTCCCGCTGTGGCTGACTTAGGCCATCCACACGCCGCCACTGAGCCCAGAGTTGGGAGCAGATGCACACCGTTGGCGATGTGAGCTGGTCGGAGCACAGCTCTGGACCCTTCCTAACATCTGGGAAGTGGACTGACCTCAGGCAAAACAGTGTGTCAGGGTCACGATTAGGGATGCCAGGGTCTTCAGGGGCAAAGGGAGAGACATTCTAGTGGCCTGGTCCTCGGGACAGTGGGGAAGGGGCTCCTGCCAGCTCTGGGCTTGTCATCAGTGTCTAGGCCTCCGAGCCTCTGAGGTTTGCATCCTGGCAGGGTCAGAAACACGTGTGCAACCAAGAGCCTCCCTGCCCGGCCCCTGCCCTGTGCAGGCCAAGCCTCACTGGCATCAGCAAGTGTGCACTGAGCACCAGGGCGTGAGGGCAACTGTTACCTCACTGAATCCTTATGACAACCCTGTGAGGTTCCCCATTTTACAGATAGGAAACTGAGCTCAGTACCTTGCCCAAGCATGTCTGTTCTTTACGGCTCCCTCATACAAGGGAGGGAAGGATGTCTGCATCCTCACCTGAGGTCAGTTCCCACAGAGGGAACTGCCTGGGGGACTGTGAAGGGGGAGAGGCCAGGAGAGGGAGGGGGATGGCCCTACCGAGTGCTTTGGGCTCCCTCTCCCCAGGATGCTCACCCTCCTCCCCAGCTTCATCCCTGCATCCCCCGCTGTCCCCAAAGTTCGAAGCTGTCCTGCCGGGGGTGGGAAGCCAGGCTGGTGCTGCTGAGACCTGCAGGAGTGGAAAATCTGCAACCTCGATTCCGCTGGTTCCCATTAAAACAAATCTCCTTGTTGACAAAAATAAAGAGAACCAAACCTCTGCCAGCATTTACTGTCTGCAAGTGGCTTTTATTCTCCCGCAAGGAGCTAGATCATCATGTTCCAAACTGGCACAGGCCCACAGGCTTCAAAGTGGGGCAAATTCCTACTCGGGCAGGGGCTTTGGCGGGGCACCCTGTTACATGGAAGCGTCTCCCCAGGGGGCAGCAGCCCGGAGATGCCCAGGCCAGGGTCTCATCAATGCTGTACAACATTCTGTTTCATTTTCTTTGGCACGAGGCTTGGATTTTCCCAAACTGAGAGGTGAGACGTCATGCTGAGTGGGTGGGCGTGGCAGGTGTGGGCTGCAGAGCCAGTGTTTTCTGAGCTCAGGCAGGTTGGCGAGTCTGAGAGGCCCCCAGTGGGTGGTCAGTTTGTGATGCCAAATACCTGAGACAGCTGCGCCCGGCAGCAGAACAGACGGTGGCAGTTATTGCCGGACAGAGGAGAGTCAGGGTGGCAGCAGGCGGGTGGACACTGTATCACCATCCCTGACTTTGGTGGGAACCCACTGGGCTCTCACAGCTTTGAGCTTTGGTCTTTGAATGGGGAAGTGGAAAGACCTATCACAGTGTATTAGTGTCTCGCGGCTGCTGTAACACATACCACAAGCTGGGTGATTAAAACCACAGAAATTTATTCTCCCACAGTCCTAGAGCTCGGAAGTCTGATATCCAGATGCTGGCAGGGCCATGTTCTCTTCAGATGCTCTTTGGAGGAAGAGGAGGGTCCTTCCAGCCTCTTCCAGCCTCTGGTGGCTCCAGGTGTTCTTTGGCTTGTGGCCATGTCACTCCATCTCTGCCTCTGTCCTTATGTGACCTTCTCTTCTGTATATCTGTTTTATAATCTCCTCTGCCTCCCTCTTACAAGGACACTGGTGATGGCATTTAGGGCCCACCTGGCCAATCCAGGGTGACCTCTGCACCTCAGGGTCCTTAATTGCATCTGCCCAGGCCCTTTTCCCAAAGAAGATCACCTTCATGGGTTCCAGGGGTTGGGATATGGACCTCTCTTTGGGGTCCAGTGTCAGCCTACCACAGCCAGCCTTCCCCAGGGTCCCCCAACCCCACTCCACGCTCACCCCACCCTGTGCCTTCTGGTCAGCACCCTTTCTGCTGGAGGGTAGAGTGGAAAGAACACACACCTTGGGGGGATGGCCTGGAATGGGATCCTGGCCCCTTGATCTGGGGACTTGATGGCCTTGGGTACCTCTAAACCCTGAGCATGAGTGTCCCCCTGCAGACTGCCTGCTGCTGTGTCACAGGGAGAGTGGGGTTAGAGGGGCGGGTGGCCCGTGTGCTCATGGTTTCTCTCCACTTCCTCTTCCTGCTCCCCGAGTAGCACAGTCACCTGCAGCCTCCGGGTGGCGGACCAGGCCCAGCGACTTTGAGGAACGAATAAATACGACTTCTGGGTTAGACTCCAGTTTGGGAGACTCGTTTTAAATTCTATATTCCTTCTTACTTCCTCTTATGGAAAAAAATCTAATCTGGGAGATATTTCCATTAAAAACATTGGTTTAATACTAAAAATGAAAACAAATAAGGCTACTGGAAAAAACAACAGTTCCAGACGGCATGTGTCTCGCCTGAGCAATGTGCCATCACACATGGCCTTCGCCCAAGCTCCCTTGTCCCCTTGCCAGCCTGCGCCCTACTGCTGGGGACAGGTCTCTGCCCTGGCACCTGGCTGCGCAGCAGGCACGATTGGCCCCTTGTTGTAAGCCGTGGCTGTCTCTGCCCCACTGCCTTCTTGGCCTCTGTGAGGGGGGGGCACGTGAAGACATGGGTGTGGAGGACCATTTTATCGTGCCCAGGACTGTAGTGGGTTGAATGGCAGCCAAAAATATATGACTGCATTCTAACCCTGGAACTGTGACGTGACCTTATTTGGAAAAGGGCCCGGGCAGATGCAGTTAAGTTAAGGACCTTGAGATGCGGAGGTCACCCTGGATTAGCCAGGTGGGCCCTAAATGCCATGACAAGTGTCCATGTAAGAGGGAGGCAGAAGAGATTAAAAAGCAGACACACACTTGAGGACAAGGGGTGAAGGTGGAGCAGAGTTTGGAGTGACGTCAAGGAGCACTTGGAGCCCCCAGTAGCTGGGCAAGGCAGCGAGACCCTGCCCTGGAGTCTCTGGAGGGAGCATGGCCCTGTGACACCTTGGTCTTGGACTTCTGGTCTCCAGAACTGGGAGAATATTTCTGTTATTTTAAGCCACTTTGTTGTGGCAGCTCCAGGACACGAATGCAAGGACCAAGATGAAGCTGGTGAGGCTCTCAGACCGGAACCTTCAAAAAATAAGCTTGGCTGGTTCAACCAAGCAGCCCTGCCTGGACGCTGTCCTGCCTGAAACGGCCCCTCTGCCCTGATAGGTGGAGAATGTGCTTGCGTGACGTGAAACACCCACAGGCTCTGTCCGGAGCATCTGGTTAGTCCTCAGGTGTGCCTTGGGGCCAAGAAGCATAGAAATGTGCATCCCGCAACGAAGCCCCAAATCTAGGAAGGTCAAGGTGGGCTCCCTGCACTTGGGGGACCCAGGTCCAAATCCCAGCCTCATCGGATCCTCAAGGTATGATGTCCCGCAAGCCCTGTAACGTCCCAGGGCCTCCTGTGTGTCAGTTCCTGCCACGTGTCAGGTGGGGGCATGGAATAAGACCATGAATCCATGAAACCTCTTAGCACCCTGCTCAGGAAGGGGCCCAGGGCTCCAAGGAAGGGGGTTATTTTTGAGGGGGCTTGACACAAGTTGGGCCTGGCGGTGTCGTCAGGATGTATGTGCAAACAGCAGGCAGCCCTGCTTCTCGGAGGGACGAACACATGACTGGACTCTTCAGTGGTAGTGGGAGCTGTCGACAGACCTGGTCAGATGCACTGGTTTGCCTCCTGAGACAAGGCAGCCCCCTTTCCAGCCCTCAGTGTTTCCGTCTGTGAAATGGAAGCAGTGGTCTTTGACTCCCTCACGGGCGCAGTTTATGCCAAGGGCCAGGTGAACGTGGGGTTGGGGGTCGCCCTGCAGAGGAGGTGCTCATGTGGCACACAGACTCCATTCTCCATCCTAGACGGAACTCCATTCTTCCCGTCTTCCCACGTCTGAGAACAGGCCGGGGGCAGTGCTTACCTCCCGCGGGAGCTGGAGGGGCCCGCACAGGGCCTGAGCTGGCACACACTCTGCAGCCAACCGTGTCCAAGATGAAGGCCTCCATGGACGAGCGGCATGGGCCAGGCTGTGCCCTGGGTGCTGCTGTCCTCACTCCTGGCAAGTCGGTCCAGGCTGACCCCCCACCATGTCCGGCTCACCCATCTCCTGTTCCCTGCTCTGGGAAGCCACAGTTGCTTCTGACTGAGGCCCCTACCTCTTGTCCTCCAAGCAATTCTCCACATGGAGGTCAGAGATCTTTCCAGAATGCATGTCTGACATAGCCTTCTCCTCTTAATACCCTCCACACTTCCCCATTCTCCTTGGCAAAATTCCAGACTCCCTGCCTAGACTGGCCTGCCCTGTGGCCACAGCCAACCATCCCATCTTCCCACAGCCTCTGCTTGCCTTTCCATTATGCTCCTCTTGGGGTGGCCCCCAAGCACCTTCCTCTGGGCCTGGGCGTGTGCCCTCCCTCTGCAGCTGAGCTAAGAGTCCAGGATGGCACCCGAGGGGCAGCACCAACCCTGAGCCACCCCATTCTGTGTCCTTTTCAGTCTGAGCTTCAATGCCACCTCCTCGAGGGGCCCCTGCTTTCCCTGGGAGGGTCTGGGCACAAGGTCCATGGTGGGCAAGGGCAGCCTCACAGAGCCCCACTGCAGGGCTCTGGAGTGGGGACGGCCCTTCAGAATTGTCCCACGTCCCAGCAAGGCGATGGGACCTCAAGCCTTCCCACAACCAGTCCTTGGATGTGGGCCGTCTGAGCTTCAGGAAGGGCTATTTGGGCAAAGGACTCAGCTGTGGCCGCCAGCAGCCAGCACTCTTGGCAGGGGGCCCAGGAGTCTGGGTCTGGGCGGCCCACTCTGCAGGTGGGAACACTGACCCCTCATGTCTCCGAAGAAGTCTTCTACAGTCGACACGGTGTTTCTGCAGGCGCCACCTTCCTGCACTCACAGAGTCCTTGAGAGGGGCTCAGGTGCATGGTCAACGGAAAGCACGTGCTCAGGGCGGGGCAGGGCTCGCCCCAACCCCTACGCTTCCTGGTTAAGTTGTTTCACACTCTGAGGCTCAGTCTCCCCGATTGATTGTAAAGCTGCTGGAGGAAGGGCAGATGGAGCCTTTTCCCGCCTACTCTGTGGCTGGCACTGTCCATGAGTCATCTTAGGTATCCCTTACAGCAACCTGTGCAGGGGTGCGCACCTGCCCCCGTTTCCCAGAGGAGGGCTTGGGCCAGAGTGGGGACACCGCAGCCTCGGGTCCCTTGGTGAGGCAGCTTAGCTGCTCACATCCAGGGTGCCACTTGCTCGGGGCTCTGTGGGTGCTTGTGCTGGGAAAGATCTAGTGAGACCCCCATGTGGGGTGTGTCATAGACACCCTAGAAATGCTGTTTGCATCTGGACGACCTCGTTAACTCCTGGGGCACGGCCTGTTGACTGGTGGGCATCTAGTTCCACCTATGCAGAGAGGTCTCTAAAAGAGTTAACAGGGATCTTTCCAACCTATGTTTTTCTTGGGCTGCAAACTCAACCTTTATCTATGAAACAGTCTCTGGAGGATGCTATGCTGAGCCAGTCACAGTGTGGAAAATGTGCATTGGTACACTGTTGTCTGGATTATTGCAAACTCACTCTATATGTCTAAAGTTGGTTTGGTGTTTGTCATGGGCTGTTTTGCCTGGAAATTCCATTATTTTGTGAGGTTTACTTGGCACCAGATGGGATATTCAGGTCCAGTAAAGCCGGGCCCTTGTGGACATGACATGGAAACAGAGCCGTGCAGCATGGAGGTGCAGGGCCAACGACCAGTGCAGCGAAGGGACGCAGGGCTGCTTTCCCCATCCGTGTCACTGCCCTGGTCCTCGGTGATTTATGCTTGCTGTCCCTGTACTCCGGGGGGTGGGGGGCTGGCTCCTCAGCTGTGGCTGTTGAGAGCCCTGCTTCCTGGCCCTCTGCAGATGCTCTGCAGCCATGAGGGGAAGAAAGTCCAGCCTCCCATTGGACGGGTATATTTTGTCTTGCTGGTGCGGGAGTGGTAGATTGGGTAGAGACCCGGCTGGGAGCTCTGGGGGGGGAAGAGCACCTTTGCTGGACTCTGGAAGTGGGGAGGCTGAGGTGGGAGGAGGAAGAGGCCTTCACTTCACCAAGCGGTGGAAGTTCAGGCACAGGGGAGGGCTTCATGGATAAACCATTTCGGTTAAACCCATGGCAGTTTAGACCGAATCGTGAGCCCTAGAGTTCAGTGTGAACACTAGGACCAGCGCCGGGGGCTCTTCCCAGCTAACTCCACTCACTGTCATGTCTTGATGGTGCACAGACTTCAGGTGGGGCCGATATCAGATCTGTGGCTGCTTCTCCAGAGGCAGAGGGGGAGCACAGACAGGACCACATGGTGTTCGAAGGCCTGTGTTTCCACTGACAACGCTTGACTGTGTGCCCCTGTGCACACCTGCCCCTGTGTATACCTGCCCCGGTGCACAGCTGGCCCTGTGCACACCTGCTCCCATACACACCTGCCCCTGTGCACACCTGCTCCCAGAAGCACTTGTCACAAAGACTGCAATTTATTCACCTGTACCCCTCCACATCTAGATTAAGAGGGTGTTCGTGACGCTGGCCAGGGGCCACCTCATTCACGGAAAGGGACAGGCGAGTTGCTGTGGGGAAGGAGGAAGAGAGAGGAGACTGGCTGGGAGTGTTTTGGAGGAGGTGGCTGTGCCTGAACCTGCGCTCTGGGCTCTGTCCCCAGCCCCACTCTCTCCCCCAGGGTGGACAGTGCCACAGAGGACAGGCTCAGTGCCGTGTGATAAAGGGGACAAGTGGCCAGAAAGGCCGCACGTCCAGCAGAGGTCAGAGGTCCTTCCTGCTGGACAGGGTCACTGCCCCCTTACCCCTACCCCCATGCAGCAGGAGAGTGCCTTGGGTAGCTAAAAGCCCCTATTGTTCTGGAAAGCAGAGCCCCTCAAGCCCTGGATTTCTGCAGAAGGCCCATGAAGTGGGACTGCTGAAGTGTTACGGGCTTATTTGCATCCCCCTAAAACCCCCACTACCCCAGAGTGTGACTGTGTTTGGAGACAGGGCCTATAAAGAGATAATTAAGTCAAAATGGGATCATTAGTGTGGGCTGTCCTCCAATCTGACTGGTGTCCTTATAAGAAAAGGAGATTAAGACACAGACATATATGGAGGGACAACCATGTGACGACACAGGGAGAAGGTGCCATCTGCAAGCCAAGGAGAGAGGCCTCGGATAAAACCAACCCTGCCCGCACCTTGATTGTGGACTTCCAGCCTCCAGGACTGTGAGAGAATACATTCCTGTTGTTTAAGCCGCCCAGCCCGCGGCGCTTTCTCATGGCAGCCTGAGCAGACTCACACAGCGGGGAGCCAGGCACTCTCAGAGCTCCCCTTGGCCCGCTGGCCAGCCCAACCCTGGCGCCTCTCTTGCCCCCTCCTCCACAGTGGACACAGGATGAAGAATGCTTCAAGAGTAAGGTGATGAAGGACATGCTTTGTCCGAGGCCTTGAAAGTGGTTACTTTTCCAAGTAACTGTTCAGAGATGACACTGGGATTTAAGGGGCTCCGTCCCTTCTTCCCCCGACCCTGGTATGGAGGCAGCATCCTCCTGGCTCTGTGGGTAGATCAGTGGCCCCTGGTCTGCTGGGAAGCCGCAGCTTGCATGGGCTTGGGTGAAGGCCAAGGGGTCAGAGGCAAAACAGGGGTGGCATGGGGTCGGAGTTCTGCAGCCAGCAGGACTCACGCTCTGCCTTGGCCAGCCCTGAGGTCCTCCCTGGTCCACTCTGCTTGTGGAGTGCAGGGTCATACGGTGGTTAAGGGCTGAGTCAGGAAGATCTGGGATCCAGTCTGGGGTCAGCCACATCCTTGCTGTTCACCCTTGAGTTTGATCTCCCTGAGCCTCCATTTCTTCCTGTTTAAAAGGGTTGCTGCTGGATTGAACAAGATGGTGCAGGTGCGTGGGTGCTCTGGAGGGAGAACAGAAGGCTCAGAGGGTCGGGGCCCAACTGCAGGATGCAGGGGGAGGGGAGGGAAGGGGACACCCATCTCCCAGCACCCAGTGCCCAGCCCCCAGCCAGGCCTCCCTCCCCTGGCTTCTCATCTAAGCTTCTCAGATGTCCGCAGAGGTCAGTTTCCTCATCCTCAGTTCACAGATAACAAACTGAGGCTCAGAGAGGGGAACTCACTTGCCCAAGGTCACATGGCTAATGACTGGTGCTGCTGGAATTCCAGCAGAAGTCTGTGTGACTCTGGAGTTGGCCTGGTCCCAGGACACCAGCCAAAGGATGCAGCTGCAGCCACCAGTGCAGGATGCAGGTTTGGAGCATTCTCCTTGGGCAGCTGAGGGGAACTCATGCCCTAAAGCGTCCCCTGCCTGGAACTGCGTGGGCAGGTCCAGGCACTTGGCCAGGCAATCCTGGGCCCACCTCAGGGGACCTTGAACTCCTGGAGGCAAGCAGACATCTGCACCCAGGCACTCCATGAAGATGGGCTACAGGGTTTCTCCGTCTCCTCTGTGGGACTGGAGCTTTTGCCTGTGAGAAGGGGGAGAGAGGACCTGGCCTCCCCTCGAGGGCTTTACCCTGGTAAGGGGCCGGCCATTTCCTGCCAGGCAATGACTCCGGGAGGCTGGTGACCCCTCAGGATGCGTGAGGAACCATCAGCTCCATGAGAGGGCAACACCTGATGCTTGCCATGGATGCTCTCTTGAGGATCACAGCTCTGCAGCTTAAAAAATAAATGAGAAGAAACGGGGCAACGGCAGGGAAGTTGGGCCATCAGACCCCAGGAGCAAAGTGTAGGGCACATCTGGCCTGCCCCACTCCCTACAGGGTGCCGTGGGAAACACACAGCCATGGGCGCGGTGGGCGGCAGGGCTGAGGGTCAGCGGAGCTGTGCAGGGCACTGGACCAAGATAGCCCCTACCATGGCCAGCGCCATGCAGGAGTATGTGCCCAGGGAGGGCTGGGACGGGAAACTGGGATGAATTACAGAAGAGAGGAAGATACACAGGCATACCAGGGACCACCCCATGCAGGTGTCAGAGTCACTCCACTGCCTGTAAGGCCAGCGTGCAAGGGACTCAGGTGCCTTGCTCACTGCAGACTCCCTAGAGCCTACAGCGGTGTCGGTTGGCAAGGAGTATGTGAAGTAAACAGTTTTCAAGGACTCTCCATTTAATCATCTGTGGGAGGGTGTAGGAAGATGCGGGATATGGGACAGTCTCCCCCAGTCACTGTTGCCTGAGTCTGGGCAGGATGGTCTGCGGGCAGGTGTCTGGTCCAGATGATGTGTGGAGACAAGCAGCATGTGTGCTGGGCTACACGCACGGAGACCTGGGTTCCAATCCTGACTCTCCTACAGATGAGTTGGTACCTTGGGAAGTTCCTTACCCTCCCTGATCACCAATTTCCTCGACTGTAAACAGGACAACCTTGACAGCATTCCCTACTGCTGCATGAGAACTGATGCACATGTGGGTGTGATGTGGGAGGTGCCAGGAACCATGCAAAGGAAACCAAAGAAGATATCCTCTTTGGGAGTTGACACCCGGCTAAGCAGAGGGCATTCCTGATCTGCTGCCCTGGGGCAGGAGCTGGCAGGCACTCCCCTCCTGCCTTCACTTCTTCCAGCCCTTCTGAGGTCTCCTCCTGCAGGACACCTGCCAGGCTGATATTCTTACTGCCACCAATGGAATCCTAGTCCTCACCCTTGTAGTCACAACCACCTCCTGCCATCCTGGGCTGGCAGATCAGGCCGCTGAGTTTGGGGACTTTTCTCTGAGTTACCTGGTGGGATAGAAACTTGCCTTCTCACCCCACTCCAGGTTCGGATGAGGGTGGAAACACATTTGTCAACCTGGCCAAGCCGCTTGCTCTCCAGAGAGCATAAAATGCCCCTGTCCTGGCTGCTGCATCCAGAGCCACAAGCCTGTGCCTTCTTACTGTTGCTGGGAGGTCAACTCTTGGGGGGACCTTGGGGTGGTCACTTGACTTTCAGTTCTTGAGGGACTAGTTGTGTTAACCCAGGCCAAATTTCAGACACTGGTTCTGAGTTACGGGTGTCTGGAGGGCTGGCTGACCAGCACAGGTGCACACGTGTGACTGTCAGAAAAGGAGACCCATGTGTCGTTGGGGAAAAGGATAACATTCCCAAGGCTGGGATCAGAGAGTCTGCACTCTCTTCTGACAATCAGGCCGCTGACCTGTGGCAGCGCCCCTAGTCTGCAGGGGGAAGCTGGCTTTCCTGCTGGCGGGTGTGGGGGCACTCCAGGGGCCACGTGCGGCTGGTGCTCAGGGAGTGTTAGATGGAATTGCTCACTCATTGAGGGGTGCAGGGAACAAAAGCATGAGCGCTACAGCTTAGCCAACACACGCACCCACACACACATGCACACACCTCTCTCACACACGTACACACACAAACACACCCACACTCACATATATACACACATGCTCTCAACTGACATACACACACGTTTTCCCCAATCACATATATGATCTATACAAGTTGTAAAAAATAATCAAATAACAAAAAAATATAAACACCAGAACTACATTTGCTTTACGGAATGTATCTCCGGCACCTCTCCCCGTCAGTGTGTGCAGCACTGAATACCTGCAAGAGGGTACGTGGCAGATACGGAGGCTAAAAGCTTCAGCATGAAGTTAGCACCAGCGACCACCTACCACCCTGCTCAAGAGCCAGCTGGTGGCCGCCCCAGCAAAGCTAACCTCTGACTACCTTCCTCATCTCCTGCTTCCAGAACGTCGGGAATTAAAGGGCATGTGGGGAATTTCACGCCCAGTCTGGAGATGTAACTGGAGAGGGAGTTCCAGCCCTGTCTGGCACTGCTGGCTGAATTGTTTGCTCACGGGGAACGGGACGGCTCAGGATTGGAAAGCCTGCTTAATTCACCTTTATTCCTCCTTTTCACAACAAGCCCTGCAGCCCCCAGGAAGAAGTGCAGGTCAGGCTTCAGCAGGCTGTGCGGAGAGGCCCTCTGGGCCCCGGGAAGTCTGAGGGGGAGACTCGCACCTACCACCCAGAGCCTGGCAGGCGTCCTGCAGGAGGAGACCCCAGACGGGCTGGAAGAGGTGAAGGCAGGAGGGGAGTGCCTGCCAGCTCCCGCCCCAGGGCAGCAGGTCAGGAATGCCCTCTGCTTAGCGGCTGACTGTCAATTCCCAAAGGGGAGGTCTTCTTTGGCTTCCTTTTTATTGCAGAGGGGCCACCGGGGAGTAGGCAGGAGCTAGGGGAAGGGGTCGGGGGAGGGCGGGACAGCAGAGCCAAACTTCGCCTGATTAATAACCCAGATGTTCAGCGTCCAAGCACATGGAGGTTTGGGACCTCTTTGGACGTTGGACCCTAACTGGGGTCCCATGGCAATCTGCAGTTAAGAGGGAGGTGGAAGGTCCTCTGTCGGGGTTGACACGTCGCCACAGTCTTGGGCGCCCCGATCCGGCTGGAGTGGAAGGCTAGTATCCACCCAGAAGAGGAGCTCTGAGTTCCTCCACGTTAATGAAAAAGTTGGGCGGGGTGAGCTGCAACTCTTTCTTTCTAACCCAAAGTGATCAAACTTTGTGGCCCCTCCGCACTGGTTCTTGGAGCTCGGCCAGGTGCGGGCACCTGGGGAGGGAAGAGTGGGGGACCAGGATGCGCCACCGCGCCCCAAGGCCGCCCCGGGCCGCCGCCCGCTCTCGGAGAAGGAGCAGGGGCGCCGCGCCCGCCCCACGTCCGCTCCCGCCCCGGGCCAGCCCCTTCCTCGCCGCGACTCGCCCGCTGTCCCCACCCCCTCGCCCGCGGCGCCCAGTGGGAGGCGGGGGCTGGCCTGGCCGAGCCCAGCGCCGGGCTCTGATTTGCTGCGGGCCTCGGGGATCGACAGCCTTCGCGGCGGCCTGCCAGGAGAGAGGGAGGGAGGAAAGGGGGAAAAAAGTGCACGGCGCCCAAGACGAAGTCCGCACTCCTCGTCCCCGCGGCTGGCGCAGGACCTCACTCGAGCGGAGCGCCCACGGGGAGCGGGTCGCGGGGCGGCGGCGGCGAGGAGGCGGCGAGAGGGAGTTGCAGGAGGAGGAGGAGGCGAGGGTGAGCGAGCCGAGCAGGGTCCCGGCCGCCCCGCGGGCCAGAATCCAGCCCTCCCGCCCGTGGGCGAGCGCGCCAGCCGCCCCTTCCAGAGCAGCCACCGTCACAAAGAAGAACGGGCAGGCGCCGAGCTCCCCATGCCCTCCTGAAGTGGTGCGTCCCCGCTGAGTCCGCCGCCCGGGCCGAGCCCCGCGCCCCCGTGCGTCCCCGAGCGCCTCCGAGCGCCCCTGTGCGCCCCGGCCCGCGCCCCGCGCCCCGCCGGCATGGACGTCCACACCCGCTGGAAAGCGCGCAGCCCGCGCCGCCTGGGCTCCCCGCTGCTGCCCCCGCCGTTGCCGGTGCTGCTGCTGCTGCTGCTGTGGGCGCCGCCTCCGAGCCGCGCAGGTAAGGGCGCCCGGGCGCGGGGGCTACGAGACGGGGCGCGCGGCCCGGGCGCCGCTGTCATCCCCGGGCGCCTTCGCCCGCCTCTTCCGCGCCTGCGAACTTTCCCCCTTGGCCTGTGGAATGCACGGGCGAGACCGCGGATGCCATTGGCTGGGGGCCCGGAGGGGGAGACCCGCCGCCACAGTCCCCAAACGTGCGGGCCGGGTGGGGCTGCCGCGCGAGCGAGGAAGGGCTGCGAGTTGGGCCGGCCAGAGGGGTTGTCCACGAGGCGGGCAAACTTTTGTCCCGAAACCTTGCATTCTCCGTCCCACATCACAGCAGCCCAGCTCTGGCCCACACAGCCCTGCCCCAGAACTTCCTTTGCTGAAAGCCAGGCAGGGCCGCCCCCTAGAGTCACTGTCCGTCAAATCGAACTCGTCCCGCAGGGCTCCTGGGGTGGGGGAATCCCAGCAACTCCTGTCCCCAGCACTGGACTCCCCCGAGGCACACTGTCCCTCTAGGCTGGGCTGACTCCCCCTGCTTTTCCTGGGGACAGGGTTTCTTGCAATCCTGGCCACCTAAGTGTTCAGTGGAACTGGGGAGCCTTGCAGGTGGTAGACCAGCCTTGCTGCTCATCCCACCGCCCCAGACGTCCTGTACCCCTGGGAGGCAGCTTTTCTTAGTTCCCTGCCCAGAGATTGGGCGCCTGGCGCAAAGGTAGGAGCTGGTCTTGGAGGCAGGGCTGTGAGTGGTTTGGATGATGTGCAGATGTGGGATTCCTTCTGTCGGGGGCCAGCCCTGAGAAGGAGCCCTGCTTCCCTGGGAGGACTCTTTGAGGCGGGTACTGACTGTATCCCTGCCTGGGTTCTTGTAGTTCTGACTGTCTCTGGCACAGCTACCTGACCGGAGAGTGTTTTTCTAGGCATCACTTTTGGTGGTTAGCTCTGGGGTGGGTCTTCACAGACCCTCAAACATCAGAGCCCAAAGCTCTGGAAGGTGCCCTGATTCCTCACGGACAGGTGAGGAGATGAAGGCTCAGAGCCTCTAGTGCAAAGGGAAGGGACAGTGGGCTTAGTGGACACCTAGACCAGCTAACTGTCCCCCAGCAAGAAGGCCACTTTCTCTACTTTGTGGTGGGAAGACAATGGGAAGAATCATTTTCCACGTTCCGCTTGCCGGTGAAAAGATTCTTTTCCTTTTTTCCTGGCACGATCAGTGCTTTCTGGGCTGGTGCAGATGAGCAGGAGTCAGGGAGTGGGGCTGCCCCAGGGCTCCGGGGGAGGAGGGGGGAGCCTGACCTGGCTCCGGGGACCTGGGGTCTTATCCGGGGCTGCCACCAACTCTCCATGACCCTGGCTAACTGGCCTTGTGTTTCTCCAGGGGTTAGGTGAAGGTGGGGGACAATAGATGTCCCCAGAAGAGTGGAGAGGAGGAGGAGGATGTGGTCAGGGGACCACGCCATTGCCTGGGGACTTGGCCCAGTCTCAGTGCCTCTGCGGGGTCTTCCCCAGGAGCTCAGGGTGGCATCCTTCAGGGGAGTCATCACCGAGAAGGCCGGGGCTGGCAGTGCAGCTGGTGGACCCTGCTTCACCCGGCTCGGGCTGCTCATTCCGCCCCCTCCCCCGCCTCCTCCCCCCCTCCCCCATCTGTGGAACTGCCAGGGTGGCACGGGGTAGCTGGCTGTGGAGTTGGACATTTTGCCTTTGTCAAAACAGACATTTAGAAGCGTGTGAAGAGGCCCCTTTTCCTAGTGGGGTTTGCAAACCCCTCTCCACCAACCAGGGTGGGACCCATTTGGAAGTGATCCTCGGTGCGCGGCCAGAGGCCGGGGAGGCGGGAGAGGTCCTCAGTGCGGGCCTTTTCTGTTCTCCATCTTGGGATTTGCCAGATGTTTTCCGAGTTTTCTCTGAACACAGCTCTTTTTCCTACCTTCTTCTAGGCCAAGTGTGTGAAGGCATGAAAAGTAAGATTGCATTTGGGGCTGTTTAACATCGTAACGGGGAAGGAGAGTATGGGAAATGAAACATGACCCCAATATTTGGAAATTGAGGTCATCTCCTTGGCATGCCATTGGTTGACTCCAGTCACATGATTGCTTTTTGCAATAATTTGTGGGGAGAGTTGGCCAAGTTTTGTGAGACTTGACAGATATCAAATGGTTAAATTTCCTCTGACTCAATCACGTTGGCTGGAAAGACATCCTTTTCCATCCTCTGCCCCCTCCCTCCCGCTCCCCGTGAAAGAACAGACAGTGGGAGGGGTTCAGAAGCCCAGTGACTTCCCGGGCCCTGGAGCCTTCTCCCTCCTCTGGTCTAGCTCTCAGTGGCTGGAGGTGCAGTTCCTGCCCGGGGCCATGACCACCCAGCAGTGGCCCCAGGCAGGAGCATCCTCCTGGTGCCAGGCTCTCTGTCTCTCCTACAGTGATGTTGCTGCCGGGCTGTTCCTGGGGTGCTGGCCAGAGCCTGCCCCTTTACCCCTCCCTTCAGATATTTCTGGACTCTCCTCGCTGCCACACCCTTAGCCAAGCACAGCTGATGCCAGCCTGGCCCCTGCCTTCTAGCTGTCTGGCCTGTCTCTTGCCTGGACCGCCCCATCCCGTCTTCCTGAGTTATGGACTTTGTGGGCTGGAGCAGGGGGTGTGGGGAACAGACCCTGCTCCCCACTTAATAACAGTGACAGAGAGTGGCCCCTGGAGGCCAAGGATGAGTCACCTACCCCCCTGAGGGCACCTACTCGGGAGCCTGAGCAAAGGCTGCATTTGGAGTTGCGCAGGATCTGTCCCTCCCTGTCACGTCGAGTGGCTCTGGGAATAGCCTTTGGAGACAGTTACACATAGGAATGAATTTTCTGGCACTTGCCTGGCCCGTGTTCAGTGCTGGCCACATCATCTCATCAGGCCCTCACACAGGGCTGTGACAGGACAGAGGCCCGGAGCAGGGATCCCAGGCAGGTCTGTCTACCCTCCTGCCTGGCGCGTCACTCTGTGCCTTGTCAGAGTTTTATCTTCTCATATCACGTGCATTTATCAGCTCTCCCCTGGAGAGGCCCAGTGACCTGAGCTGTGGTCCCGGCCCAGGGCCCTGTTTAGACTGGGGAAGTGGTCCATTTGGCCAACACAGGGTTTAAGTTCCTTCCTTCCTTCCTTCCTTCCCTCCTGCCCTCCCTCCCTCCCTTCCCTTTTTCACTCCAGTGCCTTCCAGAGGGACCTGATTGGCCACAGTCACCTCGACTCCTCTTGGCTAAAGAGGCCTCTCCACGTGTCTGCATCACCCCTGGGGCCTGGGGATTATGGGGAGACAGAGGTGAATGGGGGGACCCCTCATTCCCTCCAGGGCACCCAGTCTGACAGGCAGACACTGTTGTTCGTTTTACTCACGGCCCACATGGGACATGCTGAGTATTGTTTAAAACAGTCTGGGAGTGTTGCCTCCACTGCAGAGAGCTGAGGGGCTTCTTGGAGGAGGTGACGTTGCACTGGCCTTCCCCCCCCTTTGTTGCAGAAAGGAGTCTCCTTAGCAGGCCCTCGTTCCGCTCTGGTTTTAATCTCACCCTTACATCCCTCCCTCCTGGCAGGACACTCCAACCCCTGTCCCAGAGTTCTCCCGGGAGACGTCCCCTGGCTGGAAAGCCCCTCATTAACATGGTTGACAGGCGCCCCCAGCACCCCTTTGCCCCTGGAGCCCTTTGCCAGGAGAATGCACATGCTGCACAGGGAAACCAGTGGTAGGCCCTGGGCGCTTCATTAACCCCTTCTCTGCCCTACTGCTCCCACATCCTAGGGCGGGAGGCCCCGGGTGCAGTGAGAGTTGACAGAACCTGCAGACAGTTGACAGACAGCCGTGGCTTGGGATATGGGACCGCTGGCAACAATTTTAGGTACCTGTGTGGGGTAACAGGTAGGTCGGATGTGGGAGGGGACATTCCTTGACAATCAGCTGCTAAGCCCCAGGGCAGCGTGGGCAGTCATGAGGCCAGTGCTATGGAGACTGTGTTTCTCTGCCTCTGAGGGGCTCTTGGGTCAGCTGGGCTGGGAAAGGTCACTGCACCTCAGTTTTCCCTCCTGAACATGGGGAGAATTGTATTTGTGGCTTTGAGGGTAGTTGTGAAGATGGATCAAGGCAGTACCTGTAAACAGCTCTGTGGAGTGCCTGCCCTGTAGTCAGCACCCAGTAAATGGAGGACACGATCACAACTCCTGTTTTGAGTGGTGAATTTGCAAAAGGAAAAAGTATAGTGTTTCCACAATCCTCTTTAAACAGAATTGTTTCAGAAGCACAGTAGAGGGAGGTGTGTCTGGGCACAAGGCAGCACCAGCCACTGGTGAGACCCCCGAGGACTCTGCATCCATCAGCGGGGTCAGTCTGCATGGTTGGTATACTTTCCCATGTAACCTGATGGGGTCCTGGTACAGGTCACGTGAGGCAATGCATGTGAAAATGCTTTACAAGCTTGATTCTAGGATTGGACTTCTGTGTGTGTGCATGTGTGTATAATGTGCGTGTCTGCATGGCACATGAGCCATGTGTCTGTGTGTGCCTGTGTGCTTTTGTGTCTGTGTGTGTGACATGCCTGTGGGTGTGTGTTTGTGGGTATGCATGTGTGTATGAGCGTGCACACGCACACATGTGTTCATGCACATGTACATGTGTTACAAGGCTGTCCTGACTTGCTTCTGCATGCAGGGACTAGTATGTTTGGGGAGCTCATGGCAAGGTGACATCTCTCTCCTTACCATGCCCCACCCCCTGCTGGATGTGAGAGGAAGAGATGATACGTGGCCATGGAGCCCTCTGGATGACCACAAGGCTCTGGTTCTGCTGCTGGGCAGGCTGGGTCCAGCTGGGTCTGACAACTTGATGTGTCTTTTTTAACTCACAGGAGGGCGATGTTATATTATAGCTTCTGCTTTCCCCTCTATTTATATTCTCCCATATAATCGAGTCATCTGGTGTCAGCACTTTGCCAAATGTTAGTTTGAAAATTTCTGGCTTGGCTCTTGGATATACCAAGATCCTGAAGGCGGAGTCTGCTTTGGCCCTGGTCACAGGCAGAACTGCAGCTGCCACAGGACACAGCATGAAGGCCCAGGTATGGCGTGACAGGGAAGGGCAGGCAGCCTGGATAGACAGCCTGGGTTCCTACCCTGGCCCCAGCTCCTTCCAGCTGTGCATTTCACCACCCAGTGCCTCAGTTTCCCCATCTGTGAGAAGGGGCGACGATATAGCTACAGCAGGATTTTCATGAGGGCTCAGTGCATGACTCGTCTAAGCACAGAACAAGCCCCTGTTTTCACTGTTACCACCCAGGGGCTCCAGCGCAGCTCGAGGCTCTCTCTGCCCACTGGCTGAGGGGCTCCCTTGCTGTCCTGTGAAGGGGCACATGGGTGCCTCCCTCAAGGGGTGAGCGTGAGAACAGGTAGCATAGAAAGCAGCCACTGGTGAGTTCATCGGCTCGCTCACTGCTACCTCTGAGGTTCTGAGCCTGTGCCATGGCAGTGCATCCTTGTGCAGTCCTGGGCCAGGCCGAGTTCAGCGTGACCTCTTCCTCCTCAGGCCACCCCTCTTTACAGGGAGGAGTTGGGGTCTGGAGATGTGAGTGGAGCTGTGCACATCCCAGCAGAAGGACTCTGTTCCTCTGCCTCCCTGACATGACTGGGGGTGGTGGTCCATCCCTGAAAGGGCACGTTCGAGGGGTGGGCAAGGGGAGCTGTGCCATCTCGGATGCTGTTTTTGGGTCAGCCCAGCCCCAGGCCGCTGGAGAGAAGTTCATAGAGTGAGTGAATGCATGCACAGTTGGATGTATGGTGCAGGCGAGGCTGGTCACTTGGTGTCATCTGTGTCAAATGGTCTGAGCCATCAAGCCATCAACTTCCTATCAGCATAGTAGTTATTCTGGAAGATTCTCAACCTAAGTAATAACCCCACATTAGCAGTAGATGTCACCATCCTTTGGTGACTCAGACCTAAGAAATGGAACCACAGTCTGACCCACTTTTCTCAAAATTTAATTACTCAGAGCCCCGGGGGCAGGAGCCCAGCCTGTTTGCTGAGACATCTCTGTCCATGAAATGGAGGATGCCTTTATTTTCTGTTTCCTAGACCTGTGTTCTTTGGGGGAAAAGAACTCTTCTGTCCTTTTCTTTCCTGCCAGCACCTCAGCAGTAGGGATTCTGGTGCCCTCTTTATTTTTTTAATAAATGCCACAAAATGGCATCAAAAAACATGTATGTAGGGGAGTGATTTAAGTTGGAAAACTCTGGCGCTTGCATTGGAAAAACAGTGATCTCCCGATGAGAAAGGGCGAGCATTTTAACCTAAATGGGAAGTATGGAGTGACTGTCTGCCATCATGCCGTGGGGAAGCTGAAGGGGCCTGTGCTGCTCCCGGTGGACTCTTTCCTGTGCGGGGTGTGCAGAGGGAACAGGCAAGTCCGTGTGTGAAGAAAGTGGGTGTGTCAGCAGTTTTGCTTGACAGTGTTTACAGACCTCCAAGAAGAGTCTGACCCTTGTCGGGTGCACAGGTGAGCAGTAGAGGAGCTGCCTCTGCCCTACAAGGAGCTTCTGGTGCAGTGGGGGAGTCAAACAGCTGAACAGGCCGTTTTATCCAGCAAAGTGCAGTTAAAGTGGATGTGGCCATGGGCCAATCAGAGGAAGGCACCTACCAGCCCCAATGGGGTGCTAGCCAATCAGAGGGAGGCACCTAACTTGCCAGCCCCAGTAGGGCCCTGACCAATCAGAAACCAGCCTGCTTTCCCAGGGTGAGGCTGTTGACCTGCCCCATTGGAGCACTTGGGGTGCACCCCTGGCATGTGTGGAGGAAGGCGCCTGTTGGTGGATACAGATGGCACTTTGCCGTTTGTGTTCTTTCTCTGGCCCCTGTTCGTATTTATACTGGACCCTGCTCTCCGGGTGTTGCTGTGCAGCACCTGTGATCCTCAGGCCAACCTTCCACGTCAAGTGAGGTGGCCCCATCCTGCAGATGTGCAAGTCTAGCTCTTCAAGTCCAGTTGGCGTAAAGGAATGAAAAGCACCCTTCACGTCCCAGTGACAAGCACGGCTTACATTTTGGTGCCTGTCAATGTAGTCATGTGCACTGAGACATGTGGCCTCCAGCCCATTCTCGAAGCCAGGTGAGGGGGTGTGGCTCAGTTGTTCCTGCCTTTGTTGGCTATGGAGAGGCCCCATGGCAGCTGCGTCCCTGTGCTTCAGAAAGAGGCTGTGGCCCCTGCTAATGGTAGTGCATAGCATGGAGGCTTTGCCTCGGTTTCTCCTGTCTTTTTGATACGTGACAGTGTACCCTAGAGAGCACAGTGGGCTTATCTTTTCCAGCCGTGGTTTCATCTTGTTAGACATCAAGGCCTTCCTCTTTGAGAGGACAGCGGTCTGGCTATATGCCCACTTGGCATGTGGGGCCCTGGCCCATTGGGTCAGTTATTGGAGCCTGTTGTGGGGGGCAGCAGACACGTGGGGATGGGAGGGGCTGGCCTGGTGCCTGAGAGCCCTGCACGACGGGAGGGTGCAGGGGTGCTGGTGGCACGGGAGAGAGAGGTGTGCCTCCCAGCCTCGAGCTCAGTTTGGTCTTGGGGAGCTGAGCCATGTTTGCAAGGGGCCTTTCTGGGGGAGATGTCTCCTGATGTCCTCATGGCCTTCCCAGGGCTGTGTACTCGGTGAGGTTACTGGGATCTGTCTTTGCTGTTCACTTCCGTCTTTTGCTTTTTCCTTTTCTTTTTTTGCTTTTGGGGATGATCTGAAATGCTGAGCAGTGGTTCCAGTTTCCTCTTCCTGTGCCAGTTCTGTGTTCTCCTAGGAAAGGAGAGAAAAGAGAAAGTGTCTCGTGCCCATGTTCCTTGTAGATGTTGCTCTTCCCTCTTCCGAAGGAGGGGGCTGGTGATGTCCCAAAGGGCTTTATGGAAAGGAGAAAGTGACACTATATCTGCTCAACATGCTTGGCCTACAGAAGGTTCACACTGTGCACTGTGACGAGGTGGGGTGAAGGGCACGTTCTTGGATAGAGGGCCAGGGAACAAGATTTCTAACTGTAATTGTTTTCCATGGAATTATTATTAATGTTATTTAGGTTCATGGTTTCAACAATGGTTGTTTAGCTCAAAAAGTACTGCTTGGGCAGTGGGGATATCTCAGCTGAACATTGGGAACATATGGAGCATCCTTGGGCCAGTGTAGTAGTGATGGTGTTCAGTGGGGGATGGGAGGCTGGTGACAGCAGGGGAGAGCCAGTGGGTGGCACTGCTGGGAGAGGCTGGGAGATGCTCTGGGTGGAGGAGCTTGGAGGGAGGGTGGGAGGGAAGGAGGCGGCTGCCTCTCTAGGGAGACCCGTGTCCTGTACTTGTGACAGGTAGACTGCAGGGGTTCTCAGCCCTGGGCCCTTTTGTGCCCAGGGAACATGTGGCAGTGTCTGGAAATGTTTTTTGATGGTCACACCGGGGTGGGTGGGGGTGCTGCTGGCATCTAGGGGCTGGTGGGATGCTGCTCAATGCACAGGACAGCCCCCAACACAAAGGATTACCCAGCACTTAATGTCAAGGTGCTGATTTTGAGAAACCCTAGGGTAGAGGAAGCAAAGATGAGATTCTGTGGCCCCCTCCGCTCTAAGACCCCATGGTCTTAGAATAGTTAATCTATCAGTCAGACAAGAGGGAGTCCCTTGCTTAGACTGGGTCCTGGGTTTCTCTGTACGGTATAGACCAGTGGCTCTCAAACTTCACCGTGTATCAGAATCTCCTGGAGGACTCTTAAAGCACAGATTGTTCTGACTCAGGAGGCCTGGGATGAGGGCCAGGAAATTGCATTTCTAAGGAGTTCCCAGACCATGTAGATCCTGGGGGTCCGGGGGCCACACTTTGAAAACCACTGGTGGCTTAGTACCCTTGATCCACGTGGCTTGGGTTTCAGCACAGATGGTGGTGGTCGGGGCAGGAGGGGACCTCCAGGGAGAAGTGCCCAGACAGGAGAGAGGAGGAGTACGTGCTAACCCTTCAGGCTCCTCTTCTTCAGGGCGCCGTCCCCTTCAGCAAGGAGCTGTGGTGCTCTCTCCCCGCCCTGCCTGTGGGGTGCACGTGCACTTCTCCGAAGGACAGACCCCATTATCCTGCAGACTGCTGCCTGGGCAGGTGTCAGGGAGCGGAGGGACCCTGGGTGGGGGAACAAGCTTTGAGTTAAGGGGTTTCCCATGGGTTTGGCTGTAAGAGTCTATTATTGTTGTTGTTGTTGTTACAGGAAAGTTCAAACACAGCCCAACAAACCCTGTGTTCCACACGGGCTCCCCCGGGACTGGCCTTGTTCCAGCCAGCCGCCCACCACGCCCCTCCACCCTGATGGTTTCGAAGCAGGTCCCTGACATCACCTCCCTTCTCTGTAACCGTTTCAGTGTGTGTCTCTAAGAGACCAGACTCCTACTCAAAGCTCATCCGATCTTGCCAGCCTCTTTCTGTCCGTGGGTCTTCTGGAACTCTCTCCCTTTCACAGGCTCCCCACCATCCGAGGCTGCCGGATTGCGGTGTCTGTAGGGCTGGGTGTTAGCTGCAAGAGCAGCTGCTTCCTTGGGCTTGAGATTCTGTGCTTTCATCTTGGTGCCGCATCAGTGTGGGAGGGAGGAATTATCGACCCCACTCGAGGGACGCAGAGATGGCGTTTGGAGAAGTCCAGTGCCCCGTGAAGGCCCCAAGCCAGGAGGGGCAGAGGCCAGTGCTTCCCACGTCCTCAGCCACTCAGCTCGCTTGTGTGCCTGTCCCTGAGCACCTGGGCTCAGCACAGCTGAGGCACCTGGCAGTGCCTCTCCGTGCCTCAGCTTCCCCATCTATCAAATGGGCATGAAAATAATACCTGTCTCAAGAGGCATGCTGTGGGGACTAAAGGAATTTGCATGTGTAAATTGCTCATGCAGGACTTCCACAGCCCTGGTCTTTACTATCACTGTGCATTAAATGCAAGGCGTTAGTATACAGAGGCCGCCTCCGTGTAGGTGACATGCCAGAGCTCTCCTGCCATGAAGCTGAGCTACTCAGGGATTGTGAAGGTCACAGGAGACATCTTAGGGACCAACATTTGGCCTTTGTTAGGTCCAAGGATGGTGTGAACTGGGCTGATGGTGTGGGATCTGGACTCTTCTGCCAGCTCAGCTGGTCCCTGAGCAGACGCTCCTGACACAGGAGGACACATCCCCATCCCCTGTCAGGAGTAGCCTTTGATTTACTGAGTGAACTGCCTTGTGGGGTCTGACCAGAGCAAGGGACGCTCCTGGGCTCAGAGCTGAGTGACTCCCTGTCTCTGGGGACTCAGGCTGCTGCTGAGAGCTGGCTGCGGCCAAGCAGCAGAGATGAGAATGTGTGGCCAGGCTTGACTCAGCCCGAAGGCTGGTGAGGACCCTGAGAGGGTGCCTGGTGTCTGGGACATGAGGGGAGCTGTGGGGTACTGTGCCCCCACTGTCAGGAAAGCCCTGCCAGGCTGCTCTTCTATGGCCACTTTGGCACGTGGGCTTGTTGGAGCCCCTGGCACCTGCAGCAGGGACTCCCCCTTCCAGGAATGCCCTGGCATGGAGGGCTGATCCCAAGACGGCAGCTGCACTGGCATTTTGCAGAGGGTTGGAGTTCTCTGGGTCTGTGACCATGGCCTGGAGTTGCCTGGTGTTTTCTGGGGTTGACTGGGAGCAGAGCAGGATGATTGGCAGGTCCAGCCTCCTGTGAGGTGGGGCTTTGGGGTGCTCAGCAAGGCACACCCAGAGCTGGGGGATGGAGCCTGGGACCTCCGCACAGCGGCCAGCCTTGTGGATTCGGTTCCGAGGGCCTAGGGTAAAGCCTGGGGCCTGCGGTTTCACGAGCTCCCTGGCTCACCCCTGATGTTCTGCTGCTGGTGCCTGGTTGAGGGCACTTTGGGCAACACTGAGCACAGCAGATAGGAGGGTCCGTACTTCCCTCTGGCCCCCTTGGTCCTTGAGTAGGGCCTGACCCCATCACCAGCTCACAGTTAGCTCTTTGACTTTTGAAAAGGAAGTTAAGGGGATGAGGAGGGAAGCAAGGGTGCTCAGAGACACTGGCGTGTGGGAGACCAAGAGAGTAGGTTTGGACCCCTGGCTTGTCTGCTAACTCTGATTGGAGGCCGTAGCACCTCCTGCCTGGAAGGGCAGCTGTGAGGATCAAAGGAGGTGAATTGGGGTGGATGTAAAGCTCTTTGCATGCCCGGCACGCAGGGCATGGCCCATGTTCAATGAAGCCAACAGGTGTTACCATGGTATTAATAACAATGCGTGCTACTGTTATTGTTATGGTTATGGTTATTGCTATGCAATAATAATTATAGTCATTATTATTTTCATTGCTGTTATTATTATTGGCAGAGGCTGGGTGGCAGTAATTATAGTTTCTGTAAAGTGTGAAATAAGAAATAAAACTGCTCTTTGCAGGTTCAGGGGCTGCCACTGGACCTCAGAGGAGCTAAGCAGTTAGCACAGAGGGCCCTGCCGACGACCAGGGGCAAATCGGGTGGGCAGGGGTGCAGTTTGCAAGTAATACGGGGGGTGCGGGTCTGTCGCACCTTCCTCTGCAGTCGGTTCCGGGAGTTACTCCAGGTGCAGTTCCTTCGCCCAGGAGTGCAGGGCCTGGCAGGAACATGCCCCAGACTTCTGGAGAAGGAATTGGATGTTTTCTGGGAGGGCTCCCAGGCCTAGTCTCTGGCCTTGGGGCCATTTTGCAGACTAATAAACTCAGAAGACGTGGGGGTTCCTGGAGTCACAGGTTGCGAGTGAGGGAACCAGACCCTGGGAGTCCTGGCCCTTGGACTGGCTTTGTTGCCAGGTGATGGTCCAGGCATGGAGACGCTGCCTGCTGCAGTGGGCTGCGCCCGGTGTCCTGTCACTGGGGAAAGGACCCAGGCCATCTTGAATCTCCATTGCCAGGGGATGGTGCTCAAACCTGGAAGGTCTTTTCTCAGCCTCGGAGGGCTGGAAGGGGTCTCAGGACTTCTAAGTCAGGGATTTCCTGTCCAGGGCAGGCCCTGAGGACCGATTTTTGCCAAATGTCTCTAGTGGTGGGCAGCTCACCCCTCTGCTGGCCGATGGTACCCACACTGGAAGGTGCTGGGACCTGGCCTCCAAAGCCCGCGGTTTATTCATGACCCCACGAAACACAGGGCTTGAGGATGTCTTAAAGCTTCCTTGCTCATCAGTAATAAATGAAAGCTCCAAAGTGGAGACATCCCTCCTCTTTTCCTCTTTAGGCACGCCCGCCCGTCTCTCCAGTGCTGCTGGGACTGTCCTGGGGAGGGCCATGCAAGCTGGGCCTGTCCTTGCACACCCTGTAGAGCCCTGGGCCGCTCCATGTGGACAAGCTGCTGCCTCCCTTTCCTGGGGCCGGGTGGCCAATTACAAACAGCTGCCTGGCCTTGGAGGCTCTGCAGGCTCTGGGGAGGGGCCGTAGTCCACGGGCATGAGCAGTGTGGGCTGAAAGGCCTGTCCGGGGGTCTTAAATGGGAGCTGATGCCCCTCCTGCTTCTGCCCCGGAGAGAGGGGCAGGCGGCTGCCTCCCCACCCTGTAGGTGCCCTGCGGTGGGTGGAGGATGGAGCTGCTCGGGGGCTCGGGCGGGGGGCCCCGCGGTGTGGATTAAGGTAGAAAGAACACATGACAATCATGGGGGTTTGCTTGAGAATTTTCTCTGCAGGTGAAGAGTAAGACTCTCCGGGTTGGTTGGTTTTTTTTTTTTTTTTTTTTTACCTTACCCAAGACTTTCACACCTTGTTTTATCCTGATGGCATCTTTCTAAGGCAAGGGGTATCAGCCCCATTTTACAGGTGAGAACACTGAGGCACACAGAAGTCCTGCAGCTAGTAAGTGGCACAGTTGGCGCCTTTAAAACAGCCTTTGAGTTGGGGGAATTGGATTTTGCCCAGCCTCTGGGGAACAGGCCCAATGCTGAGTCTGGGACTTCAGAGAGCACCAAGTAGTCAAGTGAGGTGGGGTTTTGGTCCCCATTGGAGGCACGATTGCCTTTTTCTTTTCCTTTGGGGTCTTCTTCCCAGCAACAGAGGCTGAGAGAGAAGAGAAGGAAGTGGGTGAAACCTGGTGACTCCTCCCTGCCCTCCCAGGTCTTCTCTGGCCCTGGGTGGGGGTCTCAGGAGGGAGCAGGGCTTTCTGGCTCCTGTCACTCAGCTCCCGCTTTCCAAAGCCACTCCTGGCCCAGGGCTCCGCAGGGTCCTCCTCCGACTGTGAGATGAGCTCTGTGGATTAGATCTGGAGCCTTGCGTCCAGCTGCCGGTGGACTGTTTGTTTAAGGGGGTAAGCTGCCCTGGTCTGAGTCATTTTTTCCATTTTAGTGGGAAGGAAAGAGTGATAGGAGAGGATTATAGCCAGGTAGGTGCTGCCTGTTTAGTATCAGCCAGCACACGGTGAAGGGGCAGCAAGCCAGATGCTGGGACAGATAAGGGCGGGAGCTGTGCGCCTGCGGGCGGGTGGGGTGGAGCCATCGAGCCGATGTTCCAAGAGCTGAGCTGGTCTAGTTCCACCATAACCGCTCCTGGGTCAGAGAGCTGGACCAGGATGTGATCCACATCTTTAAACTATCAGTGTTTCAGAAAAGAAAAATATAAACCCTGAGAGAAGCAGTGCCCCAGGCCTGAGTTCTGAGCCCGCCCTTTATCTTATGAGCAAAATCGTGTGTCCTGTGTGCCAGTGAGAGCCCTCAGGCTTGCCAAGGACAAGGCTCACAAGAGTTTTAGTCTTGGTTTTCCCTTAAAATGGACCCCAATGCCTAAAGAATTGTCGAAGTCCTTCAAAATTTGGTTACCTGGGTAGCCCACCCACTGCTGCTGCATGTGCCAGACAGACTTAGGAAAAGTTAGGGAATTTCAATTTATTTGAAACCAAGGGCATAGGGATTATCCTGCATATGGGGTCCTAGGCATTTCTCGTTGCAGGTCACCTCAGTAGCCAGAATTCACAGTAAACGGCGGCAGAGCAAGGCCCTCGGTCACTGCAAGCACATGGAAGCCTCCAGCTTCCGTGGCTGGAGACTAAGAATGCGAGAGGTCCACCTGGAGGCCACGGGAGGAATTGCATCCCAGCTGGAGCAGACGTCGCGAAGACCGGGCTTGGCTTGGGAGGTTGTGCTGCAACACTCCCGGTGCGCGTCAGACCGCGTCTGTCTCCTGTGCCTCAGTCTTCACGGTGCAGTGGAGCTGCCGAGGTCTGCCTGCCTCGTGGGCTCGTGGTGAGAGTCCGGGGAGGCACAGCTGAGACCTGCATGGAACAGGCAGGGTCTCCGGAGTCTCTTAGGTCCCCCGGTGCCTGTAGTGTGGAGGTGCTCCGTGGATAGTCGCCGGGTGGAATTGGGAGTGCTTGTAAACCTGAGGGTGTCGGCCAACCCAGAGCGCTGCCGTGTTCTGAGCTGGCTCCCTGAGGAGGGGCGACAGGTGTCAGGAGGCAGGAAGCCCTGATGCCCGCTGCCTGGGCTCTTCTTGGGGAGGATGGAGGGTGCCGGCGGGGTGGCCCCAGCTCACCATGCCTTCACCTCACCGCCTGGCAGAGTTGGGGCATGCTGTGTTGATGACCCCAGAGAGGCTGGCGGGAAAGGAAAGCTCAGGGATTTTGCTTGGGGAAGTGTGGGAGATGCCCTCCTGGTGCTGAGCCCAAGGATCCTGCCCAGCAGTGCTTGTCGGGATCTGTGGGCTCAGGGCTTCACTGACTGACCACGTCCGATGTTAGTCTGACTCAGCTAAGGTGCCGCTGGGCCTCACCTAGCTCTTTGAACCACCCCACATCTCTCAGGGGACCCCCAGGCAGATTCCCAGTTTGCAGCAGGTGTGTGTGCGTGACGTGTGCCAAAGCAGGCTCCAGCCCCCGTCTCTCTCTGGCATCTCCAGTCATGTGGGCATGTGGCTGGCCGATGTAGTGAATGCCTCCCGGCGCTGGGTGCTTTTCTGTACCTATGATGTTGACTCCACTCGGCAGCCCTGTGAGGTCAGGATCATTCTCCTGCCCCTAGGAGGACTTGCCCGGGTGCCTGGGCTGTCGGGCAGCAGAGCCGACACTTGATCACAGTGCTCGTCTACTCCACAGCCCCTCTCTGCTGTGTCCCTTGCCACCTCCCCCTGCCAGCCCCACCTCGCCCTGCCCCGTCTTCTGTGATCTCTCTGGATGGACCCTTCCAGGCCCTTTCAACCCAAACTTCTTTAATTCTGGGCTCAATCATGTCACCCTATGAATAACTTACAGAAACTCTTTCAGCTGCATTTGGGAATTCTTTTGTTGCTGCCAGCTTCTGCCTGTTCTTCCTCAGACCATGTCCTCCCTTCCCAGCCTTTGCCTCGAACTACTTCTGCTCCGTTGCTCGTGCAGGCGGGGCACGGGATGTGTCCTCTCATGCTTCCACTTGCGCACGGACACCGGCTGTGAGTGTCTCTGCCGCAAGCCCGTCCCTGGCATGGCTGCCCGTGCAGAGGCTGGGGCCGGGCTCTGTGCCTGTCACTTGGTTTCCATGACCCAGCCCTCCCTGTGCTGAACTTAAGCCCAAAGGAAAGCACTGGGCTCCAGGCATGTGCCTTTTCCCATAAACTTTGATGCCTGGTCAATATCTTGGCCAAAAAAAAAAAAAATTCCTCTGGAGAAGGTAGTCTGGTCTCTCTCTAGTCACTTATTAAAATATTTCCTGATCTGATTTCTCTGGGAGTATAAACAGCCAGAGCTTAACTCACTCAGGAATGGTCCTGACAGCTGTGGGGCTCTGTGCAGCCACCCTCCCTGGGAGATGTCAGGCTCAACATTTTGCACATTTTTCTCTGACGACTCAGCTGCTTTCTCGCCCAGTCCAGCTGCCTCCTTCCTTTCCACTTGGACTTGCCTGACAGCCCGGGATGCCCTGAACCTGGTGTTTTTAGGTCTGCTGGTGCCAACGGGGCAGCCCCAGCCCTCTCCAGCACCCTGGCTGACCCGTAGCCAGGTGCACAGTGCTTTCTGCTGAGGACCGTCGAACCCCTCCAACAGGGACACTCCATGTTCTTTGGGTGATGGGTGAGGGCTGGTGCGAGAGAGCAGCCCAGATGGAAGGACTTCTCCATGTAACTCTCCCCCTTATCTCTCCTCTGATCTCCTTCCCAGCCTGGGCTTCCAGGCTCAAATGAGGCAGGGGTGGGCGGCTGCCAGTTGGGTGGGAATGAGCTAACTCGCACGAAAAGCTCTGCTCTGCAAAGAGGCGCTCCGAATCTGTTGTTAATCATGCCTTCCTCAGGCCACAGAGTTTGTGCCAGAGTCTATAACTCTAAACTCCAGAGCCGTTAACCATAGAAGAACCTTGTCGATCTGGGTCACTGAACCTAATAAATGTCTACTGCACACCTACTATGTTCCCTGCCTGTCCTGTCAGGCTCCATGTTTGGAAATTTACTAAAAATATTGCTTCTAGATTAAACTCGGCACACGTTTTTGTGGGCATGTGTAACGTTAAAGTCACTGTGCATAGCTTTGCCAAGGGGCTGGTTGAAGGGACCACCTTCCCCAAATGCAATTTAATGTGTCTTGAGCACTTGCTGCCTGCACATTGCCATGCCGGGTGAACTGGATGCAGGCCTTGTCTTGAACAGCTCACAGTCTGGCCCCGGGGAGAAGAGGGGGTGTCCCAGGAAGATAGGGCGGGCCCTGAGGCTTTGGAAATCTGGACTCCCCATCCTGGACTCCGTGCACGGTGGCTCATGGCCTCTTCCAGGACAAAGCACGCCCCATCTCCCTCACGCCCCCCGCTGTCATGACAGCCCGAGAGGGAGGAGGAGCAGGGAGCCTGTCTGAGGCTGGGCTGGCGGCTAGCCAGGGCTGGGGCAGTGAGCCCCTGCACCAGGGCATCCGAGGGAGCGAGGGCAGGTGCTCAGAGGAGGGTAGATGCTCAGCTGGGAGGTGTGTGAGGAGGCAGCTCTGCCTGGGCCTGCTCAGTCAGGACTGTGCTGAACCATCAGCTAAGCCCTGCCACGGAGGACCACGGCCACTCAGGGCGGGAGGAAGAGACCCCCTTGGGTGAGCATTTTCCTCTTCCTCCTTTTCCTTCTTTAACTACACACACACACACACACACACACACACACACGTATATTTAATGAAAGAGGATATATTTCATTATAGTCATTTTGGAAAATACAAAAAAATATAAAGAAGAAAATAAAAGTCACCCATAATCCCCAAATGCAGATTCCACGGGGTCTGAGTACACAGAAGCAAGAACGGAGGGAAATGCACTGAGGTGGCAGATGGGGGAATGCTGGGCACGGCCCCGGGGCCTCTGTCCCGAGCAGTGTTCCCTGAAGGTAAAGGCCTCGGAGTCTGAACACGGCGCACTCAGACTTTCTCACCTGGCATCAGAGTGTAGGCATTCTGTTATCATTCGTGCCTGCTGTAAAAGTCTATTATTTTAAAGTGTCTCCTGTCTTTGGGTATTTGGGTCACTTCCCATTTTTTTATGCGGTAAGTGATAGTGCGTGGAGGAAGCCTGCTGTATGCGTTTCACCTGGGGGGCTTACACCACCAGAGGGCTCTGGAGGCCTTCTTGGGCTGCACCTGGGGGAGGGGAGGCTCTCAGGGGGCTGGGTGAGCAGCCGCCCCTACCCTTATGGGAGTCAGTCAGCTGGGGGGTGCGTAGCCTTCGCCCTTAAAAGCCAGGCTCTCACATTGGCTGGGAAAGAAAGGATTAGTCATTGAGCTGGGCTGGAATGATGAAGCCATCTGGGAAAAAGGAGTTGGATCCTGCCTCACTCTCGTACCAGAATGCACTCCAGATGGATCAAAGATGTGAACTTTAAAAATGAAACCATAAAACTACTAGAAGAAAACATGGGAGGCTGAGTTTTATAATCTCGGAATGGGAAGCCATTCTAAGTATGACGTAAACCCCAGAAGTTATAAAATAAAAAAATGGACTCCATAAAAGTCAAGATTTTTTTGTCTGTACAAAAGAAAACCAAATAAACAACTAATCACTGTAAGAAAAGAATAAGAATATATATGACAGAAAAGGGGTTGATATGCAAGGAACGCCTACAAATCAATAAGGAAAGGCCAGTAACCAAACACAAAAATGGCCAAAACACATGAATAGTTCTCAGGAAAGAAAATACAAGTAACTTTTAAACATGTGAAAAGACATTGACCCTTACAAGAAGAGAACACAGGTGAATCCCAAGGGGGATACGCTGCTCCCCTGTCCAGATGCATGGGAGAACACACACCAAGAATGCCTCCAGCGAGGGGACGCGGGCGTTCTCCGAAAGGCTCTTGGCGATATCTATCAAACTGCTAAAGTGCACCTCCTCTTGGACACAGCTCCTCTGGTCCTTGGACTGTTTCCTGCAGATGCATACGTGCAGGCAGAGACCTATATGGTAAGAAACATCGTGCAACACGCTCTGAAAGAGCAAAGGCTCCCAACATCCAAATGCTCATGAAGAGGAGCCATTTAGGTTCCTTTTTGTGCATCCACAGAACAGAACCAAATGCAGCAGCTAAAAGAACAGAGCCCAAGTGGCTTGACGTTTACTGCAATGGATCAATCTCCCAGATACATTGAGTAAAGCAAAGCAAAGTGAAGAATGTTCCTCACAATACAGATCCATCTCTATTGAAAGAAAAGACACACAAATCCAGGCTTGTGTATGTGTAGATTATAAGGAAGGCTGCACGGACCCTGGGACTCATCGTTTTCTCTAGAGTGGGCAGCTGGGTGCGTGGGGTGCGGTTCTCGCTGGTATCTTTTGGGAGGGGTGAGTGCTCTGCTTCACCAGGTGGGTCGACAGGTGTGCAGATGACAGCAAGCAGAGACAGTGAGGGAGGCTGGATGCTCTGGGAGCCGTGTGCCTTTCCAGCTGACAGGCAGCTGGCTTTTGGCTGAAATGACTCAGCCAATTAAAACAAGTGTGGTCTTATAAAATAAAATAAAAAAAGGACAAAGACAAGATAACAAGACCAATGCAGGAAGAAACTGGATTGATCGTATAGGTATCATTTAGTAAAGCTTTGGAAATAGGATTGTCCCCCTAGAGATTTTCGGAACTGAAATTGTCCTCAGTAACCTCCATCCACTCATTTTATAGGTGGGAAAACTGAGGCTGGCACATACCTCTCCTGGAGTCACTTAGCTAATTGGGGGCAGAGAGACTGGGCCTGGGTCTCCGGGCTCAGTGCAGGCTCCTGGGTCATTCCACTTTGGTGCATGGCCCTCTTCTTTGGAGGGCAGATTTTGGCCTCAGGTGGATCACCCAGGGAGGAGAATTCTCTCCATAGGGAGGGCTTGTGCCTTGGGTGTCACTGGGTGTGGGTGAGTTTCAGGGGGCTTGTCCTCGGGGGCACAAAGGTCATGCTGGTCCGGGAAGGTCCCAGCCCAGTGCACTCTGCCCTCTGCCTCCCTGCTAGATGGCTGAGGGTCCTCAAGGCCAAGGCTTTTGCTTATTGTTTGCCTGCAGGGCGGGGAAAGTGAGTTTGTCCTTCCCTCCAAGGGGGCTCCCTCATTGGGAGTTCTTGGAGGATGGGGTGTGGCCAGCTGCCACGTCCTTCTACTTCTGCTTGTGAGTGAGGGGACCTGAGCCTGGGCTGGCCCTGGCTGGGAACTGATTCTGTTAAGATTTTTGGTAGGGGGAACTCTTTAGGACTCAGTTTCTTCATCTGTGCAATGGGGTAAGAGTTGGGTCCTTTATTAAATTCACTGTTTTCTCCTTTCATGGCATATCTGTTGAGTTACCTTTGAAGAATAACTCAAAACTCCTCAGGGTGGGAACCACATGACCCCAGTGAGGATGACAGGTGGTGGCACAGTGACATGGGCCACTTTTCAAGCACTCCTGTGGGTCGGGCACTGAGCTCCATCTATAGATGTTATGCTTTCATCCTCTGAGGTAGGTATGATAATCAGCTCGTCTGAGAAAGGAGGAACAGGGAGGAAACTGCCCAGAACCCCACGGCCGAGAGCTGGAAATCCTGGATCTAGCCCAGAACTTCTGCATGGTGTCACACCTGGCTGTCATCTGGTGCTCACCTCTGGAACGGATGCACTTGCGTTGTACCTTCTGCACAAGCAGCAGCACTCTGGCTGTGAATGGCACCTGCCTACAGCCTGTTCTGCGGGCACCCGGGTTTGCAAACACCTCCAGGTCCTCTTAGGCCGAGGGGCTGTGGAGTTGGGGCTTGGGGAGTCAGTGGGAAAAAAACACGCTAGCATTTGCAGGGGAAGGGTTCTGTGCAGTGCACTAGCACTGAGCATTTGAAGGTGTGGAGGTGGGTGTGGCCTGTGACTTCCGACCCATGGGCACCCTCCACTGCACCTGGCTCAGTTGTCACTTGTAACCCTGCACCATCCCCACACGCTCCTGAGCAGGGCCGTGAGGCTGTCTTCATCATCCTTGATGTTGGCTCCGGCTGGGCCAGTCTCACCTTGGTGTCCAGCAGCAGGACCACCTGCTGTCACTAGGCTTGTCCTTTTCCACAGTGCCGAGTCATAGGTGTCCTTGCAGTCTCTCTTACTGGCTGATTCTCTGCCCGGAGGCACCCTACCTCCTGGGTTCTCCTGGGATCGGACAATCAGAGGACCTTGTGATCCATGGGAAATTGCTATTCTGTAGGCCAGAAATGGTTACATATTATACAATAAGAATGAGCACTGAGGAGGGCCACCAATCTAGCATGAGGCTCAAGGAAATCTTTCTCAGAGGTAGTGTTGTCAAACAGGTCTGCAAGAGGAATAGGGATTCACTAGGAGTGGGAGTCGTGGGGAGAGAAGGATTCCATGCACGGGGAACAGAATGTGCAGTGGCCTTGGTGCTGTGTGATCTTGGCCTTGCAGTGAGGGGTTTAGCTTGGCTACAGCATAGCATGAGTTGGGGTAGCAGGAGAGGGAGAGCAGCAAGAAATGAGGCCTTGGGTTCCTTAAATTCAGTTTAAATTAGCAAAGGTGCGTTGCTGTCTTTACCCACCCGTGAATATACCCATGCATCCACCTCCCATCCATACACCCATCCGTCCTTCCAAACCATACTTCTGTCCAATCACCCCCCCACCCATTCATCCAACTATCAGTCCATCCACCCACCTGTCCATCCATACCGTTAATCCACCCATCCATCTGCCCATCCACTTACCCACCTACCTATCCATTCAACCATCCATTCATCCAGACCATAGATATATCCAATCACCCACCCACCCATATATCCATCCACCCATCCACCCATCCACCATCCATCCACCCATCCACCCATCCACCATCCTTCCATCACAGCACTGGCCTGCCCCGTCTACAATAACACTTTGCATTTTTGTGTTACGGTGGTTTATGACCACCTCAGATTTCTGCTGTCTATACTAGAGCTCCCCGAGGGAGTGGCCGACTCACTTCAGCTTCTGCAGTGCTCAGAATAGTACCAGGCACAACTGGACTCTCAAGCTATGTTTGTGGGCTTGAGCTGAGAGGCAAAAGAAATCCAGCTGCAGCAACAGCGGCCAGTATCGTCAGAATAATGATGAGGTGCCGAGTGCCTTTTAGGAGTTCAGAGGAAGGGTTCTCTGCTGAGGTAGGGGGTGGACAGGAGGGGGAAGGAGGCAAGTACTACTGTTGGCAGAAAGA
This sequence comes from Daubentonia madagascariensis, assembly GCA_023783475.1. NCBI lineage: Eukaryota > Metazoa > Chordata > Mammalia > Primates > Daubentoniidae > Daubentonia > Daubentonia madagascariensis. Next base: position 1,274,133 of record JAKFHU010000776.1, read on the forward strand.
TGTAGGAAAACTCCATGGTGAGAACTGGGAAGTGGAAAGTCCACATGTCCCAGAATATTTGCTCATAGAGTCAGAGATTCTACTGATTCTCAAAATAACTTTGTTAACTTTTCTTGACTATAAAAATAGTCATTATAGCAAATTTGGGAAATATCAAAATGACTTTTTCTTTCCCTTTCCTCACATTTTTCCTTTACATGGTGAGCTCATGTGTAGAGACAGTGTTGTGTCCTGCCTTTGGACACGGACACTTCCCCATGTCGTTATAAACCCTTTGTAAATGTCTCAATGGCTGCTGAACACCCCATTGTGTGCTTGTATTACAGTTTACTTAATTGTTCCTCTCCTGTTGGGTTTGGGTTGCTTCCAGTTGTTTCTGTTATAAATAATACTTGGATGAACATCTTTCTGGTAAATCCTTTCTGCCTTCTCTGATTCTTTCCTTGGGGTGGATTCCTAGACGTTGACTCACTGCATAAGCCTAGGGCCATTTTAAAGCCCTTTTATTGCAGAATTACATTCCAACCAACAGGCAGTTACAGAGGAACTACCGTGCCCTGGCAGCATTAGCCTCAGGTCTTCAACCCAGTTGGACCCCATGTTAGATAACTTGGGCTACTCACCCCATTAAGCCAGTCACTGCCCCCTGTCTGCTCCTGGAGAGGCAGAGTGAGCTTTTGTTTAATGCTGGAGACCTGGCTTGGCCATTCACTGGGACTGGGCATGTCCCAGGTCCCTTGGGCCTTTAGGTGAGCTCTAGTTTCCTCATCTGGAGAAGGGAGCAGTACTTCCTGTTCCACGAGGTCATCATGGAGAGTTGAATTATTAACAACAATAATAACTCACATGTTTTCAGGGCTTTATATCCCTCCTCCCACTTAGAAAATGTAAGGGTATCTTCTAGAACCTTGTAGAATCTTCCAGAATGTTTAGTGGACATTCAGTAGATGCTAATTACTTCCTCTGTCCTTCTCTCCCTCCCTTTGGCTGTCTGTGCACTTGCTGAGCCCCTGCTGTGGCTGACTGAGTGGACGGTGATGGCAGGAGTCTGCTGATTGTGGGGTTTCCTCCCCACCAGATGGTCACATGGGATGAATGTGCTTGGGGCCTGCACTCTACACTGGAGCTCCCCCAGGCGTGCGGTGGGGTGGAGCTGATGTCTGGGAGTGCCCAGAGATGGGTGGCAGAGGGGCCGGCCTGGGCTGGGGCAGAGGGGAGAAGCCGCGGAGGGGCTGCGCTCACCTTTGGTGTGGCAGCCTGCCTGACTAGTCGAGGGCAGCAGGATGGATTCTTGCTGATGGGGTTTTCGTTGTGCAAATGAGCTCCGTGTAGCTCCACACACTTGACTTCCACACTTCCAGGAGCCTGACTGAGTTTTCTGAGCCTGGAAATGTGACACCTGGAGAGCCCCTAGCTGTCCACCCTGGAGGAGACCTTGAAACTTGGCTTCATTAACCCACTGAGTGTAGGGCCCAGGGAGTTCAGCTGGGACTGGTGCTGCAGACGTGTGGGTGGAAGTGGGTTCTGAGTTCTGCCCCAATTTGTGGTGCATCTTTTGCAGGCCTTTATATGGTCCTTATCCAGTTATGTGTTCATTTACTGTCCACGTTGCTGGTTTTGAGTCATAGTTTAGAGTGTTTTGAAAACTTGCATAGCTCTAGTAATTGAAAATGCCTTCTGGTCCTGGGGGAAGTCCTGTGAAATATTCCTTCAAAGGTCAGAGCAACCCAGTGTATTGTTCTTTTGCTTGCATCACATAATTGAATGCAACAATTTCAGAGCCGAATCAACAGGACCAACAAAACTGTGCTAGGACCATTCTCAGCCTGTGCTCTGGAAGCAGCTCCGTTTGGGTCTGTACAGGAACAGTATATTTGGATGTGTGCGTGAAAGGGTTGAGTGGATAGAGAGTGGCTTTCATTTGTGGCCGGAAATGTATTCCTTTTAACTTCATCTATCACATTGTTTGCTTTGCAGCATTTAATGGGTGTTAAATCATCTCCAGGGGCAATTTCCTTCTATATCTAAAGCTGTCTGTTCTAACAAAAATTTAAAGGCAATATCAGCTGATGCCAGCGCTGGGGAAGAGCAATGAACCAGCAGACTTTGTCTTTTGTCCACGTTTTAGTCCGAAAGGGCAAGTGTGAGCTGCACTCAGGCCTTACCAAGGGGCCCTGTGAGGACTCGTGGTGTGGGGTGGCCCACTTCAAGTGTCACACCCCTGGGAATGGAGACGTTCCTGAGAAGTGTCAATGTGGTTTTGTTTTATAAAGGCCTGTTAAAAATTGCCCATTATCAAGGCAAAGGCCAAAAGATCTGTGACTATCTTGCAGTTTTAGGTAGACATGGAGAGAGGATGGATATTTAATTATATAATGCCATTTCCTGCTCATGTTAATTGGCATTTATTATTCCATTAATTTGTTATAAAAACAGTACAAGTTTTTTATAGAAATGTTAAAATCTACCAAAAAGTATAAAGAAGAAAATAAAAATAATCATAATCCCTTACTTGTTTAAACCATTATGATTGTGATGATGGTGATGATGATGATACTGGTTTCTATTAAGTGCAGCCAAATAAATTCCTAAAGGAACATTTTGATGTACTTATTTCCTACTATTTGTTCTATTCTGTATTTACAGAATTGGGATTGCATACTACTTTGTAATAGTTTTAAACTTAAAATATGATGAGCAAATCTCAGTAAATGAGGAATAAAAGGGAACTCCCTGAACCTGATAAAGGAATATATGTAAAATCTGCACACTGAGTTCTTTCCCCCCTGAGATCAGGAACAAGGCATGTATATCTGCTCCTGTCATCCCTACCCAACACCGTATGGAGTCGTAGCCCATGAAATAAGGCAAGAAAATAAAATAAAAGGCATATAGATTGGAAAGAAAGAGTAAAAGTGTCTTTATTTGCAGTCTGCTTTATTGACTATGTAAAAAATTCTAAGGCATCTACAAATGAACTTCTAGAACTAGTAAGTTTAAAGTCAGTATTAACAATTAATTGTATTTCTAGAGAGTAGCAATGAACAGTTGGAAATAGAAATTTTAAAAGCCATTATAATAGCATCAAAAATATGAAATGCCTAAGAGGTATACTTAACAAAAATGTACAAGACCTATCACTGAAAATTACAAAGTATTTCTTAGAGAAATCACAGAAGATCTAAAGAAATGCAGAGATATATCATCCTCACAGATGAGAAGACTCAATATGAAGATATTATTTTCTCCCAAATTGATCTACAGATTTAATATGATGCCAATTAAAATCCCAGCAGGGTTTTGAAAAATAGAGATTGACGAGATAATTCTGAAATTTATATGGAAATGCAAAGGACCTAAAATAACCAGAACAGTTTTGGAAAGGAGGACCACTGGCAGGCTCACACTGTGTGATTTTAAGACTTACTATAAAGCTACGGTGACGGTGGCAGTGTAGTGTTGACAGAAAAACGCGAAGACCAGTGGAACAGAATGGAGCCCAGAAACAGACTCATACATAACAAGCATTTGATTTCCCGTAAAAGTGCTAAGATAATTCAACGATGAAAGGGTAGTCTTTATCAATAAATGATGCTGAAATAATGGGACTTCCATTTGCAATAAAATACACCTATAACCTTACCTCAAGTAATATATGAAAATTAAGATGGATCATAGATCTAAATGTAAGATTTAAAACTATTCATATAAAGGATAAAACAAAAAAGAAAATCTTGAGTTTTCTGACCTTAAGTTAGGCAAAGATTTCTCAGGACACAAAACCTATGAGCTATAAAAGATAAAAAAAAAAGCGCTGATAAATCAGACTTTGTGAAAGTAAAATCTATGCTCTTCAAAAGACACTGTTAAGAAAATGGAAAAGTAATAATATTGGAATAAAATATTTGCAAAACACACATCTGATGAGGAACTTATGTCTGGAATATATAAAACATGATTACAACTTCACTCAAGAAGGCAAGTGACCCAATTTAAAACTGGGCAAAAGATTTGAACAGATGTTTCACAAAAGAAGACATAGAAACGGCCAATATGCACCTGAAAAGATGTTTGTCAGCATTAGTTATCAGAGAGGTACAAATTAAAGCCATAAGGAGATCCTACCACATGCATAAATGTTGGTGAGGATATAGAAAAATTGTCCCACATTCTTGATGGGGATGCACAATGGCGCAGCTGCTTTGGACAACAGTTTGGCAGTTTTTTATAGAATTAACCATACACTTACCAGAGGACACAGCAATTTCACTTCTAGGTATTTACTCAAGAGAAATGAAAACGTCTGTCCATACAGAGACACATACGTGAACATTCATATGCTGCTTTTGCGTGATAGCCGCAGACTGGAAAGAACCCAAGTGTCCATCGACTAGCGCAGGGATAAACACGCGGAGGCGCATCCACGTGGGGGAACGCTACGGCGCGACAAAAGGAGTGAATACCTGGAACAGGGTGGGGACAGAGCATTATGCTAAGTGAAAGCAGCAGACGCAAAGACTACAGGTGCGGTGATTCCCTTCCTATGACATTTGAGGCAAGGCAAAACTATAGGGACAGAGAACAGATCAGCGGGTGGGAAGAGAGGTGTGGGAAAACTCTAGGGCCGTGGCAGTGTTCAGTGTCTTGATTGTGGTGGGGGCTACAGGAGTATATGTTTATCAAAACTCACTGAACTGCACACTTAAACAGAGTGAATTTTACTGTGTGTAAATTATACCCCTGTAAGCCTGACTTAAACAAAAAATACCATCAGCATTTCCTCACATGATTAAATACCCCTTATGCATATTAATAATTATTAATGCATAAAATAAATGTCAATATTAATAAAATATTAAGATATATATTACTGGCTTATAATCTGTTATGCAGAGTGTACCATGATGTATTTAATCCCTTCAGGTTGGAACACTTGCTTTCTTTCGAAGTTTCTTTGGTGTTGCACAAAGTTGTCACAGTGAGTGTAAGTATTGTGCAATCTCTAGTCAGCGTTAAAGGTAAATTCCCGTAGGGGAATGAAGGCAGTGAGTGCTTTCAAGACTTTCAGAACCAAGAGTCAAACTGTCTCCTGAAAGGTGTCAATTTAAATTCCCATGTGTACTGAATGAGAATCGGCGTCCTTGCCAAAATTTGCTCCATTGAGAAAAATTTTTTGGGCTGGGCACAGTGGCTCACGCCTGTAATCCTAGCACTCTGCGAGGCCGAGGCGGGAGGATTGCTTGAGGTCGGGAGTTTGAGACCAGCCTGAGCAAAAGCAAGACCCCATCTCTACCAAAAATAGAAAAAAATTAGCCGGGCATGGGGGTGTGCACCTGTAGTCCCAGCTACTTGGGGAATTGAGGCAGGAGGATGGCTTGAGCCCAGGAGTTGGAGGTTGCAGAGAGCTATGATGCTGCCACCGCACTCTAGCCTGGGTGACAGAGCAAGACTCTGTCTTTGAAAAAAAAAAAAAAAAATATATATATATGTGTGTGTATATTGCCAGTTTGATGGGAGGCAAAGGAGTCTTGACTTAATTTGTATTTATTTAACTACTGGTGACATTGAACATTACTTACTTGTTTGTTCCCCCTCCTTTGTAGTTACAAGAGTGTCTCCTATGTATTTCTGCTGTAAATATGTCTCCCTGTTTATTGCCTGCTTTTTGTTGTGGCTATCTATATTGCTGCGTGACAGTCACCTCAAAATTAATGTCTTGAGAAAATAGAAATCTCTTATTTTGGTTGGGAATCTGCATTTTGAGCAGGGCTTTTTGGGGACCATTTGTGAGCTCCACGTGGCTTCAGTTTGAGTAGCGTGACAGGGGCTGAAGGATCCGTTTCCAAGGTGGCTTTCCCGTGTGGTTGGCTGTTGGTCCCGGCTGTTGGCTGGGAGCCACACTGGGGCTGTTGGCTGAGGGCCTGGGTTACTCTCCATGGGACCCTCCAAGGGGCTGCTTGGGCTCCGCTGCAGCGTGGTGTCTGGGTTCCAGGAAGGAGTGTTGCAAGAGACACAGGAAGTAGAACCTAGCAGTTTCTTAAAGCCCAGATCTGTGAGCTAGCACAGTGTTGCGTCCATCACATTCTGTTGGTCACACAGTCACAGAGCCCACCTTGTGTTCAAGAATTTGTGGCCATTTTTAAACTTCCACACTTTAAAATTTTGCTTTGGCATTTTTTTGTTAATAAAACTAGGCAAATTTTATGTGGGTATATACTTGTATGATTTTTTAAGAAGTAGATGTATTTGGACAGTGAGAAGCAGACATTCCCTTCCACTATTCTACCAAATCTCAGCCCCTCCCCAGAGGTAGCCCCTTAACTATTTGATTGGTATTGTTCTGGACTTTTTTTGTGTGTATTTACATTATGTGTTTTCAGATTACATTGACATGTTTTATTTATTTTGACATAAAAAGGGATTGTGCCTTATAAACATTTCCACAACTTGCTATCTCCATGCAGTGATGTGTCTCGGCTGTCTTTCCTTGTTGGACCATCGAGACCAAGCCGTCCTGTCCAGCCTCTGCAGTGTGTTTCACAGATGCCGCCTTGTCGATTTAACCCGTCCCTGGCTGATGGGCATTTACCTTGTTTCCAGTTCTTTGCTGTTACAAGCAAGCCTTGAGTGTCCTTGCACAATACAGAACTCTCTGCGGGGTTCAGCCCTGAAGGGGATGCCAGGTGAATGCATGTGCACATCCTAACTGAGGTGCTGCAGAATTGCCGCCCACAAAGCTTGCTTCTCCTGCTGGCATGTGTCTCGAGTCCACAGAATGCACATATCTTCCATTTGGCCATGGGTTGGTTTGTTCACTTGTTCCTTCCTTTACTTGTTGGTTGGTTTGTTGGTTCATTTGTTCATTTGTCGGTTTGTTCACTTGTCCATTGGTTGGTTGGTTTGTTCTTTTGTTTGTTCATTGGTTGATTTTTCCTACATTTGTTCATTGGTTGGTTTATTTGTTCTTTCCTTTATTTGTTGGTTGGTTTGTTGATTCACTTGTTCATTTGTTGGTGTGTTCATTTGTTCATTGGTTGGTTTGCTCATTGGTTCTTTGGTTGGTTGGTTCATTCATTCATCGATTGGTGAGTTGGTTGGTTAGTTCATTGTTCATTGGTTGGTTTGTTTGCTTGTTCCTTCGCTTGTTTATTGGTTGAGTCGTTGCTTCACTTGCTCTTTGGTTGGTTTGATCATCTGCTCATTGGTTGGTTTGTTAATTTGTTCCTTCCTTTGCTCATCAGCTGTGTCTTCCTTCCTTCCTTTGTGTTTCTTTGTGCACTGTGCTCAGCATCTGCTCTGAGCTGAACTCCCTTCTCCCACTGCCGATTAAGGGTAAGGAGCTCACAGGCTGGGAAACAGCAGGTCCCTGGAGAGCTCCTGACTGTCCAGTGCTGGGGGCTGGCGTGTCAGGCTGTGAGGGGCCTGGGAGACACGAGGAGGCAGGCACCAGGAAGTGGAGATCCATCATGCTTTATGGTGGGACCTGTCACTCTCCTTGAACTTTAGGTGAAGGGGTCTCTTTTGGATGCTACTTTAGTCAAAATAACTCTTGAGGGTGGGAAGGAGCCTGAGAGTCCAGCCTTAGCAGTGCTGCTAATTTCAGCTGCCATCACAGCTTCCTGGGTAAGGCAGGTCCTGTTGCTATGTCTGTTGTACAGCAGGGAAACTGAGGCCCAGCGTGGTGGAGCTGCTCTTGGTCTTAGGGTCTGTCCTTGTACCTGGTTCTGGTGAGCATTTCAGTGCAGAGGGACATGTTTGCCATTGCCTTCTGAGTCCTGCAGCCTCCACCAGAACGTGCAGAAGCCTGTGTGCCTCTGGTGGGGACGGGCTGTCTGGAAATGCTCAGGTCAGTGGGGCTAGGGCCTTGCCCCTGACTCTGAAAAGGCAGGAGGGTTAGTTCAGAAATGGTGTGGCCCTTTGACCTGTGTCTGGTTCGTAGTGGGTGCTCAGTGGAAAATTACTGAGTGCATGCAGCACCCTGCGGCAGCCCAGCTGAGCCGTGGTGATGGGTGCCGCTTCCATTTCAAGAAGCCATTTGGGTCAGCTGGGACCGTGAGAGTCTGATCTGAAGCTGGTGCAGTTCTGTAATTGTCTCGTGCCTGCCCTCTGTCCTTAGCACGGCTTCGTGAGTACTTCTTGGGTGCCAGGCCTGGGTGAGGCCCAGGGTGCAGAGATGGTGGTGTCAGCCCATGGAGCTGCCTGCGTCCCTGGCAGGCACCTGCCTCCTCCACCTGGTGCCCTCCGGTGGCCTTGCAGAGCCTGTTTGCATCCTGGCTGCCATCATCCCCCGAGCTGATGTCCACTCCTGCAACAGGTGACAAACACCCCATTTCCTGCTGTGTTGCTGGGCAGCTGGACTGCCCAGGACGACAGCTGTGTGATCCGATAGGGCTGTCACCCTCCAGGGCAGAGATAGGGCTGTCACCCTCCAGGGCAGAGACAAGCGCAGCACAAACAAAATGAAATTGGCATTTGCTGGGAAGAAAAGGCTGTCCAGGCCCTGGGTCATGGAGCTGGAGCTGGGAGCTCGGTGTGGTTGCACCTGGATGGCCCCTGAAGCGCCTGCTTTTTCCCAAGGCAGAGCCTGCTGCCTGGGGGCCGGGAGGGGTCGGGGGGTTGGTGTCCCCTGTCGGGTAGGCAGGGCATTGGGTCTGTGCAGGGTGTCTGTGCAGGGTCTGAGTGGAGCCCCTCGTGCTGGTCCTCACTCACGGTTGTTGGCTCTGTGACAGGGTCATGTGGCCTCTGCCTTCTGTTGTCCTCGGTGCCTTTCAGGCTTTCGGTTCTCATCAGTTCTTCGTTCATTCTGAGCCTCCCCTTCACTACTTGTCACCCGTGAAATGACACCATGATGTCACAGCTAGGAGCCTGATGAAACAATTCTTCTTTTTCTGCCGCTGGGCCTCCTTGTCTGGTCACAGAAAAGCAGTCCCTGGGGCCCCAGCCTGCATCCCGCCGTCCTTCCTGCCCCGCCCCCTGCTTTGTGGGGCTGCCTGGGGAGCCTGGGGAGGTGGCCCGGTGTTGTCTGGCGGTCACATCTCAGGCTGGGTGCAGCCGAGCCAGCGCTGCCCACACGCTCCAGGCAGGGCACCAGACTCCTGCTAGCCCCTACCCCAGCGAGGCCCCTCCTTGCAGTGTGGCCCTTTTACAGGGATCCTCTGCGATGGGACCCACTTTGCCCAGGGCCACGGGCTCACACATGGCGGGTCTGAGATCCACGCCAAGCCTACCCCGGGAATGGAGCGGTGCCGCCAGGTGGGCCTGTGGATGACGGTCTGGTAGAGGAGACAGCACCTCCACAAGTGTCTTGCACAGAGCATTGTATACTAACAAGCATCGTGCGAGCAGTGAAGTGGTCTCCTTCAGTAAAACATCCCCATGAGGCTCTTTGGGTGGATCCTTTGCTCTTAGAAACGTTGGGCAAGAAGCAATGGGCAGGCATGCTGGGAGCAGCCCGCTCGGAGCAGCCAGCAGGGGCAAGGATTGAAACACAGTCCCCAGCTGGGCTTATGGGCTGTTTCCTCGCCCCATGAAAGACAGTGGGCTGGGTGAGTAGGTGTCCTGATGCCGGCTTGGCTTAGGCCCTGAAGGCGCCGGGATGGGCGAGCCTGACGGGTGGTCAGAGACACTTTAGCAGAGGGCAGTAGGGTGGAGGGGTGGGGACAGCAAGACCCTTCCAGGTGCCAGCTCCCTGCCAGGCAGGCCCTGCATCCATTGCCACCTGTGATCCTCCACAGCCAGGGACGTGGACCAGGGCCCACGCTGTGGAGGGGTAGAGCCCCTCCAGTCCCACCCTGTCCAGCTGCACACTGCTGCTCTCCACTGCTCTCTTTTGTACCATGCCCAGTGAGGGCCTAGGGGTGCAAGAGGCCTTGCGGTGGGGCCCGGGGCTGGTAGAGGACGGTCATGCTGTGCACTGCACAACCCCAGGGGGAGCTGCTCTGATATACCAAGATGGGGTTGTGCTATGCTGTGTGCTGTGGCACTGGTGAGGGGGTGGGCTGGTGAGAGCCGGGGCCTCCGGGGAAATCTGACTGGTGAGAGCCGGGGCCTCCGGGGAAATCTGACAGAGGGGTAGGTGAGGGCTTTGATGTCAGGCAGAGGGGTAGGACATTGCTGGGTGTTTTTCGGTGGGTCAGGGAAGCCATTTCCCAATGTGGCGGTGAGCTTGGCATCAGGCCCTGAGTTTATGTGTGCTGGGGCTCCGGTCTCCACCCTGCAGTGCAGCCCTGGGCAGCGGGAGTGGGAAGCCACCTACCAGGCTCCCAGGATGTGCTGCCTGCAGCCCCCAGGCCCTCGGTATGCCCCCCACGCCCGCCCCATGTCCCCATAGTTTAGTCACCGGAGAAGAATGCCAGTCGGAGCCTCCAAAGCGCCTCTGTTTGTTTTTCAACCTGCTGAGTTGACCTCACTGATGAGGCCACATGGTCGAGGGGAGGGCTGGAGGGGGCCTCAGACCTGGGCCAGACCCTCCCTCACCGTCCCTCAGTTCTGCCCGTTAAGAGCTGTCTGGAAGGGAACTCGCCTGTCCTGGGGTCCGGCCGTGCAGGGGCTGGGCCCTTCACAAACACGGAACAGATTGAGGGCTTCATTAGCAATTGCTGCGAGTGTCTGCCAGGCTGTGTTGGAGTCCAGCAGGGGCATGACGGCTGGACCCCTGCCCTCCTAAAGTTTGCAGTCTGCAGAGGAGATGTGCGCACAGCAGTGGGAGAGTTATAATTATGGGGCGAGAACAGGGAGGCTCCCAGTTGCGTCCTGGGGGCAAACTGCTGCTGGGGTGTGGCGACTCCCGGGCTGGGGGGGTGGGGGCTGAGGATGCACCGCTCCAGCCCCAGCTCTGCTCTGCCCCCACTCTCCTCTGCACCTCCTCCTCTTTCAGAATGAACCTGTTAGATAGTTCTGTCCTGAGAATTTTGAAGACTTAAAGCTTGGTGCGTATTTAGAGAGCTCTTAAATTTTCTCTTAACGATAACGATGTTGACTTTGGAGCCTACACAGTGGCCCCCAGAGCCCCCGTCTCTCTTTCTCTCTTTCTTCTCTGTGTCTCTCTCTCTCCATCTCCCCCCACCCCCGCCCCTAGTGGGCTCATTCTGAATAGCTTGCTTTGCTGCAGCAGTCCACAGACACGTGGCAGGATTTGGCCCTGGGCTCCGTGTCTGGAGACCTTGCTGCTGTGAGTGTTGGGGCGTGGCCTTGGGGAGGATGGGCCCTAGAGTTTCAGGGGCTGGGGGGCCTGGAATCACCCCAGCATGGGCCTGAGTGTCGCAGGCGCAGAGTGCAGGGGACTGGAGCCGTGTGCCTCGCCTTACCCCGGCTGTGCTACCTGGAAGCCAGGATCCTAAGTGCTCTGTGTACACGTGACCCGAGAGGCCCGGCTTCCTTTAGCAACCATGGCGGATGTGTGGGTGGGGGTTCTGCAGGTGAACTTGGGGCAGAGAGAGACCTGGACTGGGCTGGCCTATTTCCCAGAGATCCCCAAGCCTGGGACCACTGGAGCCAGCCCACTGCAGGGGAGGTTGGAAATAACCTTTTCCTGAGATAAAGGTGCTATCAGTACCACCCCCCATGGGAGATAAAGGTGCTACTGGTACCATCTTACACGGGCAGGATCTGGCTGAGCCAGGCACCTGAGGCAGGGTGCGGGAATCCTGGCGATCAGGCTGGCAGAGGAGCCCGCACTGTGAGAAGCACTTCTTGATGGTAAAGTAGCAGCAGGCACCTGCGCCAGCTTATGGGGCACTGGGACTGGGGAAGCCATGCGTGACCTGGTGGGATCCAAGGGCATACATGGATTCTGTGGCCCAGGGATCTCCCAGTCTCCCCAGTATGTTTGCTGGCAAGAAGGAGCAGGGTGTGATGGGTCGCAAATTCCTAACTTTTAGGGTTGAGGGGACAGTAACCAAGCACATCGTCTGGCAGAGACAGGTAGCCCGTGCTTCAAAGGCAATCTTTACCGATCACCAGAGCTTAAAAATATGCCACCAGTGCTGAAAAATACGTAGCTTATTTAGGGAAAAAAAGGAAGAGAATTAGAGTGAAAGATCTGATGCCAACCCCAGCACGGCCTCAAGGGGAGCATGGCTATCTCAGGGCCTCGGGCCCAGCGTCCCTCCTGGGCAGGGGGAGAGGGCAGGGCTGCCCCTGCTCGCAGCTGGCCGTTGCTTTAAGTGAAGTCCATCCCAAGACTAACTTCAATGCAGCACGTCATGGTGAGGTGGGTTTTATTTTCAAAAGTAGAACAGCAGTAAAGTTGTCATTTTCCCCTCTCCCTGGCCTGTCACATATACAGCTGTGGGCTCGCTCACTGAGTCATTCAACAAACATGGCTGTGCCGAGTGTGTGCGGGCTCCTGTGCCAGCACAGACAGCTCTGCCCCTTCTCCTGCTCCTGTGTCAGTGTTTCAGTGTTTCTGGACCTGGGGTGAGTGATTCCACGTGGAAGCAGCTCTATCACACCACACCGCCCCCCACCCACTCGCCTCAGTGGGACTTCCTGGCTGTGACTCATTTTTGTTCTGAAGCATCCCCTCCCCGCCAAGGAGATGAGGTGCTGAGGTCAGCACTTGGCAAGGTGCCCCCTGAGCGTTTCCATTCCCTGAGGCTGGCGGGATGGTGGTGGCATTGAGTGCCAGGCCTCGGGTTCCGGATTCTATTATGAGGACACATCTGTGTCACTCAAGATGGTGACCCCAGGAAATTGCTCTCCTTACCGAAAGCAGGCTGGCTTCAGTAGTGCTTTCGCTGTCGGCCGAGAAGCGTTCCTTCACGATGGGCTCTGCTTCCAAGGGAAGGGGCTGCTGAGCCTGAGACATGCCCCCAGCAGGGCAGGCTGGCGCCCTGGCCAAAGTTGCCCCCTCCTCGCTTCTGAGCACCACAGAGGAGTGTCCGGACACCAGCCGGCAGCCAGCAGCCGATTTAAGTTCCTGCTAAAAGCAGCTGGCTCATTCCGTCTGTTCTTGTAGGTGCTGGATGCCTGAGCAGACGCCCAGTAGCCCTCCTGGTCCCAAGGAGGGAACTGAGCGTTGCTGGACTGGGTGCAGTGACGCTGCCCCCAGCTGTGTCATGGGCTGCCCAGCTGCCAAGGCCCATCCTTCTCAGCAGGGCTGTGTGCGTCAGGCTTTAGGTAGAGCCCAGGGCCATGTCCTTGTACCTCACCAAGTTAGTTTTAGACTGTCATCTCTGGTTCCTCGTGCTGGGTCACATTAGCCCACTGGTGGTACCGGCCAGGAGTGCCTTGGTGCTGAGCACTGCGGTCACTGGATGGAAGCTCTGGCATCTTGGGTCTTGCAGCTGTGAAATGAGAGGGTGGCAGGCCTCGGGGGGATGCAGAGCTCAGTCATTCCAGGCCTTAGCTCTGGAGGAGCACGGAGCAGCCGACTGCCATGGGTGCTTGTGGAAATGCGGAAATGTGTTGGGAGAGCAGGAGGTCATCCTTGTACAGTGAGTGGAGACATTGCCATTGGCTGGTGGAAGGCTGAAGAACTTAGCCCGCCAGTTGAAAAATCTGTCTCTGGCACCCCTGCCTCCTGATTTTCACCATTTGCCTACTCATTTGCTCATTGGTTGATTGATTCATCCATCCATCAATCCATCCATTCATCCATCGATCCATTCTCCCATCCATCCATCCACCCACCCACCCATCCATCCATCCATCCATCCATCTATCCATCCACCCACCCACCCGTCTATCCATCCACCCACCTGTCTATCCATCCATCCACCCACCCGTCTATCCATCCATCCACCCACCTGTCTATCCATCCACCCACCTGTCTATCCATCCATCCACCCACCCATCCATCCACCCACCCACCCATCTATCCATCCACCCACCCGTCTATCCATCCACCCACCCACCTGTCTATCCATCCATCCACCCATCTATCCATCCATCCATCTGTCTATCCATCCACCCACCACTACCACCCACCCCATCATCCACCACCACCCATTTATCCATCATCCATTCTTACTCCATCACCCACCATCTATACATCCACCCCACCCATCCATCCCACCCATCTACCACTCTCCTTTCATCCATCCACCCCCCACCCATCCTCCATCCACCCACACCATCCCACCATCCCCGTTATCCATCCACCACTTCTATCCATCCATCCACCGTCTATCCATCCACCCACCCATCTATTCCACCCACCCATCCTACCACGCCGCGCTGTCTATTGCTTTCTCTACCATCTACGTCTTGTGGTGATGGCGAGTACTGCTTGCGTTCTTTCCAGATCTTGTTGCATCGGTCCATGGCCCAGAACTCACACTTGCAGTTCCATTCTCAATCACCTCTTTGGCCTTTAACACCTCCTTGCATTCGGTCGAGGTTTGGGATGTGACACCATGGTTTCACCTCTTACTATGGGCCGAGGACGCTTGCAATGATGGGATTGCACTTTGAAAGTGCGGGAGGCCATCCAACTGGGATGGGCAGGTGCCGTTCCTTGGGCATATTCACGAGGACACAATCTCGCCAGAGCCTCGGCAGGACTCCTGACTCCTGGAGCCAGGTAAACGCGTCCTGCGAGGTAAAGACTCCATGCCAGTGGCCTCCTGCTGGGTCCTTCCCCTCCTGGGTGACCCCAGGGTGGCTTCTGGTCTCAGGCAGGCTCAGTGTGCACAGTGGGCAGGGAGCAGGCTGTTGGGGGAGGGTCTGAATGCAGCGAATTGGGTGATGGCACAGTCTGTGAGACGCCTGCCACGGTGGCCCCACTCCACTGCCCATTCAGGGCGGCACCGCCATGGTGAGGCTGCCACCCAGCCTGCAAGAAGTCACTGGTCCCAAGGCCCTGGCAGGTGTGCCACCCAGACACCAGGACTGCCTGTGCATGCTGGTGTGTCAGTGTGGCCCTGCTGGCTGGGCAGGAGGGGACTGCCACCTCCCTCCCACATTCCAGCTCCAGGGGATGCTCCCTGATGGGTAGAATCAAATTTGTGTCCCAAATCCTTGTTGCAAGGGCATCTGAGAAATGCAGTTTTTAGCTCCCAGACTCTGTAGAGTGGAAGGTGCTTGTGGGGGCCTGGGTGGGGCTCAGGTGGCTGAGGCAGGGCAGGGCACCTGCTGCTTTCTGGGTACTGATCACAGAGTGAGCCAGTCACGGTGAGGGCTACCTGGAAGCAACACAGCTTTTGTTTCATGAGCTTTTGGAGATGGCTTGTTTGCATCAGATGGTGGTCTTAGAGTCTCCTGGCACGTCATATGACCCTCCCATCAGAGAGTGGGTCCCGCACTGGGTGTGGACCCCACACACACGATGCCATCTCTGTCTGTGCTGAGCACCTGGGACGCGTGGTGAGTACTGCAGGCACCGCTGGGGACGTTTTCCTGCCCAGCCATCGAGGGGAGGGGAGCAAGAGGGCGGGGGCTCATGTGTGCTGAGCCATAGAGCACAGGACTGCGCCAGGGGCACCTGGTGACATCTGGAGCGTCTCTCCCTGGCCTCGACCCTCAGAGCTCTTCCCTAGCAGGGGGTGAGGCCGGCTTCAAGCCCACAGCCACCTGCTCCCAAGGCCAGTGCTGCGTCCAGGCAGAGCTCTCCTCTGGTAGAGGTGGGAAGGAAAGGTCGTGAGAAGCCTGTGCTGCCACACTCCTCTCAGGCCCCCCCACACCTTTTTTAAAACTTAATTTTTTTTTAGCTCTGGCACAGGAAACCCCTGGCCAGCAGGAGGGTGGCATTGGGCCTGGGGAAGGCCTGGTGGCTTTTTAAATGTGATGCAGCAGAGGTCTGAGAACACACCCGCGAAGCCTGCTGGGAAACAGCTCTCCACGTTTAGTGATCGAGGAAACAGGCTCGCAAGCCGGTGAGTCTGCAAAGAGCATCACGGTGTGTTGTGATGTGAGTCCAGGAAGCCCC